>OY288252.1:25388524-26042117 GCA_958450325.1 Agrostemma githago | reverse complement strand
TCTCTCCACAGTCAAACCCCAAAAACCCCAAAAATCCCCAAATTCTACCACCTTAAATCATCTCTAATCCTTCCATTTCTTAACCAAATCTTAATTCAATTACATATTCTTCATCTCTACCACATTCCTATCATCTTCTTGGGATTTGTTTTGAGAAATCGTTCCAATTCCGACAACCCCAAACCCTAACCTCTATCACCATAATCACCAAATTAATCAATAACAATGAGGAGAGTCAAGCAAATGGCAAGGAAAAGGATATCTCTATGCTCAATCGTAATTCGGGTTCAACGTCCTCTTCAAGATCCGACGAGCCGGCCGATGTCCGAGGCGAATCCGTTCCGATGCCCGTTTGCACACAAGGCTCCGTCCTGCGTGAACAACCTGTTCCGCTAGAGGTACGTTACCTTTCAATCCGTCGTAATTTCCGTCATTCGGAGTCTGGTGTCTATTTCGCTAAAAAATCCCACCTTGAAAAGTGTAAGAAATTTTGGGTCTATCGTCTCGAGCCAACTCGTTGGGCGGATCGAGATGTACTTGAGCGTTTGGGTGTTGAAACGCAGGTACGAGCGATGTGCCGGAACTTTGGTCCGATTAAATTTTATACCTCTGAGGAGGAAACTTTTCAAAAGTTGACGTGTGAGTTTTCGCAACTTTTCAAGTGAGTGGTGATGATAATACCACTGTCTATTTTCAGTTGCTAGAAACTCTATATGTCTTTTCCTTGAGAGATTTCGGTGCATTGCTTGGTTTGACTACTTCTGTCCTCGGAAGGCCTAGGGTGGGGCAGACTAGGGATGACAAATTTGCCCGCGATAGATTTTGGTTTAAAATTGCCCGCCAAAGGACTTTTAAGGGAGGGAAGATGCGTTCTTTCTCCATTAGAATCCCCATCCTCCGGTATTTGGCGCGTATCATAGCCAATTCATTTTTGTCGAGCTATGATACGCACCACAATTGTAGTGCTACAGATGTGCTGCTGTTAGAGGATACGGTTTTGAATAGAGGCCCGTCGATCGACATGTCCGAGGCCCTAGCTATGCATTTCGCCTAGGTTGCGAAGGGCAACCGCAAGAAGATTTCTTGCGGTGGAGTTGTAACGATGATAGCTAAAGCTTTGGATGTCGATTTTAGCAATATGACACCAGTTGACGGAGCAGGAATTTATCTAGATGAGTTCCTTGTTTGGCCCCAGAAAGGGGATTATAACAGTTTGTTTTTGTACAAGATTACTGAGTTACGAGCTATAGTGATGCCTAATCCCGAGTGGGTTAGGCTAGATTTTGAGGAGAATTTCGGCATGCCGAAAAGGTCTGGGGAATACATTCGGGATAGCACGCGAGGTAAGTTTCGTCAAGCTCAATACCCCGAGGGACCTTTAGATTTTGGCTACGATGACATAGAGGTAGTACACTTCTAGAATTAGTAGCAATTCCAACGGAAAAATTCCTACGGATCTTGAAAGTCGTCTGATAAATAATAGTTCCTACAGATATTTCCTACGGAATCCCAATCAATCTCTCCTTTAAAACCCTACTGCGGAATTCCTGCGTATTTAGGGTAGGAAAGTTTTGGGGCTACAAAATGTTTCGTAGGAAAATTCGTAATTCTTTTGGACTAAAACTGAATGAATTAAATTTAATTAAAAGTGTCTGAACTTAGCTTAACTAAACTAAACTAAAAAATGAATAATAATAATAATAATAATAAAATAAAATATATAATGATAATAATAATAATAATAATAATAATAATAATAATAATAATTTAAAAAATATATATAATGATAGTGATAATAATAATAATAATAATAATAATAATAATAATAATAATTCTCGTCGCTGGGGGAGCATGATGCGGAGGCTGTTGCATTGCTCGAGCGGAGTCAGAAATTCTCTATCTCTCAAGATGCGGGGGCTGCAGTTGCTTTTATTTTCACTAGACTTAGCTTTGCTATTGCTAAGGGAGTGGGTGCCCAGATTGTATCTCGGCTACCCACTAACTTCTTGTAATTTGTTTCGTTATTAATGCAAGCTCCGGTTTATTAAAAAAATATTAAAAAAATAAAAAAATAAATAATAATAATAATAATAATAATAATAATAATAATAATAATAATAATAATAATAATAATAATAATAATAATAATAATAATAATAATAATAATAATGTGTTTGAACTGAACTGAATGTGTCTGAACTGAAGATAACTGAATTGGATGTGTTTGAAATAAATTGAAGTGAACTGAAAGTGTCTAAATATAAGTTCAAAATAATGGGACCTTACTTAAATACTGTATAAAAATTCGCGAGCTAATATTAACGCATAAATTGTTTATGATTTGCGTATAGTTATTAGTCCCCTTTCAGCCCATCAGCTTAAATAGATGAAAAACCTCGCTCCATCAACAATCACTCCCCTTTCAGCCCATCAACTTAAAGTAGATGAAAAACCTCGCTCCATCAACAATCACTCCCCTTTCAGCCCTCGCTCAACGCCGATCTGAATGACCGCTTATTAGTCCCTTTTCAGCCCATCAACTTCAAGTAGATGAAACGCCCTCGCTCCATCAACAATCACTCCCTTTTCAGCCCTCGCCCAACGCCGATCTGAATGACCGCGAGGTTTTTCCCTCGTCAGTACTGATACAATCACCAAATCCACCGACAACGTCGTTCTGAATTTTAAGTGTATTTGTTGTCTTTCTGTTTACTTTGTTAGTCTTAGGGTTTAATTTATTGTGTCACTACTGCAAAATTAGTCATAGACATACTTAATAGACATAGGTTAAAATGAAAACCGCGACATAGGTTAATAGGCTATTTTTAAGTAGTGTTGTTTTTTTTCTTCACGCAGAACCCAGTAATGCTATTGTACAACCAGGTGTACAATCCTATTTTCCCGTAGAACCCTCATTGAACATTACGTCTCAATAGATAACTAGTCCTTAAATTAACCCTAAAATATTTCTATCCCTTGCGACATAATTTTTTTTACTCATCTACCCAACAAAACGAACGAGTTTGGTACTCAATGACCCGTTATATATTTGAGGCGATACAATCTCAAAACGAAGTTAATCGGGTCGAATTTGACTTAAAAGACTCGTGACTCATGACCCATTTATATGTGACACGGACCGGAAACCGTCTTTACACATCACCCAACTTAATTACAACCAAAGCACCTCATAATTCACAAACCCCCAAATTACATCGAAAATTAGGGTTTCTCATCCAAAAATCAATTAAATTCAATCAAAAATGAAGCAATCAACGCGTACTGAAGAAGATTTAGACGAGTTTGAATTCAGAGATGAAGATCATCCAGAATTCAATCCATGGTCGGCGATTCACTCTGAACTCGCTAGCCCTAATTTGAATGATCACGGTATAATTCTATCGAAACTCATACGATTTTGTGTTTGTTTTCTTAACTCGAGTGAATTTCTGCGTTTTTGTTCGCTAAATCAGTTGCGTTCTCAATTATTTTGATGTTTGCGCAACAATGGTGATATGAATTTCTTCAATTACGTGGAAAACAAATCCCCAAAACCTTCAACAACCCTGTGCGACTTCATCATAATCGTCGTCCTCCGCGGCACCCTCGGCATCAACCTCGGTTCATCGGCGTCAATCAACCCATAACGTTTCCAACTTGAAGAAGAAGCTAAACGAGTCATCCTCCGGCAGTATATCTGTATGTCGCCTTCTCCCTCTACTCTAATGTGTGCTTAATTTAACGTCAGTTAAACCTAATTTAACTTGTCGACATCTCAGAAGTCCCTAACTTAATTCTGAAATCACATCTCAGAAGTCCCTAATTTGGTTTTCTGTGTTGGTTTGTGTTGGAATTTCGAATTTCTTTGAATTGGGTATAATCGTTTGTTGTTCTTTGCATTTCGAGTTACTGTATTGAATTTCGAGTTACTGTTTTAGAGTTGAAGTAGTTGTGGTACTTTTTAGTCGTGAGGGTTTTTTTGCAATATGTATTTGTAAAATTCTGCAATTTGTGTTGTTTTTCTCTGTACAGTTATGAAATTCTGCGCAATTTGTTGATGATGATGATAAGTTGCAGATTTTATGAGCACCGTTTTCTGTAGTCACTTACTGAATGGCATTGGCATCATGGTCTCTTTACTCACTTACTAAGTAAGGAATGCAATGCAATGCAACAACGAGTTGTAGCGTAGCTTTTTATTCATGAGTCGTGAGTGACACTAATCTCATCTGAGTGCTATGCACTGTTTGTTTGATCTTCCATATGATTTTTGGGCCTGTGGCTTTGTTACACACACACATCAACCTGGACTTAAAAAATCCTTATTGACAAACAAAAATCCAATGAAGTACAATTATCAAAAACTGAACTTTTCAAACCCGACATCGTCAAGAGGGAAAGCTGTATAAGGGGTGAGACAGAGGCATTGGGAAAAATGAGAGGTAGAAATATGATTACCTTCAAATAGAACCGATGTATAGCTCATACTATTTGATACAATACAAGTATCTGTGTTTGCATATGATACAACAGCTGACATGTTAAGAGCGGAATATGCAGTTCTCAATTTTCCTAATAAAAAACGTAAATGGCAGCTCTACTATTGCTTCTCTTCTGAAATCAAAATTGCAATCAATATTAAAAATTTGATAACCAGATAATGAATTTTTATCGTGAAATGCATCAGAACATGAGACACAGCATCTTAGTCTCTTTAGACAGTCAGAAATAAACAGAATAAGCACACAAACCTGGGTTATAGTAGACCATTATTTGAATTTTGTCTTCACAGAACTTCATCTTCATTTTCTTACATCTGGTGTCCTCTTGTCTTCGATGCGTGCCTGATATAACATTAAGTTAGAAAGCGGTTATAATGAATAATTTTGAATCTTGCGGCTTATGGCATAAAACTTATACGGAGTACCAAGCAGTTTAGATACTCAATTTTAGCTTCAACCTGTTTCATGGAGGTTTCTACCATCTGCTCCCTTCAAAACGCGATACCATCTAGAATCCCTAATTTTTTTTATAGGGTTGTTTAATAATTAAGAAATTTAAGGTACTTTCCTCCTACAAAATTAGGAGGCCCCTCCATCACTTACTTGCTTCTTACAGTCATCACTTTCGCCGCCCGTCGTTCCTTCTCAATGGACCGCGTGTCGCTGACCGCCAGCCGCCACCATGCCGTGGTTACTCCTGCGCCTACACCACTTAAGAGAGCTGCCACCCACGGTGTTCTAAATATTCTCTTTCTTTCAATTTCTGTCAATATTTAATTTTGTTGATGTTCTTCACTTACTGTTCAAAGAATTAGAGTGATCGTTTCACCTGGTTGTTGCATTTTTATGTGAAATTTCTTCATTTTTAAAATTTTAATCATTTTCAGGTTGTATTGTTGATTCTGTCTGAATTCTTGATTTGTGAATCGTGATTCTGTTTTTATGTATATCTATGTGCTTGAGTCATTTTATTTATGGAATTTTTATTGAGTTTGACTGTGTGAGATGATTGAAATTAGTGTTATTTAACAACAATAATACCAACTATAGGGCATCTTCCCCAAATAATACCAATTTCAATAAATCTGAGAATAATACATATTATCGGAGTAGTTAAACAAAAGTAGTATAAGTGACTTTATAACCTGCTACATCAGGTCACCTAATTAATATTTAACCTGCTACTTATCCTTCATCCTCCTACTTAGACCTGGATAACGGGTGAACCGTGTCGGGTCAGCTTCGGCTTGGGTCACTTTCGTGTTATAATAATCGGGTTGACTTCGGGTCGGGTCGGATAATTTCGGGTTCGAGTAATTCTCGGTTTTGTTGTTTTCATCTTTTTTAGGGATATCGACTCGTTTTCTAAAATAATAGTCGGGTTAGTTTCGAGTTAGCTCGGGCCAATTCGAATTACGGGTCAAAATCAAGTCTTCAATTCGGGTGTCGGGTCGGGTCAGTTTTGTCAGGTCTATTCCTCCTTACTTCTCTCCTTCATCCTCTCTCTCCATTACCCTTCATCCTTCTTAAGTTTTTTTTAATTTATATACGTTTTGTTTAGATTAACGTATTGATTTTGGTGTAGGATTGTGTTGTTAACTAGATTTGGTGAGGTTGAAGACTTGAAGAAAGAGGAAGATTGATGACATGAATGACGTTTAATGCCCCGTACGCTGAGTAAATGAAAAGGAGTGAAGTAATATGAAATAAATGAAAGGCGAAAAAGGAAGGTGAACGGGTTCTACCGCTAACTGGTCATATATACTACTCTGGTTTAACTACTCCAAAAATACGTATTATTCCTCTGATTTATTAAAATTGGAATTATTTTTGGAAGACGCTCTATAGTTGGTATTATTACCGTTAAATAAAATTAAAGGTGAAAAAGGAAGGTGGAAGGGTTCTACAGGTAACCGGTCACCTATACTACTCTTGTTTAACTACTCCAATAATACGTATTATTCTCAGATTTATTAAAATTGATATTATTTTGGGAAAATGCCCTATATTTTGTATTATTGTTGTTAAATAACCCTTGAAATTATGATTTTGTTTGTGTATTGGGCGTATAGATCAAGTATACTGCTATCATTTCCTAATATTAATGAGAGTTCTTTCCTCATACAACAGTATTAACTCACTATCAACTTAACTCGACATAAATTCGTATTTTATCATGTTCCAGATTCAATGCAATTACAATTCCTGGTGAAAGTGTTGCTAATCAGTTGCGGTAGCATTAGTTTCAAGTGTCCCGGATTACCAGAAAGCCGAAGTTTTTTTTTTTTTGTGTATCTTATCCTATATTCAACGAGCCAGCTTATATACTCGACGAACTTTTGTTTCATCCGCAACCTCCAAGCATCAGGCGACAATCAGAAGAAATATTTGTTTGTAATAAGGAGACAAGCTCAGAAGAAATATTTGTTTGTAATAAAATTTTTAATATCGGTTGAATTTGATTTATTTTGTAACTAATGTTTATATTAATATTTTTAATGAAGTACTTTAATAATCCATCTTTGTAAAACCAATGTTGTACTATTTATCTACTAGTGAAAATAAGTTGTTTATCCTATTGAAATTTTAAAATTTCTTAACGAAATCTATAGTTCAGATTTTTTTTTAATAAAATTATATATCCGACGGAAAAAGTATCCTACAAAATTTTCGTAGGAAATTTAGACTCTTCCAACGACATTCCGTAGGACCATTATTTTGGTCAATAGATTTGTGTGACGAATCATTCCGACGGAATTTTCCGTTGGAAATTTAATTCCTACAAAATATACCGTAGGAATCAATTTGTTTCCGACAAAATATACCGACGGATTGGTTCCTACGGATTTTTCGTAGGAAAGTGTTTATTCCTACGAAAATGACAATAGTTCCTATGGATTGGGTCCGTAGGAATGACACTTGTTTTTTGTAGTGGTAGATGTGTCAGAGGAGGAACCGGAGGTTGAAACCTACCGGGATGAGGGTCAGATAACATTACCATCATCATCACACCAACCCTCTTCCTCCCACCAGACCGAACCTCAGACCTCACAAATTTTCACCCCCGACTTTTTAGACTTCGAACCACACAGACACTCCACGTTCACCCAGTCTACCCCAGGTTTTCAGGAGGACGTCAACATGAGTCCTCCGAGACAGTCTTCGTTCTTTGGATCGGAGGACTTTTATAACCAATGGGGGGAAGCTATGACCGAACACGCCAGACTTGGGAGAACTCGACCACTTTACTGAACTTGGCCCAAAATGTCTACAATGTGGCCCGGGATGCGCGCGATACTGCGCTCGTATACGTTCTCTAGGGACGGTTTTTGAGTACGTCCGAAACAGTTTTGAGATAGCCAGGGACGCTGCTAGGGATGCCCAAGCAGCGAGGTTGGCGGCAAAGGAGAACCAGAGGATGCTGCAACAGCAGCAACAGTACTTTGATCGTCTATTTGTTATACCTCCGCCCGGGTCTTACTACCCACCACCTCGTCCCCCACGTCCTATGTGAGCGGTTGAGTGTTGTCAGTGTTAGTGTGGGGGGGGGGGGTGTTAGATGTCGGTTGTCAATCATCAGTAGTCAATTCTCCTGTTTTCAGTAATCTTTGTCAGTCTCTGCAGCGCCAATTCTTGGTAGTTGGTAATTATGGTTGTTGGATTTGGTATTTTTGTTGGTTTGGTGAGTTATCAGCCCCTCCGTGACCCTACTTGGGTCGTTACACACGTGTGGTTTTATTGCAGGTACCTTGATGAGAGAAGGACCTGATTGTTGCTCCCGATCTTAGGTGAATTGATCGCACAAAGACCATTTGAAAAATCCAAACTTTTCTTTTCTTTTGATTTTTCCCGATTTGTGTGGAACCGGGGCGAGGTGACGTGATTACACCTACACCCTTTCTCCCCTTATCAATTTTTCTTCTTTCTTTTTCCTTTTCATTTTATTTTCAATTCGTTTTCTTTTCTTATGTTCCGATTTTTCTTTTGGCTAGGGTCTAGGTGACGTAATTACACCTAGGCCCGCCACTTCATTTCTTTATTTTTCTTTCTCTTTATTTTTATCTTCTCTATTTTCTTTTTCTCAGTCTTCATTTAGTTTCTTTTTATTCTCTTAATTTTTGAAAAATACAAAAACATTTGAAAAATCATAAAAATTCAAAAAGATTTTCTAGTTGATAAGTGTAGTTTGTAGTGTTAGTGTGGGGGGGGGGGGGGGGGGGGGGGGGTGTTAGATGTCGGTTGTCAATCATTAGTAGTCAATTCTCCTGTTTTCAGTAATCTTTGTCAGTCTCTGCAGCGCCAATTCTTGGTAGTTGGTAATTATGGTTGTTGGATTTGGTATTTTTGTTGGTTTGGTGAGTTATCAGCCCCTCCGTGACCCTACTTGGGTCGTTACACACGTGTGGTTTTATTGCAGGTACCTTGATGACAGAAGGACCTGATTGTTGCTCCCGATCTTAGGTGAATTGATCGCACAAAGACCATTTGAAAAATCCAAACTTTTCTTTTCTTTTGATTTTCCCGATTTGTGTGGAACCGGGGCGAGGTGACGTGATTACACCTACACCCTTTCTCCCCTTATCAATTTTTCTTCTTTCTTTTTCCTTTTCATTTTATTTTCAATTCGTTTTCTTTTCTTATGTTCCGATTTTTCTTTTGGCTAGGGTCTAGGTGACGTAATTACACCTAGGCCCGCCACTTCATTTCTTTATTTTTCTTTCTCTTTATTTTTATCTTCTCTATTTTCTTTTTCTCAGTCTTCATTTAGTTTCTTTTTATTCTCTTAATTTTTGAAAAATACAAAAACATTTGAAAAATCATACAAATTCAAAAAGTTTTTCTAGTTGATAAGTGTAGTTTGTAGTGCCTAAATTGCTGTGTTTTGGTCCCATTTTCTTTGTAGAATCGCTCCTTGGGAGCGGTTTATGGGCTACTTATGCTTCCTCTAGCTCGTTTCAGGTTCCCGAGACCATTCACGAAAAGTTGGAGCGATTCCGACTCAATACATACACTTTTTGGAGCCAACGAAGCGAAGGAACGATCACTCGAAGCCGTGGATTCGACCCCGAGACATCAGAACCCAATCCCGAGCCTCTTAGACCCGATCCCGAGTCCCGAGAATTGATGAGAAACCCATGAGAAGCAAGGAGGGACCAAAAAAGGAGCTTAAAGGAGGCCTACAACGCTCATCCCGGTCGGGATGGCCTCAACCCGTCCCGGTTGAGGTGCACAAAAGTAAGGGCTTCTGTTTTGGGTCCGTCCCGGTCGGGACCAGCTCGTCCCGGTCGGGATGATCCTGTCCCGGTCGGGACCGGTCCGTCCCGGTCGGGACCGTGGGGCTGCTGCTCGACTTCATTTAATTTATCCTCCTTCATTCTTGTAACCTTATAAATACTTCCCTCTTGTATTGTTTATAGGTGACATTACCCATAAACCATAGAAGAGTTTAGCCTAGATTAGCATAGATTAGAGTAGATTAGTCGATAATTAGTCCTTAATCTTAGATTAACTCCTGTAATTTGGGAATTCTTGAAGAATCCAACCAAGATTGACAACCTTGGTTGATGTTTTTGGGTTTTCTTCCATTTATGCAAGATTTCTTTTTTTCATCCTCTCTAGTATGGTATAATCTATTTTCCCTTCTCTTTATCTTTGTTTTATCAATCAAGTTTCAATCTTTAGTTCTTGTTTATTGTTTTGTTCATCATCCTTGTTAGTTTTACATATGCATCATCTTGTTCTTGTTTTGGTTTATCTTGTTAGTGTTAGTTTTAGATTAGGGTGATTGGTTGTGATTGTTATTTTCTTCCCCATCCATATCTTATCTTGTCTCGGCCCATGGTGACTTGACTACACCCCGGCCGGACACCTTCTACCCTTTTCTTCACTTTTCCTTTTTGTTCTTTAGCTTTATTTTCGTAGTTTCTTTTCTTTTTCTTTTGTGTCTCCGCACACTATGATCGAGCATGAGGACATTGCTCGGTTTAAGTGTGGGGGAGCGATATCTTAGTGTAGTTAGTTTTATTTTCGTAGTTTTTCAAAAAATCATTAAAAAACCCTAAAAATTTAAAAAAATTTCACAAAAATCAAAAAGATTTTCTTTTTCTGTCTTTTTCTTTTGTGTCGTTATGTCGTGCTTTTGTTGTGTCGTGTGCGTTTGCCTCCCTTTTTCCTTGTAGGTCGCTTAATTACCGTTAGCTTTGGAAAGCTTTCAAGACATCAGGTAATACCCTTTTATCCCTTCCTCCTCTTTATCTCTTGTAATGTTTGGAGGAGGTTTGTGATGAGGTGTGCTCTGGTAGAGCTTTGTAAAGTTGTGGTTGATTTGGTGACTTGATTGGAAGTTCGGGGTGGTGTTTGTTTATTTTTTTTGTGCTTGTCTTGTTTTGTTTTATATTGTTGCCTTTTGTCTCTTTTTCTCTCGTTTTCGTCATGTCTTTGTTTTGTGTTGTGTAATGTGTCATGTGTGTAAACGGTTTTTCGAAAACCCGGTTTAGAGGCTAGTGTGCGAGTGTTTACTTTCCCTTTCTAGTGATGTAAATCGAGTCTTGGACTTTAGTCTAGTAGAATGACCCTAAATCAATGATTTCGTTGGTCCTTTACCTTGAGTCCACCTAGCTTACTAGGGATTTACTTCGGGATTTGCATTTTGACCATTATGACCACCCACGGTGTGAAAAGGCCTTGGTTGCCGAGTCCCGTCTCTTAGGGGACCATGTTTGAAATTGTTTGATTAGTCCAAGTTTTCCACCTTTTTGTGGGTTTGATGGGAAGGACGCTCCCCGACTCACCCATTACCCTACCTCCTACACATATCCACACAATAAATTTGCAATTTGTTGTAATCTCTTTCTTAGTTGCAAAGAAATGCCTATCACTCAAATCAAGCCAAAAAGGGCAAAGAAAAGAAAAGGAAAGAAAACGAAAGAAAGAAAAGATTGAAGAAAAAGAAAAGGCACAAAAAGCCAAAAAGAAAATAGAAAAGATGAAAAAGAAATGTCATAGCAAAACAAAGCAAAAATGCAAAAGAAAGAAAAATGCCAAAAGAAAACCATCTCACAAAAAGAGTCCCCACACCTCTCAAAATAAGTCTTTTACCGACTATTACCGTGAAGAGCCTACCAAAGGACCGAGTCCCTAGGAAGGATGATAGCGGTAATGGTCGGTCTTCCCTCATTTTGCAATCATTCTCACCTTTTTACTTGGACTAGTTAAGCGGTTTTGGACATGGGACGACCCTCTTGGCTCATCGCTAAAGGGGGCGGGGTCTCACTTACCTACAGTGTCGACCAACACCGTGGTTCATCCTTTTTCCATCCCGCCGATCGTCCCGTAGTACGTTCTTAGAAGGTTAGGAGGAATCTAGGTAAGTTACCAACGTTTTTGTTGCTTTATCGTCATACTATTAGGGTTTTGTCCATTTTGGTTTGTATTGCTAGCTTGGGAACGTTGTCACTTGCCTTGAGTCCTAAACTGGTGTCTTTTCACCGCTTTGTTAAGGGAAGCGGTATTTGTTTTCTTTTGGGTGCAACCGATTATGTGTTTGTTTGTATGTCTGTTTGTTTATGTGTTTTGTGTCCGGTTGCATCCACGGTTTTGTCGCAAGACCTTACTTGCCTTGCGGAGTGCAGTTTTCCTCTAAGTGTACTTGCGTGAGTTGAAAGGGCGCAGGATGCGCTAATACCCACTCGGCTAGTTTAGTAGTTAGTTTGTGCTTACTCGAGGACGAGTAAGGGTTAAGTGTGGGGGAGTTGATAAGTGTAGTTTGTAGTGCTTAAATTGCTGTGTTTCGGTCCCATTTTCCTTGTAGAATCGCTCCTTGGGAGCGGTTTATGGGCTACTTATGCTTCCTCTAGCTCGTTTCAGGTTCCCGAGACCATTCATGAAGAGTTGGAGCGATTCCGACTCAATACATACACTTTTTGGAGCCAACGAAGCGAAGGAACGATCACTCGAAGCCTTGGATTCGACCCCGGGACCTCGGAACCCAATCGCGAGCCTCTTAGACCCGATCCCGAGTCCCGAGAATCGATGAGAAACCCATGAGAAGCAAGGAGGGACCAAAAAAGGAGCTTAAAGGAGGCCTACAACGCTCATCCCGGTCGGGATGGCCTCAACCCGTCCCGGTTGAGGTGCACAAAAGTAAGGGCTTCTGTTTTGGGTCCGTCCCGGTCGGGACCAGCTCGTCCCGGTCGGGACCGGTCCGTCCCGGTCGGGACCGTGGGGCTGCTACTCGACTTCATTTAATTCATCCTCCTTCATTCTTGTAACCTTATAAATACTTCCCTCTTGTATTGTTTATAGGAGACATTACCCATAAACCCTAGCATAGTTTAGCCTAGATTAGCATAGATTAGAGTAGATTAGTCAGTAATTAGTCCTTAATCTTAGATTAACTCTTGTAATTTGGGAATTCTTGGAGAATCCAACCAAGATTGACAACCTTGGTTGATGTATTTGGGTTTTCTTCCATTTATGCAAGATTTCTTCTTTTCATCCTCTCTAGTATGGTATAATCTCTTTTCCCTTCTCTTTATCTTTGTTTTATCAATCAAGTTTCAATCTTTAGTTCTTGTTTATTGTTTTGTTCATCATCCTTGTTAGTTTTACATATGCATCCTCTTGTTCTTGTTTTGGTTTATCTTGTTAGTGTTAGTTTTAGATTAGATATGTTAGAGTAGACTCTTGCTAGGGTTATTAGGGTGATTGGTTGTGATTGTGGATGATTAGGGTGAGATTGGTGGTACTATATGTTGTTTTTGTTGTTTCCCATTAACCTTGCACTCCACATGTTCGATGAAATGCTTGTGAGACTAGAGACGATCAATCCTTGTTTTTCTTGCATCTTCTCTTGTATGTATGTGTTTGGTTGGTTGGTTGGTTTGTTTGCCTCACTACGTAGTGAGAGCTCGGTGAGGACGACCCCTAGGCCGATTATGTAGCGAGGGCCCGATCGGCGTTACCTAGGCCACGAAAGCATGCTAGTGACCCCGTCTTTCCCCTTCTTGTCTTCTTTGCATCCATGAACCCGACCTAACCCTAGTTTTCATTCTTATTGTTATCTTAGCTTCCATTAGTCGTTAGTTACTTGTTTTGTCTCCTTTTCGTGTTTTAGACCTTAGTCTAGTACCTAGCCAACCCCCTAGATTAGCTCGTCTCGAACCTAGTCCAAGACAGTAGCACCCATTAGTCCGAACGCATTTCCGTCCCTGTGGATTCGACCCGACTTACCCTAGCTACCCTAGTTAGGTTCGTTGGTTATTATTTGGTGGCGGGATCCACGACAAATCCCTCCCATCAAATTGGCGCCGTTGCCGAGGACGGCGTAGTTTAGACTTTTGTTTACTTAGTTGTGGACTTCGTTCTTGATTTTTGTGTTCTCCTCTCCTTGTGTATCTCCGTTTTTTCTTCTTGTGTGCTATTCTCTCTTCCTAGTTCTTCTTGTTCATCCTAGGTATCAAAGCAAGTTATGGAAATGGCACGTCCTAGCTTCCATCAATCATCACGGGACAACTATGGGGCAAATGGCCAAGTCCCTAAATTTCACCAACCATATCAACCTCATCAACAATCTTACGAACGCCCTCCATATGTTTATCATGAAAGTTGTCAAGGATCATTCCAACATCCTAACAACTACCAAACACCCTCACATAACCCACAACCAAAAATCTCCGACTTTGAGACTTGTCAAATGTTGGTCCAAATGCAAAAGAGTCTCAACAAGAGGCGATAATGCTATTGCAAAAGGGTCAACATAAGATGATGATTTTATTGCAAAAGAGTCAATAAGTGATGATGACTCACATACAAGGGGTTGAAAAGGAGCTCAAGGCCCAAATAGAGGTGCAAGATGCTCGCATCAATGCACTCATGGCTCGTATCACGATGTCGGCCACTCGAGCTCCACGACTTGTTGAGGAAGGTTCATTTGGGCAAGAAGGTCGGGTGTCTCCACAAGAAAGTCAACCCGATCATGAAACCATGAATGAAGAAGAGAGGGTCAATCAAGAGATCATTGTTGAGTGTTGCTTGGGTGGTGAAGATAGGGGAAGAATAGAGGAAGTTGAAGCTTCAAGGGTCGACAATGAGGAGGGGTATGAACATGATTCTCAAGATAACTCTTGGGGAGCCGATGTATTGGCTATCAAATTGGATTTGTTCGATTTTCTTCGTGAGGAACCGGATCTAGAAAATCCAAAGCCAAGTGAAGACATACCTCCTCTAGGCCATATTTACAAGGTGAGTGAAAATGAGCGTAATACTTGGGAAAAAGAAGTAGATGCCTTGGAACTCGCCTTGAATGGGAAATTGGAGGATCCTAAAGCCTCCGATGAAGAAGACTTGATGCCTTCACCTCCTCTATCGCACTCGATTTCTAGTGCCTTGTCTAGTGAGACGGTTGATGAAGAGTATCCTTGTCGGGCGGTGGAAGAGAATCCTACTCTCGACCCCGTAGAAGAAGTGACACCCCTAGGGTGATGTGATCTCCCTCATCATAACACCGAGCATGACTCTAGAACACTATACCTACCGGATGGTCATAAGAGTCATTGCTATCATGGTTCCGAAGACCCGGAAGATCACGAGAACCGCGAGCATAATGAAGATGATCGCTTCTTGCCTCCGACTTGGAAGCTCTTGAAAGTGGCTAGGATAGACCATATGAGCTTAAATGAAGATGTTGCTAGGGCATTTGACTTACTCCTTCGAGCTCTTGATGGCTATGGAGGTGTAGTTGGTGAGAGTAGCTTAGTGTAAATATCTTTTCCCTTTTCTTTTGTGCTTGTATTTGTGTTTATGTTTGTTTGGATATTTTGGTTTTTAGGATTGTTAGTTTTTGTGAAATCCTTGTATTTTGGAATTTTGATGAGCGATGTGAGGGAGGGATTTTGATGAATGATTTGAGCTTGTTTGCTAGATGTGAAGTGAAGATAAAGTCTCGAGGAGAATGGTTGTGGATAGAGGTTGGACTTTGAGTTAGGAAGTCGGTTTTTGAAGCTTTGGATAAGCTTTTAGGGTCATGGGAATCATGAAGACCCTTCCTGGCCGAGAAGGAGTCTTCCCGACCGGGAAGGATGTGCCATCCCGACCGTGAAGGGGCCATCCTGATCGGGATGAGGGTGCAAAAATTGGAGCTTTCTGTGGAGCCATCCCGACCGGGACGAGGGCTTCCCGACCGGGACAGGTGTGTCATCCCGACCGGGACCATCCATCCCGACCGGGATGGTCCCCTTCTCCTATTTTGGCCTCTTCTTCATCATGTGAGCCCACCCTACCACTTTATACCCCCTCCCAACCTCCCTAACTTTCCTTGCTCATATCATATGACCCGTACACCTCATTTACATACCCTCACCTCATTTTCTCTTCCCTTTACACCGAGTTTCACATCGAATCCCACCCCCTCGCACCATTACTACCTCTACCATGCGGTTTTATCAAATTAGAAGCGGGATGACAATGACGAAGACAAGCAAAGTACCTATATTGATCTATGAGACGATGGAGCGAGTGAGTTGCTAACCTATTGGTACGGCAACTGATAAGTGCCATTTGTAGTGCCTATTTCGTAGTGTTTTGGTCCCATTTTCCTTGTAGAATCGCTCCTTGGGAGAGGTTTAGGGGCCTCTTTTGCTTCCTTTAGTTCGTTTCAGGTTCCCGAGACCGATTTGAAAAGAGTTGGAGCGATTCCGACTCGATACATACACATTTTGGAGCCAACGGAGTAAAGGAACGATGATTCGATGCCTTGGAATCGACCCCGAGACCTTGGGACCCAATCCCGAGCCTCCGAGACCCGATCCCGAGTCCCGAGAATCGATGGGAAGCCCATGAGAAGCAAGGAGGGACCAAAAAGTTCATATTGGAGGCCTACAAGGCTCATCCCGAACGGGTATGGCCTCATCCCGTCCGGGATGAAGGAGGAAACGAAGATGAGCCTACTGAGGGTCCATCCGGACTGGGACCATGGCGTCCCGACCGGGACCGACCTCGTCCCGACCGGGACCACCCCGTCTCGGCCAGGACTGGCCTGCTGCTGCACGCCTTCCTTTCTTTTCTTCCCCTTTCATTCTTAAACCCTATATATACCCTTCCTCTTGTAATGTTATGTATGCTTTGGATATTTCACTAAACCCTAGACTAATTTAGGTTAGATTAGGTTAGATTAGTGTAGATTAGTCGATAATTAGTAGTTAATCATAGATTAGCTCTTGTATTAAGGAATTCTTGAAGATCTTCACCAAGCTTGACAACCTTGGATGATTATTTTGGGGTTTTCTCTTTTATACAAGTTCTTATTCTTCCTTCCATCCTCTAGTTTGGTATAATCCTTTTCCCTTTCTCTTAATCTTGTTTATGTTGTTCAATTTTGAATCTTTAGTTGATTGTTTTGTTATTGTTCATTGTTATCATTAGTTTGTTGATGTTTATTTTGTTTCTTTGATGATTCCTCTTGTTAGTGTTAATTCTAGATTAGATATGTTAGAGTAATGCTCTTGCTAGGGTTAGTAAGGTGATTAGGGTGTTAATTGGGTGATTATGGGTTTGTTGGAGATTTTGGTGGAAGATTTGGGTTTCCTCTTGGTTTGATGCATATCACATGTTTGTTGAAATGCTTGATTGACTAGTAGTTGCAAATACTTGTTTTTCTTGCCTTTCTCTTGTGGGTGATAGTTTGTTGGTGGGTTCGGTTCACTCACTAATTTGCGAGAGCCCGGTGAGGACGACCCCTAGGCCGGTCTAAGTAGCGAGAGCCCGGATTCGACCTAGGCCACAATAGCACGTTAGAACCCCGTTTGTCATATGTATCGCCGAGATGGGTTATTGGATGAACATCTAGGTGGGTCTAAGTTGCGAGAGCCCGGACCAACCTAGATTACCCTACTACCTCATTCACTCTAGTTCTCCCTTGACCATTCCGTTACCCCTTTGACCCCGACCTAATCCTAGCCCGTTTTCCTTAGTTGTTTCTCCTTAGCCTTAGTCATAGTCTAGCTTTCTCCTCTTCTCATCACCTTAGTTTAGCTTAGCTCGTTGACTTAGTCTCGTATTTAGGCGACCTTAGTCTAGGCTATACATTACCGTCCCCGTGGATTCGACCCGACTTGCCCTATCTACCGTAGGAATAGCCGGTTATATTATTGACGGTTGGGACGTGACGAATCCCTACCATCAATTTGGCGCCGTTGCCGGGGACATTTGAGCCCACCTAACCATTGTATACCCCCACCCAACCTCCCTACCCATCCTTGCTCATGTCGTATGACCATTACACTTCATTTACATACCCTCACCTCATTTATCTTCACTTTACACCGTGATTCACATCAAATCCAACCCCCTCGCACCATTACTATCTCTACCATGCGATTCTATCAAGCTTGAAGCGGGATAGCAATGATAAAGTCAAGCAAGAGCCTATATTGATCTATGAGACAATGAAGCGAGTGAGTTACTAGCCGATTGGTTTTGGTAACTATCCTTACTTTTCCGTCTTTTATTGCTTGTTTTTCTCTTGTTTATTCCCTTCCCCTTGAGTCATGGTATCTTAGTGGCCTTCGAGGCCTTGGTAGTGGTTGCTCCCGACTCTCGATGATGTGACTACATCGAGAGTCATTTCAAAATCCAAATTTTACAAGTTTTTCCCTCTTTCTTTTTGAGGATTTAGTCGGATTTAGGCGGAATTCGGGTTAGGTGACTTGATTACACCTAGCCCTCCCCTCCCATTTCCTTTTATTTTGTTCTTTTTATTTTCTTCCCCCTTCCATATCTTTTCTTGTCTCGGCCCTTAGTGACTTGATTACACCCCGGCCGGACACCTTCTACCCTTTTCTTCAATTTATTTTTGATTTTTAGTTTTATTTTCGTAGTTTCTTTTCCTTTCTTTTTTCTCTCCGCACCCTACGATCGAGCATGAGGACATGGCTTGATTTAAGTGTGGGGGAGCGATATTCTAGCATAGTTAGTTTTATTTTCTTAGTTTTTTCGAAAAAAATCTTAAAAAACCCTAAAAATTTGAAAACATTTCACAAAAATCAAAAAGATTTTTCTTTTCTGTGTTTTCCTTTTGTGTCATTGTGTCGTATATTTGTTTGTGTGCGTGTTTTGCCTCTCTTTGGTTGCTTTAATCACCGTTAACTTTGGAAGGCTTTCAAGACTCCCGGTAACATCTTATCCCTTTTTCTTCTTTACCTCTTGCGGAGTTTGGAGGAGATTGTGATGTTGTGTGCTCGGGTGGAGCTTTGTAAAGTATGGTTGATTTGGTGGCTTGTTTGGATGATCGGGGTGGTGTTTATGTTGTGTATATGTTCATTTTGTGTTGTTTTTGTTTCGTTGCTTTTACTTCTTTTTCTTTCGTTCTCGTTGAGTCTTTGTTTGTGTGTTGTGTGTCTTGTGCGTAAACCATTTTCGAAAACCCGGTTTAGAGGCTAGTGTGTGAGTGTATACTTTCCCTTCCTAGTAGTATAAATCGAGTCATGGACTTTAGTCTAGTAGAATGACCCTAAATCAATGATTTCGTTTGTCCTTTACCTTGAGTCCACCTAGCTTACTAGAGATTTACTACGGGATTTGCACTTTTGACCATTATGACCATCCACGGTGTGAAAAGGCCTTGGTTACCGAGTGTCGTCCCTTAGGTGACCATGTCTAGGATTGTTTGATTAGTCCAAGTTCACCACTTCTTGTGGGTTTGAAAGGGAATGCGCAACCCCGACTTACTCATTACCCTACTTCCTACACATATCCACACAATAAAATGCAATATGTTGAATTCTCTCTTTCTTGTTACAGAAGGAAATGCCAAATCTCGCCAAAAGGGCAAAGAAAAGAAAAAGAAAGAAAAAAATGAAAGAAAGAAAAGGCACAAAAGACAAAAACAGAAAATAGAAAAGAAGAAAAAGAAATGGCATGGCAACAAACAAAGCAAAAACGTCGAAAATAAAGAAAATGCCAAAAGAAAATCTGTCTCACAAAAAGAAATCCTCACAAAAATAAGCCTTTTTCCGAATTTTGCCGTGAAGAGCCTACCAAAGGACCGAGTCCCGAGGAAGGATGATAGCGGCATTAGTCGGTCTTCCCTCATTTTGCATGTTTTCCACCTTTTTACTTGGACTAGTTAGGCGGTTTTGGACACGGGACGACCCTCTCGGCTCACGCTAAAGGGGGCGGGGTCTCACTTACCTACAGTGTCGACTAACACCGTGGTTCTTCACTTTTCCACTCCGCCGATCGTCCCGTAGTACGTTTTTAGAAAGTTAGAAGGACCTGGGTAAGTTACCAACGTTTTTGTTGCTTTATCGTCATAATATTAGGGTTTAGTCCACCTTGGTTTGTATTGCTAGCTTGGGAACGTTGTCACTTACCTCGAGTCCTAAACCGGTGCTTCTTTCACCGCTTTTAGAGGGAAGTGGTATTTCTTTTGTTTTGGGTGCAACCGTCTAAGTGTTTGTTTGTTTGCGTGTTTCGTGTCCGGTTGCATCCGCGGTTTTGTCGCAAGACCCCACTTGCCTTGCGGGGTGCACTTTTCCTCTAAGTGCACTCGCGTGAGTTGAAGGGGCGTAGGGTGCGCTAATACCCACTCGGATAGTTAAGTAGTTAGTATGTGCTTACTCGAGGGCGAGTAAGGGTTAAGTGGGGGGGAGTTGATAAGTGCCATTTGTAGTGCCTATTTCGTAGTGTTTTGGTCCATTTTCCTTGTAGAATCGCTCCTTGGGTGCGGTTTAGGGGCCTCTTATGCTTCCTTTAGTTCGTTTCAGGTTTCCGAGACCGATTTGGAAGAGTTGGAGCGATTCCGACTCGATACATACACATTTTGGAGCCAACGGAGTAAAGGAACGATGATTTGATGCCTTGGAATCGACCCCGAGACCTTGGGACCCAATCCCGAGCCTCCGAGACCCGATCCCGAGTCCCGAGAATCGATGGGAAGCCCATGAGAAGCAAGGAGGGACCAAAAAGTTCATATTGGAGGCCTACAAGGCTCATCCCGTCCGGGATGAAGGAGGAAACGAAGATGAGCCTACTGAGGGTCCATCCGGACTGGGACCATGGCGTCCCGACCGGGACCGACCTCGTCCCGACCGGGACCACCCCGTCTCGGCCGGGACTGGCCTGCTGCTGCACGCCTTCCTTTCTTTTCTTCCCCTTTCATTCTTAAACCCTATATATACCCTTCCTCTTGTAATGTTATGTATGCTTTGGATATTTCACTAAACCCTAGACTACTTTAGGTTAGATTAGGTTAGATTAGTGTAGATTAGCCGATAATTAGTAGTTAATCATAGATTAGCTCTTGTATTAAGGAATTCTTGAAGATCTTCACCAAGCTTGACAACCTTGGATGATTATTTTGGGGTTTTCTCTTTTATACAAGTTCTTATTCTTCCTTCCATCCTCTAGTTTGGTATAATCCTTTTCCCTTTCTCTTAATCTTGTTTATGTTGTTCAATTTTGAATCTTTAGTTGATTGTTTTGTTATTGTTCATTGTTATCATTAGTTTGCTGATGTTTGTTTTGTTTCTTTGATGATTCCTCTTGTTAGTGTTAATTCTAGATTAGATATGTTAGAGTAGTGCTCTTGCTAGGGTTAGGTGATTAGGGTGTTAATTGGGTGATTATGGGTTTGTTGGAGATTTTGGTGGAAGATTTGGGTTTCCTCTTGGTTTGATGCATATCACATGTTTGTTGAAATGCTTGATTGACTAGTAGTTGCAAATACTTGTTTTTCTTGCCTTTCTCTTGTGGGTGATAGTTTGTTGGTGGGTTCGGTTCACTCACTAATTTGCGAGAGCCCGGTGAGGACGACCCCTAGGCCGGTCTAAGTAGCGAGAGCCCGGATTCGACCTAGGCCACAATAGCACGTTAGAACCCCGTTTGTCATATGTATCGCCGAGATGGGTTATAGGATGAACCTCTAGGTGGGTCTAAGTTGCGAGAGCCCGGACCAACCTAGATTACCCTACTACCTCCTTCACTCTAGTTCTCCCTTGACCATTCCGTTACCCCTTTGACCCCGACCTAATCCTAGCCCGTTTTCCTTAGTTGTTTCTCCTTAGCCTTAGTCATAGTCTAGCTTTCTCCCCTTCTCATCACCTTAGTTTAGCTTAGCTCGTTGACTTAGTCTCGTATTTAGGCGACCTTAGTCTAGGCTATACATTACCGTCCCCGTGGATTCGACCCGACTTGCCCTATCTACCGTAGGAATAGCCGGTTATATTATTGACGGTTGGGACGTGACGAATCCCTACCATCAATTTGGCGCCGTTGCCGGGGACATTTGAGCCCACCTAACCATTGTATACCCCCACCCAACCTCCCTACCCATCCTTGCTCATGTCGTATGACCATTACACTTCATTTACATACCCTCACCTCATTTCTCTTCACTTTACACCGTGATTCACATCAAATCCAACCCCCTCGCACCATTACTATCTCTACCATGCGATTCTATCAAGCTTGAAGCGGGATAGCAATGACAAAGTCAAGCAAGAGCCTATATTGATCTATGAGACGATGGAGCGAGTGAGTTACTAGCCGATTGGTTTTGGTAACTATCCTTACTTTTTCGTCTTTTATTGCTTGTTTTTCTCTTGTTTATTCCCTTCCCCTTGAGTCATGGTATCTTAGTGGCCTTCGAGGCCTTGGTAGTGGTTGCTCCCGACTCTCGATGATGTGACTACATCGAGAGTCATTTCAAAATCCAAATTTTTTTAAGTTTTTCACTCTTTCTTTTTGAGGATTTAGTCGGATTTAGGCGGAATCCGGGCTAGGTGACTTGATTACACCTAGCCGTGACTTGATTACACCTAGCCCTCCCCTCCCATTTCCTTTTATTTTGTTCTTTTTATTTTCTTCCCCCTTCCATATCTTTTCTTGTCTCGGCCCTTAGTGACTTGATTACACCCCGGCCGGACACCTTCTACCCTTTTCTTCAATTTATTTTTGATTTTTAGTTTTATTTTCGTAGTTTCTTTTCCTTTCTTTTTTCTCTCCGCACCCTACGATCGAGCATGAGGACATGGCTTGATTTAAGTGTGGGGGAGCGATATTCTAGCATAGTTAGTTTTATTTTCTTAGTTTTTTCGAAAAAAATCTTAAAAAACCCTAAAAATTTGAAAACATTTCACAAAAATCAAAAAGATTTTTCTTTTCTGTGTTTTCCTTTTGTGTCATTGTGTCGTATATTTGTTTGTGTGCGTGTTTTGCCTCTCTTTCCCTTATAGGTTGCTTTAATCACCGTTAACTTTGGAAGGCTTTCAAGACTCCCGGTAACATCTTATCCCTTTTTCTTCTTTACCTCTTGCGGAGTTTGGAGGAGATTGTGATGTTGTGTGCTCGGGTGGAGCTTTGTAAAGTATGGTTGATTTGGTGGCTTGTTTGGATGATCGGGGTGGTGTTTATGTTGTGTATATGTTCATTTTGTGTTGTTTTTGTTTCGTTGCTTTTACTTCTTTTTTTTTCGTTCTCGTTGAGTCTTTGTTTGTGTGTTGTGTGTCTTGTGCGTAAACCATTTTCGAAAACCCGGTTTAGAGGCTAGTGTGTGAGTGTATACTTTCCCTTCCTAGTAGTATAAATCGAGTCATGGACTTTAGTCTAGTAGAATGACCCTAAATCAATGATTTCGTTTGTCCTTTACCTTGAGTCCACCTAGCTTACTAGGGATTTACTACGGGATTTGCACTTTTGACCATTATGACCATCCACGGTGTGAAAAGGCCTTGGTTACCGAGTCTCGTCCCTTAGGTGACCATGTCTAGGATTGTTTGATTAGTCCAAGTTCGCCACTTTTTGTGGGTTTGAAAGGGAATGCGCAACCCCGACTTACCCATTACCCTACCTCCTACACATATCCACACAATAAAATGCAATATGTTGAATTCTCTCTTTCTTGTTACACAAGGAAATGCCAAAAATGCCAAATCTTGCCAAAAGGGCAAAGAAAAGAAAATGAAAGAAAAAAATGAAAGAAAGAAAAGGCACAAAAGCCAAAAAAAGAAAATAGAAAAGAAGAAAAAGAAATGGCATGGCAACAAACAAAGCAAAAACGTCGAAAAGAAAGAAAATGCCAAAAGAAAACCCGTCTTACAAAAAGAAATCCTCACAAAAATAAGCCTTTTTCCGAATTTTGCCGTGAAGAGCCTACCAAAGGACCGAGTCCTGAGGAAGGATGATAGCGGCATTAGTCGGTCTTCCCTCATTTTGCATGTTTTCCACCTTTTTACTTGGACTAGTTAGGCGGTTTTGGACACGGGACGACCCTCTCGGCTCATGCTAAAGGGGGCGGGGTCTCACTTACCTATAGTGTCGACTAACACCGTGGTTCTTCACTTTTCCACTCCGCCGATCGTCCCGTAGTACGTTTTTAGAAAGTTAGAAGGACCTGGGTAAGTTACCAACGTTTTTGTTGCTTTATCGTCATAATATTAGGGTTTAGTCCACCTTGGTTTGTATTGCTAGCTTGGGAACGTTGTCACTTACCTCGAGTCCTAAACCGGTGCTTCTTTCACCGCTTTTAGAGGGAAGTGGTATTTCTTTTGTTTTGGGTGCAACCGTCTAAGTGTTTGTTTGTTTGCGTGTTTCGTGTCCGGTTGCATCCGCGGTTTTGTCGCAAGACCCCACTTGCCTTGCGGGGTGCACTTTTCCTCTAAGTGCACTCGCGTGAGTTGAAGGGGCGTAGGGTGCGCTAATACCCACTCGGATAGTTAAGTAGTTAGTATGTGCTTACTCGAGGGCGAGTAAGGGTTAAGTGTGGGAGAGTTGATAAGTGCCATTTGTAGTGCCTATTTCGTAGTGTTTTGGTCCATTTTCCTTGTAGAATCGCTCCTTGGGTGCGGTTTAGGGGCCTCTTATGCTTCCTTTAGTTCGTTTTAGGTTTCCGAGACCGATTTGGAAGAGTTGGAGCGATTCCGACTCGATACATACACATTTTGGAGCCAACGGAGTAAAGGAACGATGATTCGATGCCTTGGAATCGACCCCGAGACCTTGGGACCCAATCCCGAGCCTCCAAGACCAGATCCCGAGTCCCGAGAATCGATGGGAAGCCCATGAGAAGCAAGGAGGGACCAAAAAGTTCATATTGGAGGCCTACAAGGCTCATCCCGAACGGGTATGGCCTCATCCCGTCCGGGATGAAGGAGGAAATGAAGATGAGCCTACTGAGGGTCCATCCGGACTGGGACCATGGCGTCCCGACCGTTACCGACCTCGTCCCGACCGGGACGACCCCGTCTCGGCCGGGACTGGCCTGCTGCTGCACGCCTTCCTTTCTTTTCTTCCCCTTTCATTCTTAAACCGTATATATACCCTTCCTCTTGTAATGTTATGTATGCTTTGTATATTTTACTAAACCCTAGACTACTTTAGGTTAGATTAGGTTAGATTAGTGTAGATTAGTCGATAATTAGTAGTTAATCATAGATTAGCTCTTGTATTAAGGAATTCTTGAAGATCTTCACCAAGCTTGACAACCTTGGATGATTATTTTGGGGTTTTCTCTTTTATACAAGTTCTTATTCTTCCTTCCATCCTCTAGTTTGGTATAATCCTTTTCCCTTTCTCTTAATCTTGTTTATGTTGTTCAATTTTGAATCTTTAGTTGATTGTTTTGTTATTGTTCATTGTTATCATTAGTTTGTTGATGTTTGTTTTGTTTCTTTGATGATTCCTCTTGTTAGTGTTAATTCTAGATTAGATATGTTAGAGTAGTGCTCTTGCTAGGGTTAGTAAGGTGATTAGGGTGTTAATTGGGTGATTATGGGTTTGTTGGAGATTTTGGTGGAAGATTTGGGTTTCCTCTTGGTTTGATGCATATCACATGTTTGTTGAAATGCTTGATTGACTAGTAGTTGCAAATACTTGTTTTTCTTGCCTTTCTCTTGTGGGTGATAGTTTGTTGGTGGGTTCGGTTCACTCACTAATTTGCGAGAGCCCGGTGAGGACGACCCCTAGGCCGGTCTAAGTAGCGAGAGCCCGGATTCGACCTAGGCCACAATAGCACGTTAGAACCCCGTTTGTCATATGTATTGCCGAGATGGGTTATAGGATGAACCTCTAGGTGGGTCTAAGTTGCGAGAGCCCGGACCAACCTAGATTACCCTACTACCTCCTTCACTCTAGTTCTCCCTTGACCATTCCGTTACCCCTTTGACCCCGACCTAATCCTAGCCCGTTTTCCTTAGTTGTTTCTCCTTAGCCTTAGTCATAGTCTAGCTTTCTCCCCTTCTCATCACCTTAGTTTAGCTTAGCTCGTTGACTTAGTCTCGTATTTAGGCGACCTTAGTCTAGGCTATACATTACCGTCCCCGTGGATTCGACCCGACTTGCCCTATCTACCGTAGGAATAGCCGGTTATATTATTGACGGTTGGGACGTGACGAATCCCTACCATCAGCAACTATCCTTTCTTTTCCGTCTTTCATCGCTTGTTTTTCCTTTGTGTTTATTCCCTTCCCCGTTTACACTTTTTTGTCACGGTGTCATGGTGGCCTTCAAGGCCTTGGTAGTTGTTGCTCCCGACTCTCGATGATGTGACTACATCGAGAGTCATTTCAAAATCTAAATTTTACAAGTTTTTCACCCTTTTTTGTAGGATTTAGTCGGATTTAGGCGGAATCCGGGCTAGGTGACTTGATTACACCTAGCCCTCCCCTCCCATTTCCTTTTATTTCCTTCTTTTTATTTTCTTCCCCATCCATATCTTTTCTTGTCTCGGCCCATGGTGACTTGACTACACCCCGGCCGGACACCTTCTACCCTTTTCTTCACTTTTCCTTTTTGTTCTTTAGCTTTATTTTCGTAGTTTCTTTTCTTTTCTTTTGTGTCTCCGCACACTATGATCGAGCATGAGGACATTGCTCGGTTTAAGTGTGGGGGAGCGATATCTTAGTGTAGTTAGTTTTATTTTCGTAGTTTTTCAAAAAATCATTAAAAAACCCTAAAAATTTAAATTTTTTTCACAAAAATCAAAAAGATTTTCTTTTTCTGTCTTTTTCTTTTGTGTCGTTATGTCGTGCTTTTGTTGTGTCGTGTGCGTTTGCCTCCCTTTTTCCTTGTAGGTCGCTTAATTACCGTTAGCTTTGGAAAGCTTTCAAGACATCAGGTAATACCCTTTTATCCCTTCCTCCTCTTTATCTC
This sequence comes from Agrostemma githago, assembly GCA_958450325.1. NCBI lineage: Eukaryota > Viridiplantae > Streptophyta > Magnoliopsida > Caryophyllales > Caryophyllaceae > Agrostemma > Agrostemma githago. The sequence goes on along the minus strand of OY288252.1, from coordinate 26,015,472 downwards.
TTGTAATGTTTGGAGGAGGTTTGTGATGAGGTGTGCTCTGGTAGAGCTTTGTAAAGTTGTGGTTGATTTGGTGACTTGATTGGAAGTTCGGGGTGGTGTTTTTTTTTTTTTGTGCTTGTCTTGTTTTGTTTTATATTGTTGCCTTTTGTCTCTTTTTCTCTCGTTTTCGTCATGTCTTTGTTTTGTGTTGTGTAATGTGTCATGTGTGTAAATGGTTTTTCGAAAACCCGGTTTAGAGGCTAGTGTGCGAGTGTTTACTTTCCCTTTCTAGTGATGTAAATCGAGTCTTGGACTTTAGTCTAGTAGAATGACCCTAAATCAATGATTTCGTTGGTCCTTTACCTTGAGTCCACCTAGCTTACTAGGGATTTACTTCGGGATTTGCATTTTGACCATTATGACCACCCACGGTGTGAAAAGGCCTTGGTTGCCGAGTCCCGTCTCTTAGGTGACCATGTTTGAAATTGTTTGATTAGTCCAAGTTTTCCACCTTTTTGTGGGTTTGAAGGGAAGGACGCTCCCCGACTCACCCATTACCCTACCTCCTACACATATCCACACAATAAATTTGCAATTTGTTGTAATCTCTTTCTTAGTTGCAAAGAAATGCCTATCACTCAAATCAAGCCAAAAAGGGCAAAGAAAAGAAAAGGAAAGAAAACGAAAGAAAGAAAAGATTGAAGAAAAAGAAAAGGCACAAAAAGCCAAAAAGAAAATAGAAAAGATGAAAAAGAAATGTCATAGCAAAACAAAGCAAAAATGCAAAAGAAAGAAAAATGCCAAAAGAAAACCATCTCACAAAAAGAGTCCCCACACCTCTCAAAATAAGCCTTTTACCGACTATTACCGTGAAGAGCCTACCAAAGGACCGAGTCCCTAGGAAGGATGATAGCGGTAATGGTCGGTCTTCCCTCATTTTGCAATCATTCTCACCTTTTTACTTGGACTAGTTAAGCGGTTTTGGACATGGGACGACCCTCTTGGCTCATCGCTAAAGGGGGCGGGGTCTCACTTACCTACAGTGTCGACCAACACCGTGGTTCATCCTTTTTCCGTCCCGCCGATCGTCCCGTAGTACGTTCTTAGAAGGTTAGGAGGAATCTAGGTAAGTTACCAACGTTTTTGTTGCTTTATCGTCATACTATTAGGGTTTTGTCCATTTTGGTTTGTATTGCTAGCTTGGGAACGTTGTCACTTGCCTTGAGTCCTAAACTGGTGTCTTTTCACCGCTTTGTTAAGGGAAGCAGTATTTGTTTTCTTTTGGGTGCAACCGATTATGTGTTTGTTTGTATGTCTGTTTGTTTATGTGTTTTGTGTCCGGTTGCATCCACGGTTTTGTCGCAAGACCTTACTTGCCTTGCGGAGTGCAGTTTTCCTCTAAGTGTACTTGCGTGAGTTGAAAGGGCGCAGGATGCGCTAATACCCACTCGGCTAGTTTAGTAGTTAGTTTGTGCTTACTCGAGGACGAGTAAGGGTTAAGTGTGGGGGAGTTGATAAGTGTAGTTTGTAGTGCTTAAATTGCTGTGTTTCGGTCCCATTTTCCTTGTAGAATCGCTCCTTGGGAGCGGTTTATGGGCTACTTATGCTTCCTCTAGCTCGTTTCAGGTTCCCGAGACCATTCATGAAGAGTTGGAGCGATTCCGACTCAATACATACACTTTTTGGAGCCAACGAAGCGAAGGAACGATCACTCGAAGCCTTGGATTCGACCCCGGGACCTCGGAACCCAATCGCGAGCCTCTTAGACCCGATCCCGAGTCCCGAGAATCGATGAGAAACCCATGAGAAGCAAGGAGGGACCAAAAAAGGAGCTTAAAGGAGGCCTACAACGCTCATCCCGGTCGGGATGGCCTCAACCCGTCCCGGTTGAGGTGCACAAAAGTAAGGGCTTCTGTTTTGGGTCCGTCCCGGTCGGGACCAGCTCGTCCCGGTCGGGACCGGTCCGTCCCGGTCGGGACCGTGGGGCTGCTACTCGACTTCATTTAATTCATCCTCCTTCATTCTTGTAACCTTATAAATACTTCCCTCTTGTATTGTTTATAGGAGACATTACCCATAAACCCTAGCATAGTTTAGCCTAGATTAGCATAGATTAGAGTAGATTAGTCGGTAATTAGTCCTTAATCTTAGATTAACTCTTGTAATTTGGGAATTCTTGGAGAATCCAACCAAGATTGACAACCTTGGTTGATGTATTTGGGTTTTCTTCCATTTATGCAAGATTTCTTCTTTTCATCCTCTCTAGTATGGTATAATCTCTTTTCCCTTCTCTTTATCTTTGTTTTATCAATCAAGTTTCAATCTTTAGTTCTTGTTTATTGTTTTGTTCATCATCCTTGTTAGTTTTACATATGCATCCTCTTGTTCTTGTTTTGGTTTATCTTGTTAGTGTTAGTTTTAGATTAGATATGTTAGAGTAGACTCTTGCTAGGGTTATTAGGGTGATTGGTTGTGATTGTGGATGATTAGGGTGAGATGGGTGGTACTAGATGTTGTTTTTGTTGTTTCCCATTAACCTTGCACTCCACATGTTCGATGAAATGCTTGTGAGACTAGAGACGATCAATCCTTGTTTTTCTTGCATCTTCTCTTGTATGTATGTGTTTGGTTGGTTGGTTTGTTTGCCTCACTACTTAGCGAGAGCCCGGTGAGGACGACCCCTAGGCCGATTACGTAGCGAGAGCCCGATCGGCGTTACCTAGGCCACGAAAGCATGCTAGTGACCCCGTCTTTCCCCTTCTTGTCTTCTTTGCATCCATGAACCCGACCTAACCCTAGTTTTCATTCTTATTGTTATCTTAGCTTCCATTAGTCGTTAGTTACTTGTTTTGTCTCCTTTTCGTGTTTTAGACCTTAGTCTAGTACCTAGCCAACCCCCTAGATTAGCTCGTCTCGAACCTAGTCCAAGACCGTAGCACCCATTAGTCCGAACGCATTTCCGTCCCTGTGGATTCGACCCGACTTACCCTAGCTACCCTAGTTAGGTTAGTTGGTTATTATTTGGTGGCGGGATCCACGACAAATCCCTCCCATCACCAATTTTTCTCTTTTCTTCTTTTTCGATTCTTCCTCTAGTTGTGCATTGGGGACAATGCAGAGTTTTAGTGTGGGGGAGGGATCTACTATCCTTTTCTTCCTTTTCTCATTCATTTTTCCTTTAAAAACGAAAAATCCAAAAAAAATTCCTTTTCCTTTTCCTCTTCATTTTAGTTTTATTTTATTTTATTTTTGTTTTGTGTCACTTGTATTGCTTTGCATTCTCCTTGATTATAGGTACACCACCAACCATTTAGCATGGATACGTAAGGTAGCGAAAATGAAGACCGCTTAGTAATATCTTCTACCTTCGTTTTATCCCCTTCTGTTATAAGTATGAGAGTTTGGGCATATATGCTATTTGGAGGTTCACTTGGTGAACATTTTTGAATTGGTGGTTGTGGATTGTGTTGACTTAATGGAGTTAGGAGTGCTTGACTATACTTTTGTATTTTGTTTTGTTTTCTTGTGCTTTTCTCATCTTTGTGTTCTTTTTCATTTGTGTATAGTTTGTGTAGGTAAAGTTTTCGAAAACCCGATTTTGAATTTAGGCCGAGTGTTTATTACTCCCTTGTTAGTAGTTTTTTTTTTTATTTTTGGACATATTTCTAGTACAATGACCTTGAACCAATTTTTACATTGGATTTTTACCATGAGTTCATCTTTTCTACTAGGAGTCTACATCGGGATTTGCATTTGACCACCTTGACCACCCATGGAGTGATAAGGCCTTGGTTACCGTTTCCCGTTCTCTTAGGTGACCTTACTTGAGAAGCCATTTTTAGTCCAAAATTCCATCTTTCTATGGGTTCGGAGGGGGTCCACACCCGACTAGCCTATTTTTTCTACCAGTCATCCTCTTCCACAAATAAGTTTGCAAGAATATCCTTTACCTTGATCTCAAATGAATCATCTAGCCAAATATGGGCTACTCAAAAGAAAAAGGGAAAAATGAAGAAGAAGGGCATATGAAAAAAAGCCCTCAACCGAAGTAATGGGGAAAGAAAGAAAACCGAAAAGGAAATCAAAATCTCAAAAAATCGTTCCCAAACCCAAATAATCCCTTGGTTGACTTATTGCCGTGAAAAGCGTACTAGAGGAGCGAGTCCCGAGGAAGGAAAATAGCGGCAATCCATACCATTTTGCAAACACTTGTCCATCTTTTTGGTCTAATTGGCTTTCTCGAGTTTGGAACGACACTCTAGACTTAGCTTAGGAGACGGGATAACACTTACCTACAGTGCTTACTAACTCTATGGTTCTCACTTATCCACTCCATTTATCGTCCTGTTGTAGGCGTCTTTAGTGGAATTAGAAGGAACTTGGTAAATTTTCAATGTTTTTGTTGCTTGATTGTCATCCTATTAGGATTTTGTCCATGTCAATTTGGGTGACTAACATGGTAGTGTTCTCACTTGCCTTAAGCTTTAAATCGGTGCTTTCTCCGTCGTTTCGATGAGGGATTCTTCGGTGATTTATTTTCTCTTTGGTTGCGACTATCTTTTCGTGTGTCTTCTTTGTTACTCCCTCCGTTTCTATGATTTCTTCCACCTTAAAAGTGGCACATTTCTTAAGAAAAACAATAAAATAAGTAAAAGTAGAGAGGGAGTAAAGTAAGTGGGCCACCTAGGTAAGAGAGAAGTGTGATAGAAAAAAGGAAAGTGGAAGAAATCAAAGAAATGGTTGAAAAAGGAAATGTGGAAGATATCAAAGAAACAGAGGGAGTATGTGTTTGTGTGTGTGTTAGTAGCAACCCCAATTTTAAGCAAGACCCGACTTGCCTTGCATGGAGGTACTCTACCTCATGAGTATCTCGATGTGAGTTGAAGAGACGGAGCGGGCCCGTTAATTGCCTCGTATCGACTTAGCATAGTCTAGCTTAGTAGTAGTAGCTAATTTCTTTTTGGGTCTTTGCTCGAGGACGAGCAACAGTTTAGTGTGGGAGAATTGTTGTTTGCCAAATTTGGACCGTTTTCCCTCTGTTTTCTTAGACTACAGTGCGATTATTGCCATATTTTGAGTAATTCTCGAATTAGTGTCTCTCTTTGGTATTTTACATGTTTTTGGTAGTTTTTTTGTCTATTTTGATAGGATTTTCGACCGAAATCGTATCCGAGCTTTATTAGCATGAAAGAGAGAGATACAGTGCAGAGAACAAAGCACATGACTGAAAGTTCAAGTAATCCACCTCCCTGAAGATTTTCGTGGACATCCACCTGGTGAAATGACCTGGCGAAGTTTCGCCCGATGGAGGAAAGCGCCAAAAATCGCAAAATGAGAAGAAAGTCTCACCGGGTAAAGTTTCACCCGGTGGTGTTAACTCGTCAACCGCAGGGTGAAGTTTTGCCCTATGAAGATGCAAAGGGTGAAGGTCTAGCTTACAGAAGACGAATTGGATTATGGGCTTTAAGATTGTGTGACACATTAAGAACCACTATATATATATATATATATATATATATATATATATATATATATATATATATATATTAAACCTAGAGTTTCATTTTAAGGTGTGTCTTAAGTGAGCCTCTTAGGGTAGGAGTAGGGTACAAGATCCTTAGTAGTAGTAGTAGTAGTAGTAGTAGTAGTAGTAGTAATAGTAGTAGTAGTAGTAAGCCTCCATAGTAAAAATCTCCATAGATTTAGTAAAACTTATTAGTTTAGATTAAATCTACTCCATAAATTGTAATCAAGCTTCCACCTTTAGTTTAAGATTTGTATTTTTATGTTGAAGATTGAAGAATTTTGCAAGGATTGGTGACAAGTTCTTGTATTACTTCTTCTAAGATTCAATTTTTACGTTTTTTTTTTGGTAAAGTGTAAATTATATTGATAAGTGAACAGATATGTTGAGGGATTAGCCCTCATTTACATAACAATTTATCAATCAAATTTCTATCCCTCGTAGAGGTGACACAAGTATCGGCAAAAGATAAACGAAACTCTTTCTGAATCGTTAATAAAACCCAAGCAGGCTTCATCATGCTTAATTCCACTCTAGCTTTGTTTCTTTGGATCCAGACGTTGTAAATCATAGCATTCTGTATGCCATTCAGAATTGCTTTACGAACTTTCGATCCCCGTCTCGCCTCTCTCCAAGCGGTAACATTAACTGCGGGGAACTGTATATCAGTCCACTGGCCAGTCTGCTGCACGACTAAGTCAACAAAGACACAAAAACCTGCTGCACGACCAGTCTGCTGTAACAGCATTCAAAGAACAGGTGGTTTGCTGTTTCTATTTCTTCCTCGCAGATACAGCAAACATTCGAGTCTACAACACCGATCTGCTGTAGTTTCGCTCTAGTACGGAGTCCATCATGTTGAACAATCCATCCAATGAATTGATGTTTTGGAACAGTCCAACCATTCCAAATAAATGCATACCAGTTCACTTTCGGTCCTGGCGTTCTTAGAAAGTCGTAGCCTTTCCTAATCGTATACATCTTCTGGGGCTCATTCATCCAAACCTCACCATTAAACGCATCTTTTAAGACATCTTTAGTCTTACAAATTTTCCTCCAAGTCCAAGGTGTGTCAATCGGCGGCTCATAAAGAATCCAAGATGATCCTTTGAGATAAATCTGATTCACCCAACGAACCCAAAGAGAGTCCGCTTTAATAAACACCCACCATGCTAACTTACCAATAGCAGCGCGATTCCAAATAGCCTCGCTTTTAACCCCCAGGCCACTTTCCTGTAAAGGCCGACAAACCTTATCCCAACCTACATTAGGTGCTCGTTTATACTCCGTTCCTCCATCCCATAGGAAATTCCTACATAAGCTTTCAATATTCTTGATGACAGAGGAAGGAAGTATGAATATGGTGGCCCAATACGTATGAAGCGTTTTTAGGACAGCTTTAACAAGGACCAACCGACCCGCGTAAGAGAGCTTCCTGGAGCCCAATGCCCGAATTCTATCCATAATTTTGTCAATCAATGGCCTGCAGTCTGTGGCATTCAGTCTCGTAGATTTAACCGGAACTCCGAGGTATTTGAAGGGTAATTTTTCAATTTTTATGTTAATCTTCATCTTCCTCCTTTAGTCTTCTCCATAATTGGTAGTTTCTTTCCTCTCCCTTTCTCCATTAATTAGTTTATGTTTTTCTCTCTCCTTTGTTTGTTTATCCATAGTTGTGTGTTAGTTTATTATCCTCCTTAGTGTTACTTGTTAGTGTAGTCTCCTTATCATTTAGTTATTTTGCATTCTTTAGTTAATCTCTCCTCTATTAATGTTTTGTTGTCCTCCATTATGAGTAGTGAGTAGATTTCTTGTTTGGGAATTTAGGGATAAGGATTTGGATTATTTGATTCAAGGGATGTTGGTGGGTTGTTTGCTTGTTGCTTTATCAAGTTTGAGGTTTTTGTGTCTTTGTTGACTTAGACTGCAGCTAGATTGACCTTGAATCATTTTTATCAATATGAGGAAACTCGGGGTAGATATTATCTTAATTTGAGACTTACCCTTTCGCCGCGAAAGCGGGTATAGGTGGGTTGGGTGAAGAAACCGAAAGGTGGCATTCTCCCTTATCACCGTTTTGACTAAAACTCGATTCCGAGACTCTTAGACCTCAATTTTCGAATCCCGACTCTCCCCAACGCCTTTCCCATTAGTGTTTCTCGCTTTAGTTGTCTAACTCGCTAGCATTAGTTCAACTCCTTCTCGTCCCAAGACCCCCATTTCAACCCCCAATTGCAACTAGACACTAGACTTGACCAACAAGCACTTAACCGCCTCCTTGTGGTTCGACCTCGACTTGCCGCTACTACATAGTAGTAAGTTCGGATCAAAAATTTTGGTTGACTGTGCGGGTCGCGATGCTCGCGCATCAGCAGCGAGGTCCTGGTTTAAGTAGTATACACCCCTCCTAAATACAAACCATATCCAGTTCAACCCGACGCGACTTACACGATGCGATATCTAAGTTTAAGGGCACAACGCAAACTCTCCTGAACACAAACCATGCTCAGTTCACCAACCAATGTGCTCCATGAAGACACACCAGCCTTACAATTGATGGCAAAACGTACATCCCAGACTATATTACTTTAACCTCACACTTGTCCTTATTCCATAACTCCAAAACAAAGATATTATCGATATTCAAAATTATATAATCATAAGAGGAAACTTTCTATTTTTAGAAACTTCTATATTTAGAAACTTTACAAAAATAGCATCATATCAAAATAGCAAAAATATTAGTATATACTAATAAAACATCTTTAGTAAAAGATATAGATTTATAAAACTAATACTTTCGGCCTTAACGATACTAATTGTTAAAGTGAGAACATTTGGGTTTATGATATCATGGAAATATCATACGAGTGTTTATATGATAGTTAAAAATGTCTTAAACACTTTAGTACTACTAATTAGGGTGTTTCCAAAATTTATAAAACCAAAATTCCCTAATTATTATTAGTTTCGACAATACTATTAATAAAAATAGTAATTACCAAACGATTTACGTAATAATATCCAAAAATTATTATGAAACTTAAAAATCATGATTTTCCAGAATCTTTCAATTTTTTCCAAATTTAAAACAAAGACCAGAAAATCGGAAATTAAAACGACAAATACGGTTCTAACGATAAACAATGATTTAAAGTGATTAATTAATTCACCCACTTAAAATTTCAAAAAAATTATGATAAGTTTTAGAAAATTGTTTTTCACCAGAAAGTTTTTCCATGTCAAATTTCAGTTTAAAATAAAATGTTTAAGTACTAGAAATAAAAATCGGCTTTTAATCGTTTTTGTCCGTAACCGGTAATAATTCAATAATCGATAACTAAAATATCAGAAAAATACCAATTTATTAAAAATCATCAAAACCTCATTTTCACAGAATATAATAATATATTATAAATTTAGGCCGAATATTACGATTTTAAAAATTAATATGACGATTTAACCGTTAATCTCGTAAAAGCGATAAAAATATCGAAACATGCAAATTTTTAACTTTTAAAAAAAAATTCCAGATTATATGACATACATATATTGTCAAAAATGAAATATAAAAATATACATGCAATTACACAATCAAAATCAAGTAATACCGAGTAACATCGACGTTACCTTTTGGACGTCCGTCCGCACCGCCCAGTTCCCCGCGCGTGCCCGCGCGGGACCGACCCGGTTTTCAACGTGTGGCGGCGGCCACCCACGCGGCCCCATCCCTGCCCGGGGCCGGTCCGATCTCGCGTACGGGACAAAGTGTCGGACCTCGATTTGGATGACGATCCGGACTTGTACTAGACGGGTGTGGGGCACCCGTGTTTCTGTTTGGGAATCGATCGAGTCGTGGTTGTAAATGTTTAAAGGTCGTTTTGTTTGGTAAGGCGATCTTTTTAGTGAACTGAAGTTGTCGTTGATTTGTAGAGTCGCCACCGAGTCAAATTATGGGGACTCGGAAACCGTTTAAGTCAACTTTGATCCCTTGCCGGCTCAAAGCTGAGTGGCACGGGATCTAAAGATAAAGACTTGTACTCTTAAGCACTCCATGCCAGGAATGACTCTCGTTGCTAATAGTTTCGGACATCCGGAAACCTTTGATTCTGAGTAAGGGGTGAGAGTACGTATTGGGAAGCCAACATCCGATAGATGTCAACGCCCAATCCCGCCTGCACTATAGCGGCCTCTACTAATCAATCAGTGGGCTGATATCCTAGTTCTTTTGTTGTGGTGGAAGTACTGTAACATCCGTTGTTTTAACCCTAAACCTTTTGCTATGTCGGTTATTTTAAGTCAAGTATGTTTTGTCGTCAAAGTAGTTGTGTTTACATTCTTTGCATGCGATATCACGTGACAAGCAGGCCATGAAAAGATGCACATAGGAGAGTAGAGAGTACTAGTATTATACGTATTAGCAAATCAGTTTTAACGCGATAATACGGATATTAGTCGTTCTCGTGGTATACCTTACCTGATATTCTGCATAAGATGCGTCGGTTCGGTATTAATAGGGATGCGTCGAACTTAATAAGGCAAGCACCGAGACTAATACGGAACCTGACCATCACTTTGTTCAGTTTTAGTTGGTTTACGTTTTGAATTTCGTGTTAGGTTATATAGCATGCGATTATAAGGTCATAAAAGCGGTCAATCATACGAAAAACTGTAAATGCGAATGTAAGTAAATCACATAGTGAGGAGTTGCACCCTCGGAGTGTACACTAAACGGGACTCGATGCATAGATAGTTTGAGAACGGATCTCGGAATTACTCAGGTCTATTTAGCGTGTTTTATTATTTGTGATTGAAGTTGGGACTTTACGTATTTTAGTAGATATTTGTGGGCCTAGCGCCCTTATCTAGTGTTGTCGTAGTGCATATTAATAGAAAGTGTGATTATGGAAAGTTTTGTTTATATGGCAACCTAGTGACGACTCGATCAAAAGACGGATCCTCCTAGCTTGACCAGTGACTCCGGCAGAACTCCGTTACCGTTTGACCTTCCCGCGGCTACTTCGACAGAGCTTCGTTGCTAAGGACTAGTTCTGCGGCTAATCCGGCAGAACCTAGGTACTAGTTTTGGAGCTAATCGTATCGAGTGGAGTGCTAGAAGGTGAGGAGTAGCGTCGATTTCACTTTTATTATTATCGGAACTATGATCGAGTGGATCGTTTGCCTCGGGTGTCGGAGTGCGAGCCCTTAGCGAGAGTTTAGAGGGAGAAGAGAGAATTGAGTTGTGTGTCCAAATGAGGGCGTGGAGGGGGGTATTTATAGGTGTTTTCGGCCCTTGTCGTCCATATAGGCGCGTGTGCTGGGGCGCACCAGGACTCAGGCGCCTGGGCTCAGGCGTGGGGAGTCTTAGGCGCGTGAGGTGGGGCGGTTGGAGTTTTGAAGATACGATTTTGATACTTTACAAAACCGAGAGACTGGTGTATGATACTAAGCTTAGGGCTTAATGATTCCCGTGGCTTGACCTAGCGCCATGGGTTTAGTAGGCCTCGGGTGTTCATCCCGTGGTTCACTTGGCGCGGTGTTGGCTCGGTTCGAGTTTCGGGACCGACTCGGGGTCCCGGTGTCAGAATTGACTCTAATTAGTGTCTATGTGACCGTAACGACACGACTAAGGCTGCCATCATGTTAGTTTAATTTGCCCGAATAATTTAATTGATCTGTTCTATAAAAAAAACTATCAAGAACATCGCGAACCCGCGTCGCGTTGCAGTCCTATCGTCATCGGGTGTTCGTTAGGCACTTCTGCAGCCACCAGGTCCAAATCTGGGTGTCTACAGAAGCCCCCACTTTGACTGAGGCTAGGACAAGGCGAAAGTCAAAGTATAGCCGCCTAGGTCAATCGAAGATTACGACCTGGTGGCTGTCCGGTCTGGTCGTTTTAAGTCCGTTAGACTGTGCATTGGGGCTCGCCAGCCAAGGTTTGGGAGTCATACCTGATGTCTTCATTTGTGGTTGCTTGCTTGGGCCCGGACCGTAGCTTGTTGTCTTGTTCTTGATTCTTTCTGTGCACGCGCTTTGTGTTCTTCAATTTATTTAAGGTTTTGTTTAATTTTAAGCGCTTTTATGTGTTAGGTGTAAATGTATTTGTTTTTGCTTGGGATGCTTGTGAACCCTTGATGATACATAACGTTCGAGGGCGTTAGTCTGCACTCGAGCGGTCGTCTTCGAGATGCTTATGACCCCTAGGACGATATAAAACTATCTGAGGGCGTTGGTCTCCACTCGGATAGCTGTCTTTCGGGATGCCTCTGACCCTTAGGACAAAATTGCTGTTGCTGTGCCTCCGGGATCACTAAGATCCCTTGGGCAAAACTCCTCGAGGGCGTTAGTCTCCACTCGAGTAGCTGTCTTTCGGGATGCCTCTGACCCCTAGGAAAAAATTGTTGTTGTTGTGCCTCTGGGATCACTAAGATCCCTTGGGCAAAACTCCTCGAGGGCGGTAGTCTCCACTCGAGAAGCTGTCCTTCGGGATGCCTCTGACCCCTAGGACATAATTGTTGTTGCTGTGCCTCCGGGATCACTAAGATCCTTGGGCAAACTCTTCGAGGGCTTTAGTCTCCACTCGAGGAGCTGTCCTTCGGGATGCCTCTGACCCCTAGGACGTAATTGTTGTGCCTCCGGGATAACTCAGACCCCTCGGGCAAATTGCTGTGCCTCCGGGATCACTAAGATCCCTTGGGCAAAACTCCTTGAGGGCGTTAGTCTCCACTCGAGTAGCTGTCTTTCGGGATGCCTCTAACCCCTAGGACAAAATTGTTGTTGTTGTGCCTCCGGGATCACTAAGATCCCTTGGGCAAAACTCCTCGAGGGCGTTAGTCTCCACTCGAGCAGCTGTCCTTCGGGATGCCTCTGACCCCTAGGCCAAAATTGTTATTGTTGTTGTGCCTCCGGGATCACTAAGATCCCTTGGGCAAAACTCCTCGAGGGCGTTAGTCTCCACTAGAGCAGCTGTCCTTCGGGATGCCTCTGACCCCTAGGACATAATTGTTGTTGCTGTGCCTCCTGGATCACTAAGATCCCTTGGACAAAACTCCTCGAGGGCGTTAGTCTCCACTCGAGCAGCTGTCTTTTGGGATGCCTCTGACCCCTAGGACATAATTGTTGTGCCTCCGGGATAACTCAGACCCCTTGGACAAATTGCTGTGCCTCCGGGATAACTCAGACCCCTCGGGCAAATTTCTGTGCCTCCGGGATAACTCAGACCCCTCGGGGAAACTACTGTGCCTCTGGGATAACTCAGATCCCACGGGCAAATTGCTGTGCATCTGGGATAACTCAGACCCCTCGGGCAAATTGCTGAGCCTCCGGGATAACTCAGACCCCTCGGGCAAATTGTTGCGCCTCTGGGATAACTCAGACCCCTCAGGCAAATTGCTGTGCCTCTGGGATAACTCAGACCCCTCGGGCAAACTACTGTGCCTCCGGGATAACTCAGACCTCTCGGGCAAATCGCTGTTGGTTTATTTGTTTTAGTAAAGTGCTGGTGTTGTGAGTTTGTTTTAGTTGATTTTTTTTCGCATGCTTGTCTTATTTTGTTCGAGTTTGTTCTTGCTTTTCTTTTGATCTTGAGTTTGAGTCTGCTAAAAATTTGCTTATGTTAATCTCATTTGTGTTTTTTCTTTACGCGTCTGGAAACAATGTTAAGTGCTTGTTTTATTAGTCGAGAGTGTATTGTTGATGTTGATTAGTAGCTGTCTCGTTATTGTGATTTGGCTTGTCTTAGTAGGTGCGTGTGTACTGTATTCGAAGTTGCGTTTGTTTAGCTTTGTCTTAGTCTGGGCTAGGCCGCTTAGGCGCGCGTATTTCAGCGGTCCAAGACTCAGGCGCTCAGCCCCCAGCACACCAGGACCCGAGCGCGTGAGCTGGGGCGGTCGGATTTTCGTGGAGCGGGTCTGTTTAAGTAATGCAAAAATTGGGGTGTTCGTTCATTACACAAACAATTCGAACGCGTCATCTTCTTCGCCCCAAACTCGACTTCTTCGATTTTTCTTGCCAAATTTCGTTTCGATTCCGCTTTTAACGACAATGTCGACTCCGTGTTAGTGTTCTTTACTTGCTTTTTGTCGGTTTTGCTTGATTGAATTGATTATGAGTTTGTTTGTTGAAAAACCCTAGAAAATCGATCTGGGTGTTTTTTATTTGTTAAGTTTCGATGCTTGTGCTTGATTTCATTGTTAAATTAAGGTCGATTAGAGCTTGTTTAAGTAGTTATAAGCTTTATGGGGATGTTCGAGGTGTGACAACGGTTCCGTAGGGAAATGCGTTAGGAAAGCTAGGGTTAAGGACCGTTCTCCGATTATTCCCGTGTTTATTTTGCATAACTTTGCTCAATTAGCGTTTATGAGGATATGGGTAGCTCTATTGTCGACTGCTAGGGCTAGGATGACCTATAGGACCCTCCGTGAGATTTTGTGTGTCTTAAGACGGACCAAAAGGTGTCGAAACGATGCCGGATTTTCCCGAAACCACTTTCATTGTGACCGGGATCGAAAATGCATGCTAGCAGCCTTTTCAGAATTTTGATATCCTTATTCAAAATTTTGACCTTATTTTGACCTGTTTAAGCCGATTTAGCCTAACTAGAGCTATGTTTTGTTGTGTTTTGCTTTGGGTTTCACAGCTAGAGGTAACACCGAGCGTCCCGAGGGAACTTCCTCGGTTGGTGCTAGTGAGGAGGTTGTCGGGGCAAGTTCATAGACTCCCAGAAGGATTCGCAGGAGGAGACGGAGCGTTTCGTCTCAGCGGAGTGACCCTGAGACTATTAATGAGGCCGATTTTGCTAGAGTGAAGAAGCGCAAGCTTCCGGAAATGGTGGCTAGGAGGGCTCATGTTCCGGCTCCAGTACCGGAGAATGAGGAGGTAGTTTACGAGGACCCCGAGTGGGCTCGGGACTGGGATGGTCACCAGCTGATGTTTCATCTTTACCGTCATATTTCTAGCCGTATTGTGCGAGGCTTGGTGAGTGTCCTATTCGTTCTTATTTGGTTATGACTCGGATTTTTCTATTGTTATTATTTTTTCTCGGGTTAGGGTAGATTTGTTTTTGTTTATTTTTGCATTGTTTCGGTTTGCAGCCCCAGGTCCGATGAGGACTTTCTCGGGCTTTACTACGTGCCTCGACGGCTACCATCAGAAGTTGACCCCCGCGGTAAAAGGGATTATCGAGAGGACCACCCTGTGTCCCGTGGTTGGACAATGGGTTAGATTGGTTGGTTGTCAGACTAAATGCAACCTTATGGCGATCAGGGCGATGATAAATCGCTTCCACGATACTACCTCGACCTTCCATATGTCTTTTGGGGAGGTCGAGATGACCCTAGAGGACTTTGGGATGATTAGTGGTTTGCCCTGGGGTCCGGGTAGGATTAGGTGGGCCGCCGAGGGCCTTAGTCTAGATAGTGGTGAAGTGCGGGGCCTCATCGGGGATTGTTTGCCGCGTGAGGCATATAATACGCCTCACGCAATAGTGTGTTCGTACATCACCAACCACTTCGAGCGAGTGGCGGTGTTAGAGGGTCGGGAAGCTAACTCGCCGGAGCAGGATGCTCGGCTATGGCTGTGGTATTTCCTAGGGTTGACTCACTTCTCGGACAAGGGCGAGAGGTTTAGTACCAGGATTTTGCCCTTCCTAGTCGACCTGTCTCAGCTAGGACGCTACGACTGGGTGACCGCGGCTTTTGCGGAGATGACTCGCTGCTTGAAAGTCATGGTGAGGCCGCTGGTGATAGGGTCGGGTTCAGCTGTGCCCATTGTGGGTCCGGGCCTCATACTGGAGGTCAGTTGTTCTTTTTTCGCTCTTGTGTTTTGAGTTCTACTTAATTTTTGGCTGGAATTGCTAAAGTTTGCTTTGGAACCCTACAGGCTTGGATTTATTATTATTTCCCGTGTTTTGCACCCAAGACGGTACGGGTGCACCCGAAGAGGTTCCCAGCGGGAATCGAGTGGAGGCTGGCTCAGCCTAAGAGCACAATCAGCCATTACCCGGTGGAGAATGCGCTAGTTAACAAGCTACGCGTTAAGATGTAAGTTTTCCTTGTATAGCTTATTTTGCTCAATAGCCTCTAAGTCTTGGGATTCATTAGGATGTGGGTTTGGTTTGTGTAGTTCGTGGCCCGCCCTTGGGCTAATTACGAGGGCGTTCCGGAGTATGTGTCTGTGGAGCTGAGGCTGCGGAGTTATAGGAGGATGCTTCTTCCTGCGTTGATTCGTCCAGTTTGGTACCTGGGCGAGCGGTTGGTGTGTCAGTGCCTGCATGACGACTTCAGGGTACCGGTTGATCCTCCCCGGACCATGTTTAGACCGCCGACCGTCGACCGCCGCAGAGATTCTCGAGGACAAGGACGGAGAGGGAGGCGATACACTTTTGGTGCCTGGTGCCTCCTACTTGTCCCACGTCACCCGGCGATTAGCTTGGTATCGCCTCGTGGTAATGTCCTAATTTTGGTTCTAAGATTCGTGTTGTAGTTTGTTATTTCTTTGCCTTTTGACTGACCAATCTGTTGTCTTTTCAGTTAGCCGACCCGGCTGACGAAATCGAGCCCCCAGACTTTCCTATGACTCTACTTAGGGTGGATACGGCTAGGATACCCTTTACCGAGCCCCTCCCCCCGTGTTCTGCTGAGGAGATGGATGCCGGGATAGAGTGAAGAGACTGGGTGTACCGGGTGAGTTTCGGGTACTGCTATTCGTTTGGGCTCTAAGGATTAGAGTCAGTTTGCCTAACTTTGTGGTTTCTGCTTCCAGGTTTCGTCGGCTTGCCATCAGAAGTTATGGCAGGCCGCCAACTGCTTCCGGGCCTATGCCTCGAGGGTCTCCCGTGAAACTTTGGGACCTCGATCGGTGAGTTTACATGGTTGAGGTGGTTTTTCTAGGCTGCTTGTATGTGTTATCCTAATGTTTGAGTGTATTTGTAGGACGTCCCGGATATGGTGGGACAGCTGGAGACTCGGGTGACCGAGCTCGAGGCGAGAGAGGTTGAATCGCAACGGCTCCTGCAATCTCGGGTTGACGAGATCGCCTTCCTTAAGGAGCAGCTGGCTCGGTCTCGGGGCGAGACCTCCACACAGGCTGAGGCCAAACATAGGATAGAGAGGGAAGCTGAGGCTGAGGCTAAGGTTGAGGTCACTGGTGCTACGGAGGAGGTTGGAGGGATTCCCGAGACAGATACTCTAGATATGCTGTCGGGGATGGATGGTAGTGAGTCTCCTCTCATAGACTTGGAGGACCTAGGCTTTGATGACAACATTTATGAGGTCGTGATGGCCATTGGTGCAGCTTCTAGGGGTCCTTCCTAGCCTCGATTTTGTGTATGAATTTGTATATTTTGCATATTTGCTTTAAATTCTTAGTGTTTGAATTAGTTGGGTTAGTCTTATGCTTTGGCAAATTTGTTTACCTAAATTGATAAGTAACCACTTTTGTATTTATTCATTTGCGATTTGACCTAGTTTAGGGTGCGTTAGTGTTGTATGAAAGTATGAAAACCGTTTGCTTCGGATATTTTTAAAATGCGTTCGTTTGATCCGGGAATTGGATTAGGTAATACGTCGAATAAAATGTTTTGACTCGAGATGCGAAACATTAACGTGCTTTGACCGGATGGGTTAAGAAGCGTGGGTATTCAGAATAAGACCAAAGTTTAAATTCGGGCGACTTTTGAAAAAAAAGTTAGACCACTTTTTATATATTCGTAAAATTGCCTTGTCAGGCTACAGACGCGATTTGACAATAACCGTTGCAAGGCTACGACATGCCTACGTGGGGTAGCTTATGTCCCTAAAAAAAGATAAAAAAATGTCTTAAGTCTCGTGCGTCCGACGAGTCAACTCGTGTTCCTCTAGCTCATGCGTTGGTTCTTCGGTTTTTGGGGTGGGCTCTAGTGATTTCGGGAGGTTGTTCCCGACAAAAAATTATAGCTATGGTGAACACGGGGGTTCGAGTTTCTATCCTTGGGTTGCTCGGGTTAGGTCATACCTGGCCTCAGGCACTCGGGCTGAGACAAATGAGTTCCGGGCCGCTTGGGCTTAGGCGGCCGGAGACCCGGGCGCGTGGGCCATTGCGGTTCGGGTTTCGGGTTATGGAAATTTTCATTGTTTCCTAATTCTTGTGAGATTAGGGCTATATATACGGGTTGTGGGTGCATGTTCTAGACATAGTAGGATATCCGTAAGGTGTAGAGCCATATCTAGGGTCATGTCGGATTTCGGGAATGTCCTTGCTGAGTGGGCGGTTTTATTTAAGAAACGTTACCTCGAGGTTAGTTCAAACGATGGTTTATCGATGGTTGTCGCGCTGAGTCGAGTCAAGGTACATGATAGCTTCTTAAGTGCATGTTCTAAGTTCTGGGATCCAAAATACCATGTTTTTGCTTTCCCCGGGGGTAAAATTTGCCCTTTGCCTGAGGAGATAGATGCTATAGGAGGGTGGAGTTCGGTTCGACCTTGTGTGCCCCATGGGGATGATGCTTATGTGGTGCGGTTTTACCATTTTTTGGACCTTTCTTCATTGGAGGAAGCTAAGGGTTATTTTGGTGTGGATAGTCTTAACCTAGAGTTACTTTCTAGGGCATTCTCTCGGGTTGACTCTCGTTATGTTTCGGCCTTGGCATGTAGGCGTGCTTTCAATATTGCTATTGCTTGCTACTATCTTTTTGAGGACACGCGGTCGCGTGGAGGTTGGGGTAATCCTTGTGTCGTGGATGTGGTAGCGGCTATGGAACGTGGACGATCATCCTCCTTGCTTAATTTGGGTGAGCTTGTTCTTGGTCTTGATGCTAGTGTCCGGTCACGGGGGACACTTTCTCGGGGTTCTAGGATCATCTTAAAGGTTTGTTTTTTGTTCCTTCTTTCTTTTGCTACGTTTTTGTTGCTTGGTTTTATTTATTTTGTGGTTGTTTTGGCTTTGGAGGTGTGACGCTTCGTCGTGTTTTTGTACAGGTTTGGCTGCAAGAGCGGCTTGGTTTGATTGACCCCCCGGTGTTTCAAGGATTATAACTACAGGGGTTTCACGGGCCGTAAGATGGCGTTGATGTGGAGCAAAAATCGTGAAGAGGATGATTGGCTTTCCTATTTGGTTGGGGGAGGTGTTGTCATCACGTGGTTTATCCCGTGGTGGAATAATAGTGGGCATGTTGGGTTCCCTTTTTCGTCTTCGACCCGGGCTTTGCTACTACTATCCATGAGGGATCAAGTCTATATTTACCCGAGCACGTTGTCTAATCAAATGGGTGTCCGATCTTCTATTTAGACGATCTTCTATTTAGACGATGCTGAAGTCATTTGTAGTTTCGATCCATGGACTGGGGATTTGCTTAGGGGTTTCAGGTTATCTTGGGAGCAGAAGTTCTTGCATCCCGATGCTCGACTGGCCGACAATACTTTTATGCAGAAGAGGAATCGCGAACATCAGTCAGGACAGACTCGAGAGACCGTTAAGTGCCTATCCAAAGACAGTGGGACCGATCCTAGTTTCATCAGTTCATCTGAACGGGCCAAGACTAACGAGACCCATATTAAAGCTTTGAAAGAGCAAATAGAGTGGGATTTGCTGGACTCGCGTTTGGACAGGGCATTAGAAGCTGGCTTTCGGAAAATCGAGGATGACGAACGCAAGCAGTCACACCCGAATAGTGAGGGTAGGGAAAAGTTGGACCGATAGAGCACAGCTGTTTAGTACTATGTTGTATTAATCGATATTATGTGGCGTATTAGTACTATTTTGTTGTGGAGTTTAGACACGTTGTTAATTTCCGGGATGTACGAATTTTTGATGTTTGATGTAGAGGCCTCGACAAAGGCTCGATTAAACCAGTTTTGTTTTTTTTTTTCTAATGAGAAGCACATTTATTATTTTTTCTTCTTTTTTTTTGTGGTCGCTCGCAACTCGATTCTTCATTTTACCCGGAGCGCCCTTTCAGGTTTTCACTCCGTCCTCGACTCACCTTTTGTTTTGTTTTTTTTTTGCTCTTTTTTTTTGCTCTCCTTTTTTTGACGGCTCGCAACTCGTTTCTTCATTTTTCTCGGGGCGCCCTTTCGGGTTTTCACCCCGTCCTTGGCTCGTCGTTTGTGCTTCGTCATTTTAAATCACTCGTTGACCGGGTCCCGGTAGGAGTCCCGGTTTATTGATGAATCGATTAAATCGACTATTTTGTTTAGTTGTTTGGTTGTATCCGGAGAAGGGTTGCCTACGTATCCGCTTTTGGGCGGAATCAAACCATGTTCGTAGTTCTTTAAAGATGTGAGTGATTTTGCTTTAGACTCGTTTATGCCAATTATCGATGCGAATTTTATTTTTGTTGTTGTTTTGTAGTTGTCAGGATTTTTACGGGTAGTACCATTTGAGTTGGTCCATGTTGGTCGGGGTTGAAAACTCTTGACCATCTAAGTCAGTGAGGATCACGGCGCCCCCCGAGAGTATTTTCTTAACGAGGTAGGGGCCTGTCCAGTTTGGTTTGAATTTCACTCTAGGGTCGACAGGAAGGGGTGCTCTAGTGGATTTAATTACTAAATCTCCCTCGTGTATGTTTCGGGATTTCACTCGTTTATTAAAGGCTCATTTGATGCGTCGTTGGTAGGCTTGTACGTTTGATAGGGTATTTATCCTACGTTCGTCTAGGATTACTAGTTCGTCATACCATTTTTGGTTCCATTCTTCTTCGGGAATACCGCTCTTGACTAATATCCTTAGTGATGGTATTTTTAGCTCTACAGGTTGGACTGCTTCGAAACCGTAGGTTAGGTAGTATGGTGTGGCTCCAGTGGGTGTTCTGTAAGATGTTTGGTATCCCCATAAGGCGAAGGGGATCTGGTTTGGCCAATCCCGGTAATTGTCTATCATTTTCTTAAGGATCGTGGTTATGGTTTTGCTTGCTGCCTTTACGGCCCCGTTAGTTTGTGGTCTATAGGGTGATGACTTGTGTCTTTGGATTTTGTATTTGTCGAGTAGTTTCTGGGTGTCGGCCCTAAAGTGAGCCCCCTGGCCACTGATGATCTCGTGACGTATGCCATAGCGGCAGATGATGTTGTTTTGTGAGAATTTGACTACTTGTTTTGAGGTTAGTACAGTGTAAGAGGCGGCCTCTACCCATTTGGTAAAATAATCGATGGCCACTAGTATAAAACAGTGTCCGCCGGTCCCGGATGGGTGGAGTTTTCCTATGACGTCTATTCCCAAAGTAGAGAAAGGCCAGGGTGTGGCTATGGTGTGTAGAGGATATGGAGGTAGGTGTTGGATGTTAGCAAAGATTTGGCAATTGTGGCAGTGTCGGACATGACGTCGACAGTCTGCCTCTAAGGTAACCCAGTAATAGCCCAGTCTATTTATTTTTTCGGGCTAGTAGGTGTGCACTCATATGGGGTCCGCACTCTCCGCCTTGTACCTCTTCCATCACTTTTTCGGATTGGTTTTTGCTTATGCACCTAAGGAGGACTCCTTGTGGGGTTCGTTTGTATAGTAATCCTTGATTCAGGATGTAATGGGTGGCTTGCATTCGTAGGGCTCTTTTGTTCTTGGTGTTAGTGTTGGGTGGATATGACCCGTGGGTTTTAAATTCTAGGATTGCTTTATACCAAGGTTCTTCGGGGGTGTCATCGGTTTCGAGGCTGTGGATGTAGGCTGCTTCTTTCTAGGCAAATGGGCATAGAGAAAAGGTGATCGGGCATGTTTACTAGTTAGGCTAGTTTGGATAACGCATCAGCGAATTGGTTCTCCTACCGGGGCATGTGTATGAAGTTGATTTTGGTGAACTTTCGGGACATTGTTTCTACCTTGGTTTGGTATGGGGTTAGGCTTTCGCCATAGACCTTCTAGATTCCCGTGGCTTGGTTGACTACTAGGGATGAATCTCCGTGTACTCTAGAGTTTTTGACTCCTAGTGAAAAGGCTGCTTTGAGAGCCATTAGGCGGGCCTCGTATTTGGTCGTTTTTTTAGGCGGGCTTCGTGAGATCCGGTTGTTGTAGGTTTATTGGTGTTTGGGTGATGGTGTCGATGATGGGTTAAGTTTAGGTCGTCGTTGTTTCCGATTTCCTTTTTTAGGGGAGGCTGAGTGGGCCGTTCGTAGTAGCCCTTGTATTTTAGTTAGTTGTTATCGATAATTGGCACAAAGTTGAGTTCTTAAGCGTTTTAAATGAAAGGTTAAGCGATTGTCGAGGTATGTTTGTAAAAAAAAAGATTGCTTTTATTGATAATAATAGACGGGCTAGATGCCCGTGATTTTGTTTTGAGGGAGGCGGAGGACATGTCCCTCATAACTCCCTGGACTCGAAGAAGAAAAGACGAAAGTAATTATTATTATTTTGATCTAGGCCCTAGGATGGACTAGACTCAGACTGGTCGCGTTGTGACACTGACCTCCCTACGCTCTCCGGGTTTCAAAGCTCGCCGTGTCTTTCTGAGGACGCTTCCCTCGAGCGACGCCTGGAGGCGGCTCTTGGGGTCTACACGTTGAGGGGCTTGAAGTGGCTTGTAACGAATACCGATGTTATTATTTCTCCCTCAGCAACCGAAAAGGTGAAATCTGTCCTTTGTCTCTTTGCTGGGGAGTAAGTCCCTGCTTCTATTAGGTTCTGGACGGCGTGCTTCAATGAGAAACACGCCTCAGTGTCGTGCCCATTGCCTTGGTGGAAGAGACAGTAGGTATTAGGACTCCACTTCTTGTTTCTTTTACCAATTGGTGGGTCTGGAGTGGGACCTAGAGGTTTGAGTAGCCCTAGATCTATCAGGTCTTTAAGGGTCTCAGTATATGTTGAGCCGAGTTTGGTAAATTCTCTGCAGGGTGTTTTGGCTTTGCTAGGTGGTATCTTGTGAGGGATCAAAGTTATTCTTTGTCCTTTTCTGGGGATTTTGCCCGTACGGAGTGTCTGGGTGACTTGCTTGGGGTGTGCGTATGGTAGTTAATTGGACTGTAGTCCGGTTCGCTCTCTGCGTCCTTGTTTTCGAGAAAGTAGAAACGGCTATCAAGGCGATGAACGAAGTGGGACAGATGGTCTATCTAGGCTTGCACATGGTGCACCACCTCAGCTAAGGCACTAACGTTGGTGGAGAGGTTCTCAATCACCGCTGGTTCTGTGGTCATGTCGGGGATAGACTTCAGCATGATGGTGTCGTGGATTAGGAGGGTTTCGTGGGACGTTAGAGAGACTCGGAGGATGCTCGTTATTTGAGCGACGCGAAAACGGGGCCCTTGACCCACGGGTGCGTGCGACCACAGACTTAGGGACTCGGGTGTTTTTAGACTCTTGGTGTACTCGGCGAGACGCCTAACGAATTTTAAATCTCTGTAATGAGACGATGTGACGCAGACCTCGTAGGTGAGGTTCGAAGAGGACTTCTCGAAAGGAAACGACCCAAAATGTAAGACCTCGAGCAGAGGCGATCCTAGTAACTAGCATAGACAGTTAAACATACAGTCGTACGACGTGAGGAATTGATCGCGATCCCGGCTCAGGATCAAAGAATTTTGATATTTTTTTTTCGAAAACGACCGATACTCGCAGAAGAAAGTCTTTTTTTTTCGAATTTTTTTTTTGTAAACCAGGGTGACGAGGGTGTGGTGCGCGTTGCTATGTGTGCGTCGGGAATCCGATGATAGCGAAAGTGCAAACGTTTTTTTTGAAAGAGAACACGGTTCTTTTAGGGAAACCGGTTTTAAAAAAACATGAGGAAGTGATTTAATAATTTTTTATATCGAGCCTACTATTAATTAGCTAGTTCGATATCGGACGTGTGTGGTGCTTTAAAGGTGTGACTAAATCCTTGTCAAGGGTTTAGGTAGCGAATAGTTTTTTTTGTTTTTAGAAAAGTCGTTTTTTTCTCTTTAAAGCGAGCGATCCACGTTTGTCGGTTGTAATAAAGAGCATTCGACAGTGGATGGTGGTGTGTTGTGGGTTTCGAGAATGTAACCGTTTTGGATTCCTTGACTTTATTAATCGAAGCTTTGGTTCTGTTGACGGTATGTGTAAAAAAACGTCTTTTTTTTAAAATAAAATGTGACCGTTTGGTGTGCCTAGATCCCATTAATTGGGAGTCTCGGTAGTAATAACGGTATTTGTTGTTTTGACGGACTTTGCTTTTAACCGTGAGACGGCGTTTTGAAAACGTGTTTTGTTTTGAAAATGCCGAGTGTAAATTTTGCAATGGTGACGGCGTCTAAAAGTGTTTTTTTTTCTTTTTAGAAATCGTGACTTGACCGGAGCATCGGTGTTTACAAGGTCATTTTGAAAAGATGAGATGTTTTCGAAAACGGAATTAGGTGCGGTTGTATATGTTGGCGTGGTTGAATCCGAATTTTAGTGTCTTATTTGGGTTGGATTGTTCAAACACGCTACACATAACTAGGAATGCATACACTCATGTAGGATGCAGACTCGGGTAGGTTTAGGGTAGGCTGCCGCCCACGAATAGTCTTTACTTAGGCATTGACAATGGTCTGGGGAGACGAGTGTTATACCGTCTGTTCGGAACTATCCGCTTATTAATCCCGCGGGGTTCGCGTTAGGCGGTCGGAGCCTCAATCGAGGATCTCTCCGCGTGTCCCTATAGATCTTACCGCGACGAGGTCGATTGGTCCTGATATTGGTTAAGGTGGGCTTTTTAGGGCCAAAACCTGTAGTGACCACAACTAGGAACTAAGACATGAGCTTCCCCGACCTCGTTCAAGTTACACCACCGCTGGAAACTTGTTTCCAAGTCCCCAGCAGAGTCGCCAAACTGTGGACGTCCGTCCACACCGCCCGGTGCCCCGTGCGGGACCGACCTGGTTTTCAACGTTTGGCGGTGGCCACCCACGCGGCCCCTCCCTGCCGAGGGCCGGTCCGATCTCGCATACGGGGAGAAGTGTCGGATCTCGATTTGGATGACTATCCGGACTTGTACTGGACGGGTGTGGGGCACTCATGTTTCCGTTGGGGAATCGATCGAGTCGTGGTTGTAAATGTTTAAAGGTCGTTTTGTTTGGTAAGGCGACCTTTTTAGTGAACTGAAGTTGTCGTTGATTTGTGGAGTCGCAACCGAGTCAAATTATGGGGACTCGGAAACTGTTCAAGTCAACTTTGATCCCTTGCCAGCTCAAAGCTGAGTGGCACGGGACCTAAAGATAAAGACTTGTACCCTTAAGCACTCCATGCCTTAAATGACTCTCGTTGCAAATGGTTTCGGACATCCTGAAACCTTTGATTCTGAGTAAGGGGTGAGGGTACGTATTGGGAAGCCAACATCCGATAGATGTTAACGCCCAATCCCGCCCGCACTATAGCGGCCTCTAATAATTAATCGGTAGGCTGATATCCTAGTTCTTTTGTTGTGGTGGAAGTACTGTAACATCCGTTGTTTTAACCCTAAACCTTTTGCTATGTCGGTTATTTTAAGTCAAGTATGTTTTGTCGTCAAAGTAGTTGTATTTACATTCTTTGCATGCGATTTCACGTGACAAGCAGGCCATGAAAAGATGCACATAGGAAAGTAGAGAGTACTAGTATTATACGTATTAGCAAATTAGTTTTAACGCAATAATACGAATATTAGTCGTTCTCGTGGTATACCTTACCTGGTATTCTGCTTAAGATGCGTCGGTTCGGTATTAATAGGGATGCGTCGAACCTAATAAGGCGAGCACCGGGACTAATGATGTGGGTTAAGTCGTCTCACCCAATCAAGATAAACCTAATGCTACTAACTCGAAGATAGCGGCAAGCAAGGTATCGAATCCACAGGGAAACAGTCAATTTTCGTCTATTAGCTATGGCGATTCTAAAATGCTCTAAACGGTTGATTGATTGAAAATATATAAAAAAATCCTAAAAAACGATATTAAAAATCGAATCTAACAATGAGATGAAAACTAAGGTCACGTGTTCACGATAGATGTTCAACAATTATGCGACAATAATAATAAACACATAAACATGCTAGTCGGCTATAACACGTTCTCTCGAATCGTGTCAACCTAGGAAGCATCTAACGGCTCTCGCAACTTATTAGACTCCCTACCAAATCGCGCGTGATCTAATCCTAATTCGGTTTTCGCACAAGAACTAGAATTTCCCAAACAGATTAAAATGTTGTGGCCTTTAACAAATCAATCGACAAAATAAAACATGTGAAGATGGTACTAGCATAATTATACATTTAGTATCGAAGTAGGATAATCGTATAATAATCCATCGATCCCCCTCGACCCTAGCGAGAAAATTAGCTACGCATGATGATCACGAAACAACAAATCGAATACATGTAATTCATAATAAAAATTGAAGCAAATAAATCTAACGATAAACGAACGGAAATCTAACGAACTAAACGGAACAACAAATTGCAAATAGAGAAAATTACGACGAACTAAGTAATTTGCGATAAAGATTGAAAATATAAAACTGAAAATTGCGTAAACGAGATTGCCGAAATCGAATCCGAGTGAAAACCGAGTGCTAGAATCCTAAGAGTCACCAGTTTTCTAAAGTAGAAATAAGCTAAGTATGAAATGTGATAGTTACGAAAATAATACAACCCTCTAGTTATACAAAATAGGCGAAATAAACTGGGTGTGCGCCCCGGCCGGCTGGCAGGCCGCCTGCCACAAGCAGGGACCGACGCACACCTAAAATTGAAGCTAAAATTGCCCTTGTGTCATGCCGGCCGGCCAGCAGGCCGCCTGCCACATGCAGGCTGACGCGCACATCACTAATAAAACAAGTATTGGGCCGCTTTCCTTGGCCCAACGAATCGACACTTCTCATTTCTTCTTCGCCTAAACGTCTTGAAGCACGGGTTTTGTCTCGGGATCGTTCTTCTAACCAGATATGAGTGTAAATGCACATAAAGACCTGAAATCGTGTAGAATCAACAAAAATACTCACTCAAAGCAAAATGTTAGAAGAAACGGCTCTAAAGAGCGCGTTCTGACCGAAAAAGACAACCAAATCGAGGGAATAAAGTTATATAAACACGACACATCAAACTCCCCCGAACCGAACCATTGCTTGTCCTCAAGCAAGACCCGTAAGAAAACAACTAATATAATACCGAGACAGCTCAAAGCAAATAATAGGCAACCAAATACTCAAGTTCATCATAGCAAACATCTAACCAAGTCTAAGAAACGAATTCCAAGACGGGAAATAGGAAAAATAATCCATCAACAAAAGCACAACTTCACCAAGCATAATATGTAGAAACCATATTTTCAACCAAAACCCTTGCATAGGCTACTCACGGAGCCACTCATCGCTCAATTAGGAAGGGTGTGTATATGTGAAATAAATATGTGAAAACGCTCAACTACTCCAACTCATGGAAATATGCCCGCAATCTAGTATGGTATCGACCTCTAAATTTTTACAAAACATGCTAAGATCACATAGGGAGGCATGGATGGTGATACAAGGTAATAGATGGAAACCGATATGGTCATGTGAGGTTAAAGCCAAGCTAGTGAACTAACTAGTGCGATAATGCTCAACTCAAAAATTCTTCCACTTCCATAAACAAAACATACAAATCACCAACCAACGAGTCCGGGGTCAAAAGAGGGCGCTCAAATTTCATCAAGTAAACGGAAAATAAAATTAACGAGAATAACATATTTTTTGTTGTTTTGATTTTTTCTTTTTTTTCTTCTTTTTCGATTTTTTTTTTCTTTTTTCTTTTTTTTTCAATTTTTTTTCATTTTTCGATTTTTTGAAAGCTTGATGAAATTAGAAGCAAAAATATATACAATAACCAAAATTGACCCGGACAAGATCTACAAATTCCCTTGAAATAGAGTCAACCACATCCAATCATCCATCAAAAATCTCCATAATCGCACAATAACGAGCGTAGAACGCACTAGGCGACCTACTTCATCAACCTTGGCTAGGTAGGCAAATTTGATTTTGTAGTTCATTTTGTGAATTCTTTTACATTTTAGCCAAGGAGAAAATGGATAGAAATAGATGAAAATGAAAATGTCCCAAAAATGATCACTAGGCAGGTTAGTCAAAATAAAGGGGAAAACACCATACTTATGCGTATTGACATAACATATTCCACGAGGAGACCTACACACACAACCTTAGTGGTAGCCAGGTACGAATGTACTGGCTACAGGAGGCTCTAAATGGGAATCACAAATTATAGCTCAGTTGATTGCATACTTGTCGATTAATTATTATTCCACATAACAAAAGTCAAATGAATGCCAATTAAGAACGAGTAGGTAGCCTAAAGAGTGCAAATTATCATCATTGCTGCATAATCGGTATCATAGACAGACGCTAAGACTCAAGTAAATAAAACTAGAAATACTAAAAACTCCCCCACGCTAGACTCGACATTGTCCTCAATGTCCATATCATGCAGACTCAAAATTGGTGGGGGGGACACAAATAAAAACCGAGGATAGAGAAAAGACATACCAAATATATACACGGAGAGGTAGCGGAATTAGCAATCCGCAACTGATCATCATCATCGTCATCATCACCGAAATCATCATCCTCCATATCATCATCTGCAGCAGTCCCGGAGCCAGATGCACCACCCGTATACCAACCACCTCCCTGAAAATCACTAGCGGCTCCAAAAGCAGGGCCCGTCGGGGCACTGAAATAGTCAGTGTGAAGATGGAAACCGCCATGAATCGAAGGGTCAGTATAACCCCCCACGGGCCACTAAAAGTACGAGGGGTAAGGGCCGTGTGGTGGCACAGTTGCACGCCTAGCATAGTCATCATAAACGGGATACATCCCGAGACACTGATCAACATATAACCTGTCTAGACGAGCGTGAGTAGTAGCGGTGTCGGCACGAGTCTCCGTGCGAAGAGTATCCAAATCAGAACGGGACGAACCGGCACTCAACTCCATGCGCTCCATCCATGAAATCAGATCGGGATGGAGGGGAGCATACTGGGGTGGTGGAGGAGGCTGCTCAAAAGCTGTAGTGGTGGTGGGCTCAGAAGCAGGCTGAGATGGACCGGGCTCAGGGGCGGGCTGGGAGGTACTAGGCTCACTCGTTGGGCGACGAGTATAGGTAACAGCATGCGACGAGGGAAGAGAGCTAGGGGCAGAGACGGGTAATAAATAATTAGGCTAATGAGCCTCAAGTGACAAAACCGACCCGGCTTGCAAAATAATAGTCGCCTGCTCATGAATAAGCCAAGCTCAACGATTCTGATGCCTAGAAGAAATCCAGTTAAGAGAAGCCAAATATCGGAGGCTACGGGTAATCTCGCCCTGGACCGGATCATGATCCGCCTCACGAAAAGCGGTCAACCGAAGAGCTAATTGCGTGACTAACCTGCCAATATAAATAGGAACATCGGCAACGGCCGTAGCTATTCTCCTAAACTGGAGGACGAGGTGATAGAGAATATTAATATGCCACACCTTCGGCTTACGCCGCAAATATGAGCCTAAAATAGACACCTCCTCGGTGCGCACATTATGTGGCTCCTTCCTAGCAAAAATCGTTCACCCCATAAACCTCTGCCAAACTTTTATGATCGGATTATGAATATTATTTGAACTTATATGCCCCGCGGTAGTGTACGGGGCATCAGCGATACATTCCCAAAAATCACCCACCCTAAAATTAGCATGCTCGGGTGGTGTACGATCATCATAATCCTTAAGGTCAAAACGATTCCCAAACTGCTTTTGGCTCAGCGCAAAACTAGTATTCAGTAAACGGAACTCAACAGAAATATCACCAGACCGTCTACTCTTATGTACCTCAAATGAACTCAGAAATTCCAAAGTAAGCTGGGTATACGTATTACGACGCATCGTAAAAAATGTA
This sequence comes from Agrostemma githago, assembly GCA_958450325.1. Classification (NCBI taxonomy): domain Eukaryota; kingdom Viridiplantae; phylum Streptophyta; class Magnoliopsida; order Caryophyllales; family Caryophyllaceae; genus Agrostemma; species Agrostemma githago. Next base: position 25,986,178 of record OY288252.1, on the reverse strand, counting down.
CCCATACCAACACCCTTAAACAATAGTTCCAAAGCAGAATCTAAGCCTAAAGTTCGCATAGCATCACGATCGATAAAACGAGTAGGAACAATAGACCGCTTTCTCAAATTTTGAAACCGTACCTTTTGGTCAATAGTGGTAAAAATTACACCTGGAAAAACTGGATCGGGCTCAATGTCGGGTTGAGCATGCTCGTTCCTGGTGCGCTTGTTCCGAGGAGGCATTGCAAATCAGCTGAAAGTAGCAGTTTATGGGGATAGTTGGGGAATTTTGGAGGAGTGAGAGTGAAGTAGGGAGATGGTGAAGCTGAGAATATGGGAAATTGGGGTTTTTTGGGGGGGGGGGGGTGGTGAGAGAGAAGAGAGAGAGTTGAGGGGAGGAAATGAATGAATGAAGGACGAAAAAATAAGGGTTTGGGGGTCTGATGTGCGCCCCGACCGGTCTGGACCGGCGGCCGACCGGCCGGCCTTAAGAACTTTCCCTTTATTCTCGATTTGTTTAATAATATATGTTGTACCACAGCCGCCCGGTCTGAACCAGCGGCCTGCCCACCGGCCGGACTGCCTATTTCCTTCATTTTTTCGAGATTCAGCTCCAATATCCTCTAAATTCCCTTGTACCTCGGCCCCTAAAGTCAATAGGGGGCCTGGGCACAGGCTGAGGCGCACAATTCACTCTTGTCGAAGTCAAATTCGTCTCGTACCTCGGCCCCTAGAGTCGATAGGCCCCCTAGGCCTAGGCTTAGGCGACCTGCTATAATATTACAGGCATGGTGAATTTTTCCTCTTTTTTTTTTTAAATCTTCAATTGAAGTCATTTCCGATGATTCTGCGCATCTCTAAAAACATTAGTCCCTCCTCTTGTCCTCACTAAAACATCTAAAATAAAAAACAAATATATAAAAAACGAGAATGAGGGAAATTATTTACATACTCGGGCTGCCTCCCGGTAGCGCTGGTTTAGAGTCCCGCACGACTTGATGAGAATAAGGTATTAGTGGGACGAGGGAACGTGATGAAACCGTATAACTTCAATCGCTCCAACTGGAGCACCTTCATGATATAACTTCAATCGTTGACCATTCACCTTGAATCTTTCACCCGAATCATTCTCGACTTCAATCGAGCCAAATTAACCCCCATGGGTGACAGAAAAAGGCCCGGACCAACGAGATTTCAACTTTCCGGGAAACAACCGGAGTCTAGAATTAAACAATAATACCTTGTCCCCCACATCGAACTCACGATGAAGGATATGCTTGTCATGCCACCGCTTGGTGCGCTCCTTATAAACCCGAGCACTATCATAGGCACCAAGAAGGAATTCCTCCAACTCGTTCAATTGCATGAGTCTCTTCTCCCCACTCAAATGTGTATCCAAGTTAAGCTCCTTGATCGCCCACCAAGCCTTGTACTCAAGCTCGACGGGTAAATGGCATGACTTGCCATAAACCAATCGGTAAGCTGAAGTACCAATAGGCGTTTTAAAGGCGGTACGATTTCCCTATTAGACACGACCTTCTGGAGACCTTAGAGCTCCAAACCTTCCCTATCATCTAGCTTAGAGCTCCAATCCTTCCTAGCTTTTGACACGACCTTCTGGAGAATAAACTTGATTTCCCTATTAGACACCTCCACTTGCCCACTCGTTTGAGGGTTGTAGGCAAGACCGGTACGGTGAGAGACACCGTACTTAGCAAGTAAAGCATCAAGTCGCTTCTCATGAAAATGGCTTCCACCATCAGTAATAATCGCTCTTGGAACACCAAAGCGGGGAAAAATAGTCTTTTTAAACAAAGATATTATCGTTCTAGCATCATTAGCAGGAGATGCTACCGCCTCCACCCACTTGGAGACATAATCATCCGCAACCAAAATATATCGGTTGCCCTTGGATGACGGGAACGGGCCTTGATAGTCTATACCCCAGACATAAAAAATTTCTACCTCGAGAATTCCATTTTGAGGCATTTCATGCCTCCTGGAAATATTATCGGTTCTTTGACATGCATCGCAGGACATAATAAAAGCTTGGGCATCCCGGAATAAAGTTGGCCAATAAAAACCCGACTGGAGGACCTTAGCCGTGGTTCGGCTCGGTCCATGATGGCCACCATATGGTGATGAATGACAACTCTCTAGAACCCCTCGAACTTCCCATTGAGGGATACATCGACGGAAAATACCATCGGCACACTCCTTAAACAGATAAGGGTCATCCTAGAAAAATTGTCGAACATCATGTAGAAATTTTTTCTTTTGTTGATAAGAGAGATCGGAGGGTAATCCCTAGCCAACTAAATAATTGGCATAATCCTCATACCAAGGTCCTTTGCTTTCACCGGTAGTTAAGGCCATGAGAGAATCGTCGGGAAAAGAGTCATCTATGGGGATGACAACTCCTTCCTCCTCAACTCTAAGCCTTGATAAATGATCTGCAACGGCATTTTCCGCTCCCTTCTTATCCCGGATCGATAAATCAAACTCTTGGAGGAGGAGGATCCATCGAAGTAATCGGGGCTTCGCTTCTTTCTTAGCAAGGAGGTACTTGAGAGCCGCATGATCGGTGAAAACAATGACTTCCGATCCAACCAAGTAAGTTCTGAACTTTTCCAAAGCATACACTATAGCTAGCAATTCCTTCTCGGTAGTTGCATAGTTAACTTGAGGATTATCAAGTGTTTTACTAGCATAGTATATAGCATGTAAGACTTTGTCCTTTCTTTGGCCCAAAACCGCTCCCACAGCATAATCACTCGCGTCACACATTATCTCGAATGGCAAATTCCAATCCGGTGACTGAATAATCGGAGCAGAAATGAGGGCCTTCTTAATCCTGTTAAAAGCTTCAACACAATCATCAGTAAAATCGAAAGGGGCATCCTTTAGGAGCAATTGTGTAAGTGGCTTAGCAATTTTGGAAAAGTCCTTGATAAAGCGGCGATAAAATCCCGCGTGACCAAGGAAACTTCTCACTCCCTTCACATTAACCGGCAAGGGCAATTGCTCAATCACTTGCACTTTTGCTTTATCCACCTGAATGCCCTTTTCGGAGACCACATGACCCAAAACTACACCCTCAATGACCATAAAATGGCACTTTTCCCAATTCAAGAACAAATTGACCTCGACACATCGGTTTAAAATGGTATCCAAGTTAGCTAAACAAGCTGAAAAACTCATACCATACACACTAAAGTCGTCCATAAACACTTCCATAATGGACTCGATGTAGTCGGAAAAGATTCTCATCATGCATCTTTGAAAGGTAGCGGGTGCGTTACATAGCCCGAATGGCATCCTGCGATATGCAAAAGTGCCATAGGGACAAGTAAACGTGGTCTTTTCTTGGTCGGCGGGGTGTATCGAGATTTGGTAAAATCCCGAATATCCATCTAAATAGAAAAAATACTTGTGAGAAGCTAGTCTCTCAAGCATTTGGTCGATAAAGGGCAATGGGAAATGGTCTTTAAGTGTAGTGGTGTTCAACTTTCTATAGTCTATGCACATTCTCCATCCCGTCACAATTCGTGTAAGGATTAATTCATTCTTCTCATTCGGGACCACAGTAGTCCCTCCCTTCTTAGGTACAACTTGCACCGGACTCACCCACTTTGAATCGGGAACCGCATAAATAATTCCCGCATCCAACAATTTCATAACTTCCTTTTTAACAACCTCTTGCATATTCGGGTTCAACTTACATTGACCTTGGATACAAGGACGATGACCTTCCTCAAGATTAATTCTATGCATACAAAAATCGGGACTAATTCCCTTCAAGTCATCAAGACTATACCCCAAAGTTTTCCTATTTTTCTTCAAAACAACTAACAAATCAGAAAGTTGTTGCTCAGTTAAATCAACACTTACAATCACGGAGAAGCTCTCGGTATCGTCTAAAAAGGCATATTTTAGGTGAGACGGAAGTGGCTTACGCTCCGGAACGGATATGTCAATAGCAAATGAGGTGTATACGAAGTTGGTTACATCGACACCTTGCTCCTCCGTGAGCATCCTTCCTTCCAAAGCAGCTTCCAAAGCATCAACAACAGCAGAGTCAACGAAAGCATCACCTGCACACGCTTCCAAACATATCAAAGCCTCTAAGGGATCCCGTATAAGGGAAGCCTCCATAGAATCATGAACTAAAACATCCACAACATCAATCATGCAACAAGAATTCGTTACCATCGGGTTCTTAAGTGTACTATCTAAGCAGAAAACAATGGTGTCTCCACCCACTTCCAAGGTCAATTTATCGTTCTTGACATCAATCACCGCGCCGGCGGTGTGCAAAAATGGCCTTCCCAAAATTATGGGAATTTTGGTGTCCTCGGCCATGTCAAGGACGATAAAATCAACCGGGATAAAAAATTTCCCAACTCTAACGGGCACGTCTTCTAAAACTCCCAAAGGGCGTTTTATGGAATGATCCGCCATCTGCAAAGTGACACTAGTACACTTAAGAGGACCCATATTAAGTTTTTCACAAACGGAGTAAGGCATGACACTTACACTAGCACCTAAGTCACATAATGTCTTATCAATCGATAAGGTGCCAATAGTGCAAGGAATCGAAAAACTACCAGGGTCCTTTAGCTTTGGTGGGGCCTTGTTCTGTAAAAATGCACTACACTCTGCAGTAAGAGCGACGGTTTCTACCTCACCAATGCTTCTCTTCCGAGTCAAAATATCCTTCATAAACTTGGTGTAAGACGGGACCTGCATAATGAGCTCGATAAATGGGACCGTAACCTGCAAATTCTTCACAACCTCCATGAACTTGCCAAATTGGGTAGCCTCCTTCCGATTCTTCAATCGACCCGGGAATGGTACTTGAATTGTTGGACTAGTCGGGGTGGGAACGGGAGTAGTGGGTGGTGGAACGTGATCTTCACTTGGAGTTTCCACAATAACGTCCTCATTGACATCTTCCACTAGAACCTCCTCCTTCTCGGCCGGTGTATCATTTTTAGGCATTGACGGACCCTCATAGTGTGTGCCACTACGAAGAGTGATCGCATTAGCCGTATCATGCTGTTGATCACCTTGAGAAGGGAGTTTACCTTGTTGACGCGTTGCTTGTGACGAGGCAAGGTGTCCCACTTGGTTCTCCAAATTCTTGATGGCATTATCCTTAGCTTGATCATTCTTTTGCATTTGTGCCATCATAGAGTCCTAGGTCTTGGCCATCATCTGCATCATAGTACGAAGCTCAGCCATTTCATTAGAACTCGAAGAAGAAGAAGAATTACCTTGAGCTTGTGCTGACGATTGGCCAAAATTCTGCTGACTAGTACCGAAATTCCGGTGAGAATTCCCGAAGTTCTGATTAGTATTGCCAAAAGTTTGTTGAAATTGACCCGAGTGAGGTCGCTACTGAAAATTTCCCTGATTTTGGAAATTCTTTTGATTACCGAAAATCTGCTGGTTCTGAAAATTCCCTTGATTATGGAATTGCTACTGGTTCTGAAAATTTCCTTGATTCTGGAAATTCTGCTGATTCAGGAGATGCTGCTTTGGTGGGGGTACATAAACTGGTGTAATAGGCGGGTTGAAGACAATAGTTGGGCGCATAAATGAAAGAGATGCATCATAGCCCGGTTGGTTCATATACGGATAAGGTGGGCGCATAAATGAAACGCATTCACCTGTTCTATGGAGCCTAGGCAATCCTGAGCTTGGTGGTCCGCGGCACCACAACGCATACATGCATACTATTGCATGGCATGTACTTGATGCATGCCTCCTCCCCCTTGAGAATTTGACACTTCAAATGCATCAAAACTCTTAGCCAAAGCGGCTAATTGAACGGCCACTGCATTAGAGGACCCACTTTCACCGGAATTTGATCGAGTATTACCACGTGGATTACCCCATCGGGAGTGGTGAGATGCCATTTCTTCTATTGTTTGCCCATTGCATGCCGAATCAAGTGTACTCCTGCAATCATCATACAACCCGTTATAAAATTGGTTACAAAGAAACCAAACCTGAAAACCATGGTGCGGGCATTCCTTCACAAGCTTCTTGAACCGCTCCCACGCTTTATGAATATACTCGTTCGGAGTTTGACGAAAGTTGGTGATTTGACTCCGGAGCATGTTCGTCTTTTGTGGAGGGTAATAGTGCTTGTAGAAGGCAAGAGCAAGAGAATTCCAATCGGTGATCCCCTCGGTGACTTTATCAAGATCGGTTATCCACTCCCTAGCAGAATCCCGTAATGAGAACATGAAGAACATCTCCATGACTTCTTCTTGAGTTACCCCGGCCGGAAGCGGAATCGTGGAGCAATAATCAGTAAAAATCCTCATATGCTTGTGAGGATCCTTCTTAGGGTCACCACCAAATTGATTCTTCTCCACCAAAGTGATAAAGGCGGGTCGAATCTCAAATGTACCTTGAGTGGCAGTTGGTCTTTAACCAACTTAGGAAGAGCAGTTTGCTCTGGCCCCGAATGACTGGAAAGCTTCGGCATTTTTATAATAGGAGGAGGTGGTAAAATGATCTCGGACTGAGATTGATGTTCCTCTTCAAAGGACTGATTCTCAGCTACAAATTCAGTATGAATAGCTTCCAAAGTCGCAAGATCAGGAGCTGCGGAAATCTCTCTCCAAAATTGTCGTCGCCTACGAAAGGTTTTCTCGGGTTCAAGATCGAACGGAGTAAGCTCTGATGACCGAAAAGACCTGGGCATAAGCAAAACTACAATAGGAATGTGAGATCAATCTCAAGGAGTTTTAATTCCTTGAGACGAATGAGAGCATAAAAGAAACAAGCTAAAAAAACAAGAAAAACCATTTCCCCGGCAACGGCGCCAAATTTGATATGGGTTAAGTCGTCTCACCCAATCAAGATAAACCTAATGCTAATAACAAGAAGATAGCGGCAAGCAAGGTATCGAATCCACAGGGAAACAGTCAATTTTCTTCTATTAGCTATGGCGATTCTTAAATGCTCTAAACGGTTGATTGATTGAAAATATATAAAAGACTCCTAAAAAACGATAATAAAAATTGAATCTAACAATGAGATGAAAACTAAGGTCACGGGTTCACGATAGATGTTCAACAATTATGCGACAATAATAATAAACACATAAACATGCTAGTCGGCTATAACACGTTCTCTCGAATCGTGTCAACCTAGGAAGGATCTAACGGGCTCTCGCAACTTATTAGACTCCCTACCAAATCGCGCGTGATCTAATCCTAATTCGCCTTTCGCACAAGAACTAGAATTTCCCAAACAGATTAAAATGTTGTTGTAACAACCCGGATTTATGAAGACTAAATAATAATATCAATAGTATAAATAATAGGGTCAAAGGTGGCATAAACACCCGACCAAATCCGAATCGTCACTATCTCGACATTCAAACTAATACATTATACAAAAGTGTTCAAAATGAAAATCAAAAGAAACTTAAATAAAGGTCTCTCTCTCCACAGGTCTTCCCCAACAACAGCATCACAATCAATAGCATCCCACAAGACCTGAAAGGGGGGTCCACAATCAGTGGGGAGCAACTAGATGTTCTCCCAGTCATGGTTATAACAAGTTGAACATGAATAGCAATAATAATGAGAGATAACATAATGAAACGACATGTGAAGATATCAATACACATGACCAACATGTTATTAGACACGGTCATATAATTTATTGCAATCCATAAATAATCATAACGATCGAGATAGATACTATGTATCCATCCACACAAGTCGGAGTAAGTAACAACAGACTTCATAAAAAGATGTATAGGACATAGAATGAACACCGGCTAGAGTATGTAACTGATACTCTAACTAGTCAGAGCGTGTAACTGACCCTCTGACACGGAGCGTGTACCTGACCCTCCGTTTTGTGAAGTATGTAACTGATACTCCACGGTACTATGTATAGCGTGTGACTGACGACTATATGTCTAAGACCTGGCCAGAGCTCTCGACGCAGTAACTGTACGTCGAACGACACACGGGAATCCAGAACGTGTAACTGACGAATGTGGACCCACCGAACAGAGACCAATTAAACCTCTTGCGAGCAGTATTGGTTCGTTCCGATAGTATGTAACTGATACTACCGTCATCTATATCACTAACCACCACATACGTTGCACAGTGTAACTGACTGCCAACTGCGTGAGCAACCTCACGACTTCTACGTAGTACAGTGTAATTGACTGCACTATGTAGTAATCAAACCTAGTATGGTGTCACTGACTATACCAGGGAAAATCGGGCCCTAGATAGTGTAACAGACTATACCAAGTATTAATCATTCGTGATAAACATCACGACTCAAACGTAGAACAATGTAACTGATTGTTCTAATGGAACGAGTATAGAAGTAATCAAACAACGATAACATAATGAAGCTATAGCACAACCGACTATAACCTTCAAATAGTAATAGGGTTAAGGTCTAACGGACTATAACCCTGAACATCTAACGTGTATTAGTATTCAAGGTCAAAGTAAGGCTACATTAACCTTGTCTACTAAACTGAAGTTATGTATATAACGTCAACCCGAAGGTGGTGTCATAGTATAACTACTATAACGTCAACTTCAAGTTAAGATTACAATAACCTCGATTATAACCTTGTGAGGTTACCCTAACCTCAGTGAGATTATAGCTTCGTAACGGTGTTACGTAATCCTCAAGTGAAGGGTATCGTAACTTCCCATTGAAGTTACTTGACTTCAAGTAAGGTTACATTAACCCTGTTATAACCTCGTGAGGTTACGTTAACGTCCGTGAGATTATAACTCGCAATAAGGTTAATTACATTAACCTCGTGTGAAGTTGTATAGTAACTTTCCAATAAAGTTACGTAAACCTCAACTAAGGTTACCTTAACCTTGATCATAACCTCGTGGAGTCACTTAAATTGATTCCCATCGAGACTATAACCCCGCATTGAAGTTACCTTAACCTTAAGTGAAGTTGTATAGTAACTTTCCAATAAAGTTACATGATCTTCAATCTAGGTTAGATTAACCTCAACCCTAACCTCCACATCGGGTGATGATAAGACGAGTCATCTAACACTTAGGGTTGGAACCCTAAAGCCATCGATGAAACAACCCTAGCATCTCCAAACGGAGAGGCCAAGCGGCTCGCGTACGAATTTAAGATGTTACAACGGATTAGAGCTAACAATTCTAATATAAGCGTAAACGACAATTATAGATCTAGCGATAATAATAAATATTCAATTAACATGCTAATTAATTAGACTCTTTAAATCATGAATAAAGATACAACACAAATCAATTAAATCATGTTACAAATCATTAAAATCACACAACACATTCAAAATGCATAAACACGAAAAGAATCACATCTAGTTACCAATTTGCGATTTAATCAACGATCTTTCCTTCAACGACATAAACGTCTTACCCCGGGCACATCTCCTTGTCTATACCATCATCAATCACGTGCCAAAACCAAACAAAACCCCAATTAAACACTACTAAAAACAATTACGAAAAACTAGCGTGAAAGGAAGCGAAACTTACGAAACGATGCAAAGGATTGCGCTAGGATCGATTAGGATTCAAAAGGGATGAAGATCAACTCTTTAATGAAGAGGAGGAGGCACGAAAGTATGGAGAAGGAGGAGGTATGTGGCGTGGCTAGGAGTAAAAGAAGAGAGGAGAGGGTGAAAACCTAGAATTAGGGTTTGCAAATGAGAAGAAGAGGTGAAACTCTCACCCTAATCACCTATATATAGGCAAGATCATGGGCAAACCCTACATGGGCCCAAATCCCAATGCTCCATCATCAATCCACACATAGGAAGCAAGGATGGGTTAGCCTTGGCCCACATTCCAAGCTAAACCGACAAAAGGTTACAAGGATACGGTTTTTGGACAATTAAACCGGAAAATGGAATATCCGAACAGAAAAATTATAGGAATTTAATTAAATAAATAATTTCGGATATTAGAATATATGAAATGTAATAAATAATTATGTCCAAAAATTCGAGGTGTTACAGTTGTGGCCTTTAACAAATTAATCGACAAATAAAACATGCGAAGATGGTACTAGCATAATTATACATTTAGTATCGAAGTAGCATAATCGTATAATAATCCATCGATCCCCCTCGACCCTAGCGAGAAAATTATCTATGCATGATGATCACGAAACAAAAAATCGCATACATGTAATTCATAATAAAAATTGAAGCAAATAAATCTAACGATAAACGAACGGAAATCTAACGAACTAAATGGAACAACAAATTGCAAATAGAGAAAATTACGACGAACTAAGTAATTTGCGATAAAGATTGAAAATATAAAACTGAAAATTGCATAAACGAGATTACCGAAATCGAATCCGAGTGAAAACCGAGTGCTAGAATCCTAAGGGTCACGAGTTTTCTAAAGTAGAAATAATCTAAATATGAAAAGTGATAGTTAGGAAAATAATACAACCATCTAGTTATACAAAATAGGCGAAATAAACTGGGTGTGCACCCCGGCCGGCTGGCAGGCCGCCTGCCACATGCAGGGGCCGACACACACCTAAAATTGAAGTTAAAATTGCCCTTGTGTCATGTCGGCCGGCCAGCAGGCCGCTTGCCACATGCAGGCTGGCGCGCACATCACTTATAAAACAAGTATTAGGTCGCTTTCCTTGGCCCAACGAATCGACACTTCTCATTTCTTCTTCGCCTAAACGTCTTGAAGCACGAGTTTTTCTTCTAACCAGATATGAGTGTAAATGCACATAAAGACCTGAAATCGTGTAGAATCTACAAAAACACTTACTCAAAGCAAAATGTTAGAACAAACGGCTCTAAAGAGCGCGTTCATTCCGACCGGAAAAGACAACAGAATCGAGGGAATAAAGTTATATAAACACGACACATCAACTAATACGGAACCAGACCATCACTTTATTCAGTTTTAGTTGTTTTACGTTTTGAATTCCGTGTTAGGTGATATAGCATGCGATTATAAGGTCATAAAAGCGGTAAATCATACGAAAAATTGTAAATGCGAATGTAAGTAAATCACATAGTGAGAAGTTGCACCCTCGGAGTGTACACTAAACGGGACTCGATGCATAGATAGTTCGAGAACGTATCTCGGAATTACTCGGGTCTATTTAGTGTGTTTTAGTATTTGTGATTGAAGTTGGGACGTTACGTATTTTAGTAGATATTAGTGGGCCTAGCGCCCTTATCTAGTGTAGTCGTAGTGCATAATAATAGAAAGTGCGATTATGAAAAGTTTTCTTTAGATGGCAACCTAGTGGCGACTCGATCAACAGGCGGATCCTGCTAGCTTGACCAGTGACTCCGGCAAAACTCCGTTACTCTTTGACCTTCCCATAGCTACTCCGGCAGAGCTTCGTTTCTAAGGACTAGTTCTGCGGCTAATTCGGAAGAACCTAGGTACTAGTTTTGGAGCTAGTCGATCACAGGCACCTCGGTATCGAGTGGAGTGCTCGAAGGTGAGGAGTAGCATCGATTTTGCTTTTATTATTATCGGAACTATGATCGAGTGGATCGTTTGCCTCGAGTGTCGGAGTGCGAGCCCTTAACGAGAGTTTAGAGGGAGAAGAGAGAATTGATTTGTGTGTCCAAATGAGGGCGTGAAGGGGGGTATTTATAGGTGTTTTCGGCCCTCGTCGCCCATATAGGCGCGTGAGCTGGGGCGCACCAGGACTCAGGCGCCTGGGCTCAGGCGTGGGGAGTCTTAGGCGCGTGAGGTGGGGCGGTTGGAGTTTTGAAGATACGATTTTGATACTTTCCAAAACCGAGAGACGGGTGTATGATACTAAGCTTAGGGCTTAAGGATTCCCGCGGCTTGATCTAGTGCCGTGGGTTTAGTGGGCCTCGCGTGTTCATCCCAAGGTTCGCTTGGCGCGGTGTTGACTCGGTTCGAGTTTCGGGACCGACTCGGGGTCCCGGTGTCAGAATTGACTATAATTAGTGTCTATGTGACCGTAACGACACGACTAAGGCTGCCATCATGTTTAATTTTCCCGAATAATTTATTTGATCCGTTCTATAAAAAAACTATCAAGAACATCGCAAACCCGCGTCGCGTTGCAGTCCTATCGTCATCGGGTGTTTGGTAGGCACTTCTGCAGCCACCAGGTCCAAATCTGGGTGTCTACATACCTCTAATCCAAGCCGGAATCGATAATATACTCGTCGACCTCGGGATCGTCCACAGATCCTATAGTACACGAAAATCATGGCTGAAAAATACCATGAGAAAAACTAAGAAAATCAAGGTGAATAACGATCGAAAACAACATCGATTATTACCTTAACGAAAGGATCGGAATAAGGATAAATGTGACGATAAAAATGAGACGATTATGACTCGAATTAGAGCAAGCACCAGTGTTGGAAAGGTGGTAGAAGTCACGGCCAAAGAGAGAGCAAGAAGGAGTTGCAATATTTTATTCTATGAACAATGAATGTAAGAGAAGATGGATGCTTTTCACACTTAAATGACATTAAAAAGGTGATGAAAACTAGGTGTATAGCTACAAAGTGTCGGCCAACAATTAAGAGGAGAGAGTATGAAAAGTTTACTCATAAATGTCTTGTATAAATGATAAGATAAGAATGAATTAATTACGTTTTAATGAAATAAAATGGAACGTATTACAAAACGTAGTAAGAGTGTAACAAAAAGATGTGTCGGTCCAAAACATGGGGAAAAAGGTCCCAAATAATTTGTAAGTTGATAAAAAGAAGAATCGTAAAATAGTTAAAGGCATTTCAAACTAATTCGAGTAAACCTCGCGTAAGAAAATAATTATTTACGAAACTTCGTAATAAAATCATTAATGGCGAAATTTTCGTAAATAAAATATTTACTAGTTGAAAATATTATAAAAATATGTTTAGACATTTGTAGAAAAAGGAATAACTTAAATCCGAGCTTAAATACGTTAATTTGTATAGAAATAAAATTCCTCGCGGAAAAATAAATAAATAGTTTACGAAGAAAATCAAATAAATAGATTTAAAAGAATTAAAATCTTTTAAAATAAAAATAAATATCTTTAAACTCAAAAATGAAAATAAAGCTTGGAAAAAGAGGAATTGCAAGGCCGAAATGTGAAAGAGTCATAACGGAAAGGATAAAAATGCTAGCAAAAATAGCGGGTGTTACACAAAAATATGCTACATTTAAACCAGCCATTTTTCAACTTTTTCAGGTCTTTGAACTCCTGCTCGGTTCCGTCAATAGTGGATGGGTAATCGGAAATCAACTCCCATATTTCATCTCCTGGGAGTCGATCAGGTGCGTCGTCAAGCACAACGTCACCCTTCTTGAATGCCTTCTTATTCTTTTTATATGAGTGATCTTCTGGTAGGAACTGTCTATGACAATCAAACGAACTAATTTTACTAGAATTTGGAAGATAAAAAGCTTTTCTCTCATCCATACAACACGGACAAGCTTTCTGACCCGTAGTAGACCACCCTGAGAGCATACCATACGTGGGGAAGTCGTTTATAGTCCACAACAGAGCTTCTTTCAACTGAAAGTTTTGTCTCAAAGAGACATCATAAGTTTCCACCCCCACTTCCCACAGTTGTTTCAATTCCTCAATAACAGGTTGCAAGTAAACATCCAAATGATTTTTCTGGTTTTTGGGTCCAGGGACAATAAGAGATAGGAAGATGAAAGGCTTCTTCGAACACAACCAAGGAGGTAGGTTATAAGGTGTGATCATCACAGGCCAGCAAGAGTACGACTTACCAAATTGGCCGAAAGGTGCAAATCCATCAGTACACAACCCAAGCCTTACATTTTGGGGTTCTAATGCAAAGTGGGGATGTAGTCTATAAACCCTTCCACTCCTCACCGTCACTCGGATGACACATCTTCCCTGGTATCCTAATGTCCTCCTTCTGCCACCTCATTTGCTCGGCTATGGTTCTTGTGGAATACAATTTTTGAAGTCTAGGTGCAATAGGGAAGTACGTAAGCTGACTGATTGGGATCGGTTTTTTACCCCTAACATCGCTTTTCCCTTTTCTACCCCTCAAAACAATATCCCCCTCAACCGTCTTATACCTACCCTTACCACATCTCCTACATTCATCAAGCATCGCATCGTACTTCCAAAATAACATGCATCCATCTGGACAAGCATCAATCTTTTCATGCCGGAGTTGAAGGCCCTTCACAACTTTTTTGGTTGTGTAGAAAGTTCGGGTCATGATATTGTCTTTTGTGATGACTCTCTCAAGCAAGGCATCAACACCATCGACACAAGCAAAGGGTAGGTTGAACTCACATTTAAGGCTAACTACCATAGATGTGATTTCTAACAAAGTCACATCGCACCCTTCGTATAACGGTTTCCCCGAAACGTTCAACATGTCGAAAAACGCCTTTGCTCATGGGTTAGGCTCTTGTGGGTTAGGTGACTCTTGTGGGTTGGGTGAGTCTTGTGGGTTAGGTTAGTTGTCATTCCTATATGTGTTATCGTTATTGAACAAGTTACACTCCACAACGTCAACTATCATACCTCTCAACCCCCCCTCATTTTGTCGGTTCTCGGGTTCCTCGGACTGATAGGGCTCACCATGACAAATCCAAGATAATAATTGGGTGAAAAACCATCACAGATGACATGTTTCTTAACCACAATGACCTCAAAATTTTTTAGGTTCTTACATTTAGTACATGGACACCTAACTTCCCCCCTCGATGCATAGTCTAGTGACTTTTTTGCAACCTCGACAAATGAGTCAACACCCCTAAAAAATTCGATAGTGGGACGTCTCTTCTTATCAATACTTCCCTCATACATCCATTTCCGTTCAATTCTCTTCATTTTCTACATAAAAAAATATATATAACAAACTAAAGTTTAATTTCCCTAACTTAATTTATCACTAACTAAACCCAAATTTAATCACCATTTAACTTAAACTTAACTTCCCTAACTTAATTTTCATAACTGAATTTCCTCAATTTAATCACAAATACATCAAAGTAAACTCAAATGTCTTATTAATTTAGAATTGACCTTAACGTATTTATACTAACAAATTACTCAATCTAAACTCAATTTAATCAAATTCTCACAAATTCATCACAACATTAATACCGCTTACCCTTAGCTTACACCAACAATCTACCTAATCAAAATTGGGCTGAACTAATGGGTAGATAGGCAATGTAACTCAATTGAGACATAATCAACATTAACTATCAAACTAGAACTAATAACTGAAATAAATTGAAATAAATCAAAAAAATACAAAAAATAAACTCCAATATATATATATATATATATATATATATATATATATATATATATATATATATATATATAGATAGAGAGAGAGAGAGATAGAGAGAGAGAGAGAGAGATGGGTTCTTATGAGTCCCTCTCATATATTGAGTCCTAAGTCCTCATCTCATCCATTGGATAAGAGGTGGATGGATAGACAAGATTCGTTCTAAGATTTGCATTAAAAAAAAAAAAAGATATTGCTTCCTAAAATAACTCCCATAATTTTAGGAAACAACAAATCAATTCATTCATTCATTCACATTATTACGTTCATCATCAAACATAAAAAAAACGCTTCCCATCAATCTGTGCTCGACATCCCATTCTATGGATTCAATGATCGCGAACTCTTCATCAACTGTTGATAAGCAAAACGTAGAGTACAACAATGGTGAGTTTTCGATATTGCTTATAAATTTTTTGTTAATTTTATTCATTTCATTTTATCACGTTCAATCATTCATCTTCTTCTTCGTGCGGTTGCAACTTACGTTCAATCAACCCACTCAATAACACGTTCAATCATTTATCTTCTTCCTCGTGACGCTGAAATTTCTCATTCGATGGCGGATATGCAAATCGTCGAATACACAAACGGTGAGTATTTGGTTTCTAATTAATTTATACTGAAAACGCGTCATGAAGATGCTCCATATTGTTAGATTTTAAAGTTTACAGTATGGAAACTGCATATTATTAAAGGTCTCATCATTATATGATTTTTACGCACAAACAAATATATGGAGTTATTGTAATGCACATACTGTGTTACTTTAATATACACAATCGGTTATTTTAATGGCTAACCCCTGTTATTTTAATGCACATAATGTTAATTGAATCTAATGTTACTTTAATGCATTTCATCTGTTACTTTAGTTCTTTTCATCTGTTACTCAAATGCATTAGAGTGACAAAAAAATCGTTACTTTATATGTCGTGTTACTTTAATACACTCCAGTCGTTAGTTTAGTTCTTTTCATCTGTTATTGTAGTGCATTGGGGTGTCCTAAGAATTTAGGAAATTAAACTGCCATATTAAAAAAAATATTAAAAAAAGATATTGTTTCCTATAATAATGGGACGTGATTGCCCCCAAAATAGGAAACAATATCAAAGAGTAACGCCATATTAAAAAAAAAGAAAAAAAAAAGATACTGCTTCCTATAATTATGGGACATGATAACTTCAAAATAGGAAACAATATCAAAGAGTAAGATACTGTGTCATACTCTCATTTTTTATCGTTATATGAATTTTTTGCACTAACCTATATCTGGTGTTATTTTAATGAACATTATCTGTTACTTTAATTCACACTATTTGTTACTTTAATGTCTGACCTCTGTTACTTTATACCTGGTGTATGTATAAACATCCTCTGTTAATTTAATTCAATGTTACTTC
Source organism: Agrostemma githago (assembly GCA_958450325.1). Classification (NCBI taxonomy): domain Eukaryota; kingdom Viridiplantae; phylum Streptophyta; class Magnoliopsida; order Caryophyllales; family Caryophyllaceae; genus Agrostemma; species Agrostemma githago. The sequence continues at coordinate 25,969,463 of OY288252.1, read as the reverse complement.
AATGCACTTCATCTGTTACTTTAATTCTTGTTATCTGTTACTTTAATCCATATTTCAAGTTTTGATTGTTTTTTTTCGCCGCGTTTATTGGCACTGTTATTGTTTTTTCAGTAGACGCAAAAGTACATGAATGATGAAGGGATGTTGGTGAAAATTTCTCCATACATAAGGCAGATTTTCAAAGATGTAGATGAGAAGAAGAAGAAGAAGAAGGAAACGTCATGTAAATCATCGTCTGACGATGAAGAAGAATCAGGAGAAGAAGAAGATGATGAAGAAGAAGCACAATTATGAGTCGGACAATATATTGTTAGAGTAACATACATTATTCGTTAGAGTAACATCCTTGATTGGAGTAAAATGAGTTAGAATAACATACATTATGCGTTAGAGTAACATACTTAATGAGTTACAGTAACACAGTTTTAATGAGTTACAGTAACACAGTTTATGATTATAATTTAATTTCAAATATCCAGTTCTTATAGTTACAGGTGTGAAACATTGGAATTATAATGGAGTTTTATAATTTTTATTTTGGAGTATCCTTAATAGAAACATACATTATTCTTTTGGTTGATTAAAATTCTCGTTTTTGCAAAAGATTATTATGCAACATAATAGATTTTATGAGTTAAAGTAACGCAGTTCATGAATTAGAGTAACACAATGTATGAGTTATAGTAATAGTTTTTGCAAGAGAATATTATACAACGTAACAAATTTTATGAGATAAATTAACACAGTCGTTCATGAATTAAAGTAACACCTTATATGAGTTAAAGTAACGCAGTTCATGAATTAGAGTAACACATTGTATGAGTTAGAATAATAGTTTTTGTAAGAGAATATTATACAACGTAACAGATTTTATGAGTTAAAGTAACACAGTTTATGAATTAAAGTAACACGTTATATGAGTTAAAGTAACATAGTTTATGGATTATGACAGTAACATAGTAACATACGTACAATGGCAGTAGGAAAATGATATTTTTTGGTGAAGATGAAAAAAAAACTTAATTTTGAAAAAACTTGTTGTGTGGGAGAAAAAAAGACATTTAAAAAGATTGATGAGCGAGAGAAAAAAATTGGATTGAGATAATTAAGGAGGAGAGAGAGAAATGATATATTTACCAGATTTATTAGTTATTTCCTTAATTATGAGATCAAATCTTGTCCATTAATCTAACATTGAATCAAGGGCTAAGATGGGGACTCACGGACTCAACGAAAATATCTTCATCTTGGAAGGACCAGGTGTCGGTGTATCCTTCTTCGATTACCGGGCTATCGGCGAGAAATTCAGCTACTGCTCGCCCCTTAATGGCCTTTAACGACACAAATTTTAGGTCGAACTCTGCCAGCATTAGAGTCCATTTACAAATTCAGCCATTGAGAATGGGCTATTCGAAGAGGTATCTGATTGGGTTCATTTTGGATAGTACATGGACCTCGTAGTTGAGCATATAGTGTCGGAGCTTCTTAGAGGCCCAGACCAAAGCCAAACACGTCTTTTCGAGCATAGTATATTTGCACTCATACTCTAAAAACTTTTTGCTGATGTAATAGACGACTCGTTCTTCGGAGCCAACTGTCTGAGCCAGCATAGCCCCCATGGCTGTCTCAGTCGTCGTTAGGTATAACGACAGAGGCAAACCGGTTTGAGGTGGCATTAAGACTGGCGGAGCAGACAGGATTTCCTTGATCTTGTCGAAAGCAGTTTGGCACTTGTCATCCCATAGTACCCGTTCCCCTACTTTCAGCTTCTTAAAAATTGGTTCACACACCATGGTTAGTTTGGAAATGAACCGACTGATGTACTGGACTTTCCCGAGAAATCCCCTTATTTATTTTTCGGTTTTAGGGGGTTGAATCTCAGTAATGGCTTTAATTTTAGCTAGGTCGACCTCGATACCTCGTTGGCTAAAGATATGACCCATTAATTTGCCTTATGTTACCCCGAAACTGCACTTTTGAGGGTTTAGCCTCATGTTGTACTTGCGCAATCGGGTGAAGAATTATCTTAGGGCGGTGATGTGACCGTCCCGTTCTTTGGATTTGACGATCATGTCGTCTACATAAACTTCTACTTCTTTATGAATCATGTCGTGCAATAAGGTCGTAGCAGTCTGTTGGTATGTGGCCCCGACATTAATGAGATCGAATGGCATGACGGTGTAGCAGTAAGTACCCCAAGGTGTAGTGAAGGTAGTCTTACTCATATCTTCTTCCGCCATCTTGATCTGATTATATCCGGCATACCCGTTCATGAATGATAGAAGGGCATGGTCGGCTGTGTTATCCACCAGTATGTCGATGTGTGGTAACAAAAAATCATCTTTCGGGCTCGCCTTGTTAGGATCCCGAAAATCCACGTATACCCGCACCTTACCGTCCTTTTTAGGAACCGGTACGATGTTTGAAACCCAGTCCGGATATTCAGACACTTGTATAAAGCCGGCTTTGAACTGTTTGTCGACTTCTTCTTTTACCTTGAGAGACCACTCGGGCCTCATTCGGCGGAGCTTTTTCTTAACCGGTTTACACCCATCTTTAATCGGTATGCGGTGCTCTGCTATTTCCCAGTCTATCCCCGGCATGTCCTTGTAGGACCATGCGAAGACATCTTTGAACTCTCGGAGGAGGTTTGTGAATTGCTGTTTCTCCTCGGGATCTATGGATAACCCTATCTTAAGCATCTGGGGCTCTAATGTTGTTCCCACATTAATGGACTCTATCTCTTCAGTTACCGGATTCCGAGATTCCCTTTGCTTTAACTGCTCGATCAGATTAGGACGTAAGGGCACCTGTTCGTCGGGTTTCTCAATATCATTGTGTGGACATGACATAGGTCCACCCCGACGCGGCCACGCGCGGGTTTGGGGAGGCGAATGAATCTCCATATGAGATGGTCAAATTGAAATTTAAATCGAAGTAGGAGTCGCCACCGAATTTTGTGGTTATTCGGAACCGTTCGAGCCCACTCTATGTCGTAGTAGGCCGTATACAAAATACGGCCCATTTCCGATGTCAGAGTTTATTGGGCTCGTCCCTTTGCATATCGATACCGATGCCGACTGGGCGGTTAATCGTATATTGAATGACTCTCGTTGCCAATGGTTTCGGACATCCGGAAACCACGGTTCTGAGTAAGGGGTGAGGGTACGTGTTGGGAAGTTCACTAAGAACACCCAACCCCGCCCGCACTTAGCGGCCTTTACTAAGATATCGTTCGTTTTTGGTGTACACGGGTTAGTTCGACGGTTGAATGAAATTCAAACATTATTTTCCTAAGCATGTGAGAAAAATAAAGTGGGTTGCTAAGTCGTTTAATGCATATTAAACTAATAACGTCAAAGTTATTTTAGCATGTGAGTTCGTTTTAGTCTAATAAAACGATAAAAACAAATAAAAAGCTACAAACACGAGAAAACGAGTTAGTAACGATGAATAAATCGAATAAAGATATGAATAAATAATATGCACGACTCGAAAAAGTTTTAATGTCACGTAATGGATTAACACGTGTTGACCGAGGTCGAAAAAAAAAAGTATTTATTAAAATATGTCGCGAAAGTCGCATTTTAATATAAGGTTCGAAAAGAATTAAAAATAGAAAAGCGAAGAAACGAAAAAAAAGGACTCGGCCGAGCAGGCCGCCGCGCGAGCCGCCTGGATGGCGCGCGACTCGCGTGGCGATCTGTCCGGGTTTTTTTTATTTTGTCGAAAAATCGTCAATTCTTATAATTCGCGTACAAATATGGATTAATTTATACTCGATTTATATTTTCGAAGTTCGTCGTATTCAATATTCGATTATGAAATCGATATCGAATAGTCGGAATGAATTAAAAAAAGGTTTTGTAAAAAAGAGATAAAAATAAAAGTTTGAACGAAAAAACGGAAAAGAAAAAGATGTAACGACTTTATATCGTCGAGTTTTGATTTAATTCTTTTTGTTACAACATTCAACTATGGAGTTGATATTGCATCTTAAGAATGTTTGTTAATATGAAAATAGTTTTTGGTAATATCGATATTAGAAAAATATATGCGATGAACGACCCATATTAAAATATGAAACGACCGACGAAAACTAAAAAAAGAAGAAAAAAAACGTGAGAAAGAGAGAGAAAGGAAGAAGAATCGGGTTTGATTTACACCCTCGACCTACATGTTTTGTGTTCTCGGTATAAGGCTCGTCGGACAGTGGCTTAGGCACGGGAGCGTCGAGATGATGCAGGTGAGTTAAGGTGTCGGTTTTTGGAGCGTTTTTGTGTATGTATGTGGGGCGTGGATTCGGCCGGGTGACGGGACGGATTCGTCGGTTTTTGGACACTATTTCGGTATTCCTTCGGATGTGGATTTCGAGATTGCTTTTGCTATAATAATCGTGTATGAGTTGCTGAAATATTGTGTATTGATCGATAATGAATGTATGTTTTGTGTTGAATATGAGGTCCTATTTATAGGAATCGAGGTGGTCTTGCTTTTGTGACAAGAAACACCGGTTTGGATAGGAAACACGAGAGTTTGTAAGGAAATAAACTTCTCGTTTCTTGGTGAATAAGCCAAGAACCTCGGCTGGTGGGGAGGTATCTCGGCTGTTTCAGCCGAGTATTCGGGGCTTGGTCGATGTCTGGTTCGGTTTCCGGATAGAATTCCTACTTGAGATCGAATCCTATCCTTAAACGGATTTGTTTAATATTTTTGAAGGCTGATTTTTGTAGTGATTGAGTCCGAAGTGGACGCGTAATGACACGGCCAGACCGTGTGACTCGGGAAAAAATATCTTTGACCGGGTTTGACCCGGTCGCTAAAAGACGGTTTTACCCCTGGTGCCGGAATCGACCCAAATTAGTCTTATTTGACTCGAAACTAACCACTGGGCCTGAATTTGAGGTCCGTTCTGTGAGATTTGTACTCCGTAATAAGCCTAAACCAAATGTCCATGATTTCGAGCCCATATCCGAGCCCATCAAAGCATGTTTGCGTCCTATCATCATCGGGTGTTTGGCGGGACCTACTATAGACACCTGTCGGTCAAAATGTGGGTGTCTATAGAGCCCCCACTCTGACTGAGGCTTGGACAAGGCGAAAGTCAGAGTAGCTTCCAGGCCAATCGAGGATTAAGACCCGGCAGACTTCCGATTGGGTCGTTTAGAGTCCATTAGACTTGCGTGAAGGGCTCGCCAGTCATAGGATAGAAATCATACCTGGATAGATGTCGATAACGGCGCGGGGACTTTCTACTAAAAAAGTCTTGGATTTGTCTGTTTACAGACAATCTCCATCTTGAAATTGCGTGGGAGTTTGCCTTGAAGGCTATGGGTGTACCGCTTACTGGTACGTCCCATCTTTGAATTGCACGGGAGCCTCTATTAGAAGCTGCGGACGTATCTTTTACTGATGCATCCGATTCCTCAGCAAAAATGTTGCTTGAATTTTCACTGAGAACTTTGATAATTCTCCAGGAGTCTTGGGATACCTGTCTGTTTTGCATGCAACATACAGATAAACATCGACTCGTGCTGGGGGAGAAAAATGATTTTTGGTTGATTTTTTTTTTGGAAAAAACCGAAAAAAATTTCGAAAATGGCGGAATTTTTTTTTTTGAAAAACATTTGGAAGAAAAGGAATGTTTGGGATGACTTGATTCCTGATCAGATTCTGACACGGATTCCTAAAAATTCTGGTTAGGCCTGTATGCCTAAGTGAAGCAGGGAATACTGCAAAAAATCCCTATTCCAGGGGTGACTAGGAAAGGAGATTTCCCTATTATAAATAGAGAGTTTTGCCCTTAATCTTCTCATATTCCAACCTGAAATATTTCCTTCTCATCTTAAAAAATCCCTTTAGACTTTTTAGATAAAATAAAAACTTTCTGCTATGGGAATCGAACATCTGACCGTGATGCTTCACGCGTGGGCCCAAGATTTTCGAGATGGAGATAAGGTCCAGCTAACTCAGATGGGAATTGTAGCTTTTTTCCCGCTCCAGCGACTTAAGGTGGATACCCATTTTCTAGATGCTTGCTTGACCTTCTGGGATTCTACCCATCATGTTTTTGCTTTTCCCCGGGGAGAAATATGTCCCCTTCCCGAAGAGATTGCTGCTGTAGGGGGTTGGTGCCCCAATGCTCATCCTGCTATTCCTCCTTTTTACCCTGATCCAAGGAGGAGGCTGAGGGACTTTCTTGGGTTGTCTCATGCTGAGACTTCCCGTATGGTGAAGGGAAATTCTGTTTCCCTGTTCGACTTAGCTGATAAATTCATGGATCCTAATGGTCCCAGAATTTCTCCTATCCACAGGCGTAGGGCCTTTGCCTTCTGTATGCTGCATCGATACGCTTTCGAAGGCCGGATGGATGCTGACTCATGTTTAGGCGAGATCAGGCTAATCAGCATAGTGGATCAGATGGAGGCAGGTTATAGCCTAGCCTGGCTGATAACCGGAGAGATCATTATGGGCCTTGATGCAAGGAGACTTGATCCAGATCGGCAACTAACGGGCGGCATTCGTCTTCTGCAGGTATTTGACCTTCTTCTTTTTTTTTTTTTTTGAAAATCTTTCCGAAAAAAATTTTAATTTCCGAAAAAAAAATTTTGATTTTTTTTTTTCAAATTTCCGAAATTTTTGATTTTTCGAATTTCCGTTTTTTTTTTTTTTTTTGAATTTCCGAATTTTTTTTTATTTTTCGGAATTTTTTTTTTCGGAATTTTTTGATTTTTCGAAAGTTTTTGACTTTTCGAAATTTTTTGCAGATTTGGTTATCCGAGCGTCTGTCAATTATAGAGCCCCCGACGAGCATATCCAGGTATCGAAGCTGTCAGATAGGTTCACGGTCTCGACGAATTAGCTCCAATCATCATATAAATCGGAAGTATTGGGATGAGAAGCTAAAATTCCATGGCGGGCCCCTGATTAGGTGGAACGTGATCTGGTGGTTTCTCTCGAAGATGACGGGCATATATAAAAGCCCGTTACCTGGTGATTTTGTCCTTGAACTGGACCGTCCATATTTACCCAGATCGTCTTCTAAGGCAGTTTGGTTCATTTCAGCAGATCCCCGAAACTGAAGCAATTATTAGCGTTTCGGTCCAATTGACGGACGCTATGTGTGACACGTGGTTACAACGCTGGTTTACCCGGGTCATGTGGACTATACCTCGCCCTTGTCAGACCGCTTGGGTTTCTGAATCATATCTTAAATGGGCTTCTGAAGAATCTAAAGAGGTCCGTGAAGCTTTAAAGACCGATGAGGCTTTTGACTTAGCCCGTAGAGAATCGGTGAAGGACAATAGATGGTTCTTTGAAGAAGAAACTCCAACTACCTTTGTCGGGCCGGAGCCAAGTTCTAAGTCAAAGACTAAGACTCGAGCTAAGGAGACCGGTGTTAGTGACTTAGAGAGAAGGCTCGGACCTAAGCTAGCGGTCCGAGACAGGCTTGGGCCGCGGGAACGGATACCCGAGAGGGCACGGGTCCGGCTAGGACCGACCGAGGTGACCGGGGAATCATGTTCGAAGAAACGAGCCCGGGTTAAGGAGATTCCCTTGATGATTCGGGAGCGTCCACCTCCACGTCGACGTCGGTGGGCCGAAAAAGAGACTAAGGACAAGGAAAAGGGAAAAATGCCTTCGATTTTTTATTATTTAATATTAGTACTATTTGTGTGTTGTTTGTTTTTTTGGATTTTTGTAATCGAATTTTTTTTGAAATAAATAAAGGAAGTTTATTAGAAACCGTTCCTGTTTTTTTCGATTGCAGTGGTTGTACCCTTTTGAGGGGCTGCCTACGTATCCACAAATAGCGGAATCAAACCAAACGTAGTTCAGACTTTAAATTGCAATTTCGAAATACATCAAGACTATTGGTTCAAGATGTTTATAACAGTAGAATAAGTAATTCTAGCTTTTGACTTGTCTTAAAAAGTTTATTTTGAAAAGACGTTTTTAATAAACTTTTGCGAATGACATTGAGAGAAACGGGTCAAGGGTAATAACGTTTCAGCTGGTCCAGGTTAGTTGGGTTGACAAACTCATTCCCGTCCAGATCCGTTAGCATCACCTCCCCACCCGATAGAATCTTCTTTACCAAATAAGGACCGGCCCAGTTAGGTTTGAACTTTCCCCTTGGGTCTACTGGTAATAAAGCTCGTACGGATTTGAGAACCAGATCTCCCTCTTTGATGTTCCTGGGCCTTACCCTTTTGTTGAAAGCCCGTTGGATTCTTTTCTGGTAGATCTGTATGTTATTGAGGGCCCGAGATCGTCGTTCGTCTAGAAGTACTAACGAGTCATATCGTGCTCAAACCCAATCGGCCTCTGGTACTTGACTTTCGAGTAGGATTCTGAGTGACGGTACCTCCAGCTCGAGATGTTGGACCGCTTCCATCCCGTATGTAAGGTAATACGGTGTTGCCCCGGTCGCAGTACGAATCGAGGTTCGATATACCCAAAGGGCAAATGGTATCTTATCGGGCCAGTCCCGATAATTGTCAGCCATCTTTTTGAGTATGGTGACAATGGTTTTGTTAGCTGCTTCTACCGCTCCATTGGTTTGGGGTCGGTAGGGTGAAGACGTATGTCTTTGGATCTTGTATTTGGCTAACAAGGTTGTCGTCTCAGCCTGAAAGTGGGTCCCGTGGTCACTGATGAATTCATGAGGGATCCCATATCGGCATATTATCTTGTTTTGGATAAATTTGGCAACGTGGCTGGCGTTGAGAATACGGTAGGATTCCGCTTCGACCCATTTGGTGAAATAGTCGATTGCTACCAAAATGAAACAGTGTCCTCCGGTTCCCGAGGGGTTTATCTTTCCGATTATATCGATTCCCCACGTTGAAAATGGCCAGGGTGATGTCATGGTATACAGCAGGGATGGTGGCATGTGCTGTACATTAGCGAAAATCTGGCAATTATGGCAATGTCTGACATATAGCTGGCAATCGGTTTCCATGCTACTCCAGTAATATCTAAGTCTCATGATCTTTCGGACTAGCATCTGAGCGTTCATGTGAGGACCACACTCGCCGTCATGTACTTCGGCCATGACCTTTTCAGCATTACCCTTGTCGACACATAAAAGGAGAGCCCCCTGTGGTGTCTTTTTGTAGAGTTGCCCGTCGTCGGTACGGACGAACTGGGTTGCTAGCCTACGCAAGGCCTTTTTGGCTCTATTGTCGGTCCCGGGTGGATACTCCCCGGTTGTCAAATACATATGGATTTCTTTATACCATGGCTCGGAATCGGGTATCTCGATATCCTCGATGTCATGGATATATGCTGGCTCGGATCGTCTTTCGACGCAAATCGGCATGCTGGTCATATGATCGGGAATATTTAGTAAGGACGCCAGTTTTGAAAGCGCGTCAGCGAACTGGTTTTCTTCCCGAGGTAGGTATATGTATTCTACCTTTTGGAATTGTTTCTCGAGATTCATTACTCGTGCTTGGTAGGCCACAAGATTGGCATTTCGGGTTTTCCATTTTTGGAGTGCTTGGTTAATGACCAATGATGAATCGCCGTGTACTCGGAGGTTTGTGACCCCTAAATCGGTGGCGGCTTGTAGCCCGTGGATGCATGCTTCATACTCAGCGGCGTTATTGGTGACGTCAAAGTCCAGTTTGATAGATACGGGAGTATGTTCCCCTCTTGGCGAGATTAGGAGGATTCCGACTCCAAATCCTCGGAAGTTGGATGCCCCGTCGAAGTATAAATCCCACGTCTCGGTGTCAGTATGGAAAATATCTTCATCTGGGAAGGATCAAGTGTCGGTGTGTCCTTCTTCGGTTACGGGACTGTCAGCGAGAAATTCGGCTACTACTCGGCCCTTGATGGCTTTCAGTGGTACGAATTTCAGATCGAATTCTGCCAACATCAGGGTCCATCTTGATATTCTGCCGTTGAGAATGGGCTTTTCGAAAAGATATTTGATTGGATCCATCCTTGACAGTACCTGTACCTCGTGGCTGAGCATGTAATGTCGGAGCTTTTTAGTGGCCCAGACTAGTGCTAAACACGTCTTTTCGAGCATGGTGTACTTACACTCGTACTCTAAAAACTTTTTGCTGATGTAGTATATTGCTCGTTCTTCGGAGTTGACCGTTTGAGCTAACATAGCCCCCATGGCTGTCTCTGTCGTGGTTTGGTACAACGACAAAGGTAAACCGTGTTGAGGAGGCATCAGGACCGGCGGTGAAGACAAGATTTCCTTGATTCTGTCGAAGGCTGCTTGACACTTGTCGTCCCATAGTAACCGTTCCCCTATTTTCAGCTTCTTGAAGATCGGTTCACATACCATGGTTAGTTTTGAAATGAACCTGCTGATGTATTGGACCTTTCCGAGAAAACCTCTTATCTCCTTTTCGGTCTTAGGAGGCCGCATCTCGGTGATGGCCTTGATCTTAGCTGGATCGACTTCGATACCGCGTTGGCTGACGATGTGACCCAGTAATTTGCCAGAGGTTACCCCGAAATTGCACTTATGAGGGTTTAGTCTCATGTTGTATTTGCGTAATCGGGTGAAAAATCTTCTCAGGGCGGTGATGTGACCGTCCCTGTGCTTGGATTTGACGATCATATCGTCTATGTAAACTTCCACTTCTTTATGCATCATGTCATGTAATAAAGTCGTGGCAGTTCGTTGATAGGTGGCCCCGGCATTAATGAGACCAAATTGCATGACGGTATAGCAATAAGTACCCCAAGGTGTAATGAAGGTGGTCTTATCCATATCTTCCTCTGCCATTTTTATTTGATTGTACCCGGCATACCCGTCCATGAATGATAGAAGGGCATGATCAGCTGTGTTGTCCACCAGTATATCGATGTGTGGCAACGGGAAATCGTCTTTCGAGCTCGCCTTGTTAAGATCCCGAAAGTCCACGCAGACACGCACTTTACCGTCTTTTTTAGGGACCGGTACGATGTTTGCAACCCAATCTGGATACTCGGAGACTCGTATGAACCCAGCCTTGAATTGTTTGTCGACTTCCTCCTTGACTTTGAGGGACCATTCGGGCCTCATGCGTCGGAGTTTCTGCTTAACCGGTTTGAACCCTTCCTTGATCGGTATATGGTGCTCGGCTATTTCACGGTCTATCCCCGGCATGTCCTTGTAGGACCATGCGAAGACGTCTTTGAATTCTTGAAGGAGATCAATGAATTGTTGTTTTTCCCCGGGATCTAGAGATAACCCTATCTTAAGCATATGAGGTTCTAAGGTTGTTCCCACGTTGATAGATTCGGTTTCTTCGATTACCGGATTGCGGGATTCCCTCTGCTCTAGTTGCTCGATTAGATGTGGAGGTAAGGATACCTGTTCGTCGGGTTTCTCAATGTCATTGCATAAAATATTTTGAAAATTTAGGAATTTTTGAAAATGAGACAAGTCGTAAGCAGAACGGTTGTTATTATTCATAAATTGAGAGAAAAGCTCGAAAAGAGCTGCCATCTGATCGCTAGTCAGTGGCGGGATAGGTAGGGTGCCCGGGACAGACCCCGAAGCACCAGGAAAAGCTAAAGGGAGAGGGGGAGTTACAGGAATGACCCTAGCACCGGACACACTAGACTCGATCTCAGACTCTGACTCGGACTCTGACTCAGACTCAGACTCAGATTCTGGCATTTCTCCTTCCCATGTGATAAGCTTGAAAGTCCTTCCTTGACTGTCAGTCCACTTGACAGTCTTTCTCCAGGCTCTCTTACCTGTCCCAGGTCCAACATCCGAGATCAGTTTGGATGGATCGAAGGTGCGGCTGCGGAGAATGAGGCTGACTAGCTCCTCCTTTGGCGTCGGGGTCGCGAGTTCCTCCCCGAAAAGTAGCCCCAGCGCGGGTTCAGCATTCTTAGCATCTTCGGACTGGACAAGGGCGAAGATGTCGTCGGGTATGTAGTTGCAAACCTGGGCCAAGTGGGTCCCAGGGCGTGTGGTTGGAGGCCGATATATATAGGCCTGTTTGGACGGACTCGAACACCAGCGTGACGGAGATGACTTTACCGGTTCCGGTTTGGCCCATATTTTCCGGGGTCAAAGTTTAGCCCAGACCGGTTTGAACTCTCCCGTTGTCAAGGACTTCAATGATTTTTCCTGCAGGGAGATCGGGCCTTGATGTGACCCCTGGTAAAAAGCCCAGATTTTGTAACATCCGGTCCATGCTAACAGTAAAGTAGGGTCGGAAAAGGTATTCTTCTTCGATGGCCCCTATGAAGTCGAACCCCCAAAGATCGGTGCGGCCCGATGTGTTGCAGTTGGCCACAGTCATAGGCGTGGCTTCTAGAGTGATGACGGTATCGTGCAAGGGTAGCTTGATCTTCCGATGTAGAGTAGAGGACACAGCCCTGGTCGAGTGGATCCAGGGTCTTCCTAAAAGAAGGATAAAGGAAGAGGTTACGTCAATCACTTGAAACTCCAGCTCTTTCTCTATCGGGCCTGTTATGATAGTAAGTTTTACGGCCCCGACTACGGACTTTGGACTCCCGTCGAAAGCCTGAATAGTTTGGGTTGTAGGAATGTAGTCGGCCTCGGTGATACCAAGGGCTTTGGCGGTCCTTAAGGGAAGGACGTTGACTGCGGACCCGTCGTCAATAAGGGTCATGGGCAGATATTTTCCACGGCAGATTACCGTGATGTAGAGAGCCATGTTGTGGGCTGGCCCAAATGATGGCAGATCAGCATTGGAGAAGGTGATGAGCGGGCCTTCTTCTTTTGCTTTCCCCTTTAGGTGGGGCAGAACCGTGGCTACCATTTCAGCCGGAGTAGCCATAGAGTCGATCTTGACTTGATCGAGGGCCTTAGTGAGTGCCTCTCGATGTTCCTGAGAGCTAACTAAGAGTTGCCATATAGAGAGGTCAACTCGAGTCTTGCTCAGCTGCTTTACCAGAGCCTTTTCAGTAGTTGGCGGCTCTTCCGGGACAATCTCCGTTTTGGGCGACGGTTCGGTGATGATGAGGGCCTGACTGCTGATTAAGGCTTTGGACTTAACCTTCTGGATCTCCTCAGATGTGATAGGGACTGCTTCTCCCTTAGTGAGGTAGACGTCGTCTTCATCGTCACACCAGATCCCGTTGATTTGTGGGGTAAACGGGGAAATGAGGTGTGAGCATTCTATGACTTCCCCGGAAAAGATAGCGTGGGTGGCCAACGGGTTGTCTTTGTTGTTGGGCTTACCTCCAGGTAGGGGAATTTTCCCGCTTTCAATGAGATCCTGGATCAGATGTTTTAGTTTCCAGCGTTTCTCGGTGTCGTGTCCCTTACCCTGGTGGTATTTGCAGTAGGCTTGGGCATCATAGAACTTGGACTGACGCTCAGCTGGAGGATCTGGTGTTGGGCCTATCGGGGTGATGAGGCCTTTTGACGAGAGCCTTTGTAAGGCACTCGCATAGGTAGTATCTATGTCGGTGAATACTCGGGGTGGCGTATTCTTCTTGGACGGGTTATCAAGTAGATTTACCTCGTCGAAAATGCTACGAGTGGCAGCGGTGGATGCGGGCTTGCTTGTTGATGAGCTGGCCCCTTGGTATCCTTTGGTGGAGGCCTTAGTGAGGCTTTCCATCCTTAGATCATCCTCGATTCTCGTTCCCATTTCAGTTAGGACCGCGAAGCTAGGTATGATGGCGTACCGGAGATGGATCCGGTAGGCGGGTAGGAGATTCTTGACAAAGGCTTCAACTAGGACTTTTTCACTGGGCTTATCGACCAGTTTAACACTTTCAGCCCTCCAGCGTTGAAGGTACTTCGTAAACCCTTCCTTAGGCACCTGGGCCATTACTTCCAGGGTGCGCATGGTGGTTTGGATCTCCGTATTGTCGGCGTAGTTCCGGGCGAATTCCGTTGCTACGTCGTCCCAAGACTTGTACTTCTTGGAATCGAGCCTATAGAACCAGGCTCTCGGGTGTTTTTCAAGCGAGGAGGCAAACAGATGCTTGAACATGTCTGACTTGACTCCTTTTAGGGCCATAAACTCTTTGAAGGCCTGGATATGTAATACCGGGTCTTCTGTTCCGTCAAACATCGGGAGGCCCGTTAAGTTAAGGTTGGCGGGCAATTGGTTGGTCAAGGGAGAGTAACTTCGAGCATTCTCCGTATGGATCGAGTTGTGAGTCGACAAATGGACCTGCTCTTGTAGTTTGAGGACTGCGCTAGTCAATTCGGCTAATGGCCCATGAGCTTCATCTCCGTCCTTGGGCTTGTCCTGTTCGATGGCGCTAACCCGGGTAACAATGGCGATCTGATCACCCCTAATTCGGTCGAGTTGCTCTTGGATCTTGGCCAACGAAGAGTTCAGTTGATCAATAGCGTCCTTAGTCATGGTTCGGGTGTGATGTGGCCTGTCTGTAAGAACACCGTGTAATCAGAATCGGACCCAGATCGAAAGATGCATCCCGAGAAAAACGACTAGACTTGGAAACGGACTAAAAACCGACTCTTAGACGGGTGACTCGTGGACGGTGGGCTTTCTTTAGCATTTCGGCAGAGTGGGCCTAGTCCCGTTCGAAGAAAGACCTACGTGTGAGCTAATCCCCAGACTTTGGACTCGATTGTGTAAGTGGGCTTCCCTTTGTAGGAGTTTGTCCTACATAGGTGGGCCGTGCCTTGACTAATAAGGCGGACTTGGGATGGGGTGGAAACCCGTGATGTAAGATCGACGGAGTTTCGACGCTATAGACTCTTGCTACTTATGACAAAACCCGACACTGCTAAATACGGGAAGTCCTAAGAAGAAGATGGCTTGAAAAGAGGATTTGAATTTGGAAAACCGAGCAAAGTCGGGTTGGACGGCCCAATTTTTTTTGAAAATCGGAAAAAAAAAGTTTATCGGGCCGAGATTTTGAATTTTTGAAAAGGTTTGGACAGCATACCGGCTAAAAATAGGCTATTTTGAGTCAAAATCATAAGTCCTAAATTCGGCAGCTTTCCGGGTTTGAAAAATGGATAGTTTTCGAAAAAAGATGCAAGTTTTTTTTTTGAAAACACGGTTTTTTTTTAGAAAAAGGATGAGACACGGACCAAGTAGCATGTAGTCACGGAAACAGTATAACGACGCTATGTATGCTCCTAGTCTAAGTCTCGGTCGGTCTAATATGGTCTATACCAACAACGATGGCTTTCTCGTACTGAGGACGGACTCTCTAAGCCGAGTGGGTCTTAGGACATGCCGCAAAACCTAAACGAGTTCCACCATCAATGTCTTTAGTGGGTCCAAGTAGGAACGCACCGTGGTATAGTGGGACGTCGGTCACAAGTAACTGGCCCGGGAAAGATTGGGTTATGCATGGCCCATTGAACTAAAACGTGTACATTACTATTCGAACGATTTCTTTTTGAGTATCACCCTAGGGATGCCGATGGTAAGTGACTCATCAGTTGATCCCCAGCGGAGTCGCCAAATTGTGGACATGACATAGGTCCACCCCGACGCGGCCACGCGCGGGTTTGGGGAGGCGAATGAATCTCCATATGAGATGGTCAAATTGAAATTTAAATCGAAGTAGGAGTCGCCACCGAATTTTGTGGTTATTCGGAACCGTTCGAGCCCACTCTATGTCGTAGTAGGCCGTATACAAAATACGGCCCATTTCCGATGTCAGAGTTTATTGGGCTCGTCCCTTTGCATATCGATACCGATGCCGACTGGGCGGTTAATCGTATATTGAATGACTCTCGTTGCCAATGGTTTCGGACATCCGGAAACCACGGTTCTGAGTAAGGGGTGAGGGTACGTGTTGGGAAGTTCACTAAGAACACCCAACCCCGCCCGCACTTAGCGGCCTTTACTAAGATATCGTTCGTTTTTGGTGTACACGGGTTAGTTCGACGGTTGAATGAAATGCAAACATTATTTTCCTAAGCATGTGAGAAAAATAAAGTGGGTTGCTAAGTCGTTTAATGCATATTAAACTAATAACGTCAAAGTTATTTTAGCATGTGAGTTCGTTTTAGTCTAATAAAACGATAAAAACAAATAAAAAGCTATAAACACGAAAAAACGAGTTAGTAACGATGAATAAATCGAATAAAGATATGAATAAATAATATGCATGAATCGAAAATGTTTTAATGTCACGTGATGGATTAACACGTGTTGACCGAGGTCGAAAAAAAATGTATTTATTAAAATATGTCGCGAAAGTCGTATTTTAATATAAGGTTCGAAAAGAATTAAAAATAGAAAAGCGAAGAAACGAAAAAAAAGGACTCGGCCGAGCAGGCCGCCGCGCGAGCCGCCTGGATGGCGCGCGACTCGCGTGGCGATCTGTCCGGGTTTTATTATTTTGTCGAAAAATCGTCAATTCTTACAAATCGCGTACAAATATGGATTAATTTATACTCGATTTATATTTTCGACGTTCGTCGTATTCAATATTCGATTATGAAATTGATAACGAATAGTCGGAATGAATTAAAAAAAGGTTTTGTAAAAAAGAGATAAAAATAAATGTTTGAACGAAAAAAAGGAAAAGAAAAAGATGTAATGACTTTATATCGTCGAGTTTTGATTTAATTCTTTTTGTTACAACATTCAACTATGGAGTTGATATTGCATCTTAAGAATGTTTGTTAATATGAAAATAGTTTTTGATAATATCGATATTAGAAAAATATATGCGATGAACGACCCATATTAAAATATGAAACGACCGACGAAAACTAAACAAAGAAGAAAAGAAAACGTGAGAAAGAGAGAGAAAGGAAGAAGAATCGGGTTTGATTTACACCCTCAACCTACATGCTTTGCGTTCTCGGTATAAGGCTTGTCGGACAGTGGCTTAGGCACGGGAGCGTCGAGATGATGCGGGTGAGTTAAGGTGTCGGTTTTTGGAGCGTTTTTGTGTATGTGTGTGAGGCGTGGATTCGACCGGGTGACGGGACGGATTCGTCGGTTTTTGGACACTATTTCGGTATTCCTTCGGATGTGGATTTCGAGATTGCTTTTGCTATAATAATCGTGTATGAGTTGCTGAAATATTGTGTATTGATCGATAATGAATGTATGTTTTGTGTTGAATATGAGGTCCTATTTATAGAAATCGAGGTGGTCTTGCTTGTGTGACAAGAAACACCGGTTTGGATAGGAAACACGAGAGTTTGTAAGGAAATAAACTTCTCGTTTCTTGGTGAATAAGCCAAGAACCTCGGCTGGTGGGGAGGTATCTCGGCTGTTTCAGCCGAGTATTCGGGGCTTGGTCGATGTCTGGTTCGGTTTCCGGATAAAATTCCTACTTAAGATCGAATCCTATCCTTAAACGGATTTGTTTAATATTTTTGAAGGCTGATTTTTGTAGTGATTGAGTCCGAACTGGACGCGTAATGACACGGCCAGACCGTGTGACTCGGGAAAAAATATCTTTGACCGGGTTTGACCCGGTCGCTAAAAGACGGTTTTACCCCTGGTGCCGGAATCGACCCAAATTAGTCTTATTTGACTCGAAACGACCCACTGGGCCGGAATTTGAGGTCCGTTCTGTGAGATTTGTATTCCGTAATAAGCCTAAACCAAATGTCCATGATTTCGAGCCCATATCCGAGCCCATCAAAGCATGTTTGCGTCCTATCATCATCGGGTGTTTGGCGGGACCTACTATAGACACCTGGCGGTCAAAATGTGGGTGTCTACACATTGCATAAAACATTTTTGAAAGCAGAATTTAAAAGAGACATGTCGTATGCAGAACGGTTGTTATTTTTGATTGAAAACTTTGTTAACAGCTCGAAAAGAGCAGCCATCTGATCATTGGTCAGTGGCGGAATTGGTAAGGCACTAGGGACACACCCCGAAGTGCCAGCAGCAGAAATGACAAAAGGGAGAGGGGTTACAGGAGTGACACTAGCACCGAATTCCCTAGACTCGACCTCAGACTCTGACTCTGACTCCGACTCACACTCGGACTCAGACTCAGGCAAGTCTCCCTCTCCAGTGACCAGCTTGTAGATCCTTCCTTGACTGTCAGTCCACTTGACAGTCTTCCTCCAGGCCCTGTTTCCCGTCTCGGAGCCAACTTCCGAGATTAGCTTGGTCGGGTCAAACCTGTTGCTGCGGAGAATCAGGTTGACCAGGTCTTCCTTTGGAGTCGGGCTATGGTTTCTTCCCCGAAAAGTAACCCAACGCGGGCTCAGCATTGTCAACTCCATCAGACTGGATGAGGGCGAACACATCATCCGGGATATAGTTGCAGTCCCGGGCCGATTAGGTCCCGAGGTGCACAGCATTGGGTTGGTAAAGACCAACCTGAATAGCCCCAAACACCGGTGTGACAAAGTAGTCAGTCAACCGCGGGCTGTAAGGGCTCAAGTGGATACCCTTAATGATGTTGCAGGCCTTTTTGATTCCTGCTCGGACAACGTTGCCCGGAGTGGTGGCATAACCAAGGCCGAAGTGAGAGTTTTCGCCCTTAAGGACCTCGATAATCTTCCCAGCTGGAAGATTGGGTCGAGAGGTAGCATGTTCGTCTTTTGTGGAGGGTAATAGTGCTTGTAGAAGGCAAGAGCACGAGAATTCCAATCGGTGATCCCCTCGGTGACTTTATCAAGATCGGTTATCCACTCCCTAGCGGAATCCCGTAATTAGAACATGAAGAACATCTCCATGACTTCTTCTTGAGTTACCCCGGCCGGAAGCGGAATCGTGGAGCAATAATCAGTAAAAATCCTCATATGCTTGTGAGGATCCTCCTTAGGGTCACCACCAAATTGATTCTTCTCCACCAAAGTGATAAAGGCGGGTCGAATCTCAAATGTACCTTGAGTGGCAGTTGGTCTTTAACCAACTTAGGAAGAGCAGTTTGCTCTGGCCCCGAATGACTGGAAAGCTTCGGCATTTTTATAATAGGAGGAGGTGGTAAAATGATCTCGGACTGAGATTGATGTTCCTCTTCAAAGGACTGATTCTCAGCTACAAATTCAGTATGAATAGCTTCCAAAGTCGCAAGATCAGGAGCTGCGGAAATCTCTCTCCAAAATTGTCGTCGCCTACGAAAGGTTTTCTCGGGTTCAAGATCGAACAGAGTAAGCTCTGATGACCGAAAAGACCTGGGCATAAGCAAAACTACAATAGGAATGTGAGATCAATCTCAAGGAGTTTTAATTCCTTGAGACGAAAGAGAGCATAAAAGAAACAAGCTAAAAAAAAAGAAAAACCATTTCCCCGGCAACGGCGCCAAATTTGATATGGGTTAAGTCGTCTCACCCAATCAAGATAAACCTAATGCTAATAACAAGAAGATAGCGGCAAGCAAGGTATCGAATCCACAGGGAAACAGTCAATTTTCTTCTATTAGCTATGGCGATTCTTAAATGCTCTAAACGGTTGATTGATTGAAAATATATAAAAGACTCCTAAAAAACGATAATAAAAATTGAATCTAACAATGAGATGAAAACTAAGGTCACGGGTTCACGATAGATGTTCAACAATTATGCGACAATAATAATAAACACATAAACATGCTAGTCGGCTATAACACGTTCTCTCGAATCGTGTCAACCTAGGAAGGATCTAACGGGCTCTCGCAACTTATTAGACTCCCTACCAAATCGCGCGTGATCTAATCCTAATTCGCCTTTCGCACAAGAACTAGAATTTCCCAAACAGATTAAAATGTTGTTGTAACAACCCGGATTTATGAAGACTAAATAATAATATCAATAGTATAAATAATAGGGTCAAAGGTGGCGGAAACACCCGACCAAATCCGAATCGTCACTATCTCGACATTCAAACCAATACATTATTCAAAAGTGTTCAAAATGAAAATCAAAAGAAACTTAAATAAAGGTCTCTCTCTCCACAGGTCTTCCCCAACAACAGCATCACAATCAATAGCAATCAGTGGGGAGCAACTAGATGTTCTCCCAGTCATGGTTATAACAAGTTGAACATGAATAGCAATAATAATGAGAGATAACATAATCAAACGACATGTGAAGATATCAATACACATGACCAACATGTTATTAGACACGGTCATATAATTTATTGCAATCCATAAATAATCATAACGATCGAGATAGATACTATGTATCCATCCACACAAGTCGGAGTAAGTAACAACAGACTTCATAAAAAGATGTATAGGACATAGAATGAACACCGGCTAGAGTATGTAACTGATACTCTAACTAGTCAGAGCGTGTAACTGACCCTCTGACACGGAGCGTGTACCTGACCCTCCGTTTTGTGAAGTATGTAACTGATACTCCACGGTACTATGTATAGCGTGTGACTGACGACTATATGTCTAAGACCTGGCCAGAGCTCTCGACACAGTAACTGTACGTCGAACGACACACGGGAATCCAGAACGTGTAACTGACGAATGTGGACCCACCGAACAGAGACCAATTAAACCTCTTGCGAGCAGTATTGGTTCGTTCCGATAGTATGTAACTGATACTACCGTCATCTATATCACTAACCACCACATACGTTGCACAGTGTAACTGACTGCCAACTGCGTGAGCAACCTCACGACTTCTACGTAGTACAGTGTAACTGACTGCACTATGTAGTAATCAAACCTAGTATGGTGTCACTGACTATACCAGGGAAAATCGGGCCCTAGATAGTGTAACAGACTATACCAAGTATTAATCATTCGTGATAAACATCACGACTCAAACGTAGAACAATGTAACTGATTGTTCTAAAGGAACGAGTATAGAAGTAATCAAACAACGATAACATAATGAAGCTATAGCACAATCGACTATAACCTTCAAATAGTAATAGGGTTAAGGTCTAACGGACTATAACCCTGAACATCTAACGTGTATTAGTATTCAAGGTCAAAGTAAGGCTACATTAACCTTGTCTACTAAACTGAAGTTATGTATATAACGTCAACCCGAAGGTGGTGTCATAGTATAACTACTATAACGTCAACTTCAAGTTAAGATTACAATAACCTCGATTATAACCTTGTGAGGTTACCCTAACCTCAGTGAGATTATAGCTTCGTAACGGTGTTACGTAATCCTCAAGTGAAGGGTATCGTAACTTCCCATTGAAGTTACTTGACTTCAAGTAAGGTTACATTAACCCTGTTATAACCTCGTGAGGTTACGTTAACGTCCGTGAGATTATAACTCGCAATAAGGTTAATTACATTAACCTCGTGTGAAGTTGTATAGTAACTTTCCAATAAAGTTACGTAAACCTCAACTAAGGTTACCTTAACCTTGATCATAACCTCGTGGAGTCACTTAAATTGATTCCCATCGAGACTATAACCCCGCATTGAAGTTACCTTAACCTTAAGTGAAGTTGTATAGTAACTTTCCAATAAAGTTACATGATCTTCAATCTAGGTTAGATTAACCTCAACCCTAACCTCCACATCGGGTGATGATAAGACGAGTCATCTAACACTTAGGGTTGGAACCCTAAAGCCATCGATGAAACAACCCTAGCATCTCCAAACGGAGAGGCCAAGCGGCTCGCGTACGAATTTAAGATGTTACAACGGATTAGAGCTAACAATTCTAATATAAGCGTAAACGACAATTATAGATCTAGCGATAATAATAAATATTCAATTAACATGCTAATTAATTAGACTCTTTAAATCATGAATAAAGATACAACACAAATCAATTAAATCATGTTACAAATCATTAAAATCACACAACACATTCAAAATGCATAAACACGAAAAGAATCACATCTAGTTACCAATTTGCGATTTAATCAACGATCTTTCCTTCAACGACATAAACATCTTACCCCGGGCACATCTCCTTGTCTATACCATCATCAATCACGTGCCAAAACCAAACAAAACCCCAATTAAACACTACTAAAAACAATTACGAAAAACTAGCGTGAAAGGAAGCGAAACTTACGAAACGATGCAAAGGATTGCGCTAGGATCGATTAGGATTCAAAAGGGATGAAGATCAACTCTTTAATGAAGAGGAGGAGGCACGAAAGTATGGAGAAGGAGGAGGTATGTGGCGTGGCTAGGAGTAAAAGAAGAGAGGAGAGGGTGAAAACCTAGAATTAGGGTTTGCAAATGAGAAGAAGAGGTGAAACTCTCACCCTAATCACCTATATATAGGCAAGATCATGGGCAAACCCTACATGGGTCCAAATCCCAATGCTTCATCATCAATCCACACATAGGAAGCAAGGATGGGTTAGCCTTGGCCCACATTCCAAGCTAAACCGACAAAAGGTTACAAGGATACGGTTTTTGGACAATTAAACCGGAAAATGGAATATCCGAACAGAAAAATTATAGGAATTTAATTAAATAAAAAATTTTGGATATTAGAATATATGAAATGTAATAAATAATTATGTCCAAAAATTCGAGGTGTTACAGTTGTGGCCTTTAACAAATTAATCGACAAATAAAACATGCGAAGATGGTACTAGCATAATTATACATTTAGTATCGAAGTAGCATAATCGTATAATAATCCATCGATCCCCCTCGACCCTAGCGAGAAAATTATCTATGCATGATGATCACGAAACAAAAAATCGCATACATGTAATTCATAATAAAAATTGAAGCAAATAAATCTAACGATAAACGAACGGAAATCTAACGAACTAAATGGAACAACAAATTGCAAATAGAGAAAATTACGACGAACTAAGTAATTTGCGATAAAAATTGAAAATATAAAACTGAAAATTGCATAAACGAGATTACCGAAATCGAATCCGAGTGAAAACCGAGTGCTAGAATCCTAAGGGTCACGAGTTTTCTATAGTAGAAATAATCTAAGTATGAAAAGTGATAGTTAGGAAAATAATACAACCCTCTAGTTATACAAAATAGGCGAAATAAACTGGGTGTGCACCCTGGCCGGCTGGCAGGCCGCCTGCCACATGCAGGGGCCGACACACACCTAAAATTGAAGTTAAAATTGCCCTTGTGTCATGTCGGCCGGCCAGCAGGCCGCTTGCCACATGCAGGCTGGCGCGCACATCACTTATAAAACAAGTATTAGGTCGCTTTCCTTGGCCCAACGAATCGACACTTCTCATTTCTTCTTCGCCTAAACGTCTTGAAGCACGAGTTTTGTCTCGGGATCGTTCTTCTAACCAGATATGAGTGTAAATGCACATAAAGACCTGAAATCGTGTAGAATTTACAAAAACACTCACTCAAAGCAAAATGTTAGAACAAACGGCTCTAAAGAGCGCGTTCATTCCGACCGGAAAAGACAACGGAATCGAGGGAATAAAGTTATATAAACACGACACATCAACTAATACGGAACCAGACCATCACTTTATTCAGTTTTAGTTGTTTTACGTTTTGAATTCCGTGTTAGGTGATATAGCATGCGATTATAAGGTCATAAAAGCGGTAAATCATACGAAAAATTGTAAATGCGAATGTAAGTAAATCACATAGTGAGAAGTTGCACCCTCGGAGTGTACACTAAACGGGACTCGATGCATAGATAGTTCGAGAGCGTATCTCGGAATTACTCGGGTCTATTTAGTGTGTTTTAGTATTTGTGATTGAAGTTGGGACGTTACGTATTTTAGTAGATATTAGTGGGCCTAGCGCCCTTATCTAGTGTAGTCGTAGTGCATAATAATAGAAAGTGCGATTATGGAAAGTTTTCTTTAGATGGCAACCTAGTGGCGACTCGATCAACAGGCGGATCCTGCTAGCTTGACCAGTGACTCCGGCAAAACTCCGTTACTGTTTGACCTTCCCATAGCTACTCCGGCAGAGCTTCGTTTCTAAGGACTAGTTCTGCGGCTAATTCGGAAGAACCTAGGTACTAGTTTTGGAGCTAGTCGATCACAGGCACCTCGGTATCGAGTGGAGTGCTCGAAGGTGAGGAGTAGCATCGATTTTGCTTTTATTATTATCGGAACTATGATTGAGTGGATCGTTTGCCTCGAGTGTCGGAGTGCGAGCCCTTAACGAGAGTTTAGAGGGAGAAGAGAGAATTGATTTGTGTGTCCAAATGAGGGCGTGAAGGGGGGTATTTATAGGTGTTTTCGGCCCTCGTCGCCCATATAGGCGCGTGAGCTGGGGCGCACCAGGACTCAGGCGCCTGGGCTCAGGCGTAAGGAGTCTTAGGCGCGTGAGGTGGGGCGGTTGGAGTTTTGAAGATACTATTTTGATACTTTACAAAACCGAGAGACGGGCGTATGATACTAAGCTTAGGGCTTAAGGATTCCCGCGGCTTTATCTAGCGCTGTGGGTTTAGTGGGCCTCGCGTGTTCATCCCAAGGTTCGCTTGGCGCGGTGTTGACTCGGACCGACTCGGGGTCCCGGTGTCAGAATTGACTCTAATTAGTGTCTATGTGACCGTAACGACACGACTAAGGCTGCCATCATGTTTAATTTTCCCGAATAATTTATTTGATCCGTTCTATAAAAAAACTATCAAGAACATCGCGAACCCGCGTCGCGTTGCAGTCCTATCGTCATCGGGTGTTTGGTAGGCACTTCTGCAGCCACCAGGTCCAAATCTGGGTGTCTACATACCTCTAATCCAAGCCGGAATCGATAATATAATCGTCGACCTCGGGATCGTCCACAGATCCTATAGTACACGAAAATCATGGCTGAAAAATACCATGAGAAAAACTAAGAAAATCAAGGTGAATAACGATCGAAAACAACATCGATTATTACCTTAACGAAAGGATCGGAATAAGGATAAATGTGACGATAAAAATGAGACGATTATGACTCGAATTAGAGCAAGCACCAGTGTTGGAAAGGTGGTAGAAGTCACGGCCAAAGAGAGAGCAAGAAGGAGTTGCAATATTTTATTCTATGAACAATGAATGTAAGAGAAGATGGATGCTTTTCACACTTAAATGACATTAAAAAGGTGATGAAAACTAGGTGTATAGCTACAAAGTGTCGGCCAACAATTAAGAGGAGAGAGTATGAAAAGTTTACTCATAAATGTCTTGTATAAATGATAAGATAAGAATGAATTAATTACGTTTTAATGAAATAAAATGGAACGTATTATAAAACGTAGTAAGAGTGTAACAAAAAGATGTGTCGGTCCAAAACATGGGAAAAAAGGTCCCAAATAATTTGTAAGTTGATAAAAAGAAGAATCGTAAAATAGTTAAAGGCATTTCAAACTAATTCGAGTAAACCTCGCATAAGAAAATAATTATTTACGAAACTTCGTAATAAAATCATTAATGGCGAAATTTTCGTAAATAAAATATTTACTAGTTGAAAATATTATAAAAATATGTTTAGACATTTGTAGAAAAAGGAATAACTTAAATCCGAGCTTAAATACGTTAATTTGTATAGAAATAAATTCCTCGCGGAAAAATAAATAAATAGTTTACGAAGAAAATCAAATAAATAGATTTAAAAGAATTAAAATCTTTTAAAATAAAAATAAATATCTTTAAACTCAAAAATGAAAATAAAGCTTGGAAAAAGAGGAAACGCAAGGCCGAAATGTGAAAGAGTCATAACGGAAAGGATAAAAATGCTAGCAAAAATAGCGGGTGTTACACAAAAATATGCTACATTTAAACCAACCATTTTTCAACTTTTTCAGGTCTTTGAACTCCTGCTCGGTTCCGTCAATAGTGGACGGGTAATCGGAAATCAACTCCCATATTTCATCTCCTGGGAGTCGATCAGGTGCGTCGTCAAGCACAACGTCACCCTTCTTGAATGCCTTCTTATTCTTTTTATATGAGTGACCTTCTGGTAGGAACTGTCTATGACAATCAAACGAACTAATTTTACTAGAATTTGGAAGATAAAAAGCTTTTCTCTCATCCATACAACACGGACAAGCTTTCTGACCCGTAGTAGACCACCCTGAGAGCATACCATACGTGGGAAAGTCGTTTATAGTCCACAACAGAGCTTCTTTCAACTGAAAGTTTTTTCTCAAAGAGACATCATAAGTTTCCACCCCCACTTCCCACAGTTGTTTCAATTCCTCAATAACAGGTTGCAAGTAAACATCCAAATGATTTTTCGGGTTTTTGGGTCCAGGGACAATAAGAGATAGGAAGATGAAAGGCTTCTTCGAACACAACCAAGGAGGTAGGTTATAAGGTGTGATCATCACAGGCCAGCAAGAGTACGACTTACCAAATTGGCCGAAAGGTGCAAATCCATCAGTACACAACCCAAGCCTTACATTTCGGGGTTCTAATGCAAAGTGGGGGATGTAGTCTATAAACGCTTCCACTCCTCACCGTCACTCGGATGACACATCTTCCCTGGTATCCTAATGTCCTCCTTCTGCCACCTCATTTGCTCGGCTATGGTTCTTGTGGAATACAATTTTTGAAGTCTAGGTGCAATAGGGAAGTACGTAAGCTGACTGATTGGGATCGGTTTTTTACCCATAACATCGCTTTTCCCTTTTCTACCCCTCAAAACAATATCCCCCTCAACCGTCTTATACCTACCCTTACCACATCTCCTACATTCATCAAGCATCGCATCGTACTTCCAAAATAACATGCATCCATCTGGACAAGCATCAATCTTTTCATGCCGGAGTTGAAGGCCCTTCACAACTTTTTTGGTTGTGTAGAAAGTTCGGGTCATGATATTGTCTTTTGTGATGACTCTCTCAAGCAAGGCATCAACACCATCGACACAAGCAAAGGGTAGGTTGAACTCACATTTAAGGCTAACTACCATAGATGCGATTTCTAACAAAGTCACATCGCACCCTTCGTATAACGGTTTCCCCGAAGCGTTCAACATGTCGAAAAACGCCTTTGCTCATGGGTTAGGCTCTTGTGGGTTAGGTGACTCTTGTGGGTTGGGTGAGTCTTGTGGGTTAGGTGAGTTGTCATTCCTATATGTGTTATCGTTATTGAACAAGTTACACTCCACAACGTCAACTATCATACCTCTCAACCCCCCCTCATTTTGTCGGTTCTCGGGTTCCTCGGACTGATAGGGCTCACCATGACAAATCCAAGATAATAATTGGGTGAAAAACCATCACAGATGACATGTTCCTTAACCACAATGACCTCAAAATTTTTTAGGTTCTTGCATTTAGTACATGGACACCTAACTTCCCCCCTCGATGCATAGTCTAGTGACTTTTTTGCAACCTCGACAAATGACTCAACGCCCCTAAAAAATTCGATAGTGGGACGTCTCTTCTTATCAATACTTCCCTCATACATCCATTTCCGTTCAATTCTCTTCACTTTCTACATAAAAAAATATATATAACAAACTAAAGTTTAATTTCCCTAACTTAATTTATCACTAACTAAACCCAAATTTAATCACCATTTAACTTAAACTTAACTTCCCTAACTTAATTTTCATAACTGAATTTCCTCAATTTAATCACAAATACATCAAAGTAAACTCAAATGTCTTATTAATTTAGAATTGACCTTAACGTATTTATACTAACAAATTACTCAATCTAAACTCAATTTAATCAAATTCTCACAAATTCATCACAACATTAATGCCGCTTACCTTTAGCTTACACCAACAGTCTACCTAATCAAAATTGGGCTGAACTAATGGGTAGATAGGCAATGTAACTCAATTGAGACATAATCAACATTAACTATCAAACTAGAACTAATAACTTAAATAAATTGAAATAAATCAAAAAAAATACAAAAAATAAACTCCAATATATATATATATATATATATATATATATATATATATATATATATATATAGAGAGAGAGAGAGAGAGAGAGAGAGAGAGAGAGAGACAGAGAGAGAGAGAGAGAGATGGGTTCTTATGAGTCCCTCTCATATATTGAGTCCTAAGTCCTCATCCCATCCATTGGATGAGAGGTGGATGGATAGACAAGATTCGTTCTAAGATTTGCATTAAAAAAAAAAGATATTGCTTCCTAAAATAACTCCCATAATTTTAGGAAACAACAAATCAATTCATTCATTCATTCACATTATTACGTTCATCATCAAACATAAAAAAAACGCTTCCCATTAATCTGTGCTCGACATCCCATTCTATGGATTCAATGATCGCGAACTCTTCATCAACTGTTGATAAGCAAAACGTAGAGTACAACAATGGTGAGTTTTCGATATTGCTTATAAATTTTTTGTTAATTTTATTCATTTCATTTTATCACGTTCAATCATTCATCTTCTTCTTCGTGCGGTTGCAACTTACGTTCAATCAACCCACTCAATAACACGTTCAATCATTTATCTTCTTCCTCGTGACGCTGAAATTTCTCATTCGATGGCGGATATGCAAATCGTCGAATACACAAACGGTGAGTATTTGGTTTCTAATTAATTTATACTGAAAACGCGTCATGAAGATGCTCCATATTGTTAGATTTTAAAGTTTACAGTATGGAAACTGCATATTATTAAAGGTCTCATCATTATATGAATTTTACGCACAAACAAATATATGGAGTTATTGTAATGCACATACTGTGTTACTTTAATATACACAATCGGTTATTTTAATGGCTAACCCCTGTTATTTTAATGCACATAATGTTAATTGAATCTAATGTTACTTTAATGCACTTCATCTGTTACTTTAGTTCTTTTCATCTGTTACTCAAATGCATTAGAGTGACAAAAAAATCGTTACTTTATATGTCGTGTTACTTTAATACACTCCAGTCGTTAGTTTAGTTCTTTTCATCTGTTATTGTAGTGCATTGGGGTGTCCTAAGAATTTAGGAAATTAAACTGCCATATTAAAAAAAATATTAAAAAAAGATATTGTTTCCTATAATAATGGGACGTGATTGCCCCCAAAATAGGAAACAATATCAAAGAGTAACGCCATATTAAAAAAAAAGAAAAAAAAAAGATACTGCTTCCTATAATTATGGGACATGATAACTTCAAAATAGGAAACAATATCAAAGAGTAAGATACTGTGTCATACTCTCATTTTTTATCGTTATATGAATTTTTTGCACTAACCTATATCTGGTGTTATTTTAATGAACATTATCTGTTACTTTAATTCACACTATTTGTTACTTTAATGTCTGACCTCTGTTACTTTATACCTGGTGTATGTATAAACATCCTCTGTTAATTTAATTCAATGTTACTTCAATGCACTTCATCTGTTACTTTAATTCTTGTTATCTGTTACTTTAATCCATATTTCAAGTTTTGATTGTTTTTTTTCGCCACGTTTATTGGCACTGTTATTGTTTTTTCAGTAGACGCAAAAGTACATGAATGATGAAGGGATGTGGGTGAAAATTTCTCCATACATAAGGCAGATTTTCAAAGATGTAGATGAGAAGAAGAAGAAGAAGAAGGAAACGTCATGTAAATCATCGTCTGACGATGAAGAAGAATCAGGAGAAGAAGAAGATGATGAAGAAGAAGCACAATTATGAGTCGGACAATATATTGTTAGAGTAACATACATTATTCGTTAGAGTAACATCCTTGATTGGAGTAAAATGAGTTAGAATAACATACATTATGCGTTAGAGTAACATACTTAATGAGTTACAGTAACACAGTTTTAATGAGTTACAGTAACACAGTTTATGATTATAATTTAATTTCAAATATCCAGTTCTTATTGTTACAGGTGTGAAACATTGGAATTATAATGGAGTTTTATAATTTTTATTTTGGAGTATCCTTAATAGAAACATACATTATTCTTTTGGTTGATTAAAATTCTCGTTTTTGCAAAAGATTATTATGCAACATAATAGATTTTATGAGTTAAAGTAACGCAGTTCATGAATTAGAGTAACACAATGTATGAGTTATAGTAATAGTTTTTGCAAGAGAATATTATACAACGTAACAAATTTTATGAGATAAATTAACACAGTCGTTCATGAATTAAAGTAACACCTTATATGAGTTAAAGTAACGCAGTTCATGAATTAGAGTAACACATTGTATGAGTTAGAATAATAGTTTTTGTAAGAGAATATTATACAACGTAACAGATTTTATGAGTTAAAGTAACACAATTTATGAATTAAAGTAACACGTTATATGAGTTAAAGTAACATAGTTTATGGATTATGACAGTAACATAGTAACATACGTACAATGGCAGTAGGAAAATGATATTTTTTGGTGAAGATGAAAAAAAAACTTAATTTTGAAAAAACTTGTTGTGTGGGAGAAAAAAAGACATTTAAAAAGATTGATGAGCGAGAGAAAAAAATTGGATTGAGATAATTAAGGAGGAGAGAGAGAAATGATATATTTACCAGATTTGTTAGTTATTTCCTTAATTATGAGATCAAATCTTGTCCATTAATCTAACATTGAATCAAGGGCTAAGATGGGGACTCACGGACTCAACGAAAATATCTTCATCTTGGAAGGACCAGGTGTCGGTGTATCCTTCTTCGATTACCGGGCTATCGGCGAGAAATTCAGCTACTGCTCGCCCCTTAATGGCCTTTAACGACACAAATTTTAGGTCGAACTCTGCCAGCATTAGAGTCCATTTACAAATTCAGCCATTGAGAATGGGCTATTCGAAGAGGTATTTGATTGGGTTCATCTTGGATAGTACATGGACCTCGTAGCTGAGCATATAGTGTCGGAGCTTCTTAGAGGCCCAGACCAAAGCCAAACACGTCTTTTCGAGCATAGTATGTTTGCACTCATACTCTAAAAACTTTTTGCTGATGTAATAGACGACTCGTTCTTCGGAGCCAACTGTCTGAGCCAGCATAGCCCCCATGGCTGTCTTAGTCGTCGTTAGGTATAACGACAGAGGCAAACCGGGTTGAGGTGGCATTAAGACTGGCGGAGCAGACAGGATTTCCTTGATCTTGTCGAAAGCAGTTTGGCACTTGTCATCCCATAGTACCCGTTCCCCTACTTTCAGCTTCTTAAAAATTGGTTCACACACCATGGTTAGTTTGGAAATGAACCGACTGATGTACTGGACTTTCCCGAGAAATCCCCTTATTTATTTTTCGGTTTTAGGGGGTTGAATCTCAGTAATGGCTTTAATTTTAGCTAGGTCGACCTCGATACCTCGTTGGCTAAAGATATGACCCATTAATTTGCCTGATGTTACCCCGAAACTGCACTTTTGAGGGTTTAGCCTCATGTTGTACTTGCGCAATCGGGTGAAGAATTATCTTAGGGCGGTGATGTGACCGTCCCGCTCTTTGGATTTGACGATCATGTCGTCTACATAAACTTCTACTTCTTTATGAATCATGTCGTGCAATAAGGTCGTAGCAGTCTGTTGGTATGTGGCCCCGACATTAATGAGATCGAATGGCATGACGGTGTAGCTGTAAGTACCCCAAGGTGTAGTGAAGGTAGTCTTACTCATATCTTCTTCCGCCATCTTGATCTGATTATATCCGGCATACCCGTTCATGAATGATAGAAGGGCATGGTCGGCTGTGTTATCCACCAGTATGTCGATGTGTGGTAACAAAAAAATCATCTTTCGGGCTCGCCTTGTTAAGATCCCGAAAATCCACGCATACCCGCACCTTACCGTCCTTTTTAGCAACCGGTACGATGTTTGAAACCCAGTCCGGATATTCAGACACTTGTATAAAGCCGGCTTTGAACTGTTTGTCGACTTCTTCTTTTACCTTGAGAGACCACTCGGGCCTTATTCGGCGGAGCTTTTTCTTAACCGGTTTACACCCATCTTTAATCGGTATGTGGTGCTCTGCTATTTCCCAGTCCATCCCCGGCATGTCCTTGTAGGACCATGCGAAGACATCTTTGAACTCTCGGAGGAGGTTTGTGAATTGCTGTTTCTCCTCGGGATCTATGGATAACCCTATCTTAAGCATCTGGGGCTCTAATGTTGTTCCCACATTAATGGACTCTGTCTCTTCAATTACCGGATTCCAAGATTCCCTTTGCTTTAACTGCTCGATCAGATGTGGACGTAAGGGCACCTGTTCGTCGGGTTTCTCAATGTCATTGTGTGGACATGACATAGGTCCACCCCGACGCGGCCACGCGCGGGTTTGGGGAGGCGAATGAATCTCCATTTGAGATGGTCAAATTGAAATTTAAATCGAAGTAGGAGTCGCCACCGAATTTTGTGGTTATTCGGAACCGTTGGAGCCCACTCTATGTCGTAGTAGGCCGTATACAAAATACGGCCCATTTCCGATGTCAGAGTTTATTGGGCTCGTCCCTTTGCATATCGATACCGATGCCGACTAGGCGGTTAATCGTATATTGAATGACTCTCGTTGCCAATGGTTTCGGACATCCGGAAACCACGGTTCTGAGTAAGGGGTGAGGGTACGTGTTGGGAAGTTCACTAAGAACACCCAACCCCGCCCGCACTTAGCGGCCTTTACTAAGATATCGTTCGTTTTTGGTGTACACGGGTTAGTTCGACGGTTGAATGAAATGCAAACATTATTTTCCTAAGCATGTGAGAAAAATAAAGTGGGTTGCTAAGTCGTTTAATGCATATTAAACTAATAACGTCAAAGTTATTTTAGCATGTGAGTTCGTTTTAGTCTAATAAAACGATAAAAACAAATAAAAAGCTATAAACACGAAAAAACGAGTTAGTAACGATGAATAAATCGAATAAAGATATGAATAAATAATATGCATGAATCGAAAATGTTTTAATGTCACGTGATGGATTAACACGTGTTGACCGAGGTCGAAAAAAAATGTATTTATTAAAATATGTCGCGAAAGTCGTATTTTAATATAAGGTTCGAAAAGAATTAAAAATAGAAAAGCGAAGAAACGAAAAAAAAGGACTCGGCCGAGCAGGCCGCCGCGCGAGCCGCCTGGATGGCGCGCGACTCGCGTGGCGATCTGTCCGGGTTTTATTATTTTGTCGAAAAATCGTCAATTCTTACAAATCGCGTACAAATATGGATTAATTTATACTCGATTTATATTTTCGACGTTCGTCGTATTCAATATTCGATTATGAAATTGATAACGAATAGTCGGAATGAATTAAAAAAAGGTTTTGTAAAAAAGAGATAAAAATAAATGTTTGAACGAAAAAAAGGAAAAGAAAAAGATGTAATGACTTTATATCGTCGAGTTTTGATTTAATTCTTTTTGTTACAACATTCAACTATGGAGTTGATATTGCATCTTAAGAATGTTTGGTAATATGAAAATAGTTTTTGATAATATCGATATTAGAAAAATATATGCGATGAACGACCCATATTAAAATATGAAACGACCGACGAAAACTAAAAAAAGAAGAAAAAAAACGTGAGAAAGAGAGAGAAAGGAAGAAGAATCGGGTTTGATTTACACCCTCGACCTACATGTTTTGCGTTCTCGGTATAAGGCTCGTCGGACAGTGGCTTAGGCACGGGAGCGTCGAGATGATGCGGGTGAGTTAAGGTGTCGGTTTTTGGAGCGTTTTTGTGTATGTGTGTGAGGCGTGGATTCGGTCGGGTGACGGGACGGATTCGTCGGTTTTTGGACACTATTTCGGTATTCCTTCGGATGTGGATTTCGAGATTGTTTTTGCAATAATAATCGTGTATGAGTTGCTGAAATAGTGTGTATTGATCGATAATGAATGTATGTTTTGTGTTGAATATGAGGTCCTATTTATAGGAATCGAGGAGGTCTTGCTTTTGTGACAAGAAACACCGGTTTGGATAGGAAACACGAGAGTTTGTAAGGAAATAAACTTCTCGTTTCTTGGTGAATAAGCCAAGAACCTCGGCTGGTGGGGAGGTATCTCGGCTGTTTCTGCCGAGTATTCGGGGCTTGGTCGATGTCTGGTTCGGTTTCCGGATAGAATTCCTACTTGAGATCGAATCCTATCCTTAAACGGATTTGTTTAATATTTTTGAAGGCTGATTTTTGTAGTGATTGAGTCCGAAGTGGACGCGTAATGACACGGCCAGACCGTGTGACTCGGGAAAAAATATCTTTGACCGGGTTTGACCCGGTCGCTAAAAGACGGTTTTACCCCTGGTGCCGGAATCGATCCAAATTAGTCTTATTTGACTCGAAACGACCCACTGGGCCTGAATTTGAGGTCCGTTCTGTGATATTTGTACTCCGTAATAAGCCTAAACCAAATGTCCATGATTTCGAGCCCATATCCGAGCCCATCAAAGCATGTTTGCGTCCTATCATCATCGGGTGTTTGGCGGGACCTACTATAGACACCTGTCGGTCAAAATGTGGGTGTCTATAGAGCCCCCACTCTGACTGAGGCTTGGACAAGGCGAAAGTCAGAGTAGCTACCAGACCAATCGAGGATTAAGACCCGGCAGACTTCCGATTGGGTCGTTTAGAGTCCATTAGACTTGCGTGAAGGGCTCGCCAGTCATAGGATAGAAATCATACCTGGATAGATGTCGATAACGGCGCGGGGACTTTGTACTAAAAAAGTCTTGGATTTGTCTGTTTACAGACAATCTCCATCTTGAAATTGCGTGGGAGTTTGCCTTGAAGGCTATGGGTGTACCGCTTACTGGTACGTCCCATCTTTGAATTGCGCGGGAGCCTCTATTAGAAGCTGCGGACGTATCTTTTACTGATGCATCCGATTCCTCAGCGAAAATGTTGCTTGAATTTTCACTGAGAACTTTGATAATTCTCCAGGAGTCTTGGGATACCTGTCTGTTTTGTATGCAACATACAGATAAACATCGACTCGTGCTGGGGGAGAAAAATGATTTTTGGTTGATTTTTTTTTGGAAAAAACCGAAAAAAAGTTCGAAAATGGCGGAATTTTTTTTTTGAAAAACATTTGGAAGAAAAGGAATGTTTGGGATGACTTGATTCCTGATCAGATTCTGACACGGATTCTTAAAAATTCTGGTTAGGCCTGTATGCCTAAGTGAAGCAGGGAATACTGCAAAAAATCCCTATTCCAGGGGTGACTAGGAGAGGAGATTTCCCTATTATAAATAGAGAGTTTTGCCTTTAATCTTCTCATATTCCAACCTGAAATATTTCCTTCTCATCTTAAAAAATCCCTTTAGACTTTTTAGATAAAATAAAAACTTTATGCTATGGGAATCGAACATCTGACCGCGATGTTTCACGCGTGGGCCCAAGATTTTCGAGATGGAGATAAGGTCCAGCTAACTCAGATGGGAATTGTAGCTTTTTTCCCGCTCCAGCGACTTAAGGTGGATACCCATTTTCTAGATGCTTGCTTGACCTTCTGGGATTCTACCCATCATGTTTTTGCTTTTCCCCGGGGAGAAATATGTCCCCTTCCCGAAGAGATTGCTGCTGTAGGGGGTTGGTGCCCCAATGCTCATCCTGCTATTCCTCCTTTTTACCCTGATCCAAGGAGGAGGCTGAGGGACTTTCTTGGGTTGTCTCATGCTGAGACTTCCCGTATAGTGAAGGGAAATTCTGTTTACCTGTTCGACTTAGCTGATAAATTCATGGATCCTAATGGTCCCAGAATTTCTCCTATCCACAGGCGTAGGGCCTTTGCCTTCTGTATGCTGCATCGATACGCTTTCGAAGGCCGGATGGATGCTGACTCATGTTTAGGCGAGATCAGGCTAATCAGCATAGTGGATCAGATATAGGCAGGTTATAGCCCAGCCTGGCTGATAACCGGAGAGATCATTATGGGCCTTGATGCAAGGAGACTTGATCCAGATCGGCAACTAACGGGCGGCATTCGTCTTCTGCAGGTATTTGACCTTCTTCTTTTTTTTTCTTTTTTTTTTGAAAATCTTTTCGAAAAAAATTTTAATTTCCGAAATTTTTGATTTTTCGAATTTCCGATTTTTTTTTTTTTTTTTTATTTCCGAAATTTTTTAAATTTTTCAGAATTTTTTTTTTTTCGCAATTTTTTGATTTTTCGAAAGTTTTTGACTTTTCGAAATTTTTTGCAGATTTGGTTATCCGAGCGTCTGTCAATTATAGAGCCCCCGACGAGCATATCCAGGTATCGAAGCTGTCAGATAGGTTCACGGTCTCGACGAATTAGCTCCAATCATCATATAAATCGGAAGTATTGGGATGAGGAGCTAAAATTCCATGGCGGGCCCCTGATTAGGTGGAACGTGATCTAGTGGTTTCTCTCGAAGATGACGGGCATATATAAAAGCCCGTTACCTGGTGATTTTGTCCTTGGACTGGACCGTCCATATTTACCCAGATCGTCTTCTAAGGCAGTTTGGTTCATTTCAGCAGATCCCCGAAACTGAAGCAATTATTAGCGTTTCGGTCCAATTGACGGACGCTATGTGTGACACGTGGTTACAACGCTGGTTTACCCGGGTCATGTGGACTATACCTCGCCCTTGTCAGACCGCTTGGGTTTCTGAATCATATCTTAAATGGGCTTCTGAAGAATCTAAAGAGGTCCGTGAAGCTTTAAAGACCGATGAGGCTTTTGACTTAGCCCGTAGAGAATCGGTGAAGGACAATAGATGGTTCTTTGAAGAAGAAACTCCAACTACCTTTGTCGGGCCGGAGTCAAGTTCTAAGTCAAAGACTAAGACTCGAGCTAAGGAGACCGGTGTTAGTGACTTAGAGAGAAGGCTCGGACCTAAGCTAGCGGTCCGAGACAGGCTTGGGCCGCGGGAACGGATACCCGAGAGGGCACGGGTCCGGCTAGGACCGACCGAGGTGAGCGGGGAATCAAGTTCGAAGAAACGAGCCCGGGTTAAGGAGATTCCCTTGATGATTCGGGAGCGTCCACCTCCACGTCGACGTCGGTGGGCCGAAAAAGAGACTAAGGACAAGGAAAAGGGAAAAATGCCTTCGATTTTTTATTATTTAATATTAGTACTATTTGTGTGTTGTTTTTTTTTTTGGATTTTTGTAATCGAATTTTTTTTGAAATAAATAAAGGAAGTTTATTAGAAACCGTTCCTGTTTTTTTCGATTGCAGTGGTTGTACCCTTTTGAGGGGCTACCTACGTATCCACAAATAGCGGAATCAAACCAAACGTAGTTCAGACTTTAAATTGCAATTTCGAAATACATCAAGACTATTGGTTCAAGATGTTTATAACAGTAGAATAAGTAATTCTAGCTTTTGACTTGTCTTAAAAAGTTTATTTTGAAAAGACGTTTTTAATAGACTTTTGCGAATGACATTGAGAGAAACGGGTCAAGGGTAATAACGTTTCAGCTGGTCCAGGTTAGTTGGGTTGACAAACTCATTCCCGTCCAGATCCGTTAGCATCACCTCCCCACCCGATAGAATCTTCTTTACCAAATAAGGACCGGCCCAGTTAGGTTTGAACTTTCCCCTTGGGTCTACTGGTAATAAAGCTCGTACGGATTTGAGAACCAGATCTCCCTCTTTGATGTTCCTAGGCCTTACCCTTTTGTTGAAAGCCCGTTGGATTCTTTTCTGGTAGATCTGTATGTTATTGAGGGCCCGAGATCGTCGTTCGTCTAGAAGTACTAACGAGTCATATCGTGCTCGAACCCAATCGGCCTCTGGTACTTGACTTTCGAGTAGGATTCTGAGTGACGGTACCTCCAGCTCGACATGTTGGACCGCTTCCATCCCGTATGTAAGGTAATACGGTGTTGCCCCGGTCGCAGTACGAATCGAGGTTCGATATACCCAAAGGGCAAATGGTATCTTATCGGGCCAGTCCCGATAATTGTCAGCCATCTTTTTGAGTATGGTGACAATGGTTTTGTTAGCTGCGTCTACCGCTCCATTGGTTTGGGGTCGGTAGGGTGAAGACGTATGTCTTTGGATCTTGTATTTGGCTAACAAGGTTGTCGTCTCAGCCTGAAAGTGGGTCCCGTGGTCACTGATGAATTCATGAGGGATCCCATATCGGCATATTATCTTGTTTTGGATAAATTTGGCAACGTGGCTGGCGTTGAGAATACGGTAGGATTCCGCTTCGACCCATTTGGTGAAATAGTCGATTGCTACCAAAATGAAACAGTGTCCTCCGGTTCCCGAGGGGTTTATCTTTCCGATTATATCGATTCCCCACGTTGAAAATGGCCAGGGTGATGTCATGGTATACAGCAGGGATGGTGGCATGTGCTGTACATTAGCGAAACTCTGGCAATTATGGCAATGTCTGACATAAAGCTGGCAATCGGTTTCCATGCTACTCCAGTAATATCTAAGTCTCATGATCTTTCGGACTAGCATCTGAGCGTTCATGTGAGGACCACACTCGCCGTCATGTACTTCGGCCATGACCTTTTCAGCATTACCCTTGTCGACACATAAAAGGAGAGCCCCCTGTGGTGTCTTTTTGTAGAGTTGCCCGTCGTCGGTACGGACGAACTGGGTTGCTAGCCTACGCAAGGCCTTTTTGGCTCTATTGTCGGTCCCGGGTGGATACTCCCCGGTTGTCAAATACATATGGATTTCTTTATACCATGGCTCGGAATTGGGTATCTCGATATCCTCGATGTCATGGATATATGCTGGCTCGGATCGTCTTTCGACGCAAATCGGCATGCTGGTCATATGATCGGGAATATTTAGTAAGGACGCCAGTTTTGAAAGCGCGTCAGCGAACTGGTTTTCTTCCCGAGGTAGGTATATGTATTCTACCTTTTGGAATTGTTTCTCGAGATTCATTACTCGTGCCTGGTAGGCCACAAGATTGGCATTTCGGGTTTTCCATTTTTGGAGTGCTTGGTTAATGACCAATGATGAATCGCCATGTACTCGGAGGTTTGTGACCCCTAAATCGGTGGCGGCTTGTAGCCCGTGGATGCATGCTTCATACTCAGCGGCGTTATTGGTGACGTCAAAGTCCAGTTTGATAGATACGGGAGTATGTTCCCCTCTTGGCGAGATTAGGAGGATTCCGACTCCAAATCCTCGGAAGTTGGATGCCCCGTCGAAGTATAAATCCCACGTCTCGGTGTCAGTATGGAAAATATCTTCATCTGGGAAGGATCAAGTGTCGGTGTGTCCTTCTTCGGTTACGGGACTATCAGCGAGAAATTCGGCTACTACTCGGCTCTTGATGGCTTTCAGTGGTACGAATTTCAGATCGAATTCTGCCAACATCAGGGTCCATCTTGATATTCTGCCGTTGAGAATGGGCTTTTCGAAAAGATATTTGATTGGATCCATCCTTGACAGTACCTGTACCTCGTGGCTGAGCATGTAATGTCGGAGCTTTTTAGTGGCCCAGACCACTGCTAAACACGTCTTTTCGAGCATGGTGTACTTACACTCGTACTCTAAAAACTTTTTGCTGATGTAGTATATTGCTCGTTCTTCGGAGTTGACCGTTTGAGCTAACATAGCCCCCATGGCTGTCTCTGTCGTGGTTTGGTACAACGACAAAGGTAAACCGTGTTGAGGAGGCATCAGGACCGGCGGTGAAGACAAGATTTCCTTGATTCTGTCGAAGGCTGCTTGACACTTGTCGTCCCATAGTAACCGTTCCCCTATTTTCAGCTTCTTGAAGATCGGTTCACATACCATGGTTAGTTTTGAAATGAACCTGCTGATGTATTGGACCTTTCCGAGAAAACCTCTTATCTCCTTTTCGGTCTTAGGTGGCCGCATCTCGGTGATGGCCTTGATCTTAGCTGGATCGACTTCGATACCGCGTTGGCTGACGATGTGACCCAATAATTTTCCAGAGGTTACCCCGAAACTGCACTTCTGAGGGTTTAGTCTCATGTTGTATTTGCGTAATCGGGTGAAAAATCTTCTCAGGGCGGTGATGTGACCGTCCCTGTGCTTGGATTTGACGATCATATCGTCTACGTAAACTTCCACTTCTTTATGCATCATGTCATGTAATAAAGTCGTGGCGGTTCGTTGATAGGTGGCCCCGGCATTAATGAGACCAAATGGCATGACGGTATAGCAATAAGTACCCCAAGGTGTAATGAAGGTGGTCTTATCCATATCTTCCTCTGCCATTTTTATTTGATTGTACCCGGCATACCCGTCCATGAATGATAGAAGGGCATGATCAGCTGTGTTGTCTACCAGTATATCGATGTGTGGCAACGGGAAATCGTCTTTCGGGCTCGCCTTGTTAAGATCCCGAAAGTCCACGCAGACACGCACTTTACCGTCTTTTTTAGGGACCGGTACGATGTTTGCAACCCAATCTGGATACTCGGAGACTCGTATGAACCCAGCCTTGAATTGTTTGTCGACTTCCTCCTTGACTTTGAGGGACCATTCGGGCCTCATGCGTCGGAGTTTCTGCTTAACCGGTTTGAACCCTTCCTTGATCGGTATATGGTGCTCGGCTATTTCACGGTCTATCCCCGGCATGTCCTTGTAGGACCATGCGAAGACGTCTTTGAATTCTTGAAGGAGATCAATGAATTGTTGTTTTTCCCCGGGATCTAGAGATAACCCTATCTTAAGCATCTGAAGTTCTAAGGTTGTTCCCACGTTGATAGATTCGGTTTCTTCGATTACCGGATTGCGGGATTCCCTCTGCTCTAGTTGCTCGATTAGATGTGGAGGTAAGGATACCTGTTCGTCGGGTTTCTCAATGTCATTGCATAAAATATTTTGAAAATTTAGGAATTTTTGAAAATGAGACAAGTCGTAAGCAGAACGGTTGTTATTATTCATAAATTGAGAGAAAAGCTCGAAAAGAGCTGCCATCTGATCGCTAGTCAGTGGCGGGATAGGTAGGGTGCCCGGGACAGACCCCGAAGCACCAGGAAAAGCTAAAGGGAGAGGGGGAGTTACAGGACTGACCCTAGCACCGGACACACTAGACTCGATCTCAGACTCTGACTCGGACTCTGACTCAGACTCAGACTCAGATTCTGGCATTTCTCCTTCCCATGTGATAAGCTTGAAAGTCCTTCCTTGACTGTCAGTCCACTTGACAGTCTTTCTCCAGGCTCTCTTACCTGTCCCAGGTCCAACATCCGAGATCAGTTTGGATGGATCGAAGGTGCGGCTGCGGAGAATGAGGCTGACTAGCTCCTCCTTTGGCGTCGGGGTCGCGAGTTCCTCCCCGAAAAGTAGCCCCAGCGCGGGTTCAGCATTCTTAGCATCTTCGGACTGGACAAGGGCGAAGATGTCGTCGGGTATGTAGTTGCAAACCTGGGCCAAGTGAGTCCCAGAGCGTGTGGTTGGAGGCCGATATAGGCTTGTTTGGACGGACTCGAACACCGGCGTGACGGAGATGACTTTACTGGTTCCGGTTTGGCCCATATTTTCCGGGGTCAAAGTGTAGCCCAGACCGGTTTGAACACTCCCGTTGTCAAGGACTTCAATGATTTTTCCTGCAGGGAGATCGGGCCTTGATGTGACCCCTGGTAAAAAGCCCAGATTTTGTAACATCCGGTCCACGCTAACAGTAAAGTAGGGTCGGAAAAGGAATTCTT
The DNA here is from genome assembly GCA_958450325.1 of Agrostemma githago. Taxonomy (NCBI): domain Eukaryota; kingdom Viridiplantae; phylum Streptophyta; class Magnoliopsida; order Caryophyllales; family Caryophyllaceae; genus Agrostemma; species Agrostemma githago. The sequence continues at coordinate 25,928,262 of OY288252.1, read as the reverse complement.
CTTCGATGGCCTCTATGAAGTCGAACCCCCAAAGATCGGTGCGGCCCGATGTGTTGCAGTTGGCCACAGTCATAGGCGTGGCTTCTAGAGTGATGACGGTATCGTGCAAGGGTAGCTTGATCTTCCGATGTAGAGTAGAGGACACAGCCCTGGTCGAGTGGATCCAGGGTCTTCCTAAAAGAAGGTTAAAGGAAGAGGTTACGTCAATCACTTGAAACTCCAGCTCTTTCTCTATCGGGCCTGTTATGATAGTAAGTTTTACGGCCCCGACTACGGACTTTGGACTCCCGTCGAAAGCCTGAATAGTTTGGGTTGTAGGAATGTAGTCGGCCTCGGTGATACCAAGGGCTTTGGCGGTCCTTAAGGGAAGAACGTTGACTGCGGACCCGTCGTCAATAAAGGTCATGGGCAGATATTTTCCACGGCAGATTACCGTGATGTAGAGAGCCATGTTGTGGGCTGGCCCAAATGATGGCAGATCAGCATTGGAGAAGGTGATGAGCGAGCCTTCTTCTTTTGCTTTCCCCTTTAGGTGGGGCAAAACCGTGGCTACCATTTCAGCCGGAGTAGCCATAGAGTCGATCTTGACTTGATCGAGGGCCTTAGTGAGTGCCTCTCGATGTTCCTGAGAGCTAACTAAGAGTTGCCATATAGAGAGGTCAACTCGAGTCTTGCTCAGCTGCTTTACCAGAGCCTTTTCAGTAGTTGGCGACTCTTCCGGGACAATCTCCGTTTTGGGCGACGGTTCGGTGATGATGAGGGCCTGACTGCTGATTAAGGCTTTGGACTTAACCTTCTGGATCTCCTCAGATGTGATAGGGACTGCTTCTCCCTTAGTGAGGTAGACGTCGTCTTCATCGTCACACCAAATCCCGTTGATTTGTGGGGTAAACGGGGAAATAAGGTGTGAGCATTCTATGACTTCCCCGGAAAAGATAGCGTGGGTGGCCAACGGGTTGTCTTTGTTGTTGGGCTCACCTCCAGGTAGGGGAATTTTCCCGCTTTCAATGAGATCCTGGATCAGATGTTTTAGTTTCCAGCGTTTCTCGGTGTCGTGTCCCTTACCCTGGTGGTATTTGCAGTAGGCTTGGGCATCATAGAACTTGGAGCGACGCTCAGCTGGAGGATCTGGTGTTGGGCCTATCGGGGTGATGAGGCCTTTTGACGAGAGCCTTTGTAAGGCATTCGCACAGGTAGTATCTATGTCGGTGAATACTCGGGGTGGCGTATTCTTCTTGGACGGGTTATCAAGTAGATTTACCTCGTCGAAAATGCTACGAGTGGCAGCGGTGGATGCGGGCTTGCTTGTTGATGAGCTGGCCCCTTGGTATCCTTTGGTGGAGGCCTTAGTGAGGCTTTCCATCCTTAGATCATCCTCGATTCTCGTTCCCATTTCAGTTAGGACCGCGAAGCTAGGTATGATGGCGTACCGGAGATGGATCCGGTAGGCGGGCAGGAGATTCTTGACAAAGGCTTCAACTAGGACTTTTTCACTGGGCTTATCGACCAGTTTAAGACTTTCAGCCCTCCAGCGTTGAAGGTACTTCGTAAACCCTTCCTTAGGCTCCTGGGCCATTACTTCCAGAGTGCGTATGGTGGTTTGGATCTCCGTATTGTCGGCGTAGTTCCGGGCGAATTCCGTTGCTACGTCGTCCCAAGACTTGTACTTCTTGGAATCGAGCCTATAGAACCAGGCTCTCGGGTGTTTTTCTAGCGAGGAGGCAAACAGATGCTTGAACATGTCTGACTTGACTCCTTTTAGGGCCATAAACTCTTTGAAGGCCTGGATATGTAATACCGGGTCTTCTGTTCCGTCAAACATCGGGAGGCCCGTTAAGTTAAGGTTGGCGGGCAATTGGTTGGTCAAGGGAGAGTAACTTCGAGCATTCTCCGTATGGATCGAGTTGTGAGTCGACAAATGGACCTGCTCTTGTAGTTTGAGGACTGCGCTAGTCAATTCGGCTAATGGCCCATGAGCTTCATCTCCGTCCTTGGGCTTGTCCTGTTCGATGGCGCTAACCCGGGTAACAATGGCGATCTGATCACCCCTAATTCGGTCGAGTTGCTCTTGGATCTTGGCCAACGAAGAGTTCAGTTGATCAATAGCGTCCTTAGTCATGGTTCGGGTGTGAGGTGGCCTGTCTGTAAGAACACCGTGTAATCAGAATCGGACCCAGATCGAAAGATGCATCCCGAGAAAAACGACTAGACTTGGAAACGGACTAAAAACCGACTCTTAGACGGGTGACTCGTGGACGGTGGGCTTTCTTTAGGATTTCGGCAGAGTGGGCCTAGTCCCGTTCGAAGAAAGACCTACGTGTGAGCTAATCCCCAGACTTTGGACTCGATTGTGTAAGTGGGCTTCCCTTTGTAGGAGTTTGTCCTACATAGGTGGGCCGTGCCTTGACTAATAAGGCGGACTTGGGATGGGGTGGAAACCCGTGATGTAAGATCGACGGAGTTTCGACGCTATAGACTCTTGCTACTTATGACAAAACCCGACACTGCTAAATACGGGAAGTCCTAAGAAGAAGATGGCTTGAAAAGAGGATTTGAATTTGGAAAAACGAGCAAAGTCGGGTTGGACGGCCCAATTTTTTTTGAAAATCGGAAAAAAAAAGTTTATCGGGCCGAGATTTTGAATTTTTGAAAAGGTTTGGACAGCATACCGGCTAAAAATAGGCTATTTTGAGTCAAAATCATAAGTCCTAAATTCGGCAGCTTTCCGGGTTTGAAAAATGGATAGTTTTCGAAAAAAGATGCAAGTTTTTTTTTTTGAAAACACGGTTTTTCTTAGAAAAAGGATGAGACACGGACCAAGTAGCACGTAGTCCCGGAAACAGTATAACGACGCTATGTATGCTCCTAGTCTAAGTATCGGTCGGTCTAATATGGTCTATACCAACAACGATGGCTTTCTCGTACTGAGGACGGACTCTCTAAGCCGAGTGGGTTTTAGGACATGCCGCAAAACCTAAACGAGTTCCACCATCAATGTCTTTAGTGGGTCCAAGTAGGAACGCACCGTGGTATAGTGGGACGTCGGTCACAAGTAACCGGCCCGGGAAAGATTGGGTTATGCATGGCCCATTGAACTAAAACGTGTACATTACTATTCGAACGATTTCTTTTCGAGTATCAACCTAGGGATGCCGATGGTAAGTGACTCATCAGTTGATCCCCAGCGGAGTCGCCAAATTGTGGACATGACATAGGTCCACCCCGACGCGGCCACGCGCGGGTTTGGGGAGGCGAATGAATCTCCATATGAGATGGTCAAATTGAAATTTAAATCGAAGTAGGAGTCGCCACCGAATTTTGTGGTTATTCGGAACCGTTCGAGCCCACTCTATGTCGTAGTAGGCCGTATACAAAATACGGCCCATTTCCGATGTCAGAGTTTATTGGGCTCGTCCCTTTGCATATCGATACCGATGCCGACTGGGCGGTTAATCGTATATTGAATGACTCTCGTTGCCAATGGTTTCGGACATCCGGAAACCACGGTTCTGAGTAAGGGGTGAGGGTACGTGTTGGGAAGTTCACTAAGAACACCCAACCCCGCCCGCACTTAGCGGCCTTTACTAAGATATCGTTCGTTTTTGGTGTACACGGGTTAGTTCGACGGTTGAATGAAATGCAAACATTATTTTCCTAAGCATGTGAGAAAAATAAAGTGGGTTGCTAAGTCGTTTAATGCATATTAAACTAATAACGTCAAAGTTATTTTAGCATGTGAGTTCGTTTTAGTCTAATAAAACGATAAAAACAAATAAAAAGCTACAAACACGAAAAAACGAGTTAGTAAGATGAATAAATCGAATAAAGATATGAATAAATAATATGCATGAATCGAAAAAGTTTTAATGTCACGTGATGGATTAACACGTGTTGACCGAGGTCGAAAAAAAGAGTATTTATTAAAATATGTCGCGAAAGTCGCATTTTAATATAAGGTTCGAAAAGAATTAAAAATAGAAAAGCGAAGAAACGAAAAAAAAGGACTCGGCCGAGCAGGCCGCCGCGCGAGCCGCCTGGATGGCGCGCGACTCGCGTGGCGATCTGTCCGGGTTTTATTATTTTGTCGAAAAATCGTCAATTCTTACAAATCGCGTACACATATGGATTAATTTATACTCGATTTATATTTTCGACGTTCGTCGTATTCAATATTCGATTATGAAATCGATAACGAATAGTCGGAATGAATTAAAAAAAGGTTTTGTAAAAAAGAGATAAAAATAAATGTTTGAACGAAAAAAAGGAAAAGAAAAAGATGTAATGACTTTATATCGTCGAGTTTTGATTTAATTCTTTTTGTTACAACATTCAACTATGGAGTTGATATTGCATCTTAAGAATGTTTGTTAATATGAAAATAATTTTTGATAATATCGATATTAGAAAAATATATGCGATGAACGACCCATATTAAAATATGAAACGACCGACGAAAACTAAACAAAGAAGAAAAGAAAACGTGAGAAAGAGAGAGAAAGGAAGAAGAATCGGGTTTGATTTACACCCTCAACCTACATGCTTTGCGTTCTCGGTATAAGGCTCGTCGGACAGTGGCTTAGGCACGGGAGCGTCGAGATGATGCGGGTGAGTTAAGGTGTCGGTTTTTGGAGCGTTTTTGTGTATGTGTGTGAGGCGTGGATTCGGCCGGGTGACGGGACGGATTCGTCGGTTTTTGGACACTATTTCGGTATTCCTTCGGATGTGGATTTCGAGATTGCTTTTGCTATAATAATCGTGTATGAGTTTCTGAAATATTGTGTATTGATCGATAATGAATGTATGTTTTGTGTTGAATATGAGGTCCTATTTATAGAAATCGAGGTGGTCTTGCTTGTGTGACAAGAGACACCGGTTTGGATAGGAAACACGAGAGTTTATAAGGAAATAAACTTCTCGTTTCTTGGTGAATAAGCCAAGAACCTCGGCTGGTGGGGTGGTATCTCGGCTGTTTCAGCCGAGTATTCGGGGCTTGGTCGATGTCTGGTTCGGTTTCCGGATAAAATTCCTACTTGAGATCGAATCCTATCCTTAAACGGATTTGTTTAATATTTTTGAAGGCTGATTTTTGTAGTGATTGAGTCCGAACTGGACGCGTAATGACACGGCCAGACCGTGTGACTCGGGAAAAAATATCTTTGACCGGGTTTGACCCGGTCGCTAAAAGACGGTTTTACCCCTGGTGCCGGAATCGACCCAAATTAGTCTTATTTGACTCGAAACGACCCACTGGGCCTGAATTTGAGGTCCGTTCTGTGAGATTTGTACTCCTTAATAAGCCTAAACCAAATGTCCATGATTTCGAGCCCATATCCGAGCCCATCAAAGCATGTTTGCGTCCTATCATCATCGGGTGTTTGGCGGGACCTACTATAGACACCTGGCGGTCAAAATGTGGGTGTCTACACATTGCATAAAACATTTTTGAAAGCAGAATTTAAAAGAGACATGTCGTAAGCAGAACGGTTGTTATTTTTGATTGAAAACTTTGAAAACAGCTCGAAAAGAGCAGCCATCTGATCATTGGTCAGTGGCGGAATTGGTAAGGCACTAGGGACACACCCCGAAGTGCCAGCAGCAGAAATGACAAAAGGGAGAGGGGTTACAAGAGTGACACTAGCACCGAATTCCCTAGACTCGACCTCAGACTCTGACTCTGACTCCGACTCACACTCGGACTCAGACTCAGGCATGTCTCCCTCTCCAGTGACCAGCTTGTAGATCCTTCCTTGACTGTCAGTCCACTTGACAGTCTTCCTCCAGGCCCTGTTTCCCGTCTCGGAGCCAACTTCCGAGATTAGCTTGGTCGGGTCAAACCTGTTGCTGCGGAGAATCAGGTTGACCAGGTCTTTCTTTGGAGTCGGGGCTATGGTTTCTTCCCCGAAAAGTAACCCAGCGCGGGCTCAGCATTGTCAGCTCCATCAGACTGGATGAGGGCGAACACATCATCCGGGATATAGTTGCAGTCCCGGGCCGATTAGGTCCCGAGGTGCACAGCATTGGGTTGGTAAAGACCAACCTGAATAGCCCCAAACACCGGTGTGACAAAGTAGTCAGTCAACCGCGGGCTGTAAGGGCTCAAGTGGATACCCTTAATGATGTTGCAGGCCTTTTTGATTCCTGCTCGGACAACGTTGCCCGGAGTGGTGGCATAACCAAGGCCGAAGTGAGAGTTTTCGCCCTTAAGGACCTCGATAATCTTCCCAGCTGGAAGATTGGGTCGAGAGGTAGCCCCCGGAAAGTACCCTATGTTTTGGATCATCGTGTCGATACTCGTAGTGAAGTAGGGCCTAAAAAGGTACTCTTCCTCGATCATCCCCACAAAGTCGAACCCCTAGAGGTCCGTGCGACCCGTGGCGTTACAGCTAGCCGAAGTCATTGGGGTTGCCTCCAAAGTAATGACATTGTCGAGCAAAGGCATTTTGATCTTTCGGTGGAGGGTGGAGGACACCGCTTTGACCGCATGAATGCATGGCCTTCCTAGGAGCAAGTTGAAGGATAAGGTGGCATCGATCACCTGGAACTCAAGCTCCTTTTCTATTGGGCCCGTTATAATGGTCAGTTTTATGGCCCCAGCTACCGACTTTGGGCTCCCGTCAAAGGTTTGGATGGTCTGAGCCGTCGGGATATAATCGGCCTCGGTAATGCCGAGGGCTTTGGAGGTCCTCAAAAGAAGGACATTCACAGCACACCCATCATCAACAAGGGTCATCGGGAGGTATTTTCCTCGGCAGATCACCGTAATATAGAGGGCCAGATTATGGGAGGCCCTGAACGGCGGTAGGTCGGCTTCCGAGAAAGTGATCATTACGCCTCCTTCCTTAGCTTTGCCCTTCAAATGGGGCAAGACCATGGCTACCATTTCAGTAGGGGTAACCAAAGAGTCCATCTTAACCTGATTGAGAGTCTTAGTGAGTGCTTCTCGATGTTCCTGTAAGCTAACTATGAGTTGCCATATGGTGAGGTCAACTAGGGTCTTCCTTAGTTGCTTCACGAGAGTCGTTTCAGCGGTCGGCTCCTCAGGGGTGACTTTCGTCCCGAGGGGTTCAGTGACGGTTGTCGGCATTGGGGTGTCCCCAGAGCTAGTGGCTTGATAGGGACGACCAAGGTGGTTATTGGCTAAGACTCGGGATTTGGTCTTGCGAATCTTCTCGGAGGTGATGGGGACAGTTTCCCCTTTAGCGAGGTAGACATCGTCCTCGTCGTCAAACCAGATCCCGTTTACTTGCGAGATAAAGGGAGAGATATGATGAGAGCAATCAATCACCTCCTCGGCAAAGATGGCATGGGAGCTGAAAGGGTTCTCCTTGTTACTTGGCTTATCTCCAGGTAGCGGGATTTTACCGCTCTCAATCAGGTCCTGGATCAAGTGCTTAAGCTTCCAGCACTTTTCGGTATCATGCTCATTGCCTCAGTGGTATTGGCAATAAGCTTGGGCATTATAGTTCTTGGAGCTTCGCAAGACCGGAACTTCAGGAGTTGGGCCTATCGGTTGGATTAGGCCCTTTCAGGATAGCCTCTGTAAGGCATAGGTATAGGTGGTACCTATATCAGTGAAAACCCGAGGTGGGGTGTTCTTCTTGGACGGGACATCTAGTAGATTAACCGCGTCGAAAATGCTACGGGTTGCAGCTTAGGGCTTGGTAGTAGAAGAGGAAGCCCCTTGGTATCCTTTGCTAGAGGCCTTAGTGAGCCCCTCCAGTCTCAGGTCGTCTTCAATTCTCATACCCATTTCAGTAAGGGTGGTGAAATTAGGTATGACAGCGTACCGGAGATGATCCCGGTATGAGGGGAGGAGATTCTTGACGAAGGCCTCCACCAAAGTCTTCTCACTGGGCTTATCGACCAGTTTCACGCTCTCAGCCCTCCAGCGTTGAAGGTACTTAGTAAAACCTTCCTTTGGCTCTTGGGCCATAACCTCCAGAGATCGCATTGTGGTTTGGATCTCGGTGTTGTCAGCGTAGTTCCGAGCAAACTCGGTGGCCACATCATCCGAAGTAGGGTATTTTTTCGGGTCTAGCCTGTAGTACCAGGCCCGTGGGTGATTCTCAAGGGACGCAGCAAAAAGATTCTTGAACATTGTAGAATCTACTCCCTTGATGGCCATGAATTCTTTGAAGGCCCGTACATGTAGTAACGTGTCTTCGGTTCCCTAAAAAATCGGCAAGCCAGTGAGGTTCAGGTTTGGGGGTAGCTTGTCGTTCACCGGGGCATACTCAAGGCTATTTTCCCGATGGATGTTGTTACTCCCAGCTAGGTGCACTTGTTCCTCTAATCGGTGACCGTACTAAGTAGTTCAGCTAGAGACCCAGTAGTCTCGGTGTTAGGAGTTCTTTGCTCCACTGCAGCCATACGAGCAACGATGGCCACTTCACCAGCCCTCATTTCTGTCAGTTGGGCTTCAATGTCGGTCTGTTTGACGACCATGGCGTCCACGGAGGTCTTCAGATTGTTCAAAGTTGCTTCCATTTTGCGGTTGTGTCTGGGGGACGGTGGCCTGTCTGTAAGAACACCGCGTAATCAGAAAGCGAACCCAAATCTCATAATCATAAAAAGTACATCCTGAGCGACAAAAAAGAAAAGACCAATTGAAAAAGACTCGAGAAAGACACCTGGACGGATGACTCGTAGGTGGTATGACTTCCTTAGGACTTGGCTTTGTGGGCCTAGTCCCGTTCGAAGGAAGGTTCATGTGAGACTTTTGACTCGAGTGTATAGACGGACTTTCCTTTGTAGGGGTATGCCCTACGCGGGTTGGTCGTGCTTGACAAATAAGGCGGACTCGGGAAAGGGAGGAAACTCGTGATGTAAGATCGACGGAGTTTCGACGCTATAAACCTTCGACATACTATGCAAAGACCCGACACACTGATAGACGGTAGGTCTTATAATAAGGAAGATTTATTTTGAGGAAAGCTGGATGTTTGATATTTGGAATTTGAATGCAGAGAGAACAAATTTCCGAAAGTTTGAAAACCGAAAACGGAAATTCGAAAACCGAGATTAGAATTTTGAAAATTCAGAAAATCGAGGTGGTGTAGAAAATTGGAGAGTCGAAACGGGCAGCATGCCGATTAAAGAAAAGGATATTTTGAGTCAAATCGTTAATCCTAAATTTCAGCGGCATTCCGAATTTCGAAATTGGATATTTGGAAAAGACGGGTCCCGAAACGGACAGTATTTCGGGTTTTTTTTCGATGTTTGGTAAAGATGGGTCCCGAAACGGACAGCATTTCGGGTTTTTCAAAATTTGCTATTGTTGGAAAGATGCATTTTTTGAAATGACGGTTTTTTGAAAAAAATGACACGGAAACCAAGTAGCATGTAGTCGAACAAGCATTATAACGACGCTTATGTATGCATTACGCTAAGTGTTGGTCGGTCAAATAGGGTCTATACCAACAACGATCGCTCTCTCATAAATCAGGACGGACTCCCTAAGCCGAGTTGGTCTTAGGACATGCCGCAAAACCCATACGAGTTCGGCCATAGAAGTCTTTAGCGCACCCATTTAGGAATGCACCGCGGTATAGTGGGACGTCGGTCACAAGTAACCGGCCCGGGCAAATTTGGGTTATGCATGAATCATTAAACTAATGCGCGTACACTAATATGCGAACAATTTCTTTTCGACTCTCACCCTAGGAACCCCGATGACATGTGGTACATCATCCCCAGCGGAGTCGTCAAATTGTGGACATGACGTAGGTCAACCCCGACGCGGCCACGCACGGGTTTGGGTAGGCGAATGAATCTCGTGGTAAGATTGTTCTCGGGTTCGAAATTTAAGTCAAAGTTGGAGTCGCCACCGAATTTATGGGAATTCGAACCCATTCGAACCCACTCTATGTCATCATGGACCGTACACAAAGTATGGCCCATTTCGATTTCAGAGCTTATGGGGCTCGTCCTTTTGCATTGCAATACCGATACCATCTGCACCGGCTATCGTGTATAGAATGACTCTCATGCGCCAACGGTTTCGACCATCCGGAAATCGAGGTTCTGAGTAAGGGGTGAGGGTACGTGTTGGAAAACCCACTAAGGACACCCAACCCCGCCCGCACATAGCGGCCTCTACTAAGACATCGTTCGTGTTCGTGTACGCGCGCTAGTAAAACGACTAAATGATATGCAAACAGCGTTTTCGGCTAAACATGCGAATTTCGTATTAACTACGTCATTTAATGCATCTAATTATTGTCGAAGTTGTTTAGCATGCGAGGTTTATTTATAAAGCAATAAGCATCGAAATAAACAAAACTCGTAAATACGTACAAAATACATGGGCGGAAATACAACCCGGCCAATACAAAAATTACAAACGATAATAAAACGGAATAAATAGAAAATACAAAACGATAAATAATAGCCTGAAACGGACCCGTATACAATAGATGGAAACTAGACCGTAATTAGGTAGATGGAAGAACTTCGATTAAATACACATTATATTGTGTATTAAACGGAGGACGGAGATATGGGACCTAGGCGTGGTGCTAGCCCGATTCCAAATTTAGATGCCTTGTCCCGACTTATCACATCAAAAAATGGCGTCTTGATTAGGCATATATCGGACACGACTAAAGAGTCGTCAATATAAGACTAATCATGAAAGACTACGATCAAAGTCGTTAAAGTGTAGTGATATGCATGAGTTTTGAAAAGAGGATCACGTGATTGACTTTACACGTGACGACTAAAGTCGTAAAAAAAGGACGAGGCTCGAATGATCCGTTAAAGCTCTCGGTTTTCTTCGGGCTACAGGACCCACTTGATCGAGTCATGGCATGGACTCGGTCGAGTGTGTCATTAAGGAGACTACTGCCCGGTTTTTGCGACGTCACTCGACCGAGTTATGAGGGAACTCAGTGCACGGCCACTCAATCGAGTCATTGCGAGACTCGACCGAGTGGTTGTCAAAATAGCATTCTGTCTCGTTTTTTTAGGTGCTACTCGGCCGAGTAGCCTATAGCACTCGGTCGAGTGCCCCCTGTACGAGGCATGGCTCGTTTCATTTTTATTTGTTTAAAGTCGATGGTTGACCGAGTTGAATAAAAATATTGCATTTTGAAATTCAACTCGGTTTTCGGTGTCATAATGGTGTACTATACGATTATAAGACCGTCATCGGGATTTTATGAAAATGTGATATTATGGGATTGAAAAATTTGATTAGTGACGAAATTGTAGCCCTCCGCGTCACGACATCGGTACTAATCCTAATGGATTATGTGTTGTCGATTTTCGCATCAATGGATCTCGCACTAATCTTAGAAATGGAGTCCTACGCATTCAACTATGAGCGACCACGATCTCGTTACGCCCTTTAGTACATTGGGGCGGCGCTCCTGGAAAGGGTGCCGCCTCTATCGTTGCTCGTAAAGGGGTTAAACGGACTTTGGATGGTCGTCATAGTCAAATGAGTTAGGATCCGAGTTTTAATACTATATATAAATATACACGGTATTAATTAAATGATAAAAAAGAACTAGAATTAAGATGCGAATATTGTAAAGTGTTAGCGTTAGTGTTAGTGTTAGTATACTAATACGATTATAACATAAAGTATAAAAATGTACATATGAATCGAAGTAGGGAAAAGATAGAAATGGGGTTTATGACACCCTCAACATACATGCTTGGTAAAGGTCTCGGCAATGGACTCGTAATAGCGACGGGAACGCGGGAGTATCGAGAATGTATGAAAAGTTATGGTGTGTGTGTGTGTATCGGTGGATTTGTCCGTTTTTGAGGGACAAATGACTCGGTTTTTTTTACTTGTGTTGCTAGGGTTATAGTGTAGAGAGGAGTAGAGTGTTAGGATGAGATTGTGGGGTTATGTGCCAAAACTTCAAAAATTAAAATGAAGTGCACAAGGAGGGGTATTTATAGAGTTTACCCCTCGACCTAGGGTCACTCGATCGAGTGGCCCTAGTGCACTCGATCAAGTGCCCTAGAAAACGGGTCTGTTCCGGTTTTTGAGGCTCCACTCGATCGAGTGAGGTCAATCCACTTGATCGAGTGGATAAGGGTGGCGACCCATTTTAGGAAATAGTTGACTTTTTTGATTTTTTGAGTTTTGTATTTGGGTGCAAGTTTCTAGAAGCTCTCTAGGCTGTTTTTGAGGACGAATTCGTCTTTGACCGGGTTTTGACCCGGTCGCCAAAAGGCGGTTTTTATTTTTGGTGTCGATTTTGGCCCAAATTAGTCTTATTTTACTCGGAACGACCCGCTGGGCCTGAATTTGAGGTTGGTTTTGAGAGATTTATACTCCGCTAAATGTCCACGTCGGATATTATTGATTCCGAGGCCATATTCGAGTATATTAAGTCACGTTTGCGTCCGATCATCATCGGGTGTTTTGTCGGGAAATGCTATAGACACTAGCAGGCAAAATGCTGGTGTCTACAAACAGCCACGTCAGTAGGGAGTAACTCGGACGTTCTCCCAGCAATACTATATCATATGGAAAATAATAGTATTATTATATCAAAATACTTAAAATGAGAAAACATTAAAACGATATAATAAAAATAAGTTTTCAGCGAAACTTAAGGCACTTGCCAACCTGCAAGTCAAAAATCAATCGATAATAATAATATTCAAAAATGGCGTTATGGAAATTCGGTCAGTGTGCACCAGGCTAGACTTTCACTAGGATAATACTAGAAACTAGCTTCGAGAACTGTAGACTTAACTCATAAAAGAATCCAGTCTCTAACTAGGCAACTCAACTATAACAGTACTGCGTGCAGCGAGGTCCTTGTTTAAGTAGTGCATACCCCTCATAGACAACAATTATGTCTAGTTCAGCTGACGGCGACTAACACGATGCGATATCTAGCTTAAGGTCAAAACATACACTCTCCTGGGCGAAACTACGCCCAGTGATCGACCAAATGTACCCCAAATAGGTACACCTGCTTTATAGTTGATGGCAAAAACGTACATCTCAGACTATATTACTCTAACCCCACACTTGCCTTTATTACATAACTCCAAAACAAGTCATTATCGATATTCAAAAGATATAATCAATATAAATAATATGAGGATAAAATGAATAAACATTCGATATCAAAATGGAAACTTTCTATAAATAGAAACTTACTAATTTTAGAAACTTACTTAAAATAGAAAGGTTTATAGATAATACGTAAGTTGTTAAAATTAGTGAAATGTATAAAAAATAGCATTTTAACGAAATTAACATTTTATTATTATCGTCGTTATCGTAACTTTAATATATTTTAAATTCGTTACTCAAAATATAAATAAAATATAATAAGTCAATATATAGTATTTTATAAATAATTAGGAAATCGAGTTGAAACTATAAATTTTAGGAAAGAGATGTTTTAAGAAAAATGATATCCAATATTAATTGAGTCGACGAGTTTTATAAATTAAACAAGATTTTATAAAGCTTTCAAATTAGTTTTAGCAAATAGATTTTATCAATAAATAATACTGATTTTACTAAAAATAATCAATCATAGACAAATGAGAAATTATTAGGGAAAATAGTCTCGACTAAAAATGTATTTAAAACAAAATCTACTACTTTCTCATTTATTAATATAAGTCGTAAACGAAATTAATTTATTAAACAAGTATACAAATTCCGATTAAAATATAAAAATACATTTTTTAGTTAAAATTATAGATGAACGAAATATGACGAAAATATGAAATTGATATTATTTACTTACTAGTGTCACGATAACCAACAAAATATTATAACGATCGTAAATATTTAAATTACTAACGATTTATAAAACGATATCTAAGTTGTAAAGTATTTAAGGCATACGATTTAAAAATAATATTATTAGCAATAATAAATAGCTTATATTAGAAAATCTAAGTTAAAATATTTACTACATACTACTACTACTCAAGCATACGATATAAAATCGAGTAACATCCTAAAGTTACCTTAAGTCGAATCCGAAGTAGACGCGTAATTGTACTCCTTGATTAGTCGAAGCTCCAACCTTTGAATATGAAAAGTCATTCTCAAATCTTGCTCTTCAATAGAACTCTGAGGCTTTCCACAAAAGCCAAATTGGACGACGATAACAGCAGTAGAGCCCAACATAAGCAGCAGCATTAAGATAGCGAGGAATGACGGAAAACAAAGGACAACACAAGAACAGCCACAACAACGACACGACAGGAGCAGTGTCTGCATCAGCAGCGAGCAACAGACAAAGAGAGGAGACAAAGGAAACGAAGAAGAAAGGAGAATAATCAAGAGATTAACAGCCAAATCGACCAACCACAGTAACCAACGACAGTAGCAGCAAAAGGACGCAACAACAAACAACGACGATGATGTAAATGCGAAACAGCAACCGTAGTACATAGTACACCCGCAGCAATTAGTCAGTAGCAGTACTGAGCAACGCACAACAACAACTGAACCAGAACAACGGAAAGCAGAGGGGTCGGAGGAAGAAGATGATTGTCGTCGAAAAGGAAGAGGATGGTGCACAGCAGAACAGGGGAAAGAACAGGAGACGCAAGGAGGGAGATGGAATGGACAAAGGGAGAAAGACGAGATGCGTTGATAATTGGAAAGAGATGAAGCGGTGGGTTAATATGAAAGGCAGAGGGAGAGAATAGTAAGGGGGGTGAATGAATGTATCAAGTGGGAAACAAAAGAAAGGTGAAGTGAATACGGGGACTCAAGCGGTGGGGTGTAAAAGAAAAGAGAAAACATGGGGATTGGATCACTTGTTAGACATACGGATAAACGAATTCCGTAATGATAAGTTGATTGACCCACGAATCAAATTAAAGCGATTTAATAAAAATTAATAGATTATTGGACCGTCAAATAACAAGAGTAAATAAATTATTAGAGATGAAAACAAAGCTTATGGATATAAATAATAAGACAAGGAAATAGTAATTTCCGATAAATAATAAATCTTCGATAAAGTGAATTAAATTGATTTTTCGAAGAAAGATAATAGATGTTTTGATGAAACATAAAAAATGAACTTTGAGCCAAAAATAGAATTTTGAGCTTAAATATAAATGATTAAAAATAATTTAGAATTAAAATCACCGAAACAGACTTTCGGTAAGAGTTAAATTAAATGTATAAAATAAATCGAAACTGAAATAAAAATGTTTAAATATAAGAAGAGCCTCCGAGACAAACAAAATTTTAGGAGTTTGAAACGATTAAATGATAAATTCGTTTTAATATAATTTTAAGAATTAGGAGTTAAATCGTAAAAAAAAAATACGAACATAATTTTGATTTAATTTCAATTTATAAAAATTTAGGGGTGTTACAAGTATCCCAAGTGGGTACTTGAGGAACCTATTCGCAAGTTTGATCGACATGCTTGTGGGTCTCATATCCCCCACAGTAAGTCTCTGGCTATTAAATAAGGTAGCGAGCTAACGCTAGCCCCTAGGTCACATAAATCTCGGTTAATGATCAACACATTTTATATCGTATTTTATTGTCCCCCGACAACCTTTTTTGAGCTTTTCTTCTTCCAATTTATATATTTAATGTCGATTTTTATTAGAAAGTCGATACTGCCGATTCTCATGCTATTTTCCAGGTTATGTACAATTTTGAGCTTATTTTGGAGTAATAACCCAGATAGCCGAGACGAGGATGGATGACGAGGAAGAAAACGAAAAGCCGAGAAGCAAAGAAGAACTCTTGCTACGAGTTCCAGCAGCACCCACTCGATCGAGTGCCTCATAGTCAAGCCCAACTGGAATGCATTGGAATATTGGGCCAATTCCTTCTTTGAGCCCAAGACGAACTCGAGTTGGAGCAATCACGTATCCACTTGATCGAGTGGCACTACGTGCACTCGATCGAGTGCGTCGCATCCGGGCCGCGGACTAAATTTTAATCTACTTAGAATTTTGGGCCCGTTTTAAGTCCAACTGTTTCCTTTTAAATCAGTTGGAGGAGAAGATTGTCGGACACCTTTTTTCATACTTTTACAACATACATTACTTTTCATTTTCTTAACATTGAAGTTTGCGCTTTTCCCAATTTTCTTCGCGAGATACATCAAATTCTGTTCTTCCCTTTTCCGATCTAGAATTATTTTGGTATCGATATTTTAATTTCAATTTGAGTTTTCTAGTCTTAATTCCTGTCTTAATTCATCTTTTGTTTTCGTAGTTATTTTGATTTCAGTTTTGCTTATTATTTGTTAATATAGAATTATTATCGTTGCGTAGTTTAATTCAATTCGTATTCACCATGTTTATTTGCAATTTGTATGTTGTGAGTTTAATTACAATCATCATGTGTAGCTAAATTTTATCTAGGGTTTAAGGGGATCGATGGGTACTAATTGAGTTATAGTAAATTGATCTGTTTTTAATCGTATGAACTGTCGCCTGAGTATTGTTTTAATTCTGATTGATTAATTACTGGCCATGATTAATTAGTTAGTATCACAATTAGGACTTTTCGCCGACCGGGTTAAGGTCT
The DNA here is from genome assembly GCA_958450325.1 of Agrostemma githago. NCBI lineage: Eukaryota > Viridiplantae > Streptophyta > Magnoliopsida > Caryophyllales > Caryophyllaceae > Agrostemma > Agrostemma githago. Next base: position 25,911,758 of record OY288252.1, on the reverse strand, counting down.
AATTAGGTCAGGATATTTTGGGTAGACTAGCTTAATTCTAGAGACCGTGGGTTAAGTTTAGTTCTAAAGTTTGTAGTAGTACCGACCGGACCTACACCTTAGACAGTTCGATAATTGACCTGTTAGTTGACTCCCTGACCCGATTGATATTTATTGTGAACCTGAGACCCTAGACTCTTTTATTATTGATTTACCTTTAAGTAATTAGCTGTCAGCCTAGTAAACAACCAGAAAAACAGTGACTTATAGGCTTAAGTCTAGACCTTAGAACAAGTATTTAAGTCTCGTCTCCTTGTGGTTCGACCCCTACTTAACTATCTACATTAGTTAGTGAACCTTAGGGTATCTTTGATTACGGATACGACTACCCCTGTCGAATTTTGGCGACGTTGCCGGGGAGACGATGTTTTTTTTTGGTGAAATGTAAGTGTTATCATTCATCAAAAAAATATACAGCGAGGAGCATATTCAGTACATACATACAATCCACACACCGAGTAACAAAACAAACAGCCATCCAATTAATAATAATACCCTATACCGGAGCTGTGTGATGTCCTAATCATTGAGTTCATCTTTCAAAGTGATTTTAATTTGCCTTCGAGCTTCCATAATTATTTGGGTCGCAACGATTTCAGGTCTGAGGAGATTGCTCTCAATTCTCGCCCTATTTCGTTGTTGCCAAATATGGTAGTATGTAGCCAATAATATCGTAGCTTGAAGCCTCCATCGAATAGAATTTTCCGGGTTGCCATTAAGAGCAGTAATACTGGGAGTAGAACCCGCAATCCGCAGGGAGACGATGTTTTTTGTTTACATGTTTTGTGTTTTGGTCTTTTAATTGCTTGCCTCGAGGAACTTCAGTTCCTTGAGACCGTTTCTCACATTTTTTCTGTAGTTTCCTCGTATGCCTAGGTCCTCTCGAATTTCAGGCTACGTACCACAGTACGATCCTGAACCAGAGAGAACTCTCCGTAGGTCTAGGAAATTTTACAAGGAGATTGCTGAGACGGAAACATCAAAATCAGTGGAAAACTCGGACGTCGACCACATATCCGAATCGCTGTCCTTTGAAGAGGATAATTCCACTACTGCCCCCGAGACACCGCTAGTAAAGATGCCTCTCAAACTTGCTAGCCATTCCGAGCCGGAGCAAAGTTCCTTACCAAAACCATTGAAGAGGCCCACGGCCACCACAGGTACATTTGAGATTCGCCACGCCTTTATCACATTGGTGAAGCGAAATCAATTCGGTGGAGGTCCCGATGAAGACCCGGCGAAGCTCATGAAGCTCTTCACCGACTATTGCTCTACAATTCCACTCCCCGCGGGAGTAACGCAAGAAGAAGTGATGGAGATGCTATTCATGTTCTCCTTACGCGATAACGCGAGAGACTGGATCACGGATCTAGATCGAGTTTCCGAGGGAATCACAGATTGGAACTCCCTAGCCTTAGCGTTTTACAAGCATTACTACACACCGCAGAAGAGCAGCATGTTGAGGAGTTAGATTACTAACTTCTGACAGACATCTCACGAGAATATCCACGAGGCGTGGGTAAGGTTTAAAAATCTAGTCAAGGAGTTCCCACATCACGGATTGGAGGTATGGTTTTTGTGCAATCAATTCTATAATGGTTTATATGACCATTGCTGAGCTACGCTCGATTCTGCAGCTAATGGCAGGTTTCAAAACAATGTTGATGATGATAAAGCATGGAAGCTAATTGAAGATATGGCAACTCATCACTCACGTTGGGGAAATCCACGAGGTAACACCCGAGGAAATAGTGGTGACTCCGAGTCATCGAATGCCATAGTTAGCCACTTAGCCGCTTTAACTAAGTGGATTGATACCATGGAGCTTGCCAGAACCCAAAAGCAACAACAACAAGGCAGTATGTACCAAGTTAATGCAATGTCCGAGGTAGTTTGTGAGAATTGTGGGAATACGGGTCATTATGCCCAAGAGTGTGTAAGTTTAGAAACGACGAATGCATTCCAATCCATGAGACCACACCTCCCATACATGAACCAACCGGGCTATGACAAGTTTTTGTTGTCCTATAAGAGCCAGAACGTGCTTAACCCACCATTACCCGGTGGTAACAAAACTGTCCCTTATGTAGCACCCCATAACCGACCCTCCCAAAACAATAACCGACAACAATTCTACGGAGGGCAACAAAATTGGGATAACCAACAAAACTGGGGTAACCAACAGTGGGGTAATAACCAACCTTGGGGAAACCAATAAGGGTGGGGGAACCAACAACAGTTCCAACCAATCCCACAAAATCAAAAGCAAGCTCAAGCTCCAACCAATACCGAGTATGCGGAAATCAAGGCTTTATTGTTGCTAGGTATCCAAGCTCACAATAAGCAAGAAACCCAAATTAACCAGATACTTGCCCATAACAAGATCCTAGATACCCAAGTAGCACAACTTGCCGCCCAAACGCAAGCTAGGCCACCGGGTACTCTACCTCCTCAAGGCGAACAATCACACGAGCAAGCCAATGCGATTATATTGAGAAGCGGAACCCATTATGGCGGTCCGAAAATACCCGAGGAGTATGTTGTGGTTGATGAAACCGAGTTGGACAAGAAAGAGCTCGCCGTGGAAGCATTGAGTAGGCCATGAATTGAGGCTACTCGATCGAGTAACACCACATCACTCGATCGAGTATGATGGCACTCGACCGAGTCAGCACAGACTCGATCGAGTGGGACCTGTAACACGTGATTCAGCGATCGTTCCTCTCCCACCTTCAACCAAAGATGCTAGTTCTTCTAAAACATCCTCCTCTCAAGTCAAGGAGCCTGCAATTCCGATCGTGCTGCCATTTCCCCACTGACAACGTAAGACAAAGCTTGATCAACAGTTTGGTAAGTTTAAGGAAGTCGTTGAGAATCTGCAGGTAAGTGTTCCTTTTACTGATTTGATCACTCAAGTTCCTGCTTATGCGAAATTTATGAAAGAAATAATAACTCGTAAGCGGTCATTTAGTGAAACTGGGACAATTACTTTCACAGAGGAATGCAGCGCATTACTACAGAGTCGTACCCCGCCAAAGCCCAAGGATCCAGGGTACAGCATTGATGACTTACGTGGCATTAGTCCCGAAGTTTTCATGCACCGCATTAACTTAGAGGGAGACCATAGACCGTGTATTCCGGGACAACGTAGGTTGAACACGAACATGCAGGATGTGGTTAGGAAGGAGGTTATGAAACTCCTAGATGTTGGCATCGTCTATCCCATTTCTGACTCTAAATGGGTTAGACCAGTCCAAGTGGTCCCTAAGAAGGAAGGGACCACGGTTATCACGAACAAGAAGAATGAGCTTATTTCTACTAGATTAGTGACTGGATGGAGGATGTGCATTGTTTACCGTAAGCTGAACTTAGCTACAAGGAAAGACCATTTCCCACTATCCTTCATTGACCAGATGCTAGAGCGTCTTACTTGCCATAAGTACTTCTGCTACTTAGATGGCTACTCGGGATTCTTTCAAATCCCAATTCACCCCGACGACTAGGAGAAAACAACATTCACCTGTCCCTACGACACCTTCGCATACCGAAGGATGCCTTTTGGCCTTTGTAATGGCCCGACCACTTTTCAACGTTGTATGATGTCCATATTTTCGGACCTTATCGAGTTTGTCATGGAAGTCTTCATGGATGACTTTAGTGTATATCACACTGATTATAATGCATGTTTACTTAACCTTTCACGGGTCCTACAACGTTGTTAGGAGACCAACTTTGTCATAAACTGGGAGAAATGTCACTTCATGGTGACCGAGGGAGTCATTTTGGGTCATTTAGTGTCCGAAAGCGGCATCCAAGTGGATAAAGCGAAACTCGAGGTGATTGAGCAATTACCATACCCCGTTAATGTTAAGGGTGTGAGGAGTTTTCTTTGTCACGTGGGTTTTTACCGCCGTTTCATCCAAGATTTCTCCAAGAATGCCAAACCTCTGACTCAGCTGCTTCTCAAAGATGCCCCGTTCGTATTTACTGACGAGTGTGCTCAAGTTTTTGACAGGATCAAACAAGCTCTTGTTTCCGCACCGATTATCCAATCACCGGATTGAGACTTGCCTTTCGAGGTTATGTGCGATGCTAGCGATTACGCTGTGGGAGCTGTGCTCGGGCAAAGGAAAGACAAAGCTTTACATGCAATCTACTATTCTAGTCGGACGTTAGATATGGCGCAGATTAAATATGCTACCATGGAGAAGGATTTATTAGCCATAATCTATGCTCTAGACAAGTTTCGAGCCTATCTCATTGGATCAACAGTGATAGTGTATACAGATCACGCAACTTTGAAGTACCTTCTAGCTAAGAAGGAGGCCAAACCGAGGCTTATTAGATGGATCCTATTATTGCAGGAATTTGACTTGGAGATCCGTGATATGTCCGGGGCCGAGAATGTCCTAGCCGATCACCTATCCCGGCTAAGATATGATAGTGGGGATCTTGCCCCAATTGATGATTCGTTCCCGGATGACCATTTGCTCGCTATTACCATGGATACTCCGTGGTTCGCTGATTATGCTAACTTCTTAGTTGGAGGTACTTTACCTCCCGACCTTCAATATCAGCAAAAGAAGCATTTTTATATCATGTGAAGCGTTATTTCTGGGACGACCCATATCTTTTTTGAGAAGGTGCAGATGGCTTATTCAGGAGGTGTATTCCCGAGAGTGAGGTACATTCTATCCTCACTAGATGCCACTCCTCCCCTAATGGTGGACATCACGGTCCTTCGAATACTTTCGCGAAGGTAATGCAATCGGGCTTTTATTGGCCCACTATTCTCAAAGATGCCACCACTTTCATCCGTTCTTGCGACGCATGCCAACGAACGGGAAACATTTCTCGACGCCATGAAATGCCTCAAACCGGGATCCTTGAAGTAGAATTATTTGACGTTTGGGGTATAGATTATCAAGGACCGTTCCCTTCTTCTTATGGGAATCAGCATATTTTAGTTGTCGTCGATTATGTTTCGAAGTGGGTGAAAGCCATCGCTTCACCTATTAATGATGCTAACGTTGTGATCTGGCGTTTTAAGAAGGCCATATTTCCTCGTTTTGGGGTCCCATGGGCTATTATTAGTGATGGCGGTTCACACTTTCCAGAACGCCAACTAACTAAGTTTTTTAAGAAATACGGTGTTCACCCCCGTATCGGGCTATCCTATCATCCACAAACTAGTGGACAAATTGAGATATAAAACCGTGAGATCAAATCTATTCTCGAGAAGGTTGTCCACACCTCAAGGAAAGATTGGAGTTCGAAGCTCGACGATTCTCTTTGGGCTTACAGGACTGCATTCAAGACTCCTATCGGGACATCCTCGTATAGGCTCATTTATGGCAGGGCTTGCCACTTACCCGTAGATCTCGAGTTTAAGGCAATGTGCGCCATGAAAGAGCTCAATCCTGATCCAAAGATAGCCGGAGAGAAGCGCCTCATGCAATTAAACGATTTAGATAAATTCCGCCTCCACGCTTATGATAACGCAATAATTTATAAGGAGCGGACCAAAAGATGGCATGACAAGCGCATTATCCCCCAAGAGTTTCATGTCGGCGATAAGGTACTTCTATTTAATTCCTGACTTCGACTCTTTCCCAGGAAACTTAAATCCCGTTGGTCTGGACCGTTCACGGTGACTGAACTGAACAAATTCGGGTCGGTTACGCTCACTACCGACAAAGGCGAAATATTCAAGGTGAACGCTCAACGCCTCAAGCTCTATCACGAAGGTGCATGTATTGATGTCGTAGAGGCCATGGACCTCAACGACATATTCGAATCCACCTAAACCAATTGAGGTAAACCGGTCGAGCGGGACCGTAAAGACCAGCGCTAACCGGGAGGCAACCCGGCACCACTTGTATATATTTGTAATTTCCCTATCCGCTTTTTTTTTTTGATTTCTAGTTAGCTTGGTATCTCTAACTTTGGGAGTTAGTATTATTTATCGAGTGAGGACGAGGGAATTTTACGGTTTAATTGATTTAATTTCATGAATTTTGAAGCAGTAAAAGAGGAAAAAAATAAGGAGTAGCAGGTGCAGAGGTAACTCGATCGAGTGGCCCCAGCACTCGATCGAGTTCCCTGAAGAATGGGAGTCTGCCTGTTTTTTATGGGGTTACTCGATCGAGTACCCTATAGGAACTCGGTCGAGTGCCCCTAAACTGGGTTCAGTATCGGTTTTTCGTCCCCTTTTACTTGTTTCTTATTCCTATTTGAAATCAGTTTTATGAATTGAAAACCCCCTCTCCCCTCATATTTCTTAAGAACCCTAACCCCAAATTCACCCAAATCACTCCTATTTCATCAATTCTTCACCAAATTTCACAATTTTTGCTTCTAAATTGGAATTGGGAGTGTTTATTTGGGTTTCTTGGTGTTGTTTTCTGGAAATTTTCTTACCCTCCCTCCTGATTTCATCCAACCCGTCATCCTTGAGGTATATTTTGGGATTTTGAAATTCTTGCTTCTTCTCTTGATTTCATAGTCTAATTTCATCCTTAGTTATATACTAATCCCATTGCATGCTTGATTTTGTGTTAATTTCACCATTTTATGCTCAAAAATCGATTTTTGTGTATGATGTCTGATTTTGGCCGAGATAAAGTATTTTTTTTGTGGGATTTTTGTGTAATTTTGTTTTGTTATTATGCTATAGTCATGGTAGGAAGACGAAATCCACCCCAGAATTGCGCTTGGAATAGGAATGCAGAGCAGGCGGCTATTCCAGTTGTCCCAGCTGTTCAGCCTGTACCAGGCTATGAGGAGATTCTATGCAGGAACGAGGCCCAGCGAACTCGTTTACTTGCCTTGATACCAAGGACGATGGAAGCCACCCGGTGTAGCTCATCGTAGTTCGCGACCAAGTTTGGTCTGAACGAGCAATTGCTGCAGCTCTTGTCCATGACCGGATTTGGGGGACTATGGACACTCCGTGAGTTATCGTACCGAATACTCACTTTAGAATTCCGTAGTTCATTCGAGTACGATAGACAAGATAGCATGATATCCTTCCGCTTGAACAATGTTGAGCAATGCATTGCCCTTAACACCCTGTCCAAATGTTTAAGGCCTACCTCTGACCAGGATGAAGACATCCACGACATACCCGAGGGTGTAAAAGCCCCTCCTTACTTTCAGTTATTTTCGGGTCGTGATGTGAGTGTCACCGCTATGGCACTCAACGCCATCTCACACCCTACTATCCGCCTCTTTTTGCGGATTTTGAGTCATTTGGTTTTTCCACGCTCCGACATGAGTAAACTTCACTTATTGGAGGTGTTGATTTTGGGACATTACTTCAACCCCTTTAGGCGATCCCTAAAGGCATTCAGTGCCTCGGGCATGATATGTGTCGGTATCGAATGGCAGATCAATGGATCTGGACCTCTCGCCTGTGGCGCCATTGTCACCACGTTAGCAAAGCGCTATATTACGGGTTTTGGGAATACGGTCATTTTTTAGAGTCTCATAGATCGCGTCCCTTTGCTAGGACGTAGTTACCTCACCTCCACGTTGAAGTGGATTCAGGGCGATCCCCCAAACTTCTTGTGGCGTATAAAAGACATGGTTTGGATGAAACTCTCGGTTGTCGAAGGGACAATCCTACCACCACTCCTTGCCTTGCAACTCACTCCCATAGGTGAGAACATACCCGACCCACCGAGCTACCTCATTCCCGAGGAGCTCTTCATTTTTGACGAGGGCGTTCAACCCTCTCGACGTAGGTTTGCGTAGAGACCGAACCCAACGAGACCGAGCCCCCTAGGGCCACACCTACACACACACCCCGACCTTCTCGTTCCACACTCCGGGTGCCGAGTTTCTGCACTCGTATCCGTTTATGTACGATGGAGTTTATGAGTACCAGCGTCGGGTACAGGAGGGCGGGGATTAATCAGAGACTCGTCAACCGCGAGATCCACGAGTATATAACTACTCTTGGGATCTCGACTCCTTACCACCCGACTTACTGGCAAAGTCCGGGAGATACTAGTGGTATATTCCACGATTGTGAGGTCGATCCAGCTGCTTGGGGTCCAGACTACGGGCACACCTACGGCGGCCTAGGAGCAAAGTGGCTGAGAGCACTGAGACAGCCAGGCCATCAGGGGGTACTAGCGGCTCAAGTCAGGGCGATACTGGAGCTGATCCATCCGGGGCCGGTAGAGACGATGATATGGCTGATTAGCTAGTTTGGGGGAGCTACCATTGTATATACGGTACTTTGTTTCCTTTTTATTTCCGTTTTTACCGCTTTCTTAGATTTTTTTTCTTCCCCTTAGGTCGAGTTGTCCTTAGGATTGGCTGTGGAATTTCCTGTCTTATATGATGTATGGTCACATTGAGGACACTGTGACTTTTAGGTTTGGGGGAGAGTTTGTGTGTTTTTATGTGCTTTAATTTTCTGTTGTGTGCTTTCCAAAATACTAAAAATCCAAAAAAATTGAAAAAACAGAAAAATTCAAAAAGATTTTTGTTTTGTGTGCTTTGTGTCTGTCTTGTATCTGATGTGAAACATGCAAAACGGCGACGATGACATTGCGTTTTACATGATTTGTCCTAATTGATAGCTGACTCCATACCTAAATGCATGTAATACTTGAGATGAGATGATTTTAATAATATGAATGCCTATTGAACTTTTAATTGCCAAATGAGTAGATTTGACCATTTTGTTGGCAAACCACAAAAGTTCTGAGGATTTAGAGCTTCCTAGGCCAGTAACATCCATAACTGGTCTCATTTATAATTAGGAATTGAGTGGTTTCTCTTTATGGAATGTCTAACATCAATTTGCGTAAATATGACTTCCGTCTCTTGATATTGAATACGTGTTTGGTTTAGGAGGAGGTACATGAGGAAAGGTATTTCAGTTTTTGATGAGCTCCACATAGCGAAAACGACCCATTTTTACTACTCTGTAGATTTAGGTCATTTTCCTTTGTTCAGCCCATTTCAGCTGTTGTAAGCATGTTTTTATTATATATATCAATCAGCTACAACCCAGAATAGCCTACTTTACCAGGACAGTCGCAGTGAACATAATTGGAATTACTTCACTATTAGATCATAATTTGGATTCTTACTTCTTTTGGATCCTAGTGTAGAATGTCATTGTTGTGCGACTTTTTATTCGCCTTCCCCTTGTCCAAATTGAAAAAATATAGAAGCATGGAAAAGAAAGAAAATAAAGAAAATGGAATTAGAAAAAGAAGGAAAATTCCAAGAAAAAGAAAAGAAAAAATACATATATGCTTCTCGTAATATTTCGGGGAACGGTCAAGTTGCTAACTAGAATTGCATTGTAACTAGGAGGATGAGAAAATTTACTCTTATGCTCTTTTGAGTTTTATTGTTCTATTGTACTATTGTTCTGATTGGTGGAACACGTATTTCATATTGATTGCATGCATATTTCATAAGTCGAGTGAGTGTCTTTATTCTTTCTTATCTTCACATATATACTTACCCGTACTTATGAGTGTCGAGCGACAACCGTAACGAAGTCCAACATTGTTGGTCTTGCAAGATTGAAAATATGGCAGGCAATTGTTGGATTACGGAGTAAAACAATAGAAAAAATGATGCTAGAGATAGAAAGAGGAAAAGCTCTAAAAATTAGAGAGCCCTAATAGCATATTGATCAATAGGCAGCCATGACTAGATACAAGAAAAATTGTCCAAAACCTAATCAATCTATAACAGTCTTGAATCTTAAAGAAAAAATACGTCAACAAAAAAAAACCAAAATAAGGATTCTGAGAATGAAAATTCGGAGGAATTTGAAGATACAGAACTCCAAGCCTTTTATTTGGAGCATGACTTGGAGCTGATTAACAAAGACCTGATGGTTGAGGGTATGGAGGAGATGCAGTGGAATACAGTGAACGGAAAGCACAAGGCCAGTGGCAGCAAACCAGTACTGAAGCTCACTGAAGAAGATGTGGCTGAAGAGATAGCCTACTGGTCCAACTCTGTTTATGGGTACATGATAGGTGCCAATCCCCCTTGGAATGTGATTTCAGGATTCATTCGAAGGATATGGAAAAACTTGAGTGTGGATAAAGTTTTTGTGATGGCAAATGGATTTTTCATGGTTCGATTCAAGAATAAGGAGGATAAAAATATGGCTTCGGAGGGAGCAGTTATGATGTTTGATAACAAGCTTGTCATACTGAAAGAATGGACTCCGGAGTCACAACTCATTAAGGAAGAATGCAAGACGCTGCCAATATGGATTAAACTTCATGGGTTAGATCTGAAATTCTGGGGTCAAGCTACCTTGGGGAAGATTGCAGGTCTGGTAGGAAATTTTCTGAAATGTGATGATGCAACTATTACTAAAAAAATTCTTAGTTTTGCAAAAATACTGATTGAAGTGGAGTTAAACCAAGAATTTCCAACTAAGATATCCTTCGTAGATGAGAAAGGTATAGAGACGAATATATCAGTTTCTTATGACAGGACCCCTGTGGAATTATTGAGTTGTAAAGGAATTAGGCATAGTAAGGATATTTGCAGGAAATAGAAAGCTATGGTGAAGGAGAGGAAACAACCTGAGAAGTAAAATCAGCAATGGCGGCCTAAACCAATTCTAGAGGGTCCAGTTCCTAAACCTATCATTGGGATGGAGGGACTGGTGACCCAAAAAGTGGTTACTATGCAGCCTGATTCACCTCAACGAATCATGACAAGAGTGCAGCGACCTGATGGGGAAACCCCAAGAGTTTCCTCGGAAAAACCAGACTCTTTTTTGGAGGCTTTGTTACAGCCCAGAAGTAAAGAAAGGGAAGGCAGTAAGGGTTTCAAACCACCTGAAAATGGTTAACATTAGATTTTGGAATATTTGAGGGCTGAATAATCTGACAAAGCAACATGATAGTAAATGGTTCCTGAATAATAATAATGTTGGGTTGTTTAGTCTTCTTGAAACTAGGGTGAAGAATGTTAATTGGAATAAGGTATTTAATAATATCTGTAGTGATTAAACTATAGTCACTAATAATACGAAGCATAAAGGTGGAAGGATTTGGACTTTATGGAAACCTACTTTGCATGAGGTGAGGGTTTTGGATACTACGACACAAACTCATTTTTTGGAGGTATTAGACAAGACTTGGGACAAACAGTATCTTCTTACTGTTGTTTATGGTTATAATAAGCCTTCGGATCGCAATACTTTGTGGCCAATTTTGGAGAGGTATTATAGTATGTGCAGAGAGCCTTGGTTGATTTGGGGGAATTTTAACAACATTTTTGATGTTAATGATAGGATTGGAGCTCCTGTTACATTAGCAGAATTGAGAAGTTTTAGAAATACAATGCAGAAATGTGATTTGGAGGAGATGCAAACTAGTGGTGCCTTCATTACGTGGAACAATAAACATGAAGAAGGCATTATAGTTTTCAGTAGAATTGATTGCGTTTTTATGAATGAGGAGTGGTTTGATATGTATCTTGATGCACGAGGTCATTTCTTACCGGAAGGACTTATGATCATTCTCCTTGTGTAATTCATTTAGACACCTCGGTTCCTGCGAAGAGGGTCTCTTTCAAATACTTTAATATGTGGGCCTTGGATCCTAGCTTTCCGTCTATTGTTGCACATGTTTGCAGCAGGAAAGTTACAGGAAATCATATGTATAGGCTCGTGCAAAAGTTGAAATTGATTAAACCTGAACTGAAGAAGCTTAATAAGATCAATCAAGCTTTTGACGATTTTTACATTGAGTTGTTAGGCTTAATCAGCCGGTTAATCATGTCCTGTTCATAAACCTACTGTTACGGTGGGAAAAGTGGTGTCCAGAAATCAGGCCATGGAGATTCTTCGGCCCTATACTGATGATGAAATTAAAAGTTGCTTGTTTGATATTCCATGTGATAAAGCACCTGGGCCTGACGGTTTCACTAGTCAATTTTACAATGATGCTTGTCATATAGTTGGCAAGGAGGTGCTGATGGCAGTACATAATTTTTTCAGGTCAGGTAAAATGCTGAACCAGGTCAATCATACTCTCATTACTCTCATTCTTAAAGTGAATATGCCGGAGGATGTGACTCAATTTAGACCTATCGCTTGTTGTAATACAATTTTTAAATGTATTACGAAAGTGTTGTCCAAAAGATTGGGCGAGATTCTACCTACTATTATAAGTCCGAATCAAAGTGGATTCGTTCAGGGTAGGGAAATTGTTGACAACATTCTTATTGCTCGGGATTTAGTGAGATTATATGGTAGAAAGACTTGTTCTCCTCGATGTATTATGAAATTGGATCTTAAGAAGGCATATGATTCCATCAAATGGTCGTTCTTAGAACAGATGATGGTTGCTTTTGGCATTCCTAATGAGTTTAATTTCTCCGATTGGTTATGGAATGTGTATGTACCCCGTCCTATTCGCTTGTGATTAATGGAACCACGTTCGGTTTTTTCAAGGGTAAGAGGGTGCTACGACAGGGAGATCCGCTTTCTCCTTTGTTGTTTGCTATTTGCATGGAGTATCTGTCGAGGATTTTGTATATAGCACAAGATATTGAGGGATACAAGTATCATTCTTTATGTAAGAAAATGAAGCTCTCCCATTTATGTTTTGCGGACGACTTGTTATTATTCTCTTATGGAAATGTGGATTCTATTACGGTGTTTTTTATCCTTTCCGAGGCCTCCGGTTTACAGATGAATAAACAGAAATCCAACATATTTATGAATAGGATCAAGGCAGAGAAGGAGATCCTCCAACTCACTGGAATTAAGAAAGGAACACTCCGTTTAAAATATCTTTGTATACCTATTTCTTTTAAGAAATTAGGTGTATTGGATTGCGCTATATTGGTGGATAAAATCGTGGAGAGAATAAAAAAGATTGGGAGTAAGCATTTGTCGTATGGTGGAAGGGTGACTTTGGTGCAGTTAGTCCTTCACCATCTGCATGATTACTAGGCTCGATTTTTCATCCTACCCATGACCGTTTTGAGAAAGGTGAATTATGTGTGTAGAAACTTTCTTTGGAGAGGTGATAGTAACTATATATCCGCTCCTTTGATATCTTGGGATAGAGTATGTATGGAGAAGAAGCATGGTGGTTTGGGGTTGAAAAATTCTTATGACTGAAATGTCGCTGCTGCTGCTAAGTACATTTGGTGGATTGCTAATAAACAAGACCATTTATGGATGAAATGGGTGCATATTAATTTTTTAAAGGGGCAGAATTGGAAGAGTATTCAGGTCAAACCACACTCCTCTTGGTCTTGGAAGAGGTTATGTACTATTAGGGATAAAATTGTGGATGGATATGTGGAGGATGATTGGGTCGCTGCAGGTAACGAGTACTCTGTTCAACAGGGATACGACTGGTTACAGCCAGCTAGAACTGAAATCGGCTTGTGCAAGCTCATTTGGCATAAATGAGTGGTGTCTAAACACTCTTTTATTGCTTGGTTGGTCATGAATAGGAGACTTCAGACTCACTGTCGTCTGCAGAAGTTGGGCATGTTGACAGACTCGAAATGCTGCATCTGCTGCAGGGAGAACAAAGATCAGAAACATTTATATTTCGAATGTGATTACAGCTCGATGTGTTTGAGTTTGATAGAAACTTGGCTGAGTATTAGCATTCCTAGAAGGGATACTTTGTCTTGGTGGCTGAATATCAAGAATATGACAAAGACTCGGAAGAGGATTGTAGGGTGTGCATTGGTCGGACTAATCTATCAAATATGGATCGTGCGCAATGTCGACAAGTTTGAAGGAAGAGTGAAGCATCCTCAAGTTGTTGTGAAACAATTGAACGAGGAACTTTGTATTAGATTAAATTTCCTATTAAGTAGGAGTCAAATACAAGAGATTAGTGAGCTATTAAATTATCTAGGTACGAAAGCTACTACAATTGTTGTTTGGTGCAATATGATGTAATGGCTATTGAGCATTAATATTAATCCTTACCTTTCACCGAAAAAAAATTGTTGGATTACGGCATGATTATCGATCTCGTTACATTCTTTAGCATTACATATGTTCTCGTCGGTTTGAGTCGATTTTAGGAGAATAATTGTAATTCGGCTATGAGTCGTGTTTCCAATCACTTGTCCTCATATGTATATATTTTGGTCATTTGCTTGAGGACAAGCAAAGGTTTGGTTTGGGGGAATTTGATCAACACATTTTATATCGTATTTTATTGTCCCCCGACAACCGTTTTTGAGATTTTCTTCTTCCAATTTATATATTTAGTGTCGATTTTTATTAGAAAGTCGATACTGCCTATTCTCGTGCTATTTTCCAGGTTATGTACAATTTTGAGCTTATTTTGGAGTAATAATCCGGATAGCCGAGACGAGGAAGAAAACGAAAAGCCGAGAATCAAAGAAGAACTCTTGCTACGAGTTCCAGCAGCACCCACTCGATCGAGTGGTGTTATAGCACTCGATCGAGTGCCTCATAGTCAAGCCCAACTGGAATGCATTGGAATATTGGGCCAATTCCTTCTTTGAGCCCAAGACGAACTCGAGTTGGAGCAATCACGTATCCACTAGATCGAGTGGCACTGTGTGCACTCGATCGAGTGCGTCGCATCCGGGCCGCAGACTAAAACGTGGTCATTTTATACGTGGCCGCAGACTAAAACTAAGCTGTTGGCTCATTTTAAACGTGGAATAATAAGCAGCCGCCTCAAACGTGTGTATATAGTAGGGTTGATAGAGTATTAGTAAATCAAGAATGGATGAAGATCTTCCCTCATCATAAAGCAAATTATTTACCAGAAGGACTGTTTGATCATACGCCGTGCATTATATCTGAATGTATGGCGAGACAAGAGAAGCGAAGAAGCTTTAAGTACTTTAATATGTGGAGTCTTGCTCCTCAATTTGAAGAGGTGATCAGGAAGTCGTGGGAGGAGCCGGTTGAAGGCACACTTATGTTCCAGATAACAACGAAAATGAGGAGACTTAAGATGCCCTTAAGGGAGCTGAATAAGAAACATTTTTCAAATATAGAACACCAAGCGGACTTGATGCAAACTGAACTGTATGAACTACAGCGAAAATTGATTATACAGCCGGGTGACGAGGGCTTAATTAGAGCAGAAAGGAGCAAGCAGACTCAGTTTCGTTTCCTTGATAAGGCAAGAGCATTATACTTGAAGCAAAAGGCCAAAGCACATTGGTTAGCTGAAGGGGATAGTAACACAACATTCTTTCATGGTGCGATTAAAGCACGCAGGACCAAAAACTCAGTTGTGAAGATAGAGGATCATAAAGGGAGAATCTGTACCGATAGACAGGACATCCAGGAGGCGTTTTTGAGTTTCTATCAGGAACTGCTGGGTTCACAGAACATCACCAGTTCGGTAAATCAACAAATTTTAGATCTTGGACCTAAATGTACAACTGAATTATCAGAACTTTTGATTGAGCCTGTCACGAATGATGAGATAAAGACAACTATTTTTGCTATTCCAAATGATAAGGCCCCGGGACCAGATGGGTTCTCGAGCAAATTTTTCAAAGATAGTTGGCACATTATTGGGGACGATATATGCGCTGCAATAAAGGATTTCTTTGAGGCGGGCAAATTGTTAAAGCAGGTGAACACAACGAACATTACTTTGATTCCAAAAGTTGACAGGCCTGCTACTGTACTTCAATTTCGACCAATAGCATGCTGTAACATAACATATAAATGCATATCCAAGCTGTTATGTTCTAGATTGGCGAAAGTACTTCCGGATATTATTTCTCCTGTCCAAGGTGGGTTTATCAAAGGAAGAAGCATCGTCGACAATATACTAATTTATCAAGATTTAGTCAAACTTTATTCTTGACAGAATATCTCGGCCAGATGTATGTTCAAATTGGACCTTCAAAAGGCGTATGACTCAATTGAATGGGGATTCCTTCATCAAATGCTGAAAGGTCTGCAACTTCCCTCGCAATTTATTGATTTGATAATGCAACGTGTTACCACGGCGACTTACTCGCTCAGCCTGAATGGGGAATCGTTTGGTTTTTTTCATGGGAAGCGAGGCTTGAGACAAGGAGACCCTTTATCTTCACTCTTGTTTACGATATGCATGGAGTATTTAACTCGGCTATTGAAACATACTACTTCATCAATGGGGTTTAAATTTCATCCAATGTGTAAGGCTCTGAAGCTATCAAGTCTAATGTTTGCAGATGACTTATTGTTATTTAGCAAGGGAGATATACAGTCCGTCATGGTACTGTTACGAACCTTCGCGACTTTCTCTAAGGCATCCGGTTTAAAGCTCAGTAGAGGTAAGTCCAATGTTTACTTTAGCGGTATGAAGGGTCGGGTTAAAAAGGATATTATTGCAGTATCAGGCTGCCAGGAAGGAAAACTTCCGTTTCGATATTTGGGTGTCCCTATTAAAGCATCTAGATTATCGATCATTGACTGCCTTTCGCTAGTAAACAAGGTTACAGATAGAATTAGAAGACTTGGGGCGAGAAAATTGAACTATGTCGAAAGGCTAGTGCTCATTAAATCAGTATTTAGTACATTGTACAACTACTAGGCAAACATCTTCGTCATTCCAATGGGTATTATCAAGCAAATCGAAGGGATTTGTAGAACCTTTCTTTGGGAAGGAGGTGTAAATTACAGCACGGTCTCGTTGGTTTCATGGCGTAAGATCTACACGCCGTATAAAGAAGGAGGACTAGGGATTATTCAAAGCAAAATATGGAACAGGGCTGCGGTAGGTAAGCTCACTTGGTGTGTTGCAACACATCCTACAAAATTATGGGTGCAATGGGTGCATCATCTATACATAGCTGATGCGGATTGGTAGTCCTACGCGCCTACACAGAATTATAGCTGGGCGTGGAGGAAGATATGCCAAACCAAAGATCATATTCAACCGGCACTTGTGGCAAATGGATGGAATGTACAGGGAACGAACAACTACTCCGTAGCAAAGTGTTATGAGTGGCTTCGAGACAAGGAGAATGAGGTCGATTGGCAAAATTTGGTATGGAATAAATGGACGATCCCCAAACATAGGTTGATGGCTTGGATGTATCAACACAAAGCTATGAATAATAAGCATAAATTGAGACAGCTAAATCTGGTGACTGACGACCTTTGCTGTATTTGTAATAGCTATACGGAAGATAATGAACACCTCTTCTGTCAGTGCACGTGCAGTAGGAGAATTCTGAGTATCATGGAGGAATGGATACGGATGAAATTGAGGCCTAACATTGACAACCAATGGAGATTGATGCTGAGGGGGTCTAAAATGAAAAGAGCGATCGTTAATGGAGTACTAAATGCAGTGGTTTATCATATTTCGCACCGAGGAACCGAGCAAGAACCGAGAATGAGATCCTGAGACCAGAAGTAGTTGGAAAATATGCTATAGATGAACTTCGTATGTACATTAGAAATATTCAGAAGGGCAAAATGAACTCCAAGAATTTGGCTTACTTAAGCCAAATTCTTTGATTTGTGTATTTTGTGATTAATTAATATACTTACCTTTTACCAAAAAAAAATTAAAAAATTATTTAATCTACTTAGAATTTTGGGCCCGTTTTAAGTCCAACTAATTCCTTTTAAATTAGTTCGAGGAGAAGATTGTCAGACACGTTTCTTCATACTTTTACAACATACGTTACTTTTCATTTTCTTAACATTGATGTTTGCGCTTTTCCCGGTTTTCTTCGCTAGATACATCGAATTCTGTTCTTCCCTTTTCCGATCATGAATTATTTTGGTATCGATATTGTAATTTCAATTTCAGTTTTCTAGTCTTAATTCTTGTCTTAATTCATCTTCTGTTTTCGTAGTTATTTTGATTTCAGTTTTGCTTATTATTTGTTAGTATAGAATTATTATCGTTGCGTAGTTTAATTCAATTCGTATTCACCATGTTTATTTGCAATTCGTATTTTGTGAGTTTAATTACAATCATGTGTAGCTAAATTTTATCTAGGGTTTAAGGGGATCGATGGGTATTAATTGGGTTATAGTAAATTGACCTGTTTTTAATCGTATGAACTGTCGCCTGAGTATTGTTTTAATTCTGATTGATTAATTACTGGCCAGGATTAATTTGTTAGTATCACAATTAGGACTTTTCGCCGACCGGGTTAAGGCCTACTTAGGTCACGATATTTTGGGTAGACTAGCTTAATTCTAGCGACCGCAGGTTAAGTTTAGTTATAAAGTTTGTAGTAGTACCGACCGGACCTACACCTTAGACAGTTCTATAATTGACCTGTTAGTTGACTCCCTGACCCGATTGATATTCATTGTGAACCTGAGACCCTAGACTCTTTTATTATTGATTTACCTTTTAGTAATTAGCTGTCAGCCTACTAAACAACCAGAAAAACAGTGACCTGTAGTCTTAAGTCTAGACATTAGAACAAGTATTTAAGTCCCGTCTCCTTGTGGTTCGACCCCTAGTTCACTATCTGCATTAGTTAGTGGACCTTAGGATGTCTTTGATTAGGGATACGATTACCCCTGTCAGTTAACGACAAAATTTCCAACCCGACAAGGGATGGAGAAGCTACCGGGGTCATCAAGTTTCTTTGAATGCGGTTCATAAGAAGAGCACAACATTGAGCCGTAAGAGGGACACCTTTCTTATCCTCTATGGTTTTCTTTTTGGTGAAAACTTCTTTTAAAAACTTAGAATAAAGGGGGATTTGAGAAATTACCTCCGTGAAGGGTAAGGCGACTTCCACTTTCTTTAGAAAATACTTTATTTGAAGATGGTGATGGGCAAATACATTCAGGGCTTTTAACCCAACTCAAGCTGAGGAAACTTATTCAATGGTCACCGCTAACCGTTTTTGGTCCCAAATCTTTGGCATAACCTTAAAGTTAAGGTAAGGGCGAGGTTCAAACGAGGAAAGGCTTATGGTGGATACCTAGGCTCCCAGAGACGAGGAAGGGCGTAGTAATCGACGAAATGCTTCGGGGAGTTGAAAATAAGCATAGATCCGGAGATTCCCGAATAGGTCAACCTTTCGAACTGCTGCTGAATCCATGGGCAGTATATGCACGAAAAGGCTAATTCGAGCATTTTCCTTGTGTGTCTTAGCTTGTTCGGGGAAGGATAGTGGCGGCACAAAGGTGGGAGGCGATGGAATATAAGACTCCTCTTCTTCTTCGGCTAAGCTCACCTCCGCGTTCTCAAGAATATCGTACTCCGCTTGTATTCCCCAGTTTTTTTTGGGGGAAGTGGGGGCTGCGGCTTGCGGTGAACTTTGTTGATTGTCCTTAGTTATGGTGTTTTTTATGTTAAAATTTTTGTATGGATCTTCGAGCACCTTGCCACCTTTGAATACGACGGCGTTAGCTTCATGTGGGGGGTCTCTCGGGTTTTTCGGTTGCCCGGGCAGTCCATAGGGTGGACGGACTGGGGCAGCTACGGCTTTAGATGCGTCTTGAGAGTCCCAAACCTTTAGCCTTGCCTTAGTATCCAGGTTCTCACTCCATAAGTGACCAAAGGCTCTTTGTAATTGATTAGTGTTGTCCCATTGACCTCCCCCTTAACCATATTGGAAATTGCTTTGTTGGGCATAAGATTGAGAGAGTTAATTATAAGCTTGCTGATTGTACCGTTGGTTGCCTTAGTAGTTACCTTGGAAACTATGGTTATATCCTCGATTGAAATTGCTTCCTTGTTTAATTTGTTGGTTAAGGTAATTTTTAGGGACATGGAAATTTATGCCTTGTTGATTGAAATTGTTTTTTTGATGAGGAGGTAAATATGGGGGAACCTTTGGAAGGCTTTAGTTAAAAGGGCCTTTGTTGGCTTTGATTGAAAGACCTCAGTTGATTCCCTTGGATGCGTGGCATCGGATTTTGAACATTTTGATTTCCATAAGAAAAGTTATGACGAAACCTCGTGCCGACATTGTAAGTATTAAAGAAGGGATCGAATTGAAGACTTTGCCCATAAGATTGAATAGCTTGCACTTCATTTTACTCTTCCAAATAATTTTCTTCATTTGGAATACAAAAACTAGAGTCGTGGCCATAGTTCCCATGTTGGCTCTTGTTTAGATGGAGATGGTTGCCATGTTGGAACACTGCCTTGAATTTGGTACATGTATCTAGGAGTTGGTTTAGAGTGCATGGCATCCATTCTCATTGTTAATTCTTTAGTTTTAGCTTCAAGTTTCAATTCATTGTTACTCTTAGAAGAGTTCAGTTCAACGTTCTTCCTAGAATCTCTCGATTGACCTACTCTAGAATCACTCCTTGTCATCTTTTCGATAATACCCTTAGATGTCGCATCGGTAAGAGAAGAGAAATGTCCTTGATGGTAAGGATTTGCCGTGGATCCCCACTGTCAAATAATAACCAACTACACCTAACACGTAGATAGGGCGAGTCGGGTCGAATCCACGGGAACGGTAAGAGGCGTCTAGACTAAGGTCACCTAAATACAAGAGTAGGTCAACGAACTATGCTAAACTAGAATGATAGGAAGGGGAGAAAGGCTAAGACTATGACTAAGGTGATGGAGAAAACAAATAAGAAAAGGGCTAGGATTAGGTCGGGTTCAAGGGTGATGGAATGGTCAAGGAAGAGCTAAGGTGAAGGGTAGTCGGGTTATCTAGGTGTAGTCCGGGCTCTCGCTACGTAGACCGACCCAGAGGTTCTTGCTAGAACCCATCTTAGCGACACATATGACAAACGGGGTTACTAGCGTGCTTTCGTAGCCTAGGTCACGTCCGGGCTCTCGCTACGTAGACCGACCTAGGGGTCGTCCTCACCGGGCTCTCGCTACGTAGTGAGGGAACCAAACCCACGAGCAAACCACCACCCACAAGAGAAAAGGCAAGAAAAACAAGCATATGCATCTACATGTCATTCAAGCATTTCATCAAACATGTTCCATGCATCAACCATGAGGAAACCCAAAAGTTCCACCCACATCTCCAACAAACCCTTGATCACCCAATAAACACCCAAATCACCCTAATAACCCTAGCGAGAGTCTACTCAAACATATCTAAACAAACATCAACATAAATAAGAGGAATCAACACAAGCATCCAAACATACATTATGAAACTAACAAGAACAAGAGCAAACAATAACAAAGATGAAAACTTGATTAAATATGAAAGATTAAAGGAAAAGAGAAAGGAAAGATTATACCAAACTTGATGAAAGGAAAAGATGAACACTTGGATAGAAGAAGACCCAAAACATCCACCAATGTTGTCAAGATTGGTAGAATCTCCAAGAATTCCAATATTACAAGAGTAGTCTAACTCGATTAAACTAAGATTAAGGATTAACTAAGGACTAATCTACACTAATCTAGGCTAATCTAACCAAAAGTAGTCTAGGGTTTTGTAGGATAATTAAACAATACAAGAGGGAATTATTTATAAGGTTACAAGAATGAAGGAGGATGAAACAATTGACGCGGGCCTGTATTTGACCCTTCCCCGTCGGGAAGAGGTGGTCCCGGTCGGGAAGGGACCCTTCCCGGTCGGGAAGGCCTCAAGACAGAACCATCTGTTTTTGCACCATCCTTCCCGGTCGGGAAGGCATTATCCCGACGGGGAAGGACCTTGTAGGCCTCTTTTAAGATCTTTTTGGTCCCTCCTTGGTTCTCATGGGCTTCTCGTCTATTCTAGGGACTCAAGATCGAGTCTAAGAGGCTCTGGATTGGGTCCCAAGGTCTTGGGGTCAAATCCAAGGCATCGAGTTATCGTTCCTTCGCTTCGTTGGCTCCAAAAAGTGTACGTATTGAGCCGGAATCGCTCCAACTCTTCATGAATGGTCTCGGGAACCTGAAACGAGCTAGAGGAAGCATAAGTAGCCCATAAACCGCTCCCAAGGAGCGATTCCACAAGGAAAATGGGACCAAAACACAGAAATAGGCACTACAAACTACACTTATCAACTCCCCCACACTTAACCCTTACTCGCCCTCGAGTAAGCACATACTAACTACTAATGGGTATTAGCGCACCCTACCCCCTTTAAACTCACGCGAGTACACTTAGAGGAAAAGTGCACTCCGCAAGGCAAGTGGGGTCTTGCGACAAAACTGTGGATGCAACCGGACACCAAACACATAAACAATCAAACATACAAACAAACAAATAATCGGTTGCACCCAAAAGAAAACAAATACCGCTTCCCTCAAACAAGCAGTGAAAGAAGCACCGGTTTAGGACTCGTGGTAAGTGACAACGTTCCCATGCTAGAAATATAAACCAAGATGAACAAAACCCTAATAGTATGACGATAAAGCAACAAAAACGTTGGTAACTTACCTAGGTCCTCCTAACTTTCTAAGAACGTATTACGGGACGATCGGCGGGATGGAAAGTGATGAACCACGATGTTAGTCGACACTGTAGGTAAGCGAGACCCCGCCCCCTTTAGCGATGAGCCAAGAGGGTCGTCCCATGTTCAAAACCGCGTAACTAGTCCAAGTAAAAAGGTGGATATGAATGCAAAATGAGGGAAGACCGACCATTACCGCTATCATCCTTCCTAGGGACTCGGTCCTTTGGTAGGCTCTTCACGGTAATAGTCTGTAAAAGGCTTATTTTTGAGATGTTAAGATCTTTTTGTGAGACGATTTTCTTTTTGGCATTTTTTTCTTTCTTTTGCATTTTTTCTTTGTTTTGCTATGCCATTTCTTTTTCTTCTTTTCTATTTTCTTTTTGGCTTTTTGTGCCTTTTCTTTTTCTTCAATCTTTTCTTTCTTTCATTTTCTTTCTTTTTCGTTTCTTTGCCCTTTTTGGCTTGATATGAGTTGTAGACATTTCTTTTTGCAACAAGAAAGAGAGATTTCAACAAATTGCAAATTTATTGTGTGGATATGTGTAGGAAGTAGGGGTATGGGTGAGTCGGGACGACGCCTTCCCTTCAAACCCACAAAAAGGGGAGAACTTGGACTAATCAAACAATCCTAAACACGGTCACCTAAGGGACGGGACTCGGCAACCAAGGCCTTTTCACATCGTGGGTGGTCATAATGGTCAAAATGCAAATCCCGTAGTAAATCCCTAGTAAGCTAGGTGGACTCAAGGTAATGGACCAACGAAATCATTGATTTAGGGTCATTCTACTAGACCTAAGTCCAAGACTCGATTCATACTACTAGAAAGGGAAAGTAAACACTCGCACCCTAGCCTCTAAACCGGGTTTTCGAAAACCTTTTACACACACGACACAACTACACACACAAAACAAAGACTTGACAAGAACGAAAGAAAAAGAGACAAAAGGCAACAAAACAAAACAAGATAAAACAAACACATAAACAAAACAAACACCACCCCTAGCTTCCAAACAAATCACCAAATCAACCACAAACTTTACAAAGCTCCACCCGAGCACACAACATCACAATCTTCTCCAAATTCTGCAAGAGACAAAGAAGGAAAAAGGGATAGAAGATGTTACCGGACATCTTGAAAGCTCTCCAAAGCTATCGGTGATTTAAGCAACCTATAAGGAAAAAGGTAGGCAAAACACGCACAGCACGACAAATATACGATAAAAAGACATAAAAAGGAAAACACACAAAAGAAAATCTTTTTGATTTTTGTGAAAATTTTTCAAAGTTTTAGGGTTTTTAAAGATTTTTTCGAAAAAACTATGAAAATAAAACTAACTAGACTAAGATATCGCTCCCCCACACTTAAACCGAGCAATGTCCTCATGCTCAATCGTAGTGTGTGGAGACAAAAAAGAAAATAAAAGAAACTGCGAAAATAAAGATAAAAATCAAAGACAAAAGTGAAGAAAGGGTAGAATGTGTCCGGCCGGGGTGTAGTCAAGTCACCATGGGCCGACACAAGAAAAGATATGGATGGGGGAAGAAATAAAAAGAAGGAAACAAAAGGAAATGGGAGGGGAGGGCTAGGTGTAATCAAGTCACCTAGCCCGGATTCCGCCCAAATCCGACTAAATCCTAAAAAAAAGGGTGAAAAACTTGCAAATTTGGATTTTCAAATGACTCTCGATGTAGTCACGTCATCGAGAGTCGGGATCAATAACTACCAAGGCCTCGAAGGCCACCATGACACCAAGACACAAAAGTGTAAACGGGGAAGGGGATAAACAAGGGAAAACAAGCTATAAAAGACGGAAAAGAAAGGATAGTTGCCGTACCCATCGGTTAGCAACTCACTCGCTCCATCATCTCATGACTCAATATTGGCACAAAGATTGTCTTCTTCATTGTTATCCCGCTTCAATCGTGGTAATAACGCATGGTTGAGGTAGTAATGGTATGAGGGAGTGGGATTTGATGTGAAATTTGGTGTAAAGTGAATAGAATATGAGGTGAGGGTATGTAAATGAGGTACATGGGTCATGTGATACGAAGCGGAGGCAGTAGTTGCACGAGCAGTTCAAGATGCAGCAGGAGCAGTTAGTTCCAGAACGTTAAGAAAAAGATCCTAATAGGAAGGTTAGGGAGGTTGGGAGGGGGTATACAATGGTGGGGTGGGCTCACATGATGAAGAAGAGGCCAAAAGAGGAGAAGGGGACCATCCCGGTCGGGATGGATGGTCCCGGTCGGGATGCCTCACCCGTCCCGGTCGGTATGACACTCCAGGAACCTCGAAATTTGGCACCCTCATCCCGATCGGGATGGCTCCTTCCCTGTCGGGATGGCTCATCCTTCCCGGTCGGGAAGCCTTCTTCTCGCCCGGGAAGAATCTTCATCACCTTCATAACCCCAAAAGCTCCTCCAAAGCTTCAAAAACCAATCCTCCTGCTCACCATCCGTGCTCTATCAATGGCCATTCCTCTCTAGGAATCACCTTCACTTGACACCTATCCAACAAGCTCAAAACATCCATCAAAATCCCTCCCTCACATCGCTCGTCAAAATACCAAATTAATTACAAGAGTTTCACAAAACAAACAAAATCAAGAGATAAATCGCACAAATACAAACACAAGTACTCTAAAGAAGAAGAAAGGGGAATATACAACATGACGGTTCTTTAGGAACTCCGTCAAACCGAGGATGGTGGACTCTCATTCTTCAACCATAGCCCTCAAGGGCTTGGAGGAGCAAGTCAAACGCACGACCGACATCGTAATGAAGGCCCAAAGAGTGCTCGAGCCAAGTTATCCTCCACGGCCTCCAAGGTGGAGGCAAGAAGTAGTCACCAAAAGACCCAACGTCATCTTTCATGTTGTCTCCGGGGTCAATCCATCCTACGAGCTTTACCGACCTCTTCCTCCATAGGCACCATCTCCAATCACTAGCAAGCTTCATATCCTTGACACGAGGCACAAAAAGCGGTTTTGGCCTCGTTTCCTTGTTGCACATCCCAACACCTTCCTCAAGTTGTGGTTCCCCATCTTCATCACTTGTCCCCACATCATCTTGGAGGAGAGAATCGAAACTTCTACCGGCGGTTTCAATCTCTTCCAAACCATTGCTTGGTTTACTTACAAAGGGCTCTTGATGCTTATCCACATTCTCGGACATGGGCAACTTGGGCTTGTCAATTTCACCCAACAACTTCACAAACTCCACCAACTCATCCAACTTACTACCCTCCTCCAATTCTTCACCAACAATGCCTTCACCAAGGGTCATATCCTCATTCGTCTCTTTTTAGGTAGACGATTGAGGTTCTTCAAAGCAAAGTTCGCTCCTCCTAGGGAATTCATTAACGGCCTCGTCATTGGGTTGTTCCCCTTCCCCAAATGAACATCCCTCATCAAGTTGTGAAGATCGAGTTAAGAACCATTAGGGTTTGAGCCGTTAAAGCATTCAATCTAGCTTTACATTCCTCCCTTTCCCTTCGGAGTTCGGCCAAGATTTCATAAGTCTTTTGCGATTGGATGGCCATTTCTTGTTGGTTCTTTAGCATTAGAAGAATAGATTGATCTAACACTAAGTCGGGCAATCGGTGATCATTGGGGTCTTGGTAGTGAGGTTGAGGTGATTGGTAGTATTGTGGGTCATGGGGTTCATATTGTGGTTGAGGTGAAGGGTAATGCGGTGGGTTTTAGAAAAATTGGCTTCCATAAGCGTTCACTTGTTGGTAGCCGTTTCCATATCCTTGAAGTTCATACCCACTAGTGTCTTGATTACCCCACGAAGCTTGATAGTGGTAGGGGGACGTCATGTCATACCCTTGGTTCATAGAGGAAGATCGAGGAGTAGCTCATGTTGGCTTCCATGGGTGCGGAGTTTAGATCAAACATCATATTATGCTCAAAAATCGTGGCTTGTACCCGGTTGAGGACTTCTAAATCTAGCAACCGTCCGTTAAAGCGGCTCTAAGTTGCAAGAAGAAGATGGTCACCACCTCTAAGCACAAACTGTAGACTAAGAGCAAACGTGAGAAGTCTAGTGCTTTTTGGGCACTAGACAAGAGAGAAATAAACTTCACACACAAAAGAAGCAAAAGAAAACAAAAAGAAAAACACAAAAACAAAGACAAAGTCAAGCAAATAGGCAAACAAGGTCTAAACTAGCACCGTCCCCCGCAACGACGCCAAATTGATGGTAGGGATTTACCGTGGATCCTCACCGTCAAATAATAACCAACTACACCTAACACGTAGATTGGGCAAGTCGGGTCGAATCCACGGGGACGGTAAGAGACGTCTAGACTAAGGTCACCTAAATAAAAGACTAGGTCAACAAACTAAGCTAAACTAGAAAGATAGAAAGGGGAGAAAGGCTAAGACTATGACTAAGGTCACAGAGAAAACAAATAAGAAAAGGGCTAGGATTAGGTCGGGTTCAAGGGTGATGGAATGGTCAAGGAAGAGCTAAGGTGAAGGGGTAGTCGGGTTATCTAGGTGTAGTCCGGGCTCTCGCTACGTAGACCGACCTAGAGGTTCTTGCTAGAACCCATCTTAGCGACACATATGACAAACGGGGTTACTAGCGTGCTTTTGTAGCCTAGGTCACGTCCGGGCTCTCGCTACGTAGACCAACCTAGGGGTCGTCCTCACCGGACTCTCGGTACGTAGTGAGGGAACCAAACCCACGAGCAAACCACCACCCACGAGAGAAAAGGCAAGAAAAACAAGCATATGCATCTACATGTCATTCAAGCATTTCATCAAACATGTTCCATGCATCAACCAAGAGGAAACCCAAAAGTTCCACCCACATCTCCAACAAACCCTTGATCACCCAATAAACACCCAAATCACCCTACTAACCCTAGCAAGAGTCTACTCAAACATATCTAAACAAACATCAACGTAAACAAGAGGAATCAACACAAGCATCCAAACATACATTATGAAACTAACAAGAACAAGAGCGAACAATAACAAAGATGAAAACTTGATTAAATATGAAAGATTAAAGGAAAAGAGAAAGGAAAGATTATACGAAACTTGATGAAAGGAAAAGATGAACACTTGTATAGAAGAAGACCCAAAACATCCACCAATGTTGTCAAGATTGGTAAAATCTCCAAGAATTCCAATATTACAAGGGTAGTCTAACTCGATTAAACTAAGATTAAGGATTAACTAAGGACTAATCTACACTAATCTAGGCTAATCTAACCTAAAGTAGTCTAGGGTTTTGTAGGATAATTAAACAATACAAGAGAGAAGTATTTATAAGGTTACAAGAATGAAGGAGGATGAAACAATTGACGCGGGCCTGTATCTGACCCTTCCCGGTCGGGAAGAGGTGGTCCCGGTCGGGAAGGCCTCAAGACAGAACCATCTGTTTTTGCACCATCCTTCCCGGTCGGAAAGGCATTATCCCGACGGGGAAGGACCTTGTAGGCCTCTTTTAAGATCTTTTTGGTCCCTCCTTGGTTCTCATGGGCTTCACATCGATTCTCAGGACTCGGGATCGAGTCTAAGAGGCTCGGGATCGGGCCCCAAGGTCTCGGGGTCGAATCCAAGGCATCGAGTGATCGTTCTTTAGCTTCGTTGGCTCCAAAATGTGTATGTATTGAGCCGGAATCGCTCCAACTCTTCATGAATGGTCTCGGGAACCTGAAACGAGCTAGAGGAAGCATAAGTAGCCCATAAACCGCTCCCAAGGAGCGAATCCACAAGGAAAATGGGACCAAAACACAGAAATAGGCACTACAAACTACACTTATCACTCCTCCGGCGGCTGAGTTGAGGTTTTCCTTAGTTCTCGATGAAAGGGTGTTGAAAAAGATTTGGGGCGTTATAAAGTCGGGTATTCCATGATGAGGGAGTTTTCGAAGAAGATCCCTAAATGGATCCCAAGCTTCGCTTAATCTTTCAAATTCATCTTGATTAAAAGTTTGTATCTCCATGCGGTATTGGTTAGTTTTTTTTTTCTTTCGTAGAAACAAAATTCACAATCAAGAGAAAAATATCCTCCTTGTCAAACTTGTGGGAAGACTAACCATGCTGAAAAGGATTGTTACTTCATAGGCAAACCTCAATGTCGTCACTGCAAAAGATTTGACCACATGGAGAAAGATTGTAGAACGAAAACAGAAGCAAATTTCTCAAGCACCAATCAAGAAGATCGGTTGTTTTATGCTCGTCAAGCATCGATCATTAACCCATATGAGAAATGGCTAATTGATAGTGGTTGCACAAACCACATGACTAATAATTCTAGCATTTTTTGCAGATTGGATACGTCAATTAATATTCCAGTTCGGATGGGAAATGGCGGTGTTTTAAAATCCAAAGGTAAAGGCACATCACTGTTGCAACAAAAAGAGGAACAAAATACATTGACGACGTTTTTCTTGTTCCTGATCTTACTAAGAACTTATTAAGTGTTGCTCAAATCGTTAAAAATGGGTATTCACTTATTTTTGAAAATGACCATTGCAATATTTATGGACCTGACAAGAGAGAAATTGCTAGAGTTATTTTGGAGAATAAAAGTTTCTCATTAAAATGGGACTACCCACAAGAAAATGTGAATAGGGCAATGGAAGACATTTGGTTATGGCACCGAAGTCATGGACATTTTAATTTACGTGCACTAAGTGATCTCCACAAATAAAATATTGTGCGTGACTTCCCCTCAATATTTGTTATTAATGATTTATGTAAGCCTTGTCATCTAGGGAAGCAACACAGACTACCAATTCCAAAGGGACAAGCGTGGAGAGCTAAAGAGAAATTGGAGCTTGTGCATACTGATGTGTGCAGTCCTCAAAGAACGTTGTCACTTAATGGAAACAATTATTTCATCTTATTTATTGATGACTTCACACGCATGACATGGGTATATTTCATGAAGGAAAAATCTGAAGTATTTCATGTCTTCAAGATGTTTAAAGCTCTTGCAGAGAATCAAAGTGGGTGTACAATAAAAATGTTAAGATCAGATAGAGGAAAAGAATACACTTCATTGGAGTTTGATAGATTCTGTGAAGATGAAGGCATGGAACGTCAACTCATAGTTGGGTGTACACCTCAACAGAACGGAGTTTCGGAAAGAAAAAACAAAATTGTTATGGAAATGGCGAGATGTATGCTCGCTGAAAAGAAACTGCCAAAGAAATTCTGGGCTGAAGTAGTGCATACAACTGTCTATTTATTAAATAGACTCATTACAAAGGCACTTCGAGGAACAACCTCAAATGGAGCTTGGAGTGGAAAGAAGCCAACGGCGAAACATTTGAAGGTGTTTGGTTCAGTTTGCTATGGTCACATTCCACCTCAAAAAAGAGGTAAGCTTGATGAAAAGGCTGAAAAAGGAATTTTCATTGGGTATGATTCAAAGTCCAAAGGTTACAGAATTTTTAATCTTGAAACCAAGAAGATCATGATTAGTAGAGATGTTGCATTTGATGAAGATGCGATTTGGAATTGGGAGGAGATAAAGGTTGAAAAAAGTGTGATGTTGCTTCGTGTATCTCACCACGAGCAACATGAACATAATGAACCTGAAGATGATGCGAACACACTTTCTAATTCTACAATACAAGCAGGATCACCTCACCCAGGTGCAGATGATTCAGACATCATTACAGGCCCTCGAGGTAAAAAAAGCATTATCAGATATATATATATATATATATATATATATATATACATGATCATCGTCCAATTATTCACTTAGATCAAGAAGAGTGTGAGGGATGTCATTTTGCCATCGAAGAACCAAAAGATTACGATGAAGCATCAAGGCAAGAAGAGTGGCAAGATGCTATGCAAAATGAAATAAAGATGATCAAGAAGAATGAGACTTGGGAGTTGGTTGATAGGCCAAAAGATCGAAAATTAATTGGAGTAAAATGGGTTTTCAAGCTGAAGTTGAATCCCGGTTGCTCAATTAACAAACAGAAAGCCAGATTTCTTGTTAAGGGATATTCACAGCAAGATGGATTAGACTACGGAGATACTTTTACTCCGGTGGCTAGACATGATACTGTGCGCACCCTTATTGCTTTGGCCGCACAAGAGAAATGGAAAATTTATCAGTTGGATGTCAAGTCCGCATTTCTCAATGGCGAACTTGAGGAGGAGATATACATAGAGCAACCTTCAGGTTTCGTTGTCCAAGAAGATGAAGACAAGGTATGCAAATTAAAGAAGGCCTTGTACGGGCTAAAACAAGCACCCGAGCTTGGTATAGTAAGATTGACTCTCACTTTATTGATCAAGGATTTGAAAGGAGTAAAAATGAGCACACCCTCTATATAAAAAGAAAAGGTGAAAATGATTTGCTCATTGTTTCACTCTATGTTGATGATCTTTTAGTCACAGGTAATAATTCAAAAATGGTAATTGAGTTTAAGGAGGAGATGAATAAACAATTCGAGATGACCGACTTAGGTCTAATGCATTTTTTTCTTGGCATGGAAGTTGAATAATCGGAGAAAAGGATTTTCATCTCTCAAAAAAAGTTTACCGAAGACATCCTGAAAAAATTTAAAATGCAGCAGTGTAAAGCAATGGGAACTCCCCTCATTCTAAATGCGAAGTTCTCGAAAAATGATGGTGAAAATAAGGTTGATCCAAAGCACTTTAGAAGTTTGATTGGTAGTTTATTGTACTTGACAACTACTCGACTGGACTTGATGTATGCTGCAAGCCTCTTATTAAGATTTATGAATGAACCCAGTGAAACTCACATGGGTGCTGCAAAAAGGATTCTACGATACCTAAGAGGCACTAGTGACTTTGGTATTTTGTATCAACCATGTTCAAGCCCGAAGATGATTGCCTACTCAGATAGTGATTGGGCCTGTTTAGTTGATGATATGAAGAGTATTACTAGATAAGCTTTCACCCTTGGATCGGGAGTATTTTCCTGGATTTCAAAAAAGCGAGATGTTGTAGCACAATCTACTGCGGATGTTGAATATGCTGCTGCCTCAGCCGCTATTAATCAAGCCAAATGGATGCGAAAGATATTCGCAGACCTAGGTTATAACCAAAATGAAGCCACTGATATTTTGGTCGATAACAAGTCTGCAATAGCCATTTCAAAGAATCCAGTTTGTTTCACTAAGACAAAACATATGACGATCAAATTTTATGTTTTTCGTGATGCACAACAAGAAAAAGAAGTGAAACTCATTTATTGCCCGACAGAAGAACAATTGGCAGATATTCTAACAAAGGTGTTACTCAGACAACTGTTTGAATATCTAAGATTCCTACTCGGAGTGATTGGAAGAAGTCTCAAAGAGGAGTGTTGGAATATGAAACTTCTCCCAACTTAATGCATAATGAAACTCTTTCCATTGCATTGATGCATTAGGATGATAACATATGCATAATAACTTTAGATACTCATCTACATGAGTAATTATATGTATACGTTTAAGATGCATGTGATCACCTATATAAGGAACGCAATGTATTCTGAAAATCAATAAAAATAATAACAACAAATTAATATTAATGATCTCATTTTCTCATTCTAAATTACTCTTGCATTTCGAACATAAACAGATAAAGAAGAGATAAAATACTAGCTCAAGATTGTGATGTCTTCACAGGGAGGTGTTTTTTTTTTTTAATCTTACTCACCAATTATATAAAGAAGATAGGCTAGCATACTCACAGGTTAAGAAGCTTTGTTGTGTGCCAAATGCCTGTTTTCTTAACCAACCACATAATAATTGTATTAACTACCGTATCAACTAGTAACATATTTTCCCCCTCTGCCTACTACATGTGCATTTTGTTTATTCAAACTAGCCTCTAAATCAATCTTTTTTACCTCGTTGTCTTCCCTGTCAGTCTACTTCCTTAATATTTTCCGTTGTTTTTTCAAGAAGTGACAGGTTTACGTTTCTCTCATTAGAATGGAAATTGATTTTGAGAGACTTGCAAAGAATCAAGAAAGTGTTTGTCAATTTATGTTGCTAGATTGTAACTACGATAATGATTTGAGTTTATATACTTTGATTTTGGAGGATTGGTTGATTTGAATAGTGACATAGTGTAATCTATTGACAACTCTTATATTATTTGTGATTAATGTGTGTGATTATTGTATGTATTGAACAGAGGCAAGGTAATATTTTTTTTTATAAAAACAATTGGGGATTGACACAAGGAAAAAATAATTGATGTCCATTGTTGTTATAGACATGAGTTATTGCTGTAAACCTGAGTCTAATATTATAATAGACATGATTTATTATAAAAATTGATGTATATTTTTTACATAGACATATGTCGTGCGACCCATGTCTAAGTATTTGACAATATATGTCACTCAATTTAACATAGGTCGCAAAAACCTATGTTTATTAGCGAGAACGACTTGTTGTAACGGAGGCGTCCCGTTACCAACGGTTTGTTCACTATGCGAGAAGAACAAAACAAATAGCAAACAATAATAAAATGACACACAGATTTACGTGATTCACCAGAAAAATCACTGGCTACGTCCACACCGATAAGGAGACCAAATTCACTATTGTGGAGATATTAGTACAATAGTAGACCGTAATACACGCTCCTATTAGCTCACAGCTAAAGCCAAAAGTACTACCAATTCTACCAACCAGATAGTAATCTCAAACTGGAAAGAGACTACTCAAACTGAGTTCGACCTGCGACGAACTCACCGACGAGGCGAAGGACAAACAATCTTGCGGCCAACCAAGATCGGAACAAACTCCAACGGTCTCCAATGAAGACGAGATCAATAGAACCACCAAATAATAGGGACTCGGAACAAGTTGAGTTTTTTCCCGAAAACCTCACACATCAGCCCTCTATATTGTGCTCTCAAATCATCTCTCTATCTTAATTAACGTAGAAACTAGTCAGGTCTTTATATAGTATTATTCCACCTAAACTAGTTACCTAAACTTATAAGGAAACAAAGGCTAATCTTTCCTAAAATCAAACAATCTTATGTAACAACATTTTTACTAAAACAAGAAGGTCAACTTTAGGAAAGATATCAGAAACAAATCAATTCAAGGCCCAAAAGAACAATTGCTAGGCACTTATTTCCTAACAATCTCCACCTTGACTTGAATTGTCCAACCCGAACCAATGTTCTAAGTGCAGCTTCGAACAGTCGATTCTCAATTCACTATTTGTCCCAATAGTCTCCACCTTGACTTGAACGATCGCATCTTTCAACGGTCTTCAGTCAATAGTATTTTTTCTCCTTTTCCTTGAGTACCATAGTACCAACCTGCTTCAGCTTGTCAGCCCAACGCACAAAAGATCTTCCCCGAGATCTCGATTGTCTTTTTCACCCAAGACACGGGTCTTGCATTTTTAACCCAAGGCACGGGTCCTGCCTTTTTTTCACCCAAGGCACGAGTCTGCTCCACCTAGGAGCCCGCCTCATTGAGAAGCCGAACAACTGTTGATAGCTTGTCTTCAAAATTACGTAGTTCGACCCATTGTAGACACCCGCATTTGGCTGCTAGTGTCTATAGCGGTCTACAACAAAACACCCGATGATGATCGGACGTAAACGTGTTTTGACGCGCTCGGATATGGTCTCAAAATCATTAGTACTTGGCTTGCACTTTTTACGGAGTACAAATCTCACAAAACCAACCTCAATTTCAGGCCCAGTGGAGCGTTTTCAATCAAGTAAGACTAATTTGGGTCAAAACCGACACCGAATAAAAAACCTTTTTTTAGCGACCAGGTCAAAACCCGATCAATGACGAATTCGGTACAAAAATCAGCCACATACGCTTTTTAGAAGATAACCCAACAACCAAACCTCTTTAATTTAGGATAATATTTTCTTCCTAAATTCCCTCCTCCGTTTTGACCCACTCGATAGAGTAGTTCAGGCCCACTCGGTCGAGTAGGCTTGCGAACCGGGCGAACCGGCTTTGGACTGGGCACTCGATCGAGTGCACCCACACCACTCGATCGAGTGGCCCTAAATCGGGGTATTTTCTTTATAAATACCCCGTCACCTCAACTCATTTTACAACTTTTTCCAACCCTTCCTTCTACCTCGAAACTTACACATTTCAGCCACAATCACCATCATCTCGACATACACACATATGACCCTAATCCCGAGATCAAAACTCGTCAAATCCATCACTATAAATCATACACGCCATAAATCTCCTATATATCTCAACGCTCCCGTGCCTAAGCCACTACTAGACTAGCCGATTCCCGTGTAGGTTGAAGGTGTAAAATTCAATCCCGACTTCTCTTTTTCTTCCTTCTCTTCTCTTCGTCTTTTTTGTTGCTTTTTTCGTCTTTTTTATTTCTTTTATTTCATTACTATTATTACTATCGTATCACCATAAAATATTCGCCAATATATGTCGAATACGAAGGATGATGGGATAAGGAAACCGGAATACGAGAGTACTGCACTCGATGTTGCCGGTCGCTTATCCTAACACCCCGAGTATTTGGTTGTTGAAGCGAATCAACCTTAAAAAGAGCATCTTTTATTTAATTCTTTTCATCGTCGCGTCACTAATATCATTATTATTTTTATTTATCGTCACTATTAGATAAAACCATTGATAAGTGTAGTTTGTAGTGCCTATTTGTTGTGTTTTGGTCCCTTATTCCTTGTGGAATCGCTCCTTTGGAGCGATTCATGGGCTTCTTATACTTCCTTTAGTTCGTTTCAGGTTCCCGAGACCGATTTGGAAGAGTTGGAGCGATTCCGACTCAATACATACACATTTTGGAGCCAACGAGATAAAGGAACGATGACTCAAGGCCTTGGAATCGACCCCGAGACCTTGGGACCCAATCCCGAGCCTCCGAGACCCAATCCCGAGTCCCGAGAATCGGTGGGAAGCCCATGAGAGGCAAGGAAGGACCAAAGAGCGTTTAAGGAAGGCATACAAGACCCATCCCGTTCGGGATGGCCTCATCCCGTTCGGGATGGGGTGCTACATTAAGATGGCTGCTGTGAGCCCATCCCGGTCGGGACCATCCCGTCCCGGTCGTGATGACTAGGCCGTCCCGATCGGGATGATCCGTCCCGGTCGGGACCGTGATGCTGCTGCACGACTCTTTTTCTTTCTTCTCCTTCATTCTTGTACCCATATATATACCCCCTTCTTGTAATTTTAAGACATCTTATCTTACCCTAGATTAGTTTAAGCCTCCATTAGCATCTAAAACCCTAGATTTACTCTCACTCATTAGTTTTAATCTCTCTTTAATTCTTAGTTAATCATTGTAATTAGTTCTTGTATTAAGAGGATACTTGAAGAATTCTCCAAGCTTGACAACCTTGGGTTTTATTTGGGTTCTTATTTATACAAGATTGCATCTTTTCATCTTCATAGTGTTGGTATAATCATCTCTACTCTTAATCTTTGTTTATTCAATCTTGTTTCATCTTTTTATATTGTTATTGTTGTTAGTTATTCATAATGAATGTTTTGATGTTTAGTTTGTTTTCTCTTGTTATTGTTATGGGTAATTTGATAATGAGTGAGTAGTAATCTTGTGGGGTTAGTAGGGGGATTAGGGGTAGATTATGGATGATTAGGGTTGATTAAAGGGAAAAGGTTATATCTTTGTTGTTAGTCACATTGTAGGCACTCTATGTGTTTGTTGATATGCTTGTGTGAGTTGTAGTGGCCATGCTTCCCATGCTTGTGTTCATCTTCTCATTGATTGGTTATTTTGTGGAAATGTCGAGAATAGTTTAGTCGCGAGAGCGCGGACTAGGGTCTAAGTTGCGAGAGCCCGGACCCACCTTGACATCGGTCTAAGTTGCGAGAGCCCGGACCGACTCTAGCGATTAGGAGTTACCTATACCCTTGATCACCCCAGTTACCCTTCTACTCCTATGAACCCGACCTACCCCACTTTCTTTCCATATTTGATCCATCGTCTTAGTTAGCCATCATTTTTTTAGTTTATTCATTAGTTCGATCATTAGCTTAGTCATACTTCTCCTCCATCATAGTTTTCCATTTATTGTTCCTTTGTGTTTGTTTGGTAATCTAGTCTCGTTGTAGGCCGACCTAGTCTAAACCTTGATATACCGTCCTCGTGGATACGATACCGACTTACCCTAGCTACTCACAAGGTTAGTCGGTGTTATATTGATCGGCTAGGGACGTGACAAATCCCTACCATCAATTTGGCGCCGTTGCCGGGGACGGTGCATTGTTTAGACTTAGTTTGCTTAATTCTAGACTTAGATACCCTTCTTTGTGTTCTCCCATCTTCTCTTGTGAATATTCTCTAGTTTTTCTTCTTTTTCTCTTTGTCTCTAGTTGTGTTTGTTTATTGTCGTTGCCTAGTGCCCACAAAGCACTAGGTGTTCTTACGTTTGTTCTAGCGTGTAGTGTATGCCTAGGAGGGGAGGCGACTTCTATCTCTTTAATCCAGAGCCGGAGAGACTCTTTTGAGACTTTCGCCAACGGACGATTAATCGGGTTAGGATCTCTCAACCAAGTGCAAGCACCACTCATCAAGAGCAAGCCCAAGGAGCCGACTTGAGCATTTCACCTCGAGAGACGGCCGGAGGGACCTTCATCAATCCCTTCGGTGATTCTTCTCTTAGTTCCCCCTCTTCATCTACATCAACACTCTCTACACCACCATCTTCTCCCTTACATCCAAGAATGCCTAAGTTCTCCTCTCACTCCACATTCACCGAGGATGTCTTGCCTGGACCAAGTGCATTACCGGAAGCCTATACCGGGAATTTTGTGACAAAGACTCAATTTATCCAACTTGTGGAGAGGAGCCCATTTAGTGGTTTTCCCACCGAAGACCCGCACCAACACATGGAGACCTTCTCCGATTATTGTGACGCTATATCTCAAACCGGGGTTACTCAAGACCAAATTCGTTGGGTACTCTTCCCGTTTTCTCTTATTGGAAAAGCGAAGCAATGGATCAAGAGTCTCGATAGGGCAACCATGGGTATCGACACTTGGAAAAAGCTTGCCTTGGCGTTCTACCAAAAGTTTTACCCTCCGGAAAAGACGAACTTGCTTAGGGCCTCCATCACCGGGTTCCAACAAAGGGATGAAGAGAGCCTATATGAAGCATGGGAGCGGTTTAAGTCTTTGTTAAGATCGTGCCCTCATCATGGACTCTCACAATGGTTCTTGGTGCAACAATTTTGGAATGGACTTTACGAGGACTCGAGAGCTATTCTTAACATGGGCTCCAACGGTAGGTTCACCGAGGTCGATGACGACCAAACATGGGCGAGAATCGAAGAGATGGCGGTGCATAATTCGCAATACTCTAGGCCTAGGAAAGCACATCGAGGAGGCATACATGAGGTCGATGCTATCACCAAATTAAGCATTGACCTTGGAGCTCAACTTAAAACACACATGGAGACTATTGACAAGAAGCTCCAAAGCCACCTCAACCTAGTCCAAGGCTCTAGTTCCTCCCACCATCAACCGATTCAAGAAGTGAATGCTTTGGGGTTCGCACCTCCTACACCTTACTTTGGGATGTGCGACACTTGTGGAATCGTTGGTCACGACCCTATGACTTGTAGTGGGAGTATTGAGCTAGTGAACGCCTTTCAAGCGTTCAAGCAAGGTGCCTCCTTCTCTAATCAATACCAAGCTTCCAATCAAGTCCCTCAACAACAAACACTTCAACATCAACAACAACTTCGTCCCTATGTTCCACCTCCCTTACGAGACAACAATGAAAGTTACCAAGGTTATGTGGGTAACCAAAGACCCTTCAACAATTTCAAGCAAAATAACCAAGGCAACTGCAATAACAAGCAAGGGTTCCAACAAGGGAACTTCAATCAAGGTGGTTTCCAAGGAAACCAAAATTTCCAAGGAAACCGGAACATTCAACAACAACAAAACCACAATCAAGGCCTTAATCAAGGCAATTCTCATGGGTTCCAAGGGAACCATCAACAACAACAAGCAACACATGGCAATCAACAAAGCAAGCCTAGGAGCCGGTCTCCTATTCATGACTATGGTACTCCATTAGCCCTCACCGATACTCCGCATAATCCATCATCCCCACCAAGGGAATCCGACATACAAAAGCAAATGATGGATATGCAAAGGAATACCCAAGAAATGCAAAAGAATCAATTGGAGGCACAAATGACACAACAAGGAATCATTGCTCAAATTCTAATGGATAACAAGGA
Organism: Agrostemma githago; assembly: GCA_958450325.1. Lineage (NCBI taxonomy): Eukaryota > Viridiplantae > Streptophyta > Magnoliopsida > Caryophyllales > Caryophyllaceae > Agrostemma > Agrostemma githago. The sequence goes on along the minus strand of OY288252.1, from coordinate 25,873,197 downwards.
AATGAAAACTCACATGAAGATGATTGAGAATCAAGTGTCACAAGTTGCGTCGGGATGTTCTTCAAGGCAAAGGGGGCAATTGCCTCCTCAAGGTGAAACTCCAAATTATGAACATGTCAATGCCATCACCTTGAGGAGCGGTGCTACATATAATCCTCCCGTGTTTCCTAGTGAGCAAGAAGCAATGAAGGAAGTTGTGTCTCCAAATCAAGAAGAATCAAGCTTGGACAATCCAATGGAGGAACAAGTTCTATGGGTAGTTGAAAACCCCCAAGAAGACAACCCTCCCCCACTTCAAGCACAAGAAAAAGGTAAAGGGAAAATGTCAAGTGAAGAGTCCACCCCAATTGATCAAAACAAGTACCAAATCAAGTTGCCTTACCCATCAAGGCAAGTGAAGACTAAGGTGGACACTCATTACGACAAGTTCCTTAGTATTGTGAATAAATTGGATGTTAGTGTCCCGTTCACCGAATTACTCACCCAAATCCCGGCATATGGAAGATTTATGAGAGAAATCTTAGCTAGGAAGAGATCCGTCGACAAGGAAGAGACCGTAGCGTTCACGAGGGTGGTGAGCGAGCTTATCCAAGGTTCCACGCTTCCGAAGTTGAAGGATCCGGGTAGTTTTTCGATCCCTTGCACCATAGGCAACTTCTTGATCAAGAATGCGTTATGCGACTTGGGTGCGAGTGTGAGCATCATTCCTTATTCTATTTGTTGCCGACTCGGAATGAAAGAGTTGAAATGTACGTCCCTCACCCTTCAAATGGCCGATAAATCATTCAATAGACCATTAGGAATCTTAGAGGACGTACCGGTACGAGTGGGGAAATACTTCATTCCGGTCGACTTCATTGTGCTTGATATGCCGGAGGATGCCAACACTCCCATTATTCTTCGGCGCCCATTTCTACACACCGCGGGTGCCATGATCGATGTGAAGAACGGTAGGATCACATTTGAGTTAGGCAAGGAAAAGATAGTGTTCGGCCTCCAAGGCAACACTACGCCTACTAAGGATGAATCATGTAATATGATCCAAGCCAAGAAAGACATCGATCTAGGGGGTGAACCGGAAAAAAGCTTGAAGAAGTACTCTCATGTACTTGATGATGATGACTCCGATATGGAGGAAGATGAGAGCCCAATTCATGGGCTTGATGACAAGTTGAAGTGCAATGACAAGGAGAAATATGAGCCTCCCTTGGGGCCGCATGAGGACCGGTGGACGTTTGGGTATATCCCCAAGGACCAAAAGTACAAGTTCAAGTCCTTGAACTTGGAAGAGCGGGATGCCCCGTGAACGTCAAGGCAAGGCCATGAGGAGGCTTGGGATGTGGTCGGTTATATGACATGCTTGATTGAAGACTTCTCTAGGGCCTTCGACTTGTTCTTACGTGCCCTAGATGCAGATGGAACTAGTTTTGGTTGTTAAAAAAGAATGAAGATTGCACCATCCTTGGTTTGACGGAGTTCCACAAGAACCGTCCCTTTGTATATATCTCTTTCTTGTAGTTAGTTGGATTTTTGTGAATTCTTGTTATTTGGATTGATTGATGAGCGTTGTGAGGGAGAGAGTTTGATGTGTGTTTGAGTATTGCTTGATAGGTGAAGTGAGAACGCTCCTAGAGAGGATTGGCGATGATATACCTTGGGTTGTAGGCACGAGGATCGGGTTTTTGAAGCTTGGAGCAAGCTTTTGGGGCCATGGAAGTTGAAGAAGGCCCATCCCGGCCGGGATGAGGCGTCCCGACCGGGAAAGGTAAGGCTTCCCGACCGGGAAGGGTGCCTTCCCGATCGGGAAGGGTGCACCATATTTCGAGCTTCCTGTGAGCCCTTCCCGACCGGGATGAGGGCGTCCCGATCGGGACGGGTGAGGTAACCCGATCGGGATCAATCTTCCCGACAGGGAAAGTCCTCTGCTCCCCCTTTGTGATTCTTCTTCGCAAATCAAGTCCACCCAACCGTTTTATGCCCCCTCCCAACCTCCCTACTCCTCCTTGTTCCTATCATATGACCCATACACCTCACTTTACACCGAGATCCACATCAAATCCCACCCCCCTCACACCTTTACCACCTCTACCATGCGATGTTATCGAAAATGAAGCGGAAAAGAAATGATGAAGACAAGCACGTGCCTTTATTGATCTATGAGACGATGGAGAGAGTGAGTTGCTAACCTATGGTACGGCAACTATCCTTTCTTTTCCGTTTTTGTTGTTGCTTGTTTTCCTTTGTTTATTCCCTTCCCCTTGTACACTTTCGTGTCTTGATGTCATGGTGGCCTTCGAGGCCGTAGTATGGTTGCTCCCGACTCCCGACGACGTCATTACGTCGAGAGTCAATCGATTAGTCCAAGTTACAAAATTTTCACCCCTTTTTAGGCGTTAGTCGGATTTGGACGGAATCCGGGCTAGGTGACTTGATTACACCTAGCCCTCCCTCCCATTTCCTTTTTATTTCTTTCTTTTTATCTTTCTTCCCCCTTCCATATCTTTTTCTCGTCTCGGCCCATGGTGACTTGACTACACCCCGGCCGGACACCTTCTACCTTTTTCTCCACCTTGTTTTCAATTTTTAGCTTTATTTTCGTAGTTTCTTTTTCTTTCTTTTGTCTCTCCGCACCCTACGATCGAGCATGAGGACATGGCTCGATTTAAGTGTGGGGGAGCGATATTCTAGTATAGCTTAGTTTATTTTCTTAGTTTTTCGAAAAAATCTTCAAAAATACCTAAAAAGTTGAAAATTTTTCACCAAAATCAAAAAGATTTTCTCTTTTGTGTCTTCATTTAGTGTCTTTGTGTCGTATATTTGTGTTTTGCCTCCCTTTGTCCTTATAGGTTGCTTTAATCGCCAATGACTTGGGAAAGCTCTAAAGACATCCGGTAACATCTTCTAACCCTCTTTCCTTCTTTATTCCTTGTGATGTTTGGAGAAGGTTGTGTTGAGGTGTGCTCGGGTGGAGCTTTTGCATTCTTGTGGTGGATTTGGTGACTTGTATGGATTATCGGGGAGGTGTTTGTTTTATGTTTGTTTTGTTATGTTTTGTTTTTTTTTCCTTTGTTTCATTTTCTCTCGTTTTCGTCATGTCTTTAATTTTGTGTTGTGTTGTGTTATGTGTAAACCGTTTTCGAAAACCCGGTTTAGAGGCTAGTGTGTGAGTGTGTACTTTCCCTTTTTAGTAGTGTAAATCGAGTCTTGGACTTTAGCCTAGTAGAATGACCATAAATCAATGAATTCGTTGGTCTTTTACCTTGAGTCCACCTAGCTTACTAGGGATTTACTACGGGATTTGCATTTTGACCATTATGACCACCCACGGAGTGAAAAGGCCTTGGTTACCGAGTCTCGTCCCTTAGGTGACCGTGTCAAGGATTGTTTGATTAGTCCAAGTTCTCCACTTTTTGTGGGTTTGAAGGGAAATCGCGACCCCCGACTCACCCATTACCCTACCTCCTACACATATCCACACAATAACTTGCAATTTGTTGATTCTCTCTTTCTTAATTGTCAAGAAATGCCAAAAAGCCAAATCTTGCCAAAAAAAGGGCAAAGAAAAGAAAAAAGAAAGAAAAAAAAATGAAAGAAAGAAAAGAAATGAAGAAAAAGAAAAGGCACAAAAGCCAAAAAAAAATAGAAAAGAAGAAAAAGAAATGGCATGGCAAAACAAAGCAAAAATGCAAGAGAAAAGATAGTGTTCGGCCTCCAAGGCAACACTACGCCTACTAAGGATGAATCATGTAATATGATCCAAGCCAAGAAAGACATCGATCTAGGGGGTGAACCGGAACAAAGCTTGAAGAAGTACTCTCATGTACTTGATGATGATGACTCCGATATGGAGGAAGATGAGAGCCCAATTCATGGGCTTGATGACAAGTTGAAGTGCAATGACAAGGAGAAATATGAGCCTCCCTTGGGGCCGCATGAGGACCGGTGGACGTTTGGGTATATCCCCAAGGACCAAAAGTACAAGTTCAAGTCCTTGAACTTGGAAGAGCGGGATGCCCCGTGAACGTCAAGGCAAGGCCATGAGGAGGCTTGGGATGTGGTCGGTTATATGACATGCTTGATTGAAGACTTCTCTAGGGCCTTCGACTTGTTCTTACGTGCCCTAGATGGAGATGGAACTAGTTTTGGTTGTTGAAAAAGAATGAAGATTGCACCATCCTTGGTTTGACGGAGTTCCACAAGAACCGTCCCTTTGTATATATCTCTTTCTTGTAGTTAGTTGGATTTTTGTGAATTCTTGTTATTTGGATTGATTGATGAGCGTTGTGAGGGAGAGAGTTTGATGTGTGTTTGAGTATTGCTTGATAGGTGAAGTGAGAACGCTCCTAGAGAGGATTGGCGATGATATACCTTGGGTTGTAGGCACGAGGATCGGGTTTTTGAAGCTTGGAGCAAGCTTTTGGGGCCATGGAAGTTGAAGAAGGCCCATCCCGGCCGGGATGAGGCGTCCCGACCGGGAAAGGTAAGGCTTCCCGACCGGGAAGGGTGCCTTCCCGATCGGGAAGGGTGCCTTCCCGATCGGGAAGGGTGCACCATATTTCGAGCTTCCTGTGAGCCCTTCCCGACCGGGATGAGGGCGTCCCGATCGGGACGGGTGAGGTAACCCGATCGGGATCAATCTTCCCGACCGGGAAGGTCCTCTGCTCCCCCTTTGTGATTCTTCTTCGCAAATCAAGTCCACCCAACCGTTTTATGCCCCCTCCCAACCTCCCTACTCCTCCTTGTTCCTATCATATGACCCATACACCTCACTTTACACCGAGATCCACATCAAATCCCACCCCCCTCACACCTTTACCATCTCTACCATGCGATGTTATCGAAAATGAAGCGGAAAAGAAATGATGAAGACAAGCACGTGCCTTTATTGATCTATGAGACGATGGAGAGAGTGAGTTGCTAACCTATGGTACGGCAACTATCCTTTCTTTTCCGTTTTTGTTGTTGCTTGTTTTCCTTTGTTTATTCCCTTCCCCTTGTACACTTTCGTGTCTTGATGTCATGGTGGCCTTCGAGGCCGTAGTATGGTTGCTCCCGACTCCCGACGACGTCATTACGTCGAGAGTCAATCGATTAGTCCAAGTTACAAAATTTTCACCCCTTTTTAGGCGTTAGTCGGATTTGGACGGAATCCGGGCTAGGTGACTTGATTACACCTAGCCCTCCCTCCCATTTCCTTTTTATTTCTTTCTTTTTATCTTTCTTCCCCCTTCCATATCTTTTTCTCGTCTCGGCCCATGGTGACTTGACTACACCCCGGCCGGACACCTTCTACCTTTTTCTCCACCTTGTTTTCAATTTTTAGCTTTATTTTCGTAGTTTCTTTTTCTTTCTTTTGTCTCTCCGCACCCTACGATCGAGCATGAGGACATGGCTCGATTTAAGTGTGGGGGAGCGATATTCTAGTATAGCTTAGTTTATTTTCTTAGTTTTTCGAAAAAATCTTCAAAAATACCTAAAAAGTTGAAATTTTTTCACCAAAATCAAAAAGATTTTCTCTTTTGTGTTTTCATTTTGTGTCTTTGTGTCGTATATTTGTGTTTTGCCTCCCTTTGTCCTTATAGGTTGCTTTAATCGCCAATGACTTGGGAAAGCTCTAAAGACATCCGGTAACATCTTCTAACCCTCTTTCCTTCTTTATTCCTTGTGATGTTTGGAGAAGGTTGTGTTGAGGTGTGCTCGGGTGGAGCTTGTGCATTCTTGTGGTGGATTTGGTGACTTGTATGGATTATCGGGGAGGTGTTTGTTTTATGTTTGTTTTGTTATGTTTTGTTTTTGTTTCCTTTGTTTCTTTTTCTCTCGTTTTCGTCATGTCTTTAATTTTGTGTTGTGTTGTGTTATGTGTAAACCGTTTTCGAAAACCCGGTTTAGAGGCTAGTGTGTGAGTGTGTACTTTCCCTTTTTAGTAGTGTAAATCGAGTCTTGGACTTTAGCCTAGTAGAATGACCATAAATCAATGAATTCGTTGGTCCTTTACCTTGAGTCCACCTAGCTTACTAGGGATTTACTACGGGATTTGCATTTTGACCATTATGACCACCCACGGAGTGAAAAGGCCTTGGTTACCGAGTCTCGTCCCTTAGGTGACCGTGTCTAGGATTGTTTGATTAGTCCAAGTTCTCCACTTTTTGTGGGTTTGAAGGGAAATCGCGACCCCCGACTCACCCATTACCCTACCTCCTACACATATCCACACAATAACTTGCAATTTGTTGATTCTCTCTTTCTTAATTGTCAAGAAATGCCAAAAAGCCAAATCTTGCCAAAAAAAGGGCAAAGAAAAGAAAAAAGAAAGAAAAAAAAATGAAAGAAAGAAAAGAAATGAAGAAAAAGAAAAGGCACAAAAGCCAAAAAGAAAATAGAAAAGAAGAAAAAGAAATGGCATGGCAAAACAAAGCAAAAATGCAAGAGAAAAGAGAAAATGCCAAAAGAAAACCCGTCTCACAAAAAGAAATCCTCACAAAAATAAGCCTTTTTTCTGACTTTTGCTGTGAAGAGCCTACCAAAGGACCGAGTCCCGAGGAAGGATGATAGCGGCATTAGTCGGTCTTCCCTCATTTTGCATGTTTTCCACCTTTTTAATTGGACTAGTTAGGCAGTCTTGGACACGGGACGACCCTCTTGGCTCACGCTAAAGGGGGCGGGGTCTCACTTACCTACAATGTCGACTATCACCGTGGTTCCTCACTTTTCCACTCCGCCGATCGTCCCGTAGTACGTTTTTAGAAAGTTAGGAGGACCTAGGTAAGTCACCAACGTTTTTATTGCTTTATCGTCATACTATTAGGGTTTAGTTCACCTCGGTCTGTATTGCTAGCTTGGGAATGTTGTCACTTACCTCGAGTCCTAAACCGGTGTTTCATTCACCGCTTTTAGAGGGAGGCGTTATTTCTTTTGTTTTGGTTGCAACCGAGTATGTGTTTGTTTGTGTGTTTGTTTGTTTATCTGTTTTGTGTCCGGTTGCATCCACAGTTTTGTCGCAAGACCCAACTTGCCTTGCGGAGTGCACTTGTCCTCTAAGTGTACTCGCGTGAGTTGAAGGGGCGTAGGGTGCGCTAATACCCATTCGGCTAGTATAGTAGTTAGTGTGTGCTTACTCGAGGGCGAGTAAGGGTTAAGTGTGGGGGAGTTGATAAGTGTAGTTTGTAGTGCCTATTTGTTGTGTTTTGGTCCCTTTTCCTTGTGGAATCGCTCCTTTGGAGCGATCCATGGGCTTCTTATGCTTCCTTTAGTTCGTTTCAGGTTTCCGAGACTGATTTGGAAGAGTTGAAGCGATTCCGACTCAATACATACACATTTTGGAGCCAACGAGATAAAGGAACGATGACTCGAGGCCTTGGAATCGACCCCGAGACCTTGGGACCCAATCCCGAGCCTCCGAGACCCGATCCCGAGTCCCGATAATCGGTGGGAAGCCCATGAGAGGCAAGGAAGGACCAAAGAGTGTTTAAGGAAGGCATACAAGACCCATCCCGTTCGGGATGGGGTGCTACATTAAGATGGCTGCTGTGAGCCCATCCCGGTCGGGACCATCCCGTCCCGGTCGGGATGACTCTTTCTTCTCCTTCATTCTTGTACCCATATATATACTCCCTTCTTGTAATTTGAAGACATCTTATCTTACCCTAGATTAGTTTAAGCCTCCATTGGTATCTAAACCCTAGATTTACTCTCACTCATTAGTTTTAATCTCTCTTTAATTCTTAGTTAATCATTGTAATTAGTTCTTGTATTAAGAGGATACTTGAAGAATTCTCCAAGCTTGACAACCTTGTGTTTTATTTGGGTTCTTATTTATACAAGATTACATCTTTTCATCTTCATAGTGTTGGTATAATCATCTCTACTCTTAATCTTTGTTTATTCAATCTTGTTTCATCTTTTTATATTGTTATTGTTGTTAGTTATTCATAATGAATTTTTTGATGTTTAGTTTGTTTTCTCTTGTTATTGTTATTGGTAATTTGATAATGAGTGAGTAGTAATCTTGTGGGGTTAGTAGGGGGATTAGGGGTAGATTATGGATGATTAAGGTTGATTAAGGGGAAAAGGTTATATCTTTGTTGTTAGTCACATTGTAGGCACTCTATGTGTTTGTTGATATGCTTGTGTGAGTTGTAGTGGCCATGCTTCCCATGCTTGTGTTCATCTTCTCATTGATTGCTTATTTTGTGGAAATGTCGAGAATAGTTTAGTCGCGAGAGCGCGGACTAGGGTCTAAGTTGCGAGAGCCCGGACCCACCTTGACAACGGTCTAAGTTACGAGAGCCCGGACCGACTCTAGCGATTAGGGGTTACGTATACCCTTGATCACCCCAATTACTCTTCTACTCCTATGAACCCGACCTACCCCACTTTCTTTCCATATTTGATCCATCGTCTTAGTTAGCCATCGTTCTTTTAGTTTATTCATTAGTTCGATCATTAGCTTAGTCATACTTCTCCTCCATCATAGTTTTCCATTTATTGTTCCTTTGTGTTTGTTTGGTAATCTAGTCTCGTTGTAGGCCGACCTAGTCTAAACCTTGATATACCGTCCTCGTGGATACGATCCCGACTTACCCTAGCTACTCAATAGGTTAGTCGGTGTTATATTGATCGGCTAGGGACGTGACAAATCCCTACCATCAATGCATAATGGAATCAACACAAAGGACAAGCTTCACAGGATGGGCTGTACCAGTGATGCTAACTGCTGCCTCTACGATCGTGAACAGGAGACGCCATCTCACCTTTTCTTTGATTATGTGTACAACTCCAGGATACTGCTGTTAACTGAACAGAAAACGGGACTGAATCTATGCATAAATCGAGTGATATAGGCTGATGACGGGACAATAAAATGGAAACTTGATGCGTGTGTCCTGGCTGTTACTCTCTATAATGTGTGGTTGCAGCGAAATAAGGCAAGAATTGACGGGTTTATGATCTGGCCTGAAAAAGTGGTGAACCAGGTTGTATCCGAAGTGAGGCCTCGCATAAAGATCAATGAGAAAGACGAAGTGACTGATGAAGACGCCATTTACCTCCGGAAAATAGGATACGAATGTTGACGCGAGTTAGCATTCTTTGATATCTTTGTTTTTGTCCTCGATATTATTGTACAGAATATGGCCTTCCTTGTATATTTTCTAATGAATGCAGCTCCTTACATTTCACCAAAAAAAACTAACCTCCAACACGAGACCTGGACTCACAATGGGTATAGCAGAGTCTGAGCCCACCCTCTACAGCCTCACCATGACCTACAGTTAGCGGGTCATCTCCGCAAAAGCCGCTGTCACCCATTCAAAACGTCTCAGTTGACTCAAGTCTGTCAGAAAAGGCAAAATCCTAGTACTAAACCTCTCGCCCTTATCCGAGAAGTGGGTGGACCATAGGAAGTACCACAGCCACAGACGGGCGTCCTGCACCGCCGTGTTGGGCACTCTATCCTCTAAAATCACCACTCTCTCGAAGTGGTCAGTCATATATGAACTAACCAAAGCATGGGGTATATTATAGGCCGAGGGCTCCAAACAGACCCCGATCCCGTAACCTCAACACTACCTAGCTGAGGGCCATCTGGAGCCCACCTGATCGACTCGGGTCCCCAAGGCAGTCCCGTGATCACCCCAAAGTCCTCCAAAGTCAATACGACGTTGCAACGACATGTCGAATGTCGAGGTCGTGTCATGAAAGCGACATATCATCGCTCTAACCACCATTAGGTTGCACTTGGTCTTGCAACCTATCAGCCGAACCCAATGTCCGGCTAAGGGACCCAAGGCCGTCCCCATAACCACCTTCTTAGCCTCGGGGCTAAGCTTCTGTGAATAAATCTCCAAACACGTTGTAAAGCCCGAGAACGTCCTCATCGGACCTGGGGGATGCAAACCGCAACGACACAAGTAATAACAAACTGTGCAAGTACGAATCAAAGTCAAATACTAGTGAATAACAAAACAATAAAGGTACTCACCTTGCCGTGTACAGTATGACTAGACACGTGTAAGTCTGGACGGAGAAATAATTGTCGAATGTCCCAATCCGGAACACAAACGGGATCCTCTTAAGCAGCCTCCTCGTCCTCTACGATAGGCCTCTAGCAACCGTCACGAGCAAGGTACGCCTCGTGACTCGATCAAAGTTAGTCTCATCCACCGCCCCGGACTCAAGTCAAGACGAAGGAGCGCTTCGACGCCTCTTAACGCCACCTGAGAAGTCAATGAACTCGGACCGTTAGCCTCGCTGCTCGTACTAACTATAGGGACACCCTCAGAACGTCCCATACCATCTCCAGCTAAAAAAAAGAACAAACAATGCACTTCGGGTCAGGTCAAGACAACCCAAACAGGTCAAAATAAGCTCAAAATTTCGGAGTAGAATATCAAAATTCCAAAAAGCTCGCTAGCACCCATTTTTTTGACCCGGACGCAATAAAAGAGGTTTCGGAAAATCCGACATTGTTACGGTCTCATTTGGTCCGTCGTAAGCATTACAAACTCACGAAGTGACCTAGAGTGCATTCCGGGTCACGAAAATTGACATATGAGCTACCCACAATATCACAAGCAATAATCTAGCAAGATTACAAGAGTCAAGTACGTGAATAATCGAGAAATCGATCCATAAACCTTAGCATTTCGATTTTCACCCAAGGGAGGCCATTAAAGTACCTTCAAGCTTTCACTTCAAGCAAATAACTACACCTACAAGTTCTATACTACCCTAATTCGAAACGGGGACCAAGAACAAGCATCGAAACTTAGCAAAATCGAAATACTCAAATCAATTTCTAGGATTTAAGAAAATTCAACCCAAAAATCACACCAATCGAGTACAAATTGGCAATAGGTGAGTAAGGAACACTTACCCGAGGTTGACATAATTGAGTATGGCGAAAATTGAGTCGGAAATCGGTTGATTGAGTCGAGAATACGAGCTTGGGGCAAAGGGAATCGCGCGTTTGAATTTTGGATCGAATAAAGCTAACCCCCTTTCAAATCGCAACATTTAAACAAACTCTGGAAACAAAAATCTGGGCCGCCTCAGTGTGGGCGCCCGAATTCTAGGGCGCTGCAGCCCAGGCGCCTTCGTATTGGGCTGCAGGAAGGAGAGCGCCTAATCTATCAACATAAAACGAAAACCGGGATAATCCGAGCACAGATCTCAATACCCGCAAGACATACATGCATGTACCAGCCCAAATAAACATGTCGAGACAATTCACTCCTCCCTAACGGACTAATCCAGGCATATTACCTTCCCACTAATCGGACAATTAAGTCAATTTACCTCTCCCAAGCGGGATAAGCAAGGCATGCGAAATCCCCAGCCAGTACGGCAAGCTGTACTAAAACCTATTGCAACCAACTATACTATCCCCTCCATCAGAGCATCCCTTAAGCCGGCACAGCCCGTTATGCAAACCCATGAAAATCCCTAGTGGTAGCCAACAACTCAAAATACCAAGTTCAAATAGCGAGCCTTTCAACAAATTTACAAGTACAAATCGATTACCCCAACAAACCCTCAATCCAAAGCAATAAACTTACATCCCCAGCGGGAAACCACAAACCCGGGCGAAGTACAAAAGACAATTATGCACTCGCCAAGAGTTTATGCAATGATCCTTGGAAAAATCAAAATGCAAATACAAATTACCACTGTTCAATATGCCAGGAACAAATAGGAATCTATTCTAAAGAATACAGTGTGCAAAGACCAGAGATAGTCAGAAACTATCTCAAAGAATACAAAAGTCCAAAAACAAAGGTTTGTTCCAAGATACAATGTGCGAAGTGCATAGATAATCAGAAACTATTTCAAAGAATACGAAAGTCCGGGATTGAAGACATGTTCCAAAGATTACAATTTGCAAAGGCCAGAGATAGTCAGAAATTATCTCAAAGAATACAATAACAAAAGTCCAGGAACAAAGATTTGTTCCAAAGAATACAGTGCGCAAAGACTAGAGATAGTAAAAAAATATCTCAAAGAATAAAACACGCAAAAATCCAGGAGCAGACAGGAATATGCTCCATATAATACAATTAAATGCAGCCACCTCAGAGGGATTTATACAATTCAATATAGCCACCCGAGAAGGATTTATTCAATTCAATTCAACCACCCGCAAAGGATTAATTCAAAACCAAGTCACCCGAGAAAGACTCTAGCAAAGGGTCTATTCCAAGGACCAAAACATTAATCAACTATAATACCACTGCAAACCCAAAGCAAAACAAACAAACCCAAACCAGCACTACAAGAAAAGCAGCCACGGGCGTCCATATGAAGGGCGTCCTGGGCATACAGACGCCTATATGGTGTCTGAGTCAGAAAGCAGGTGTCCACTGTCGGACGCTAAAAATGGCTTCCGACAAAAAGTTGGAGGGGAAATATTGATGCCATATGGGCCTTAATGGCATCCACTGTCGGACGCCAAAGGGCTGCATATGGCGTACGCTAGCGGACGCCCGCTCTGGTTTCAGAAATTTTTTAGGGGTGTCCATTGTCGGACGCCCGCTTGCCCAACTCGCTTCAAATTCTAGCCGACCCCCCTCGCCTCCTTCATTCCTTAAAAAATATTTCACTCTCTACCCTCTCTCTAAACTCAACCGGAATCCTCTTTCCAATTCTCCCTTCTTATTCTTAATTTTTGGTATGTTTTTATTATTTTAATTAGTTCTTATTCATTATAATGTTGGTTAGCTTTGATTTTTTTTCAATTATTTTGGTAGTTTCATAGTTAATCTTGTTTAGGTCTCAATTGAGTTGCCTTGTTTGTTTAGCCCAATTTTGATTAGGTAGATTAGTTTTGCCCATTAGCCCAATTTTGATTAGGGTTTGATGACTTCAGTTAATTCGGGGATTAAGTTGATGAATTAGGATTTGGATAATTTGTGATTATATTGGGGAAATTAAGTTAGAGAAATTAAGTTAGGGAAATTATGTTTGAGTAATTCGTAATTTGTGAATAAATTGCGATTACATTTTGGTTTTTAGTCAGTTCTAAACTAAATTAAGTTTAGGGATATATATATATATATATATATAGAGGTAGGTTCAAATAAGGTCCACAATTTTTTTATGTCTATATTGAAGTTACAGATGACATACGCTAAAGTTGCATTTGTATATATATCAATTTTGACCAAATGCAACTTTAGCGTATGTCATCTGTAACTTCAATATAGACTTAAAAAAATTGTGGACCTTATATCATACCGATACCGAAACATGGGATTTATACTTTGATGGAGCATTTAATTTTCGAGGGTTCGGAGTCGGGATCCTCTGATAAGTGTAGTTTGTAGTGCCTATTTGTTGTGTTTTGGTCCCTTTTTCCTTGTGGAATTGCTCCTTTGAAGCGATTCATGGGCTTCTTATGCTTCCTTTAGTTCGTTTCAGGTTCCCGAAACCGATTTGGAAGAGTTGGAGCGATTCCGACTCAATACATACACATTTTGGAGCCAACGAGATAAAGGAACGATGACTCGAGGCCTTGGAATCGACCCCGAGACCTTGGGACCCAATCCCGATCCTCCGAGACCCGATCCCGAGTCCTGAGAATCGGTGGAAGCCCATGAGAGGCAAAGAAGGACCAAGGAGTGTTTAAGGAAGGCATACAAGACCCATCCCGTTCGGGATGGGGTGCTACATTAAGAGGGCTGCTGTGAGCCTATCCCGGTCGGGACCATCCCGTCCCGGTCGGGATGACAAGGCCGTCCCGATCGGGATGATCCGTCCCGGTCGGGACCGTGAACTGGCAGCGCGACTCTTTTTCTTTCTTCTCCTTCATTCTTGTACCCATATATATTCTCCCTTCTTGTAATTTTAAGACATCTTATCTTACCCTACATTAGTTTAAGCCTCCAAAACCCTAGATTTACTCTCATTCATTAGCTTTAATCTTCTCTTAATCTTAGTTAATCCTTAGTTAATTATTGTAATTAGTTCTTGTATTAAGAGGATACTTGAAGAATTCTCCAAGATTGACAACCTTGGGTTTTATTTGGGTTCTTATTTATACAAGATTTCATCTTTTCATCTCCTTAGTGTTGGTATAAACTTTCTTACTCTTAATCTTGTTTATTTAATCTTGTTTGAATCTTTTCATATTGTTAGTATCATTGTTCTCCTTGTTCATAATGGATGTTTGGTTTATGAGTTTGTTTTCTCTTGTGAATGTTAGTTTCTCATTGATAATGAGTGAGTAGTCTTCTTGTGGGGTTAGTAGGGAGATTAGGGGTAGATTATGGATGATTAGGGTTGATTAAGGGGAAAAGGTTGTATCTTTGTTGTTAGTCACATTGTAGGCACTCTATGTGTTTGTTGATATGCTTGTGCGAGTTGTAGTGGCCATGCTTCCCATGCTTGTGTTCATCTTCTCATTGATTGCTTATTTTGTGGATATGTTGAGAATAGTCATAGTCACGAGAGTGCCGACTAGGGTCTAAGTTGCGAGAGCCCGGACTCACCTTGACATCGGTCTAAGTTACGAGAGCCCGGACCGATTCTAGCGATTAGGAGACACCTTTACCCTTGATCCCCCCAATTACCCTTCTACCTCTATGAACCCGACCTACCCCACTTCTTTCCATATTTGAGTCATCTTCTAGTTAGATATCGTTTACTCTAGTTTATTAGTTAGATCGATCATTAGCATTATTTAGCATTGTTAGCCTAGTTCTTATTCCTCCTCCTTAATAGTTTTCCCTTTATCGCTTCTTCGTGTTTGTTGGCAACTTAGTCTCGTTTTAGGCCGACCTAGTCTAAACCTTGATATACCGTCCTCGTGGATACGATCCCGACTTACCCTAGCTACCCACTAGGTTAGTCGGTGTTATATTGATCGGCTAGGGACGTGACAAATCCTAACCATCATCCTCCTAATCTCGCCAAAAGGGGAGCATACTCCCGTGTCCATCAAGCTGGACATTGATGTTACCAATAATGCAGCCGAATACGAAGCATGCATTTACGGGCTACAAGTCGCCGCCAATTTGGGGATCAGAAATCTCCGGGTACACGGTGACTCATACTTGGTCATTAACCAAGCACTTCAAAAATGGAAGACTCGGAACGCTAATCTCGTGGCCTACCAGGCACGAGTAAGGGATCTCGAGAAACAATTCCAAAGGGTAGAGTACATATACTTGCCTCGGGAGGAGAATCAGTTTGCAGATGCACTCTCGAAATTGGCATCTTTGCTGAATATCCCCGACCACGTGACCAGTATGCCAATTTGCGTCGAAAGACGGTCCGGCATACATTCACGACATTGAAGACATTGAGATAACTGATCCGGAACCATGGTATCAGGCCGTATTAACGTACCTGAAAAACAGAGAATATCCTCCCGGGACTGAAGGCCGAGCCAAGAAAGCCCTACGAAGGCTAGCTACCTAGTTCGTCCATACCGATGACGGACAACTGTACAAAAAGACGGCGTAGGGGGCTCTTCTCCTTTGTGTTGACAAGTATAAGGCCGAAAAGGTTATGGCCGATGTACATGATGGTGAAAACGGCCCACATATGAATGCTCACATGCTGGTCCGGAAAATCATGAGGCTCGGGTATTACTGGAATACTATGGAAGCCGACTGCCAGTTATATGTCAAACATTGTCATAACTGTCAAATCTTCGCCAATGTGCAACATTTGCCGTCATCCTTGCTTTATACCATGACATCGCCATGGCCATTCTCGACATGGGGTATCGACATAATCGGGAAAATAAATCCCTCTGGTACCGGCGGACACTGTTTCATTTTAGTAGCTATCGACTATTTCACTAAATGGGTCGAAGCTGAATCATATCGCATTCTCAATGCTAAGCATGTCGCCAAGTTTATCCAAAACAAGATAATATGTCGGTATGGCATCCCACCTGAATTTATCAGTGATCACGGGACTCATTTTCAAGCCGAGACCGCGGCCCTGCTGACCAAGTATAAAATTCAAAGGCATACGTCCTCGCCCTATCATCCCCAAACGAATGGAGCAGTAGAGGCGGCCAATAAAACAATTGTCACCATACTCAAATAGATGGCTGATAATTACCGGGACTGGCCCGACAAAATACCTTTTGCCCTATGGGGATACCAGACGTCAATTCGCACCGCAACCGGGGCAACGCCGTATTACATAACTTATGGGATGGAGGCTGTCCAGCCAGTTGAATTGGAGGTACCGTCCCTCAGAATTCTGTTAGAAAGTCAAGTACCCGAAGCAGACTGGGTTCGAGCGCGGTATGACTCGTTGGTTCTACTAGACGAACGACGATCCCGTACCCTAAACAACTTCCAAATTTACCAGAAGATGATCCAACGGGCCTTCAACAAAAGAGTAAGGCCGAGGAACATTAAGGAAGGGCATCTAGTCCTTAAGTCAATTCGAGCTTTATTACCAGTTGACCCAAGGGGATAATTCAAACCTAATTGGGCTGGTCCATACTTGGTAAAGAATATCCTATCAGGAGGAGCAGTGATGCTGACAGACCTGGACGGGAATGAGTTCGTCAACCCGACCAACCTGGACCAGCTGAAGCGTTATAATTACTACCCTTAGCCTTTTCTCAATGTCAATAGCAAAATTTATCAAAATCATTTTTTTACAAAAAGCAAGTCAACGAGCTAGAATCATTTATTCTACTGTCACAAGCATCTTGAACCAATAGTCTTGATGTAATTCGAGATTGCAAATCTACAAAACTTGAACTACGTTTGGTTTGATTCCACTAATTGTGGATACGTAGGCAGCCCCTCAAAAGGGCACAACTAGTGCAATCGAGAAAAGACAGGAACGGTTTAATAATAAACTTCCTTTATTAATTACAAATAAAAAACCCCGATAAACTCGGGAAATTACAAAATGCAGGAATTCAAAAAATGCAATAAAAAAGCACACGACACAACAAAAATAATAATAATATTCAAATAATAATAAAACTAAGGACTCGGTATTCAGGGCATCTTGCCCTTCCCCTTCTTCTTGGCCTCCTTTGCCGTCCACTGACGACGACGTGGAGGGGAGCGTTTCCGAATCACCACGGGAACCTCTTTAGCTCGGACTCGCTTCTTTGAGCTCGAGTCCTCAATCACTTCGACGGGCCCAAGTCGGGCCCTCACGGGCTCAGGAAGTCGGTCACGTGGGCCTAGTCGGTCTCTAACTGCAAGTTTTGGCCCAAGTCGTCTCTCCAAGTCAGTCTGGGGGTTTGATTTCCCCCGCATGCTGCTAGCACCAGCCTCCTTGGATCGAGTCTTAGTATGTGACTTAAGACCCGATTCTAATCGGACTAAAGTAGGAGTGTCTCCCTCGTCGAAGAACCCCTGTTGTCCTTCGCCGTCTCCCGGCGAACCAGTTCGAAGGCCTCATCAACCTTCAAAGCTTTACGAGCTTCCTCGGACTCTTCGAAAGTCCATTTCTGGTAAGCGCGTGAAATCCAAGCGGATTGGCAAGGGCTGGGTATGGTCCACATGGGACGGGTGAACCACCTCTGCGACCATGTGTCACACATAGCGTCCGTCAATTGGAGCGAGATGCTAATGATAGCCTCAGTCTCAGGAATGCGCTGAGACGAACCGAACTGTCTCAGGAGGCGGTCCGGGTAAATGTGAACTCTCAGTCGAGAGACAGAATCACCAAGTAGCGGGCTTGGTCTCTCTTGGCCAATCCCGTCAGTTTGGAGAGGAACCACCAGGCGACGGTCCACCTAATTAAGGGACCACCGTGAAACACCAGCTCCTCAGCCCAGTAAGCTCGGTTTATATGGTGACTCGAGCTTATCCGTCGCCTCCTCGAGCTAATCTGACTTCTCCGATAATTGAGTACACTCGGAGGGGACTCTATGATTGACAGACGTTCAGACAACCAAATATGAAAAAGTATACACAAAAATTCGTGAGCATCGGCAAGGTTCGCCAGAGTTCACTCGATCGAGTACATCAGCTGACTCGATCGAGTAAGCCCTCTAAAAACAGGCAGTAGCTCGTCGAAGATGTCACTCGATCGAGTGACCTACGTACATCAGAAAATTCGCACGAAAACGGAAAAGAAAAACAAAAAATATTGCCAGATGTATACCTGCAGAAGACGAACGCTCCCAGTCAGCTGTCGGTCCGGGTCAAGTCGCCTGGCGTCAAGACCCATAATAATCTCCCCAGTGGCTAGCCAAGCAGGGCTATGACCAGTCTCCATCTGGTCAACCACACCAATCAGCCTGATCTGACCCAAGCACGAGTCAGCCTCCATCATCCCCTCAAAGACATAACGGTGCAGCATAGAAAAGGCGAAAGCCCTACGCCTATGAGCAGCAGTAATCCTCACGTCTTGGAGGTTCATAAACTTTTCGGCCAGGTTGAAAAGGGAAACATTATTTCCCCGCACCATTCGATCTGTCTCAGCATGAGACAGACCCAAGAAATCCCTCAGCCTCCTTCTTGGATTCGGGTAGAACGGAGGGATAGCAGGACGAGCGATAGGGCTCCAACTACCTATAGCTGCGATCTTCTCAGGTAGAGGGCATATCTGTCCTCGCGGGAACGCGAAGACGTGATGGGTAGTATCCCAAAACGTCAGGCAGGCGTCCAAAAAGTGTTAGCCGATTATCAGACGTTGAAGTGGGAACAGATTGACAATTCCCATTTGGGTCAATTGAACTTTCTCTTCGTCCCGAAAATATTGGGACCAGGGAAAAAGCATCGCGGTCAGATGGTCGATACCCATGACGGAAATTTGAGCCTTCTTGAAAGTCTAAGAGATTTTGAGGAGAAGGAGTTTGTGATTTGGGATGCAGTAAGTTGAAGTAGGGATTCCTATATTTATAATAGAAAAACCTAACTGAACCCTAACTACCATGCCTCCTCAGCAAACCTCGGCCCTACGCGCGCACAGGCCTGATTGCAGTTCAGAACCTAGAATAGGAATCAAGTCGTCTCGAGCATTCCTAAAAATTTCTAAAAATAAAAAAAAAATCTTTCAAAAATTTTGCTTTTCAAAAATCAATATTTTATTTCCCCAGCGTGAGTCGGTGTTTCGCCTATGTGTTACATGCAAGTTGTTATGTGTCAGCATACAGGTACACCCCAGATTTCAGAAGCAAGTCTTTGCGCAACTCATTTACTCCCCACGGAGTTATCATCATCAGGACAGGTATGACCCTCTTTTTATGGCTGGCGAGCCCTTCACGCAAGTCTAATGGACTATAAACGACCCGACCGAAAGGCTGCCAGGTCGTAATATGCGATTGGCCTGGTAGCTACTCTGACTTTCGCCTTGTCCAAGCGTCAGTCTGAGTGGGGGCTCTGTAGAAACCCGCATTTTGCCTGCTAGTGTCTATAGCAGTTCCCGACAAAAAAACCGATGATGATCGAACGCAAACGTGACTTAGTATACTCGAATATGGGCTCGGAATCAATAATATCCGCCGTGGACATTTAGCTGAGTACAAATTTCTCAAAACAAACCTCTAATTCAGGCCCAGTGGGTCGTTCCGAGTAAAATAAGACTAATTTGGGCCAAAACCGACACCAAAAATAAAAACCATCTTTTGGCGACCGGGTCAAAACCCGGTCAAAGACGAATCCGTCCTCAAAAACAGCCTAGTGAGCTTCGAGAAACTTGCGCCCAAATACAAAATTCAAAAAATCAAAAAAGTCAACCATTTCCTAAAATGGCTCGCCACCCTTATCCACTCGATCGAGTGGATTGACCTCACTCGAGCCTCAAAAACCGAAACACACCCGTTTTCTAGGGCACTCGATCGAGTGCACTAGGGCCACTCGATCGAGTGACCCTAGGTCGAGGGGTAAACTCTATAAATACCCCTCCTTGTGCACTTCATTTTAAGTTTTGAAGTTTTGGCACATAACCCTACACTCTCATCCTAACACTCTACTCCTCTCTACACTACAACCCTAGCAACACAAGTAAAAAAAAACCGAGTCATTTGTCCATCAAAAACCGACAAATCCACCCATACACACACACACACACCATAACTTTTCATACATCCTCGATACTCCCGCGTTCCCATCGCTATTACGAGTCCATTGCCGAGGCCTTTACCAAGCATGTATGTTGAGGGTGTCATAAACCCCATTTCTATCTTTTCCCCACTTCGATTCATATGTACATTTTTATACTTTATGTTATAATCGTATTAGTATACTAACACTAACACTAACGCTAACACTTTACAATTTTCGCATCTTAATTCTAGTTCTTTTTTATCATTTAATTAATACCGTCACTACAATAATAAGGGTCTATTGCAACATTTTGAATGCAACACTTCGTTTTTGTGTTGCAATTTTCAATACTAATATTTGCTATGCAACACCTATCTAAAAAATGTTGCATTTAATCTTAAAATGCAACATTTTTACAAAAATGTTGCAATTATAACAAGATTTATCAACACTTTTTGGTAATTGTTGCATTGGGTGAAACACCTAGCAACACTTCTTTAATTTGTTACGATGTTGTTAGGATGATTGGTAAATCACATTTAAATAATAAAAAGAAAATAAAAAAATGAGAATGTGAATGTTTGGTTAGATTTTAGAGTAAAATGCTTTTAAAAAAAATCTCAATTACATCTTTACTCTTAGGAAACCAACGTCTCTTATATTTTGATTAACTAAGCGTTATTTAATTAATAAACATGTGAAATAGAATCGGGTGCGCGAGTTTTGGCACAGACTTATAAGACAGGTCATAGGAGTTATTTAATTTCTCGAAAGAAATTTGTACGGGTCATTTAATTTTATATTTAAAGTTATGTGTGTGTTGGATCGTCGCAGATGAGGTCAAACTATGTTGGTTGTGAGTAGTTTTGACGACCGAGCTGAGTTAATGAGGTCGGCATTGGGTCGGGTTATTTTTTATCAGGACAAGAAAATAGGGTTCACTTATTTAAGGTTTGCGTCATTTTCGGATATATTTTTCTCAGGTCGGATTGAGTCATAAAAATTGGTTCAACTCATGTCGGGTTGAGTCACTAGCCTTAAAAAGGTTAATTGTGACTCCTTATATGCGGCAATTTAGCCAAATAGCACAAATAAAAACAATACGGAGTGCAATTCGCGTCATCTTTTTATAATTTACTTCCTCTGATCCATTTGTCCTTCTATATTCATTGCAATACTATTTTAGTTAAAAATAAATAAATAAATTAGCCAAAGACTGTATTAAACAAACAAATAAACAACATCTCTTGTGTTTAATTTTGAAAAAAAATGTCATTGACAGCACAAAACCCCTATTTTCTTGTCATTGAAAGCACGGGGCTTCTATTTTCATTTGGCTTTAACTTACTCGCTACCCTAAGCAATACACTTAAACTCTCAGCACTTGCCTCTCAAATTGACACTTTCAGTCTCATCTCCATCTCGCTTACACTTTCACCGAATCGTCGTCGTCAACCTTTGATTTGCATCCCCCGACGTCCATCTCCATCGTTGATTATTTTTTCATCTGATACCTTGCAAGGTATTTCTTGGTTCGTTGATTGGTTTGTTTTGAGTATGAGGTTTGTGGTTAGATTTTTAGTTTAGGTCGATTTTGTTAATTATTTTGATTTTAATTGATTGATGTTTGAAGCCCTAGGGTTCAATTCCTCCATTATTTTTATTTCGAACAACGATCTGTGTTCGGATTTGGAGTTTGAATTCTGAGGGGATGAATGTGACGCGTTATCTAGCAGGTGGTGCGACCGAGTCTGGAAACCTGATTGGGACCCACATGACATTTATTCTGTTGATTTGAGTGAGTGTCAGATATGCCCCGAGGTCCGACGAGGAAATTAGGATGTTACCTTCACAGAAGATGATAAGTTGGCCGAGGTTTGGTGGGAGGATTGGAAGGAAGTCAGTTGAAGAAAATGGGGGCCGTGAATACTTCTCATAGGATCAGGAATTTGTAGGAATGGCATATCTTCAGGTTGAAGATAGAACGCCTTGGGACTCTCCTCCAATCCTTTTTCTAAAGACCATCAAGAAGCAGGGTGTCACTATTTTTAAGGGCCATAAGAACTATGAGTGGATGCTCCACTTGCAGCTAGGAATCAGGTATACTATATTCTAGACTCCTAACATGAAGTTTCTTTCCATAATGTAATTGCTTAATTATCCATATCTAATTGGAATATTATAGAATAAAGCAAAGTCGTTAATAAGTCGTTCTCTCCTGTTGAGAAAAACAGTTGTTGAGTACGATTTCTGATGTACCTTTCATCATGGGTTGGCTTAGAAAAACGCTCTCTACGTTGGTTACATTGTTTCAGTATGTAGTGATAGTAGCATTTGAGGAGCATAGTTACTCTATTATTGTCTCTCTATCAATGGTTTGTATCTTGGTACACTAGATGACCCCCTTGGCTCAATGGTTAAAACATGATCTCTACTGCTCAAATTTAATCCCCTTAGTTTCCCCTCCAAGATATGGCACCTTGATATTCCTTAGGGTACATAGCCAAAAGGTTCAAAATTCTTTTGGGTGAAATGTGAGTAGATTCATTCATCAAAAAAGTGGGAGATACAAAGCATATTCTGTAGAACTATAAAAATCAACAAGAAAGCACAAGGAAACAACATTAAGCATTGTATATATCCTATATGCCTGAAGAACCAAATATCCTGACTAATGAAGACATCTTTCTCGCCTAGTCTAAGGTTCAAAATTTATTGATCACTTACCGAGTTAGCAACATAAACTTGTTATGATTATTGTTCATGCGCGGTATACATTGAACTCACAGGTTACAATGAAGTTAGCGCCTGATAGAAAGAAGTTTATGGTGGTACTTGGAGGTGATGCGGTCAAAGGTGAGATTGAGATTTTTCTAGAGACTCTTCACTCCTCTACTTAAATAGAATAACAAATTTTTGTAAGTGAAGTTGTTGGATCACATGTTGTATGCATATCAAAAAAACACTACTCTATATATCAGTATATGAGACGGTCTTGCATGTTAGACAAATCCATTAACCTTATAATTAATGAGAAATAACTAAGAAATTAGGTTGGACTCACGGGTGAAAGCAACTCATAGAACCAAAAACCTTCTTGCTGCTCCTATGCTTTGTTAATTTCATATTTAGTGTTGAAGTAGAAAATATAGGTATATTCAAAGTTGCCTTTGCAATGGATTAATTTTGGCTTGGTCTTATGACATTTTTGCTGGTATGTCTGAACTTTTTGTATAGCAGGCTAGTTGATGGAAAGGATTTTTCGTGGGTCCTAACCAACAATAAATAACCGGCTAATCCTAGTGGGTAGCTAGGGTAAGTCGGGCCGAATCCACGGGGACGGTAAGAGGTGTCTAGACTAGGTTTACCTAAACACGAGACTAGGTCAACGAACTAAACTAGACAAAGGCGATAAGAACGGGATGAATCTATGACTATGAATAAGGTAACGAAGAAATCAAATAAGGAAAGGGTAGGGTTAGGTCGAGTTCATAAGTGTAGTAGGATAGTTGGGAGATCAAGGGTGTAGGTTTCACCTAGTTACTAAGGTCGGTCCGGGCTCTCGCTACGTAGACCAATGTCCGCACTCTCGTGTCAAAGACAAAACCCGAATACTTAAGCAAGTTGTCACCCAATACACAAGGATTCAACCACAAATCAATCACACAATGAGAAGAGGAATACAAGCAAGAGGAGCATTTGCAACTACTACTCTAACAAGCAATTCAACAAACACATGGTGCTCTTAATATGTGACTAGTAACAAAGAATCCACCCTTACCCACAATCAAACCCTAATCATCCATAATCAACACTTAATCCCCCTACTAACCCCACAACAAGTCTACTCAAACATAACTAAACTAATCCTAACCATAACAAAAGAAATCAACACAAACAACAAAACATTCATAATGGAATAACAAGAACAATGAACAATAATCAAAGATTGAAACTTGAATGATTAAACATGAAAGATTAAAGGAAAAGAGAAAGGAAAGATTATACCAAACTAGATAAATGGAAAAGATGAACACTTGCATAGAAGAAAACCCAAACAATTCCACCAAGGTTGTCAATCTTGGTAGATTCTTGAAGAGATCCAATAATACAAGCAAGAGTAATCACTAGATTAAGGAGTAATTAAGGACTAATCTACACTAATCTAAGCTAATCTAACCTAAAGTATTTTAGGTTTTAATGGGTAATGAAGAACATAACATAAGATTACAAGAGGAAGGGTATATATAGGGTTACAAGAACAAAGGAGAAGAAAGGAAACAAAGGCGGGTTACAGCACAGCCTTTCCGGCCGGGAAGGTGGTGGTCCCGGTCGGGAAGAGGTCATCCCGGTTGGGAAGAGCCAAGACAGCAGCCCTCTTGTTCGTCCACCTCATCCCGGATGGGATATGATGAGGCCATTCCCGTCGGGGATGAGTCTTGTAGGACTCCAATATGATCTTTTTGGGTCCCAAGGTCTCGATATCGAATCCAAGGCATCGAGTGATCGTTCCTTCACTTCGCTGGCTCCAAAAAGTGTATGTATCGAGTCGGAATCGCTCCAACTCTTCATGAATGGTCTCGGGAACCTAAAACGAACCAAAGGAAGCATAAGTAACTCATAAACCGCTCCCAATGAGCGATTCCACAAGGAAAACGAGACCAAAACACACAAAATAGGCGCTACAAACCACACTTATCACTAGTGTCGGTCTGTTGTGGGCATGTGGCTTACAGTTTGAGTTTGTAGGAAAAGCTTAGGGACACATACGCAAGGTCAAACCATTTGTAACATAAAGCCCACCCTTTTTTGTCAAGCATTCAATCTTCATACAAAAATACTTGTGTTAGAGGTATATATGTTCTTTTATACCTTCGTTTTTGTTAATGTTTAAAAAATTTGTTGCATTATCTGTTATTATTATCCGTTTTTTCTTGTCACAGGCCACCTTTCAGGAAACCTATGAATTTATCGACAGCAAATTTGGATTCACTGAAGACTTATATGTGTACGATATTTATTCGTTTTTGTATTCAAACAATGCTTTGATTTCTCTTGGCTCTTTTTCAATACGACAATTTTTTAATAAGATGTAGTCCGAAATATGAATATTGATTTTTGTATTATTATTGAACATGTATTTTGTGGATCAAATAATTATTATTTTTATATCAGATGTCTTGTATTGGTGGATGCTATTTGTAACAGTTAATTAAGCAGGCGGCAAAAAATTAAAACAAATGTATATTATACATTATCATGTAAGAATGTTTCATTAGAATTAGAATAGCGATGTCTTTGACAAAATTGTATATGTTGCATTAGCGGCAAAATAATGTTGCCGTTATGTTTCATTCGGACAAAAAAATGTTGCATAACATTGAAACTAGTGTTGCAAAAATTTTTAAGGAAGGAGAAAAAATGTTACATATTTATATTTAAAGCGTTGCAATAATTTCTCAAGATATGTGTTGCATTAGGGTATCGTTACAACATTTTTATAAAATGTTGCATTTGAGTAGAAAATGTTGCACAAAGTGTTACATTAGGCTATTGCAACGGAGCTTTAAGCAGCACAGTTAAAAATGTTGCATAAACCCTTAAGCAACATTTTAAAGGTCATATGCAACATTTTTGCTACGTTGCAATAGACCTTTATTGTAATAGTGCGTGTATATGTATGTATAGTATTAAAACTCGGATCCTAACCCGTTTGACTATGACGACCATCCAGAGTCCGTTTAATCCCTTTACAAGCAACGACGGAGGCGGCACCCTTTCGAGGAGCGCCGCCCCAATGTACTTAAGGGCGTAACGAGATCGTGGTCACTCATAGTTGAACGCGTAGGACTCCATTTCTAAGATTAGTGCGAGATCCGTTGATGCGAAAATCAACATCACATAATCCGTTAGGATTAGTACCGATGTCGTGACGCGGAGGGCTACAATTTTGTCACTAATCAAATTTTTCAATCCCATAATATCACATTTTCATAAAATCCCGATGACGGTCTCATAATCGTATAGTACACGATTATGACATCGAAAACCGAGTTGAATTTCAATAATGCAATATTTTTATTCAACTCGGTCAACCATCGACTTTAAACAAATAAAAATGAAACGAGTCATGCCTCGTACAGGGGGCACTCGACCGAGTGCTATAGGCTACTCGGCCGAGTAGCACCTCAAAAAACGAGACAGAATGCTATTTTGACAACCACTCGGCGAGTCTCGCAATGACTCGATCGAGTGGCCGTGCACTCGGTCGAGTTCCCTCATAACTCGGTCGAGTGATGTCACAAAAACCGGGCAGTAGTCATCTTAAAGACACACTCGACCGAGTCCATGCCATGACTCGATCGAGTGGGTCCTGTAGCCCGAAGAAAACCGAGAGCTTTAATGCATCATTCGAGCCTCGTCCTTTTTTTTTACGACTTTAGTCGTCACGTGTAAAGTCAATCACGTGATCCTCTTTTCAAAACTTATGCATATCAATACACTTTAACGACTTTGATCGTAGTCTTTCACGAATAGTCTTATATTGACGACTCTTTAGTCGTGTCCGATATATGGCTAACCAAGACGCCATTTTTCGATGTGATAAGTCGGGACAAGGCATCTAGATTTGGGATCGGGCTAGAACCACGCCTAGGTCCCATATCTCCGTCCTCCGTTTAATACACAATATAATGTGTATTTAATCGAAGTTTGTCCATCCACCTAACTTACGGTCTAGTTTTCATCTATTGTATACGGGTCCGTTTCAGGCTATTATTTATCATTTTGTATTTTCTATTTATTCCGTTTTATTATCATTTGTAATTTTTGTATTGGCCGGGTAGTATTTCCGCCCGTGTATTTTGTACGTATTTACGAGTTTTTTTATTTTGATGCTTATTGCTTTATAAATGAACCTCGCATGCTAAACAACTTAGACAATAATTAGATGCATTAAATGACGTAGTTAATACAAAATTCGCATGTTTAGCCGAAAACGCTGTTTGCATATCATTTTGTCGTTTTACTAGCGCGCGTACACGAACACGAACAATGTCTTAGTAGAGGCCGCTATGTGCGGGCAGGGTTGGGTGTCCTTAGTGAGCTTCCCAAAACGTACCCTCACCCCTTACTCAGAACCTCGGATTCCGGATGTCCGAAACCGTTGGCGCACGAGAGTCATTCTATACACGATAACCGGTGCAGATGGTATCGGTATTGCAATGCAAAGGGACGAGCCCCATAAGCTCTGAAATCGAAATGGGCCATACTTTATGTACGGTCCATGACGACATAGAGTGGGCTCGAATGGGTCCGAATTTCCATAAATTCGGTGGCGACTCCAACATTGACTTAAATTTCGAACCCGAGAACAATCTTACCACGAGATTCATTCGCCTACCCAAAACCGCGCGTGGCCGCTTCGGGGTGGACCTACGTCATGTCCACACTGTTATGTTTATAACATGATAGGTATTTGCTGCTGGGTTTTGGGTGTGAGCTAGCGAGTAGCTTGGATCCTACTCTTTCTTCATTCACAATTTATGGAATTCTATAAACCTGTTTGGAGAATTTCCTTTTAGCCCTTTTGTAAAAAGAGGTCTTTGTATTGACTTACCATTTCTTTTAATAAGATATAGTTTGTCAGTGTGTTTTAATCTCTACTCTACAGTTTTTCCACCACTATATTGCAGTTGGTATCAGAGCATTGTTGCTCCCGATGCGTACACCTGATTATAGGAAAAATATCGTTAATGATTTGAACATTAAAGAAAAATTAATGAGAGATGGGTAGAAACCAAAATAAGGATTTAACTGTTAGGTTTATATGTTCTTGTAACTCAATGATTAGCATTGTATATTTGTTGCTTTTGTCTGAAAGAAGATGAATGAACAAGATGTTGATATGATGCTACTCCTGATTGGGACAAGACCTGCTTAGAACACTCAATGCCTGTTGATTCGAGTGGACAACATTGTGCTATAAGGAAGATACAAGGGTGACCTTTCAGCCCAGATTTTGTTTGCTCAAGCTACAGGTTAGATGATGAAGAGTAGATTCTTGTTCCATGATATCGCAGTAGATCCAGATGGAGCGACCCAAGACTTGTGTGCTCGTTCCTCTATAAGAAGATGAAGTAATCCATTTAGTTCCCTCGTGAACTCTGGAGGCCCGAAGATTCTCTTCTGGTCCAAGATCTTAATTATCTAAGATCATTGATTCCTTCCTTCCTCTCCTCCTTCTAAATCTTCTCTTATAAATTCTCGTCTTCATTCTGGTGATGATTAAATCTTCGAATAATTCTCCTACTTTATCATCTTTCTCTTAAGATTCTTTGGTTAGACCGGACACTGTCTTAGTTATAAATGTTTGAGGTTTAGTAAACCCTTTTTACATGGTTTAAGGATTGTGAGTTATAACTTGTTATCCCTCTTAGTAATCTTTTGAGGATCGATTTGAATGATAAATTATCGTTTAATGGAATTAGGTTGGTACTTTAGATTTTGAACTTTGGGTTATAGGTTTCTTTGATTATTTGGAGTACTTGAAGTTGAAGGATATTTTGGAGTTGTAAGAGTATATCATATTTAATGGATACCTCGCACCTAACCTAGAACCGAACTAAGTGTAACTGATAATATCACTTTGGCATTCTTACCTAATGCTTATTTGATGAATGCATCGCGAATATTTGGGATCATAGAGTATTGTTTAAAGTGTTAACCTGAGTGTTGTGGTACCATTGAAGGTTTTCTTTAATGTTGTTAAAAATTTTGGGTCGACATTGATTACCCTGTAGACACCCACATTTTGCTGCCAGGTGTCTATAGTAGTTTCCGACAAACACCCGATGATGATCGGACGCAAACATGCTTTAACGTACTCGAATATGGGCTCGAAATCAATGGCATTTGACTTGGGCTTTTTACAGAATACAAATCTCACAAAACCAACCTCAAAATCAGGCCCAGTGGGTCGTTTCGAGTGAAATTAGACTAATTTGGATCGAACCCGACACCAGGGGCAAAACCGTCTTTTAGCGACCGAGTCAAAACCCGGTCAAAGATATTTTCGAGGCACATGGACCAGCCGTGTCACCTCACGAGTTCGGCAGGCTCGAATACTACAAAAATCAGCCACACAAAATATTAAACAAATCCATTTAAGGATAGAATTCCATCTCAAGTAGGAATTCTATCCGAATACCGAATCAAACACTCGAACAAGCACAATACTCGGCCGAGCTCCGCTTTCCCAGCCGAGATTCGTTGCTTCTTCACCAAGCCCATCCTCAATGGCAGGATATCTAGATGGACTTTAATGCTAGCTGAGTTCGACCTCAAGTTCGTGTCATTAAAAGCCATCAAAGGCCGGGTAGTAGCCGAGTTCCTTGCCGATAGTCCGGTATTTGAAGAAGGACATACCGATACTTGGGCCTTCCTAGATGAAGATATATTCCATACTGACACCGAAACATGGGATCTATAGTTTGACGGGGCGTCCAACTTTCGGGGATTTGGCGTCGGGATTTTGCTGATCTCACCACAAGGGGAACACACCCCGTTATCCATTAAGCTAGATTTCGACGTGACTAACAACGCAGCCGAATATGATGCATGCAATCACGGGTTGCAAGCCGCCGCTGATTTAGGAGTAACAAACCTCCGGGTCCACGGTGACTCGTCTTTAGTCATCAATCAAGCTCTCCAAAAATGGAAAATTCGGAACGCCAATCTCGTAGCTTACCAAGCGCGAGTAAGGGTTCTCGAAATGTAGTTCCAAAAGGTGGAATACAACTACCTTCCTCGGGAAGAAAATCAGTTTGCGGATGCACTTTCCAAATTGGCATCTTTACTGAATATCCCGGAACACCTAACCAGCATGCCGGATTTGTGTCGAAAGACGGTCCAAGCCGGCGCATATCAACGCTATCCAAGATATTGAAATAACTGATTTGGAACCTTGGTACCAGGCTGTTCTGACCTACTTAACGTCAGGAGAATATCCTCCGGGATCTGAAAACCGAGCCCAGAAAGCCCTGCGAAGGTGGGCCACCCAGTTCATCGCACAGACGATGGACAATTATATAAAAAGACGGCACGGGGAGCTTTACTCCTATGCATTGACAAAATGCGAGCCGATAGGGTCATGGCCGAAGTACACGATGGTGAAAACGGTCCGCATATGAACGCCCATATGCTAGCTCGAAAAATCACAAGACTCGGGTACTATTGGAATAGCATGGAAACCGACTGCCAGTTATACGTCAAACACTGTCATAACTGCCAGATTTTCGCCAACGTACAGCATATTTCGTCATCCCTGTTATATACTATGACATCACCATGGCCATTTTCGACATGGGGAAGTGATATAATTGGGAAGGTGAACCCTTCCGGGATAGGGGGTCACTGTTTCATTTTAGTGGCTATTGACTATTTTACTAAATGGGTTAAAGCCGAGTCATACCGGATTTTGAATGCCAAACATGTGGCAAAATTCATCCAAGAAAAAATTATATGTCGATACGAGATCCCGCACGAGTTCATTAGTGATCGCGGGACCCATTTTCAAGCTGAAACTGCTACTTTGCTAGCAAAATATAAGATTCAAAGGCATACATCTTCGCCTTACCGTCCCCAAACAAATGGAGCGATAGAGGAAGCCAATCAAACGATTGTCACCATATTTAAAATGATGGCTGAGAATTACCGGGACTGGCCCGACAAAATACCTTTCGCCTTATGAGGTTATCGGACGTCAATTCGCACTGCGACCGGAGCAACTCCATATTATCTGACATATGGGATGGAGGCGGTCCAGCCGGTCGAGCTCGAGGTACCATCCCTGAGGATTTTACTCGAAAGTCAGGTGCCGGAAGCAGATTGGGTCCAAGCCCGATATGACTCGCTAGTCCTCTTGGACAAACGGCAATCTTGGGCCCTTAACAATATCCAGATATACTAAGAAAGGATACAACGGGCTTTCAACAAAAGGGTTAGGCCCAGAAATATCAAGGAGGGCGATCTAGTCCTAAAATCTGTTCGGGCTTTGCTACCAGTCGACCCAAGGGGAAAATTCAAACCCAATTGGGCCGGACCGTGTCTAGTAAAGAAGGTTTTATCAGGAGGAGCGGTAATGTTGACAGACTTGGACGGGAACGAATTCGTCAACTCAACCAACTTGGACCAGCTGAAACGATACTACTCCTAAACCTTATCTCAATGTCATTTGCTAAAAGTTTATAAAAACTTGTGTTTTTATAGATTTTCAAAAATTAAGCAAGTCAATAAGTTAGGATTACTTATCCTACTGTCGCACATCTCGAACTAATAGTCTTGATGTATTTCGAAAAATTGCAAAAAATCTATGCTTGAACTACGTTTGGTTTGATTCCGCTAATCGTGGATACGTAGGCAACCCCTCAAAAGGGTACAACCACTACAATAACGAAAAGACAGGAACGGTTTTTCACTAATATGTCTTTTACTATTGTTCAAAAAAAATGCATCACGCAAAAAAGAAACAAAAAAAATCACACCACAAAAATAATAGTAGTACTTAAATAATAAAACTAAGGAGACTACTGTTCATGCATTTTGCGCTTCCCTTAATCTTTTGGGTCACGCGGAGCCCGAGGTCGACGGGGTGGGGGCGAGCGCTCCCGGATCACAAGCGAGACCTCTTTAGCTCGAACCCGTTTCTTTGATTGCGGGTCTTCTGCCACTTGCACTAGTCCCAGCCGAGCTCGTATATGCTCGGGTAGTCTGTCTCGTGGACCAAGTCGGTCCTGCACCGCCAGTCTTGGGCCGAGTCTCCTTTCCAGGTCTGTCTAGGGGCTCACTTTACCCCGTGCACCTTTAGTACTGGACCCTTCAGTTAGAGTCCTAGTCTTCCCTTTTTGGCCTGACATCAGATGAACCATGGTAGCCGGGGTATCGCCATCGTCAAAGATGCCTCGATTATCCTTGGCTTGTTCTCGGCGCAAAAGGTCAAAGGGCTCGTCGGTCTTCAGGGCAGCACGGGCCTTAGCAGAGTCCGCCTTCGTCCATTTCACATGAGAATCCGATACCCAGATTGAGTGGAGAGTCTTGGGAACAGACCAAGTAGCCCGAATATACCACCTCGGCATCCAGGTGTCACACATTACATCCGTCAGCTGAGTAGATTCACTCACGACCGCCTCAAGTTCCGGGATTCTTTGGGCCCGACCATATTGCCTAAGTATGCGATTGGGGTAAAGGTGAATTGTCTGCCTAAAAGATAGGATCACCTGGTATCGCGCCCTATCTCTCGATTCTAAACCGGTCCGAACATAAATGGGCCACCATGGTACGGTCCACCGGATCAATGGGCCTCAATGGAAAGATAGCAGCTCGTCCCAGTATTTTTGAGTATTGAGGCGAGAAAAGTCAACGGTCCGTCTCCTCGTCATCACTTGATTCGGGCGATATCGGCTTACGTCAAGAGGAGGATCCACGATCGATAGCCTCTCAAATAGCCAAAGCTGAGAAAAGTCAAAAAATCGCGAAAAGTCAAAATTCGCGAAAAGAAAAAAAAAATCGCAAAAAACGAGAAAAACCGAGAAAATCGAGAAAAATCGAAAAAACCGGAAAAATTGGAAATGGCGGAAAAAATCGGAAGTTGCAAAAAAAAAAATCAGTGCACCTATAAAAGACGGGTACTCCCAGTCAGCCGGATCGACAGATCCCTTTTACGATTGTCCAAACCCTGGATAATTTCTTCTGTAATCAGCCAAGTCGGGCTGTGCTCCGTCTCTATCAGGTCAACTACGGTAAAGAGACGGACATGGCCCATACAAGATAGCAGATCCATATGACCTTCGAAGGCATAAACATGGAGCATACAAAAAGCAAAGGCCCTACGGCTGTGGACCGGTCTGACCCGAACGTGATCTGGGTTCATAAATTTTTCAGCCAAATCAATCAAGGAAACGGTATCTCCGTCCAGCATATGGGATACCTCCATATGAGAAAGTTCTAAAAATTCCCGTAATTTTCTCCTCGGGTCATGTAGCAGGGCGAAGTATGGGATTCCACCCCCCTACGGCAGCAATTTCCTCAGGAATAGGACAGATTTCGCCTCGAGGAAAACCAAAAACGTGATAAGTGTCGTCCCAATAGGACAAGCAAGCATCCAAAAAGTGACGATCCACTTGCATCTGACGAATCGTGAACAATTGACTAACACCATTCTGATTCAGAGTAACCTTATCTGCGTCTCTGAAGTATCGGGACCAATCTTGCAGCATTCAAATTAATCGGTCGATTCCCATAATTGGATTTCTAAAAGAAAGAATAAATTTCTCAGGACTTGTTTCTCTTTAAAGAAGGAGGAGGGTTGTGAGAATTGTGAAGAAATTATAAGCAAGGAAAGGGTAGTTATAGCATAAAACCAGACATTCCTCCTCACCTTAGGATTCCTAATCCCAGAGGATTTAGCATATAGGCCTTATCTTAGGATCTAGCTAAGTCATCCCGAGCATTCCTATTCCTTTTCGGAGTAAAAAATACTCTAATTTTCAAAAATCTTTCAAATTCAAAAATTCAAATTCTTCTTCAACTACACAACTAACTCCCCAGCGACATTTAACGGGATGGGCCCACATATAGGCGCACCCAAGACTTATACGACAAGTCTGATTCCCCACGGAGTTATCACCATCAGCTCAGGTATGATTTTCAACTTATGGTTGGCGAGCCCTTTCACGCAAGTCTACTGGACTATAAACGACCCGATCGGAAGTTTGCCATGTCTTAATCTTTGATTGACTTGGTAGCTACTCTGACTTTCGCCCTGTCCAAGCCTTAGTCAGAGTGGGGGCGCTGTAGACACCCACATTTTGCTGCCAGGTGTCTATTGTAGTTTCCGACAAACACCCAATGATGATCGGACGCAAACAAGCTTTAACGTACTGGAATATGGGCTTGAAATCAATGGCATTTGGCTTGGGCTTTTTACGGAGTACAAATCTCACAAAACCAACCTCAAAAATCAGGCCCATTGGGTCGTTTCGAGTCAAATAAGACTAATTTGGGTCGAATTCGACACCATGGGCAAAATGGTCTTTTAGCGACCGAGTCAAAACCCGGTCAAAGATATTTTCGAGACACATGGACCAGCCGTGTCACCTCACGAGTTCGGCCTAGGCTCGAATACTACAAAAATAAGCCACACAAAATATTAAACAAATCCATTTAAGTATAGAATTCGATCTCAAGTAGGAATTCTATCCGAATACCGAATCAAACACTCGACCAAGCACAATACTCGGCCGAGCTCCGCTTTCCCAGCCGAGATTCGTTGCTTCTTCACCAAGTAATGGAATTTACGTTCCTCTCAACCTCTTACATTTCCTATCCTAATCGGTATTTCCTATCACCTAAGCAGGAGTACCAATTCGAGCTACAACCGAGGACCTCTCCTATAAATAGGATCGTCCCATCAATCATTCAGAGGGCATCGACATCTACCAATATCTACATCCACGTTTCATAAGACACACACATTCATTAACCTCGAGACTCATACACTTAGCATCGAAAAACCGATAGTATAGCTCGAGACCCGAAGGAACCGGCCGCCTAAACCCGACACCTCACACGACCAAAAACCGCCATAACTCACCAACATAAACTCGACGCTCCCGTGCCCAAGCCACATTCCGACGAGCCCCGTTCCGAGTAAACAAAGCATGTAAGTTGAGGGTGTAAAATCAAACCCGACTTCTCCTTTCTCTCTTCTCCCTTCACTCCTCCTTTCCACGTCTTTTTCTCGTCTCGTCGTCGTCGGTCATCTTTTTTTTATGAGTCGTCGTCGCATCTTTTTCTAATATCTATACTACAAACTATTTTTATAAAACAAACATTCTTAACAATACGATATCGATTCTTTAGTCAAATATCGTATCAAAAGAATTACATTAATCTCGTTGATGCTAGAAAATCGTTACAAGGTATTTTTCAAATAAATTACGACGATTTTAACGCAGAGAGAGTCAAACATAGTTTTTTTTAGTTTAATCTTACAAAACGATTTTCAAAACCTTTCTTTTATCCTTTCAAAAATCATTCCGAATATTTGATATCGATTTCATAATCGAATATCGAATATAACGAATATCGCAAAATTAAATCGAGTACGAATTAATCCATATTTGTACGCGAATTAAT
This sequence comes from Agrostemma githago, assembly GCA_958450325.1. Taxonomy (NCBI): domain Eukaryota; kingdom Viridiplantae; phylum Streptophyta; class Magnoliopsida; order Caryophyllales; family Caryophyllaceae; genus Agrostemma; species Agrostemma githago. The sequence continues at coordinate 25,838,026 of OY288252.1, read as the reverse complement.
AAAATTATCAATTTTCGAAAAACGACCTCAAAAACAGGCCGCCATGCGAGTCGCACATGACCCGTGCGAGTCCCATGGCAGCGCGAGTCGCCCCATGTTCACGCGGGTCGCGCGGCCTCCTGAAATCCGTAGCCTCGGAACGCAATTCCGTCTTATTTCTTCTAACATCTTTGCTTTATTAAAACGACGGTTTTCCTTGGCATATTTCAGGCTTCGATATATTTTTCTTTGACCTCGGTCAGCACGTGTTAATCCATCACGTGTCATAAATCTTTTCAAAGTCATGCATATTATTGTATTTGCATCCCATATTCGATTTATAACCCGTTACTAACTTGTTTGTTCATGTTTGTAGCGATTTCTTTTTTTATTTGTTTTATTATACTAAAACGAACCTCACATGCTAAAATACAACTTTGATGTTAATTTTAGTTGCATTAAATCGACTTAGCAACCCATTCAATTCTCGCATGTTTAGGGAAAATAATGTTTGCATATCATTTTCATCGTATTACTAACGCGCGTATTCAAAAATCATTCGATATCCTAGTAGAGGCCGCTAATGTGCGGGCGGGGTTGGGTGTTCTTTGTGAACTTCCCAACATGTACCCTCACCTCTTACTCAGAACCTCGGTTTCCGGATGTCTGAAACCGTTGGCAATGAGAGTCATTCAATACACGGTATCCGATAATGTTGGTATCGGTATCAAATGCAAAGGGACGAACCCGATAAAGTCTGACATCGGAAATGGTCCATACTTTGTGCATGACCCACTACGACATAGAGTGGGTTCGAACGGGCCCGAACTCCCACAAAGTTCGGTGGGGACTCCACTTCGATTTTAATTTCAATTCAATCCATTCTCATATGCAGATTCATTCGCCTCCCCAAACCCGCGCGTGGCCGCGTCGGGGTGGACCTATGTCATGTCCACATACCCGTGTTCCTTAAGGATTAGATCGTTGATCGTTGTTCAAGGTTGTAACCTATGAACTTTGGAGTTGAGTTATCTAAACTTGAATGAATTATTCTTAACCTTGAAGACGAGAAATATCATGCACAATCATAATTTGGGCTTAATGTGTTGTTTTCAGAAATACTATAATACAGATCATCTTATTGGGACTTTCAGGATAGAACTCTTTGACCAACGAGATTGTGCCTTCGTTAAGATATTAAATATAATGTGGTTGCACCGTGGTGATATGAAATTTGATCGAATTTTCAGAAACCTTAGCCCAATGACCTGTTTGAAGATGTGAGTGTTTACGCCTTTACCTATAGGTTTGAACGTGTTTTTTACACCCCTGAATTTTTAAAAATTTAGTGGGGAAGATTGTAACACCCCTGATTTTTTTAAAATTTAAATCAAATCAAAATTATGTTCATATTTTTATTTTTACGATTTAACTCGTAATTCTTAAAATTATATTAAAGCGACTTTATCGTTTAATCGTTTCAAACTCCTAAAATTCAATTTGTCTCGGAGGCTCTTCTTATATTTAAACTTTTTTATTTCTGATTCAATTTATTTTATACATTTAATTTAACTCTTATCGAAAGTCTGTTTCGCTGATTTTAATTCTAAATTCTTTTTAATCATTTATATTCAAGCTCGAAATTCTATTTTCGGCTCGAAGTTTATTTTTTAAGTTTCGTCAAAATATCAATTACCTTTCCTCGAAAAATCAATTTAATTCACTTTATCGAAGATTTATTATTTATCGGAAAACACTATTTCTTTGTCTAATTATTTATATCTATAAGCTTTGTTTTCGTCTCGAATAATTTACTTACTCTTATTATTTGACGGTCCGATTATCTATTTTATTAAATCGCTTTAATTTGATTCGTGGGTCAATCAACTTATCATTACGGAATTCGTTTAATCCGTATGTCTAACAAGTAATCAAATCCCCTTGTTTTCTCTCTTTTTTTTTACACCCCACTGCTTGACTCCCCTTATTCACTTCACCTTCCTTTTGTTTCTTACTTGATACATTCATTCACCCACTTACTATTCTCTCCCTCTGCCTTTCATATCAACCCACCGCTTCATCTCTTTCCAATTTTTCAACGCATCTCGTCTTTCTCCCTTTGTCCATTCCATCACTCTCCATGCGTCTCCTGTTCTTTCCCCTGTTCTGCTGCGCACCGTCCTCTTCCTTTTCAACGACAATCATCTTCTTCCTCCGACCCTTCTGTTTTCCTCTATTCTGGTCCAGTTGCAGCTGTATGTTGCTCTGTACTGCTACTGACTAATTGTTGTGGGTGTACTATGTACTACGGTTGCTGTTTCGCTTTTATATCGTCGTGATTGTTTGTTGTTGCTTGCTTTTGCTGCTACAGTCATGGGTTACTGTGGTTGGTCGATTTGACTGTTAATCTCTTGATTATTCTCCTGTCCTTCTTCGTTTCCTTTGTCTCCTCTCTTTGTCTGTTGCTCGATGCTGATGCGGACACTGCTCCTGTCGTGTCGTTGTTGTGGCTGTTCTCATGTTGTCCTTTGTTTTCCGTCATTTCTCGCTGTCTTAATGTTGTTGCTTATGTTGGGCTCTACTGCTGTTATCGTCGTCCAGTTGGGGTTTTGCGGAAAGCCTCGGAGTTCTATTGAAGAACAAGATTTGAGAACAACTTTTCATATTCAAATGTTGGAGCTTTGACTAATCAAGGAGTACGATTACGCGTCTGCTTCGGATTCGACTTAAGGTAACTTTAGTACGTTACTCGATTTTATATCGTATGTTTGAGTAGTAGTATGTAGTAAATATTTTAACTTCGATTTTCTAATTTTAGCTGTTTATTATTGCTAATGATATTATTTTTAAATTGTATGCCTTAAATACTTTACAACTACTTTCGATATTGTTTTATAAATCGTTAGTAATTTAAATATTTACAATCGTTATAATATTTTGTTAGTTATCGTGACACTAGTAAGTAAATAATATCGATCATATTTCGTTAATCTATATTTTAACTCGAAATTGTATTTTTTTTTAATTTTAATCGAAATTTGTATACTAGTTCAATAAATTAATTTCGTTTACGACTTATATTAATAAATGAGAAAGTAGTCGATTTTGTTTTAAATACATTTTTAGTCGAGACTATTTTCCCTAATAATTTCTCATTTGTCTACGATTGATTATTTTTAGTAAAATCAGTATTATTTATTGATAAAATCTATTTGCTAAAACTAATTTGAAAGCTTTATAAAATCTCGTTTAATTTATAAAACTCATCGACTCAATTAATTTTGGATATCATTTTTCTTAAGACATCTCTTACCTAAAATTTATAGTTTTAACTCGATTTCTTAATTATTTATAACATACTATATATTGACTTATTATATTTTATTTATATTTTGAGTAACGAAATTAGAAATATATTAAAGTTACGATAACGACGATAATAATAAAATGTTAATTTCGTTAGAAATGCTATTTTTATACATTTCACTAATTTTAACAACTTACGTATTATCTATAAAATTATTTCTATTTTAAGTAAGTTTCTAAAATTAGTAAGTTTGTATTTAAAGAAAGTTTCCCTTTTAACACCGAATGTTTATTCATTTTATCCACATATTATTTATATTGTTTATATCTTTTGAATATCGATAATGACTTGTTTTGGAGTTATGGAATAAAGGCAAGTGTGGGGTTAGAGTAATATAGTCTGGGATGTACGTTTTTGCCATCAACTATAAAGCCGGTGTACCTATTTTGGGTACATTTGCTCGTTTAACTGGGCGTAGTTTCGCCCATCAGGAGAGTGTATGTTTTGATCTTAAGCTAGATATCGCATCGTGTTAGTCGCCGTCATCGGAACTGGACATAATTGTTGTCTAGGAGGGGTATGCACTACTTGAACCAGGACCTCGCTGCACGCAGTCCTGTTATAGTTGAGTTGCCTAGTTAGAGACTGGATTCTGTTATGAGTTAAGTCTACAGTTTTGGAAGCTAGTTTCCAGTATTATCCTAGAGAAAGTCTAGCCTGGTGCACACTGACCGAATTTCCATAATGCCATTTTTGAATATTATTATTATCGATTGATTTTTGACTTGCAGGTTGGCAAGTGCCTTAAGTTTCGCTGAAAACTTATTTTTATTATATAGTTCTACTATTTTCTCATTTTAAGTATTTTGATATAATAATACTATTATTTTCCATATGATATAACATGGCTGGGAGAACGTCTGAGTTACTCCCCACTGACGTGGCTGTTATGTTTATAACATGACAGTTATTTGTTGATGGGTTTTGGGTGTGAGCTAGCGAGTAGCGTGGATCCTACGCTTTCATCCTTCACGATTTATGGAATTGTATAAACCTGTTTGGATAATTTCCTTTTAGCCCTTTTGTAAAACGAGGCCTTTGTATTGACTTACCATTTCTTTTAATAAGATATAGTTTGTCAGTATGTTTTAATCTCAACTCTACTTGTTTCCGCCACTGTATTGCGTTAGATTTTCTAGGGGATTACAATACTTGAGGATGTACCCGTACAAGTTGGTAAGTTTTTCATCCCCACATATTTCGTCATGATGGACATGCCCAAGGAAACACCTACCCCCATATTCTTAGGTCGACCATTAATGGCTACTGGTGGCACAATAATGGATGTTAAAAATGGAAAGCTATCGATCAATATAGGGAACGAATCAGTAGAGTTTTCCCTTTCTCAAGCACTTAAACAACCAATGATCGAGCAAATTTATTCCATTATTCCATTAAAGTTATTGATAGTTTGGTTGAGTATAGCTTGATAGATGATGAAAAGGAAGAAGATGAGGAACTGCTTGATTCCCCATTTCTTGAAGAAGAGATCATGCATGAAGAAGAGGTCGAACTACTACCGGTGGGTAAAATTACGGTACCCTCTACTCTTAATCTTAAACTTAAATCACCCCCCTCTTCCCTCAAATATTTCTTCTTTGAAGGAACTAATTATCCCGTTATCGTCAATGCCACACTCGATGGTCCTCAATTGGAAAATCTTTTGGTAGTTTTGAGGAAACATAAAAAGGCCATTGGGTATAGCATTGACGACCTCCAAGGCATTAGTCTAAACATTTGTATGCATAGGATCATCCTTGATGATAACCACAGTCCTTCGGTGGAGAGTCAACGTCGTTTGAACCTCACCATGAAGGAGGTTGTCATAAAGGAAGTCCTCAAATTGCATGAGGCTAACATTATATACCCTATAACTAGAAGTAAATGGGTTAGCCCTTACAATTAGTGCCAAAAAAGGGAGGAATGATGGTTGTGAAAAGAGAAAAGGGTGAGTTAATCTCTACTAGGACTATCACCGGTTGGCGCATGTGTATAGACTTTCGAAAGTTGAACACGACCACCATAAAAGACCATTTCCACCTCCCATTTATTGATCAAATGTTTGAACGACTAGTGCATCACTCTTATTTTTGTTTCCTCGATGGCCATTCAGGATTTTTCCAAATTTCCATTCATCCCGATGACAAAGAGAAAAATACTTTCACATGTCCCTATGGCACCTATGCTTTTCGAAGGATGTCATTCGGATTGTGTAATGTGCTGGGAACGTTTCAACGATGTTTGATGGCAATTTTATTCTATTTTATTGAGAAGTTCATGAAGTTTTGATGGATGATTAAAGTGTCCATGGTACTTCTTTTGATTCTTGCCTAACTCATCTCGATCAAGTGTTAGCTCGTTGAGAGGAATATCGACTTGTCTAAAATTGGGAAAAATGTCATCTTATGGCAGAGCAAGGTGTAGTCCTCGGTCATATTGTTTCCAAAAAGCTGACGAAGTCGATAAGGTCAAAGTCTCCGTGATAGAAAACTCGCCACCCCTAACAAATGTCGAAGGGGTGAGGAGATTCTTAGGTCACGCCGGCTTTTATAGGCGTTTCATCAAAAAAATTCTAAAATTCCCAAGCCTTTAACTTCCCTTCTTATGAAAGATGTGCCTTTTCCATTTGATGACTTCTGTCTTGACGTCTTTCGCAGGATAAAGACCGCTCTCACTAACGCCCCAATTATCAAAGCACCTGATTGCAATCTTACATTTGAGATCATGTCGGATGCTTCCGATTTTGCCGTGGGTGTCGTTCTTGGCCAATGCGTTGACAAGAAGTTGCATGTGATATATTATGAAAGAAAGACCCTTGATGAAGCCCGATCGAGATATACCACGACTGAGAAAGAAATGCTCGCCGTTGTCCGCGCTATGGAAAAATTACGAACCTATGTTAACGGTTCTAAGGTGATCATTCATACCGATCATGAGGATATTCGCTACATTACGTGAAAAAGGAGGCGAAATCCCAAATCTTACGGTGGGTTCTCCTCCTACAAGAATTCGACATCAAAATCAAATATAAAGCCGGATCAGAAAACTTGGTAGCGGACCACCTAAGTAGACTAACGATCAATGAGCATGGTAATAAAAGCAGTGGTGTCCCCATTATTGAAGCAATGAGAGATGATTCTTTGATGGCAGTTGAAACTATTACACCTTGGTACGCGGACATTATCAATTTCCTAGAGTCGAACTATATCCCCGATGATTATTCAAAACAAGAAAGGAAGAAGGAACGATACGAAGCTAGGCGTTATTATTCAGATGAACCTTACTTGTTTCGCTGATATATCGGTGGTATTTATCGCCGATGTGTCACGGCCGATGAAGGTTTCGATATAGTAAAGCTCCTCCATTCTACCTCTTATGGAGTACATTTGCCCTTCGAAAGACAATTGCCAAAGTCCTCCAAAGCGGATTTTGGTGGCCTTCTTACATGTGACGCTTGTCAAAGATGTGGCAACATAACAAAAAGAAAAGATATTCCCCATCAACCTATCCTTGAAATTGAACTATTCGATGTTAAGGGTATTGAATTCATGGGACCATTCACTTCTTCGTTCGGCAACAAATACATCCTTGTCGCGGTTGATTATATTTCAAAATGGATCGAGGTCGTAGCCTCTCCTACCAATGATTCCAAGTTCGTAATTAAACCCTTTAAAAATGTGATATTCCCTAGATTCGTTATTCCTAGAGCCATAGTTAGTGATGGAGATTCTCAATTTAGGAAGGACAAATTTAAACATCTTCTACGGAAATATGGAATCACGCACAAGATGTCCTTAGCCTATCATCCGCAATCAAACGGGTAAGCCGAGATTTCAAATCGAAAAATCAAGGAAATATTGGAGAAATTAGTAAATACATACGTAACACCCCTGATTTTATAATTTAAATTAAATTAAAGTTATATTCGTATTTTTATTTTTACAATTTAACTCATAATTCTTAAAATTATTATAAAACGAATGTATCGTTTAATCGTTTCAAACTCCTAAAGTTGTGTCTGACTCGGAAAATATTATATTTAAAACATATTTTTATTTCTGTTTCGATTCATTTTTATCCATATAATCTAATTCTTATCGAAAGTTTATTTCGACGATTTAAATCCTAAATTCTTTTATTCATTTATATTTAAGCCTGAATTTCTATTATTCGGCTCGAGGCTCATTTATTTTAATTTTCGTCAAAATATTTATTTCCTTTCCTCGAGAAATCAATTTAATTCACTTTATCGAAAATTTATTATTAATCGGGTAATACTATTTCAATATTCTAATTAACTATTTCTATAAACTTCATTACGTCTCGAATATTATTTATATCTGGAGAAACGTTATTTTACCCATTTTATTTGATGGCCGATTATTTATTAATTTTGTTGACTCGATTTTAATTCGATTTCATGGGTCAGTCAACTTATCGTTACGGAATTCGTTCCTGTCCAATTCATTTAACTTATTCAATTTTTTTTTCTAATCCACTTCTTTGTGAATGGAATTCATCCCATCCGATTCATTTAATTAATCGGTTTTCTTTATCATTTTTTTTAGTGGACCAAATGCATGATTAAATATCATTCATCCCACTTGCATTCATCTGCCCTTTAACTTTGATTCCACCGCTTCATTGCCTGCTACATTTCATTTTCTTTTTGTATCACACCGTTTCGTCCTCTCTTCATTTCTTTTATTATTGTTTCCTCCGCTCACTCTCCCATTCATTCTTTCCCCTGTTCTTCTGCACACCTTTCTCCAACCTCGTTCCTTTTCCTCGTTCTTTTTCCGCTGCTGATGCGTTCATTTGCTGGTGTTGCTGCTGCTGCCTTTTGCTGCATATGCTTCTCCTTCTCCGTCATTTTTCTCGTTGCTTCTGCTATCTGTCGAGGTAGTTTCCTCGCCCTTCTTATTTTCTCCTCCGTTTTCCTTCTTATTGTTTGCTGTTGTACTTTTGTTCGTGGTTGTAGATGTTGATAGTCGCTTCTACAATTCATCGTTCTTTTTGCCCTATTGTCGACCGTCTGCAACTGTTCGTTTGTGGCGTTTCTGTCCATTCGTGTTATCGTTTTGACGTGTTTATACTGTGGTTGTGCGTGTTTCTGCTGTATTCTGCTGCTGGCCGTTGTTCCTTGCACTTCTTCTTCTTCTTCTTCTTCTTCTTCTTCTTCTTCTTCTTCTTCTTCTTCTATTTATTGTACTGCTGCTCTCGGTAATTGCGTTGTTGCTGCTGTTATGTATATATTACTCTTGCTGCTGCTCCTTTTTCTTCTTCTTCGCTCTCTTAATTTTGCTGCTGCTACACTCGGTCTCGCCCGTCTCTTTTTTTGTTGCTTCCTGTTACAGTCCGTCCTCCATTCAATCTCATTTCTCTCTTTGTGCTGCTATACATTTCTGTTGATGTTTTCGTTACTTTTCCGCTGATGCTGTACGTTTTTCTACTGTTCTGCCATGTCGTTTACTTTTCCTGAAGCTAGTACATCGACTCGGTTCTTCTGGTCTTTATGTTTCTATTTGACACAACCGTTCCTTTCCGTCTCGTGTGTTTGGGATAAAATCCGCACCCTCAGGAGTGACGTGGAATCCTTCAAGTCAAAGGTCAAAGTCGAGAAGTCAAGGGATCGAAAGTGGAATAGTCATGAAGTAATACTCGGAAAGTCCAAAATCGTAAAAGTCCGAGATTCGATATGAGGAAAGTCAACGAATCAAGGAAATAAAACTCAACAGCAGTCAGCAGCATTGGGCCAAAGAGCAGCCAAATACAAAGTCGGCCGAAGACAGCCCAACTACCCAAAATAATCCTACCCCCAAACACAAGACCCAGTCAAGTAACCACCCCCTAAAATCCAGGCAACACCACCAGAGCAAGAGAGAAATCAGGAGAAAAGAGAGGAAGATAACGGCTAAGGGAAAAAGTCAAATATAAATACAACAACAACAAAGACGTCAAGGGACACGAAAGAACTAGAGCACGCTTCAACCCTACTAAACAAAAGCGAACTAAGCAAAATATAGTCTCCGATAACTCGAAAGCGATATTTGTACTCTTTGTTCATTTTCTCCGTTCATAGTAGACATTTGGCGGGATTCCGATTCCCCCCACGGTTTTTCCCACATTGGGTTTCCGCGTCACCAAATTTCGTGTCTTCTCATTTTCTTTTGTCGTTTGTTCATTCGTTGATTCGATTCATCCCGTTGCTTCGTGAAACGTTAGCCCGATCACTTTAACCGGCAAATTAATTCGTAACCCGGTAAATTTTTACCAAAACAATTTGGCGCCCACCGTGGGGCAAAGTGATTGTTTGCTAGCCAAGATTCTACAGTAAAGCGACCTACCGTCATGTCTGGATCCGATCAAAACCTTGTCAGTAGCCAAGATGTCTCCACCCAGTCTGCTGGAGGGACACCATTCACAGGGGCAGCGAGCCAGACTATCGCACCATCTACTCAGGCGATCCCTGTCAGTCTGACGGCAGGACCTACACCGGCAACCTCCAGACCACCTCAAGGGCCCCCGACATCAAGGACGCTCAGCCCCTTCAGGACCAGTAAGGAGGGTGCGCCATCTAGAACACCGGCTCATGGAGGGTTGTTTGGAGATGCCCTCAGGATCCCGTCAGCCCCAGATCCTGTGATGGAGATACTTCAGGGGATCAATACTCTACAGCAAGCGGTGAAGACCTTGCAGAAAGACAATCGGGACATCAGGGCTCAGATAAAAGCGGCATCAAGGCCACCATCTGCTCCAGTTCAGCCACCGCCAGAGATCTTGCCTATGATATCTGGAGGAGAACCAAGCTTCCACAGAGAACCCGCCGTCAGTAGGCAAGCATCCAGGACGATTCCTCAGGAGATGGTCACTAGGCTAGATCTGGAGCTATCACCACCCGTCCAAACCGTTGCGCCACAAGGGCTAGGCTATCTGACCCATGGGCCCACAACCGACAGATCACGCGTCTCAGGTAATCACTTCTCCGGCATTGAAAACCAAGAAACTAACTCATTATCTCTTACAGGTACCCCAGTCCATCATACGCCCGGATGGCCACCAGCGCAATCACTAGGAATGTACCCCGTGTCGAGTAGCCAACCCTCTGGAGGGGCGTGGGCAACATCTACTCCCAACCAACAGGCGCCAGGATTGCAGCTAGAAGCGTCGATCCACACGTCAACTGTCATCAACAGTCCACTCCCTGGAGTCACCTGGCCATCCAGAGCCTCGTTCCAGCAAGCACCAGAGTGGCAACACAGACCTGAAGTAGCTGCGTTCCCCCCGCCGCCTCCTCCAAGCAGTCTACACCTTGGAGGGCACCAAGCAGGAAGTACACCTTTCAGTTTTTTCCCTCCTGCTCCTAACCCTCTTGCAGGAGCCAACAGCGCTGCAGATCAGCAATACAAAGAACTGAAAGAGCTGAGGGAGCTGATCAACAAAATTCCTGGAATGCCGCGCCCCCTGGAGAGAGTAGCTAGAGATAGCTATGCAGACTCACCCTTCACAGACGACCTGGCCTACGTTGCTGTGCCCAAGGGCTTTGTACCACCAGCCATGACGCTCTATGATGGCACTGCAGACCCCTTGGATCACATCAACCAATACAAGCAGAAAATGATGGTGGTAACCGCCACAGGGCATCTGAAGGAAGCTTGCATGTGCAAAGGGTTCGACTCCACCCTCTCAGGAGCAGCCCACCACTGGTTCGTTGGTCTGCCGAACAGAAGTATCACCTCCTTTACTGATCTGGTTAACGCTTTCAACCAACAATTCGCCAGCAGCAGAAAACCGGAGAAGCAAACTAGTGATCTGTACCGGGTAGTGCAGAGATTCGAAGAATCTACGCGAGATTTCCTCAACAGATTCAACAGGGAAAAAGTAACTATTCCCAGATGCGACGTGGCCACCGCCATCGAAGCCTTCCGTCAAGGGCTCCTCCAGGATTCGGATCTATACAAAGATCTCACCAAGTATCCTTGTGCTACGTTCGAGGATGTGCAGACAAAGGCATTGGTAGCCATCAGGCTAGAGGAGGATTCGGGCCCCAGAAGGGCTACATACGGTTCTGAGCATGTCTCCAGGAAGGCTCTAGCAGAGAAGAGAGGCGAGAGATCCAAGCCTTACGACAGAAATGTTCACAAGATCTCTGAAGAGAAAGACTGGAAGGAGAGCTCAGGACTCCCACCTAAAATAAGCGAGTACGGGTTCTCTACCAACCTGGCTGGTCTGCTCAGGGCCCTAAAGGAGTTGGGACGCAAAGTCAGATGGCCTAGGAGACAGGAGTATACCAAGGACCGTCGGGTCACCAGCAAGAGGTGTGAGTTCTACGATGATATAGGGCATAACACCGAAGAGTGTGTCCTCCTCAGGAAGGAAGTAAAGTACCATTATGATCAGGGAAATCTGGATAATCTGGTGCCTAGAAGCTCCAGCAAAGTAAATGCGGCAGAGCAAGTGTTACCTTCGCCCCCTCCCCTGTGCACTAGAATTGTCAATGTAATCACAAGAAGATTAGAATTAAGCGGTCTAACTTATTCAGCAGCTAAAAGGCACGCTTCCCAGTCCAGAGGAGACAAGCCAGAGTACTCCTTCCGAATCAGCTGTCCAGACCTCCCCGCCGTCACTTTCGATGAATCTGATGCGGAACCATCTCCGGAATCCCACCATGACGCCCTAATCATCACACTCTCCATAGGGAACTGCACCGTGAGAAAAATACTGGTGGACACTGGAAGCTCTATCAACCTCATCATGTTGGAAACCCCCCAGAATATGGGATTCAGCGTGGAAGATCTGAGCAAAAGAGCGGTCCCCCTTATAGGGTTTAGTGGAGAAACCAAATATTCCCTTGGAGAAATTACAATTCCCATCTACGCTGGAGGGGTAAACAAGCAGGTGCGGTATTTGGTTATTGACGGTCCGTCCACCTACAACGTGATCCTGGGAAGACCGTGGATACACGAAATGAAGGCCATCACATCCACCTACCACCAGTGTTTGAAGTTCCCCACACCCTGGGGAGTGCAGAAGATCAGTGGTGATCAGAGGGAAGCCAAAGACTGCTACAGAGTGGCGCTGAAGAAGACAGCAAGTCCCCCAGCATAGCAACTACATAGTCTTCACCTACCTCTGCAGGAGTATCTTGAGCCTTCTCAGGCGGAGATAGATGAAGTCAACTTAGACAAACAACACCCAGAGCGAAAAGTGCTAATCGGCTCAGAATGCACAGGTAATATTCGACAAAACATTATTGAGTTATTGAAAACTAACATGGATTGTTTTGCGTGGTCTCATGATGATATGGTAGGAATAAATCCAAGTATCATAACTCACAGGTTAAGCGTGGACCCGAGCTACAAGCCAATCCAGCAGAAGAGGAGGAAATTTGCTCCAGAGAGGAATCAAGTCATAAACCAGGAGGTAGATAACCTGCTGGCTGCCGGAAAAATCAGAGAAGTTAAGTACCCAGAATGGCTATCCAACGTAGTGGTAGTCCCAAAGAAAAACGGCAAATGGAGAGTGTGCGTCGACTTCACCGACCTGAACAAGGCATGCCCGAAGGACCCGTTCCCCTTGCCACATATAGATGCCATGATAGACGCCACATCAGGTCATGAAATGCTAACCTTCCTCGACGCGTGGAGCGGATACAACCACATCAAGATGCATCCAGCAGACCAAGAGAAAACCGCGTTCAGATCTGAGAGAGGTATCTATTGTTACAATGTTATGCCTTTTGGTCTGAAAAATGCAGGATCCACCTACCAGAGGCTGGTTAACATGATGTTCAAGAAGCAAATTGGCAAAACCATGGAGGTGTACATTGATGACATGGTCGTCAAATCCAAGCAAGCCTCACAGCACACAGCACATCTGGAAGATGCTTTCAACACCTTGAGGGAGTACAAGATGAAATTAAATCCTTCAAAGTGCACATTCGGAGTATCCTGTGGAAAATTTCTGGGGTACATGGTCACCCAAAGGGGAATCGAAGCCAGCACGGAGCAGATCAAAGCCATTCTGCAGTTGGAGTCTCCACAAAAACCGAAAGATGTGCAGCGGTTGACCGGAAGGATTGCCGCCCTGAATCGGTTCATCTCCAGGTCCTCAGACAGGTGCCGTCTATTCTATGATATCCTGAGGAAGGCCCAGAGATTCGACTGGACGGAAGAGCATGAAAAGGCGTTCAAAGAGTTGAAACACTACCTGAGCACCCCACCACTCCTGTCAAAACCGGAACCTAGAGAGCCGCTCTTCCTATATTTGTCAGTAACTGAGGTGGCGGTCAGTGCAGTATTGATAAGGGAGCATGAGGGAGCACAACATCCCGTCTACTATGTCGGTAAGTCTCTGCTTCCTGCAGAGACCAGGTACACGTCCCTTGAAAAACTTGTACTTGCACTCGTTACCACATCATATAAACTGCGTCCCTATTTTGAGTCACACATTATATCTGTAATAACAAATTACCCGCTAAAAACCATTATGAGAAAACCCGAGTTGTCAGGTAGGATGGCTAAATGGTCTATGCACTTGAGCGGCTTCGACTAAAGGTTTGTCCCCAGAACAACAATCAAATCCCAAGCCTTAGCAGATTTCATATCCGACTTCAGCCCTACACTGGAGACACAAGCCGAGAAAGATATCATCCTTCTGGAGGAAAACAAGGGCGAACAGGTGTGGAAGCTCAACGTGGATGGCGCCTCAAACATGAGAGGATCCGGAGCAGGGTTGGTGCTCAGGTCACCTCAGGGAGATCTCATAGTTCAAGCAGTCCGATGTGAATTCCGAACAACAAACAATGAAGTAGAATACGAAGCTTTGATCCTGGGTCTCCAGTTGTCCCTATACCTTAAAATCAAGCAGCTGGAGGTGTATGGTGACTCCCAACTAATAGTCAACCATATGAACGGTTCGTACGCCGCGAAAGACTAAAAAATGATGGCCTACCTTGAAGTGGCGAAAGACCTTTCCCTGAGGTTCGCAGAGTTCTCAATCAACCAAGTTCCGAGGGAGCAGAATGTGGAGGCAGACGCCTTAGCAACTCTGGGGGAAACCTTCAAACCAGGAGAATTATCCACCATACCCATAGTCCATGTGCTGGAGCCAGCAATCCGGAGAAGCGCACAGGAGCAGGAAACCCTAGAAGGAGATTCACCAGATCAAGGGCTGCAATGGTTTCAGGAATCAAGGATCTACAGCACCACAGCAGAACAGGAGGAGACCTCCAACTGGAGAAAACCCTACAGAGACTGGTTACAAGACGATATCCTGCCAGCAGACAAAAGAGAAGCCCGAAGTTTCAGAATGAAAGCATCCAGGTATACCCTCATTGATGGCGTGGTATTCAAGAGATCAACCACTGGGCCATACTTAAGGTGTCTAAGCCAGGAGGAAGCAGAGATGGTAATGCATGATCTCCACGGCGGAGAATGTGGAAATCATGCATGGGGCAAGAGTCTATCCAACAAAGCACTTCGCCAAGGTTACTATTGGGCAACAATGCGTAGGGACGCCAAAGAATATGTTAAAAAATGTGACGCCTGCCAAAGACATGCACCGGTCAATCACCAGCCAGCAGAGCCACTACATCCAATTATCTTCCCTTGGCCCTTCATGAAGTGGGGAATGGATATTGTGGGCAAATTGGCAAGAGCACCGTGAAACAAAGTCTTCATGCTTGCAATGACCGACTACTTCTCCAAGTGGATAGAAGCAGAAGCGTTCCCTCAGGTGACTGAGAAGCAGGTTATATCCTTTATTAAGCGTAACATTATCTGCAGGTTCGGGGTTCCCTCAGAGATCATCTGCGACAACGGGTCCCAATTTATTGGCAATAAAATGGAAGCCTATTGCGCCAGGTAGAACATCGCTCTCAACAAGTCTTCTCCCAGAAATCCGCAGTCCAATGGTCAGCCAGAATCCAGCAACAAAATTGTGATGGACAACCTGAAGAGGAGGCTGGAGGAAGCAGGGGGCAGATGGGAAGAGGAACTTCCCTTGGTGCTGTGGTCCGACAGAACCACACCTAAGGTGGCTACTGGGCAGACACCTTTTAGCTTGGTTTTTGGTGCTGAGGCGGTCATCCCTGCAGAGGTGAGCGTACCCACTCACAGATATGGTTGCACAACAAAAGAAAGAAACCAAGTTGAAATGGCAAACAGTTTAGACACCATAGACGAACTCAGAACTGATACACAGATCAGAATGGCCTCCTACAGGCAAACAGTCGCCAGAAGCTACAACAAGAATGTTAAAGTCAGAGTCCTGCAGGAAGGAGACCTAGTCCTCAGGAAGGTATTCCAGAACACCAGAAACCAACAAGCGGGGAAATTCGCTTATAACTGGGAGGGGCCCTACCAAGTGGAGAAAGTAGTTGGAAATGGAGCATACCGACTTATGACCATGGAAGGGGAGATCATCCAAAAACCTTGGAACATAGTACACTTAAAGAAATACTTCTTCTAAATAAAAATCACCAGAAGCAGGGGCCACTGTCGCCAGAGCTAAGGCATTCAATCTGCCAGGTACGCCTCCACCAGAACCCAGGTTCAATCTCATCTCTCGTCTTTTTTAATCTACTCTACCTTCCAAAATTACTTCCTGTTTGCAAAATCTTTCAAGATTTTCTTCATCTTTCCAATCTCTCCCAAAACTTAGCTCACTTTTATACCTCAAAATTTATTTCGATTTCCATGTAACTCAAAAGAATTAATTAGATTCTTACCATTTTCAAATCCAGAAATTTGAAACCTTTTTCATGTATCTTCAAGATTCAATTTTTGTTTTTAAGTTTCTTTTCACATGTTTTCATTTTATTTTCAACTTAAATTGATAACTGATCTGGTGGAGCGTATAATTTCCACAGAAGGCGTGCGTCTTGTGTTGAGTGCCTACAACCAGGGCATTACAAGTCCCCTGCGCCACTCAACACCCACGCAAAGCGTGGCACCTCCAACTGAGTGGGCAAACAAAACCCCAGGCCACCAACCATCATGGGTCGACCATACAGACAAAGGCATGCATACAAACAGCTGACAGCAACCAAACAAAACAAACACCACAGAGTAAGCAAACAAGTACCATAAAAGAAAGTTGAAAACAATTTTGCTCCCTTGAGCAAAAAAAAAGGATTCAGGTATTCTGCTCCCTTGAGCAGAATGAAAATTCAGAACATAACAAATTTTTTAATAGAATATTTTTTGCCACACAGGGCCAAAGACAACAGAAAGTAATAGGCTGAACAGCCTAGATATTATCCTCAAGAGGAAGAGAGGCGAGGGGCTCCACCACCACAGCATCAGCAGCTGTCACCACAGGTCCAGGCGTCTCCTGAGCGGCAGGAGGGGAGGAAACTGACTCCTCCACTACTTCCTCTCCCTCCTCAGCCAGCATCTCCAGGTCAAAGCCATTGGGGAATTCCGCCTGCATCCTCTTCTCCAGAGCAGCTAGGTCCCAGTTCATGTGCTTCCCCTTGGTGTAGGCGGTAACCATCTGGATCTCGGTGCTCAGAGCAGACCAGCTGAGAGCCCCAACCATGTTCTCCTGCAGTGCCGCCACCTTCTCCTGGAGATCGGAGTTGGCGTCCTGAACCTTAGCAAGCTCAGCCTTCATCCCCTCAGCGACCTCCTTCTACTTCCCCTCCTCAGCGAGTTACCTCTTGACCTGCTCCAGTTCCCCCCTCAGCTTTGTGGCCTCCTCCTTAGCCAGATTGGCCTCCTCCTCCAGCTTCATGACCCTCTCTTTGGCTTGGCCAGCCTCCTCCAGCAGTCGAGCATTATCCGACTGAAGTTGACTCCCCATATCCCTAAGAGGAGATATGCCGGCTTTTACATAAATAGCCATCTGGAGAATCTGAACAGCACCACAACAGTCAACAGTACAGTCTAAATTGAAAGTAACTCAAAGCCAGAAAAACAAAATCACCTCAAAGCCATGGGCAGCGATGTGGGCTACCGACTCGATCAGGGGCTCTCTAGCCATTATAGCCTCAGAACCAGGAAAGAGGAATTGGTCCAGGACAGACAGATCCTCCAAATGCCTGATAGTCCCAAAGTTTCTAGGGAAGGTCATGGTGACCTCATCAGAACCGCATCCGGCGGAGTGAGGAGCAGAGGGTTGAGGAGAATCGGGGACATGAATCACTTATGGATCCTCTGCAGAGTCGGCCCGTGTTGAGGGAGAGGAGCTACGCTTCCTTTTCGAGCTGGTCGAGGGAGCAGGGGAAGAAGCAGAACCCGTCCTGGAAGAAGAGCGGGTAGCCATACTTTTCCTCCTGATCCGATCTAGGGTCATGGGAGCTTTGGCACCACCTAAGTTCTCGAAGCTAGTTTTAGTATTCTCCTAGTGAAAGTCTAGCCGTCGACACTAATCCTATCCATAACGCCATTTTGAATATTTTTATTATTATCGATACATTTTGGTTTGTAGGTTGGCAAATATTTCCAGTTTTCTTCCGAAAACTTGTTCTGATTTTATTGTTCCCATATTTTAAGTTTTCTCCGAAATCTTTTTTTTATTATATCATTTTAATGTTTTCTCATTTTAAGTATTTTGATATAATAATATTACTATTTTTCCATATGCTATAATATGGGTGGGAGAACGTCTGAGTTACTCCCCGCTGACGTGGCTGTTATGTTTATAACATGACAGGTATTTGCTGTTGGGTTTTGGGTGTGAGCTAGCGAGTAGCGTGGATCCTACTCTTTCTTCATTCTTGTAATTTATGGATTTGTATAAACCTGTTTGGAGATTTTACTTTTAGCCCTTCTGTAAAAAGAGGTCTTTGTATTGACTTACCATTTCTTTTGATAAGATCTAGTTTGTCAGTGTGTTTTAATCCCAACTCTACAGTGTTTCCGCCACTGTATTACGTTAGATTTTCTAGGGGATTACAACACATCGTATGTATTGGTCATTAAAGTTAAGTGACGCCTTTTGGGCATTGCGAACGGCTTACAAAGCGCCGATTTGGAACCACTCCTTATAGACTTGTGTATGGCAAAGTATGTCACTTGACGGTGGAACTAGAGCGCAAAGCGAATTGGGCTATCAAAGAGCCAAACTTTGACGAGAAGATTGTCGGTGACAACCACCTTCTCCAACTACAAGAACTAGAGGAGTATAGACTTGAAGCTTAAAAAACCTCAAAAATCAACAAGGAGCGGACACGCAAATGGCATGATGCTGGAATCCTTCGTAAAGACTTATCCGCTGGCGACAAGGTACTCCTTTATAAATCTCGTTTCAAGCTTTTCCCCGGTAAGTTAAAGTCAAAATGGTCGTCGGGTCCATTTGAAGTGACCAAGGTACAACCATATGGATCAATCGAGATCTCTAGCCCGAAAATCGGGAAGTTTATGGTTAATGGACAAAGCTTGAAGATATATATTGTGCCGGTCACGTTCGTGAGACCTTTTCTATCATCGAAGTTGGTGAGCTCCCTTTTCAGAGCATTAATTAACCCTCTCTCCAAATGAAGTAGGTTTGGTGGTATCCTCAACAACCAACTTGTAAATATGTATCATAAACTTTGTTAGCTTTGTTAGCCTTTGAGTGGATGGATGCACTTGGATTTCAACTCGGAGCATCTATTTGGGTAATTATCGATGTTTTGGATGAAGTTATGGAGCTAATTTGAAGAACACAAGTATGTTTGTTGAAAAATTGATAATGTAAGGTGAGTTGAGTCATTATTTGGAACTTTAGGTGATCCTTGAAGGGCCTTAAATTGGCAAGGCGAAAAGATGAAGCAAATAAGACCGTCGTCGAAACTTCACCTGGTGTGATTTTTGGAACATATCGTCAGGTAAAGGTTCACCTGATGAAAATCTGCCAAGCCATGGGGATAATTGTTGAAAAACTTTCCGTCGGTTGATACTTCACCCGATGAGATTTGATCGGGCAAAACATCGCCTTACGAGAAACCTCATAATTTGCCAAGACTGCCAGAATTGTCCATAAACTAGCAGGAGAAACTTCGCCCGATGAGAATTCACCAAGTGAAACTTTGCCCTGCGGTGAAATTTTTTGCAGAAGAGTTTTAATGAGAAGAAATCGTCGGGTGAAACTTCACCCGATGGTATCTGACCGGGTTACCCGTTGACTTGGCCGGATCACCTTCTCACCCACTCATTACAAGATTCTTCTCTCTTTTCCCAAATTTACACACATAACTTCCCCTCCAAATTAAAAACATCAAATGTTTTCCCAAACACCAAATCAAACTTTTCAAACTTTACTTTCCCATCCACCAAACCTCTTTATATATATATATATATATATATATATATATATATATATATATATATATATATATATATATATATATATATATATATATATATATATATATATATATATATATATATATATATATATATATAGAGGGGAGATCATATAAGCTCCCATTATATATCTAAGGTCCTAAGTTCCAATCTTAGCCGTCAGATTAAATAGAGATGGATGGCCTAGATTTGTTGATATATATAATTATTTTTAAAAAAATAAAATGAATGTTTACGTTTTCCATGCATATCTTTTTTCTCACCCTCTGTTTTTCCCACCACAATTGATTACTCTGCTTACAATTGATTACTCTCTCCAACCCATCTCTTCACTACTCCACGAAACTCCTCTCTCCAACCCATCTCTTCACTACTCCACGAAACTCCTCTCTTCTCTTCAGTTATCCATTATCAAATCTCAAGAATCAAGAATCTATGTTTCAAGAATCTCCGTCAAAGCACCTCCATTTCTTCATCTCCATTATATTTCTTCATTTCAGGTAAATCATACTGTCAATTTAGCATATTCAGAACCGTAATCCCTAATTTGAAATTTGAGTAACCCTAATTTTCATGTTATGCTTCTTTTTTTCACTGAGTAACCCTAATTTTTTCGTATTGAGTTTATGGTTTCCCGAGTAATCCCTAATTTCAGACTAAACCTATTACGGATTTATCCCTAATTTTGTGTGATCCATGTTTTCTTTAACCACTTGACCTAATTAGGAATTAAACCTAATAACCCCTAATTTTTTGATTATAAACGAAGCTCCTATAATGCTAAATGAGTAGGTAAAATGCTAAATTTCTTATTGCATGTTTGTGTGTTCTGTATGCTAAATGCTAAATTTCTTATTCGAAGTTGTGGGCTCTGTACATCGGTGCAGAATTTCGATTTTTTTATTACAAACTAGAGATTTTTTTGAAGGATTTGTGGTTACCATTGTTGTGGGTTTTGTCTTTCCTTGCAGATTTTTTTAGTTGATATGACTACTGGGTTTGTTCCATATATTTTCTTCAACTCATGTTTTTGTTCTGATTTTCTTCATTGCATTCGTGCTGATTTTGTTCACGAGTGATTTTGTCAGGCTTCTTTTTTATTCTATTAGGGATTAATCCTAACACGAGTAATCCATTTTTCCTTTACCCAGTTCGACTAATTAGGGATTAACCCTACTTTGAGAGGGTTAGTTTGTTATCTTGATTGATTATTAGATACTCCGTGGGAACTAACTTCGTATGAGTCTAAGAATTGCGTTTTGTGTTGTTGATAGTGTTATAGTTGAAATTGAGGAGAATATATGGGACACGTATTATGAAGTTTTAGAAGATGAGAGTTGAAGTTCTAAGGTCTTGGAATTGAAGTTTCAAGCTACAGTTGAATATATGAGCAGAAGAAAAATGAACATTCTACCATTTAATTATGAAGTTGTAGACGTTGTGCACTGAAGTTGTAAAGAGAAGGGCTTAAAGTTTCAAAGTTATGTTTTACGAATCAAAATGGCATGATCTCGAAGTTTCAGAAACTGAGAGTTGAAGTTGTAATGTTTCTGAACTGAAGTTGCAAGTGTGTGGTAGATTGTTTTGAATGTACACCAGTTAACTATGACGTTGTAAATGTAATGTACTGAAGTTGCATTGCAGCTGAATTAAAGTTCCAAACAAACTGTTATTTAAATATTGAAAGTCATGCACTGAAGATGCAAGTATACGTGTTTTGAAGTCTTAGAAGTTTAGAGTTGAAGTTTCATAAATTGAGAGTTGGAGTTGTAAATAATTTGAATTAAAGTTCCAAGCGTGTCGTTGTATGTTTTTACAGAGTAGTAATAATGTTCAACTTTCCAGCAGTTATATATAAAGTTGTAATTGTTGTGCTTTGAAGTTCTACAATGAATGAGTTGAAGTTATAAAGTGAGTTTGTTGAAGTTATAAATACTGTAGTATTCGACGTTATGAAGTGAAGATGAAAGTATGTGGGAGACGAGTTCTAAAATTTCAGAAACTGAGAGTTAAAGTTGTGTAGTAATTGAATTGAAGTTTCAACCGTACAGATGAATATTTTGTTAGAAAAAACTTCGTATTCAATATTTGAAGAAGATGCTATCATTCATAATTAAGTTTTACGGAACTATTGATGAAGATGCTTTTATTTAAAGAACGATTTAAATTTCGTTACAAATTACATAAACATACCATGGGGCACTTCAACAATTTGCAAATTTTCCATTACAAATTAATACTTCGATCGGAAACGAACGTCACCTTGATAACAAAAACGGTAAAAGGAGGGAAGCTTCTGCCAAAAACTGAAGTGTCGACAAATAACAGAACCCAACAGCCGTAAAAAACAATTTAAACTAAAGCTGTGATGATGAAAAACGAAAATCCATCATCATTGGAATGCCGCGCGGAG
Source organism: Agrostemma githago (assembly GCA_958450325.1). Taxonomy (NCBI): domain Eukaryota; kingdom Viridiplantae; phylum Streptophyta; class Magnoliopsida; order Caryophyllales; family Caryophyllaceae; genus Agrostemma; species Agrostemma githago. The sequence continues at coordinate 25,815,975 of OY288252.1, read as the reverse complement.
TTAAGGCTGGTTTATGGAGGTTTGATTGACTCGTGAAAATGCTCCTCGTGAGAAGCAACTATGTATAATTACACCTGCCTAATCAATTTCTTATTTGCTTATTTACTGCTACATTATTTAATGCTAATTACACCTACTTATTTATTTGCAATCTCAGCCGTCCGCGCAAGATAGATCCAATGGCCATAATTTGGACTTAGGAACTTAATTTTACCCAAGACTTTATTAGAACTCCCCTATATATATATATATATATATATATATATATATATATATATATATATATATATATATATATATATATATATATATATATATATATATATATATATATATATATATATATATATATATATATATATATAGTGGAAGGATCAAGTGAGTCCACTTATCATAATTGAGTCCGTGAGTCCTCATCTGAACCCTTAAATTAGTGATAGATTAATGGTTAAGATTGTTTTGTCAATTAAGGAAATAACTAACTAAATCTTGGTAAATATTTTTTTTCTCTCTCCTCCTTAATTATCTTAATGCAAATCTATTCTCTCCCATCAAATTTTTAACTGCATATTTCTATCACACAACAAGTGTGTCATTTCATCTTCATTTTCACCAAAAAAAATCATTATTTCGCTACTGCCATGTTACTCTAACTCATACAATGTTTTATTCTAACTCATACAATATGTTACTCATGAATTGTGTTACTTTAACTCATAAAATCTGTTACGTTACATAATAGTGTCTTGTAAAAACAGTACGTTGCAAAATGTATGTTTCTATTAAGGATACTCCAAAACAAAAATTACAAAACTCCATTATAATTCCAATTTTTCACACCGGTTAATCTAAGAACTTGATATTGGTAATCAAATTATACTCATAAATTGTGTTACTGTAACTCATTATGTATGTTACTGTAACGCATAATGTGTGTTATTCTAACGCTTAATGTGTGTTATTCTAACTCATTTTACATCAATAAATTGGTACAGAAGTTCCAACTGAATCAACTTCATTACAATTCCAATGTTTCACACCTGTTACTCATAATATGTGTTACTATAACTCATTAAGTATGTTACTCTAACAATATACTTCCTACTTAGAATTCTGCTTCTTGATCCTCCTCGTCCTCTTATTATTCTTCATCATCATCGTCAGAAGCTTTGATTTAATCTAACCACCGCGCCACATCCACAAGCCAATGCGTAGATTTTATAGAATTTTACTGACTCATCCACGTCCTTGAAGATCTGCCCTATGTATGGAGGAAACTCTCACCCACATCCCTACACCATTCATGTGCTTTTGCGTGTACTGAAAAATAATAACAGTTCCAATTAACGTGGCGAAAAAAATAATCAGAACTTGAAATATGGATTAAAGTAACAGATGACAAGAATTAAAGTAACAGATTAAGTGCATTGAAGTAACACTGGATTCAATTAACAAAAAATGCTTATACACCAGGTATAAATTAAAGTAATAGAGGTCAGACATTAAAGTAACAGATAATGTTTATTAAAATAACACCAGGTATAGGTTAGTGCAAAAAAATCATATAATAATCATAAATGAGAGTATGACGCAATATCTTTCTTTGAATGAGGGTGATATTCTTTGATATTGTTTCCTATTTTGAAGTCAATCACGTCCCATAATTATAGGAAGCAATATCTTTCTTTTTTATTTTTCATTTTTTTTATATGGCGGTATTCTAAATCCTTTTTGTCACTCCAATGCATTACAGTAACAGATAAAAAGAACTAAAGTAACAGATGAAGTGCGTTAAAGTAACACGAGATTCAGTTAAAATTATGTGTATTAAAATAACAGGGGTTAGCCATTAAAATAACAGATTGTGTATATTAAAGTAACACAGTATGTGCATTACAATAACTCCATATATTTGTACGTGCGTAAAACTCATATAATGCTTAGACCTTTTTGTGTTACATTTTTGTGTTACTCTAATTAAAATTAGGTATTACTGTAACTCAGAACGTATGTTACTTCAACACTGTGTCTGCTTCATTAGAAAACAAAACAATAGTATCAAGAAAAACCTAAAGAATAAACAAAGCAATAACACGAGAGTAATGGACCATTGATATGAATCTATGAATAATCAAATGAATAAAATTCCACCTTCTAAAAAATATAAAAATTTGGAATCTATACTAACAAGAGAGCAATGAACCAGATATGAATCTATGATGAATGAAATGACCATGAAAGCAATATCGACATGAAAATCGACGAAAAACATGAAAACAAATTGACGCAAATTAGTCGAGATGATGAATAAAAATTGAGGCAAAACATAAAAGCAATAACAAAACTCACCATTGTTATAGTCGATGAATTGATTATCAACAGTTGATGAAGATATCGCGATCATTGAATCCATAGTAACGGGATTTTGAGCACAAATTTGAATGAATGAATGAATGAAAGAACGCGATATTAGAAGCAGTTTTTTTTTTTAGGTTTTTGATGAACGTGAACGTGAATGAATGAATGAGTGAATGTGATGTTATTGTTTCTTAAAATTAAGGGAGTTATCTTAGGAAGCAGTATCTTCCTTTTTTTTTTTAATGCAAATATTAGGATGCATCTTGTCCATCGATTCTCATCTCATTCAATAGATGAGATGAGGACTTAGGGACTCATATATAGAGAAGGACTCATAAGAGCCTTACTCTCTTTCTTTCTTTCTCTTTCTCTCTCTCTCTATACATATATATATATATATATAGGGTTATTTAACAACAATAATACCAACTATAGGGCGTCTTCCCAAAATAATATCAATTTTAATAAATCTGGGAATAATACGTATTATTGAAGTAGTTAAACCAGAGTAGTATAGGTGACCGGTTACCTGTAGAACCCTTCCACCTTCCTTTTTCACCTTTAATTTTAGTTAATGACAATAATACCAACTATAGATCATCTTTCAAAAATAATTTCAATTTTAATAAATCTGATAATAATACATATTTTTGAAGTAGTTAAACTAGAGTAGTATATATGACTAGTTACCGGTAGAACTCGTTCCCCTTCCTTTTCGCCTTTAATTTATTTCATATTACTTCAATCCTTTTCACTTACTCAATGTACAGGGAATTAAACGTCATTAATGTCTTCTGTATTTCTCTCTTTCAACCTCGCCAAGTCTAGCTAACAACACAATCGTACACCAAAATCAACACGTTAATCTAAACAAAACGTATTGAAAAAAACTGAAGAAGGATGGAGGGTAATAGAGAGAGAGAGGATGAAGGAGAGAAGTAAGGAGAAGTAGATCTGACAAAACTGACCCGACCCGAATAAGCCAAACCGAACCCGACCCGACACCCGAACTGAAGACATGGTTTTGACCCCTAATCCGAATTGACCCGAGCTAACCCGAAACTGACACGACTATTATTATTCAAAACGAGTGGATATCCTAAAAAAAAAGTTGAAAACAGCGAACCCGAGAATGACCCGAACCCGAAATTATCTGACCCGGCCCGAAGTCAACCCGATTATTATAACCCGGAATTGGCCCGACCCGAAACTGACCCGACACGGTTCAGTCGTTATCCAGGTCTAAGGAGGAGGATGGAGAATACGTAACAGGTTAAATATTAATTAGATGACCTGATGTATCAGGTGATAAACTTACTTATACTACTCTTGTTTAACTACTCCAATAATACGTATTATTCTCAAATTTATTGAAATTAGTATTATTGTGGGAAGACGCCCTATAGTTGGTATTATTATCATTAAATAACCCTATATATATATATATATATATATATATTTATATATATATAGAGTAATGATCAAGTGAGTCCTCCTATATATATTGAGTCCATGAGTCCAATCTTGGACCATTGATCAAGTGGAAAATGGATGGTTGTGATTGCTTGAGGTGAAATAAGGAAATAACTAACAAATCTTGGTAAATATATCATTTCTCTCCCTTCCTTAATTATCACAATGCAAATCTTCTCTCTCTCATATCAATCTTTTAATTGTCTCTTTCTCTCACACAACAAGTTTCTTCAACATTTAGTTTTTTTCATCTTCACCAAAAAATCATCATTTTTCTACTGTCATTGTACGTATGTTACTATGTTACTGCCATAATCCATAAACTATGTTACTTTAACTCATACAATGTGTTACTTTAATTCATGAACTGTGTTACTTTAACTTATAAAACTATGTTACTTTAACTCATAAAATCTGGTACTTTGTATAATAGTCTCTTGCAAAAACTGTTACTTTAACTCATATAATGTGTTACTCTAATTCATGAACTGTGTTACTTTAACTCATAAATTCTGTTACGTTGATAATAGTCTTTTGCAAAAACATGACTTCCAATCAACCAAAAGAATAATGTATGTTTCTATTAAGGATACTCCAAAACAAAAATTATAAAACTCCATTATAATTCCAATGTTTCACACCTGTTACTCTAAGAACTGGATATTGAAAATCAAATTACACTCATAAACTGTGTTACTGTAACTCATTAAGTATGTTACTCTAACGCATAATGTGTGTTATTCTAACTCATTTTACTCCAATAAATGATGTTACTCTAAGGACTAGATATTGGAAAATCAATCAAACTCATAAACTGTATTACCGTAACTCATTAAGTATGTTAATCTAACGCATAATGTGTGTTATTCTAACTCATTTTACTCCAATAAATGATGTTACTCTAAGGACTGGATATTGGGAAATCAATCAAACTCATAAAATGTATTACTGTAACTCATTCAGTATGTTACTCTAATGAAAAATGTATGTTACTCTAACAATATATTGTCCTACTCAGAATTGTGCTTCTTCTTCTTCTTCTTCTTCTTCTTCTTCTTCTTCTTCTTCTTCTTCTCCTTCTTAATCATGAAACGATGACTTACATGACGTTTCCTAATGATTCTTTCTTCTTCTTCTTCTTATCATCTACATCTTTGAAGATCTGCTCTATGTATGGAGTGAAACTCTCACCCACATCCTTGCACCATTCCTCTACTTTTACGTCTACTACAAAAACAAGAACAATGTTAATAAACGTGGCGACAAACAAACAATCAGAACTTGAAATATGGCGGTATTCTAACCAAAACATTAATAACTAAATCCGATGACATGTTACTCTAATGCTTCAAACGTGTTATTGTAATACATTAGGTATGAATGAGAGTATGAATGACAGTATAAACATGTATACTGCTATGAATAAGAGTATGTATGAGAACGTTATACTTTGATATTGTTTCCTATTTTGATGGCAATCACGTTCCATCATTATAGGAAGCAATATTTTTTTAATATGGCAGTATTCTAAATCCTTTGTTACTCCAATGCATTACAGTAACAGATGACAAGAATTAAAGTAACAGATTAAGTGCATTAAAGTAACACGAGATTCAATTAACAGAAGATGTCTATACACAGGGTTAGACATTAAAATAACAGATGGTCTATATTAAAGTAACACATTATGTGCATTACAATAACTCCATATATATGTTTGTGCGAAAAAATCATATAATGATTAGATTTTTAAAAAATCATACTATGAACGTAAAATTTATTAATACGGAGCATCTTAATGACTTCAATGGCAATGAAAGCATAACAATTGATGAAGATTATGAAAAACCTAAATAATAATCAGTGAAGATTATGAAAAAAACCTAAATAATAAGCCTAACAATCTGCAATCTATACTAACACAAGAGCAATGAATCGTTTATATGAATATATGATGAATAAAATGAATAAAATTGACGCGAAACATGAAAGTAATATCGAAACTCACCATTGTTGTACTCCACGAATTGCTTATCAACAGTTGGTGATGATCTCGCGATCATTGAATCCATAGTAACATGATGTCGAACACAGATTTTGAATGAATGAATGTATGAACGTGATGTTTGAAGCGTTTTTTTTAGGTTTGATGAACGTGGTAACGTGAATGAATGAATGAGTGAATGAATGTGATATTGTTGTTTTCTAAAATTATGGGAGTTATTTTAGGAAGCAGTATCTCCATTATTTTTCTTTTTTTTTTTAAATTTTTTTTATGCAAATTGTAGAATGAATCTTGTCCATCCATCCTCATCTCATCCAATGGATGAGATGAGGACTTATGGACTCATATATAGAGTAGGACTCATAAGAGCCTTACTCTCTCTCTCTCTCTCTCTCTCTCTCTCTATATATATATATATATATATATATATATATATATATATATATAGAAGTAGGATCTTTTACATTTACCTTTTTTCCCAACATTTTACCTTCTTTTCTAAACCATTGGATATGACTAGATCAATGGATGAGGTTAAACTTGAGACCATAAAACAAACCCTAATTTTTTCACTATTCCTCTTCTTTTATTGTTTTCTACGGTACGTTCTTTCTTTAAGAAAGAATACACACACAATTCTTTAATTTATCATCCAATTTGATTTCCATTCAAGATTAATCTTTCAAGTTTATCTAATTTTTCTCTCCAACTCTTTAATTTTGTTTCTTTTTCCTATTTGATCCTTTTGTTGAATTTGAGTTCTGATTTTTTTGATTTTAATCCTATAGTTTTGTACGATTTCTGCAGATATATTAACTTGTTATTGTCTTTATTGTTCTTGTTAGTATCTTGTTTTTGTTCGAATCTTTTGCTAATTTTTATAGTTTTTCTGTGTTATTCTACATGTTTCGATATATTGTTTGAGTAATTTCTGTATTTTTATTACAAGATTGGAATTCAAAATTATGAATATTAAAATACTTGAATATAAACAATGAAGCACTTGAATATGAACATTGAAATAACTACGAATTATTTTAGAGCATGAATTTTCTGTTTTTGGTACATTATTATTGCTCTGAAATTGTCGGTTATTTTATTAAGTTGTTCCAGTTATTCCAATACACACACATGATTATTGTATTTCAATTGGAAAAAATTGTATAATCTATAATTTCTTGGTTTTTTTATTAAGATTTTGTGTTGATTCTGAATTGCCCATTATATAATTCTACACTATATATTGTTGCAATTATTTCAATTCTTACATTATATTATTTGCTTAAATCTACATCTTTACTTACAAGATTAAAAATTGAAATTATGTTACGATACTTGAATATAAACAATGAAATACTTGAATATGAACATTGAAATAACTAAAAATTATTTCAGTAGAAATTTTCTATTTTGACACATTATTATTTTTATGAAATACCCAATTATTTTATTTTATTATTCCAATTATTCTATACTATCGTTATGGTTATTCTATAGTGTGTTTACAGTTATTTTATCGCACATATGTAATTATTGTATTTCAATTTGTTTTTTTTGTACTTTCAACTAATCCTCTCTTTTTTGTTTTTTTTGTCTTCCCGTGAGGTTTTGTTTTCTGTTGGGTGCGTGTTCAATAATATACAAGGTGTTTCACCCCAATACAATAACACGAGTTATTTATTTATATAACTGAATTTCTACATCGAAATAATTACGTAAAATCAAATAATTAGCATTATTTTAAAATGGATTGGAACGGAGGGAGTTTATTACAATAACTGGAACAACATAATACAGTAATACAAATTATTCAATACAATAACTGAGTTTTTAAATTGGAATAACTACGTATCTACATTGGAATAACTACGTATAACCTGATAAAATTAATTGAAGAAATTGAACGACTTAATTGAAAAAATTGAACAATTAAACAAATTGAATGCCACTTTTATGCAGAAATTAAAGTGTAGGTTAATTTTTTTTATTTGATTATGATTTTATATATGATGTGTAACTGTTATATATAGAATATGAGAGAGTTTTTTATAGGTAAGATACTCATATAATGGCCCTTCATCCCATGAAATCAATGGCTTAGATTGAAAGGTAAATTGTACCAAAAATGACAAATGTACCAGATCCTGCCCCCCCCCCCTCCCTCTCTCTCTCTCTCTCTCTCTCTCTCTCTCTCTCTCTCTCTCTCTCTCTCTCTCTCTCTCTCTCTCTCTCTCTCTCTCTCTCTCTCTCTATATATATATATATATATATATATATATATATATATATATATATATATATCACCTCCACTTCATTTCCTTTTCACCTCATCACTCCTCATTTCATCTTTAACATTCACACACCACCTTCCATACCCAAACCATCTTCATCCCTATATTACGTTCCATTAGGTGATTATTTCGGGTTTCGAAGAGATGAAGCAAAGTTATTCCGGAATAATTTTGCAAATTCGACATTATGGAAACAAGGTCAAGAAGAGCTTCTCAGAAACAAGGTACATCTTCCTCTTCTAAGTCTACCAATTTACCTTGTCTAAATTCCTCATCATCTCACGCCATCTCTAAAAAGATCTTTCAGAGTACTCGTTGTCCTTGTCCTGAAACAATGATTGACTTGGATATCATTAACGATATTAAAGAGTTATCGTCTCGAACCGGCACTAGTGAACTCCTTAGCCTTGCGCCCTTTACATATAAAGACTTAACATTTGAGTGCTTAGGGAACTTTACACTTGACCACCCGACCACACCTAGAGTTATCAAATTCCAATTATTCGGCAAACCTTATAGACTGACCATTCCCGAGTTCGGCCTCGTGCTATGCCTACTCTCTTCGGATACCGGACTCGGTGAACCTTCGGGCAATATTCAAGCATGTGTTTCGAGGAGAGATTTCTGGAAACGAATCTCACGTTGTAAAGGGGGTTACTCGGCCGAATTATCTTATGCCTCCGAAATACGTAACACCGCCATTTGCTACTTCTACGAAATCCTCTCTCACTGGTTAATGCCCTCTACCAATATTATATACTCCCTTAGTTTGTGTGTCTTGCAATTAATTCATGACTCTTTAGCCAATAATTCGAGTCCCCTAGACCTACCCATCGTCGTGGCGTTGCATTTTTAATGCATTATCAATGCTTAACGCCCCTCCTTTGATTATGGAGGTCTAGTAACGGTTATTGCAAACAAATTGGGCTACTTGATAAGTGTGTTTTGTAGAGTTTATTTCACGTGTTTGGTCCTGCTTCCTTATGTGAAATCGCTCTTTAGAGTGGTTTCGAGGCTACTTACGCTTCTTCTAGCTTGTTTTAGGTTTTCTAATGCTCATCGTGGAGAAAAGGAACGATTTCATCTCGTTTCCGATGCATATGGAGCCAATGAAGAGAAGCAACGATGATTCGGTGACTTAGACTCGATCCCGAGTCCCTTGGATCCCATTTGAAGATATCCCGAGCATCGAGCATCGATAAAAAGCCTAGGAAAAGTAAATAAGGACCCATCTTGGACGGGAAGGACCCATCACGCCCGGGATGAGAAGAAACGAGCCACTGGAGGGCCTTCCCGGCCGGGACCACCACCTTCCCAACCGGGACAGCCGCCTTCCCGGCCGGGAAGGGCCCAGCTCGCACTCCGCTTCATTCTTTTAATTCCCCTCACTTATGGAACCCTATATATACCTTCCTCTTGTATTGTTTTAAGCACACTGCCTTATATGAAACCCTAGATAGAGAACTCATTTCATTAGCTTAGTTTCTCCTTAATCTTTTGTTAATCTTAGCTTAATCTTAGTAATTACTCTTTTATTATTGGATATCTTGAAGAATCTACCAATTTTAACAACATTGGTGGAGGTTTTGGGTTTTCCTTATATACAAGTTTCAATCTTTTCCATTCATCTTGTAGTTGGTATAATCCTTCTTCTCTGTTTTCCTTTAATCTTTCATTGTTAATAAACTTTTAATCTTTATCTTTTGTTTATTGTTCATCCTTGTTGTTCTTCATTATGAATGTTCTTGTTCTTATGATGATTTCCTTTGTTCATGTTAGTTTTAGTTTAGTCATGAGTGAGTAGACTCATTGTGGGGTTAGTAGGGGGATTAGGTGTTGAATATGGGTGATTAGGGTTGATTGTGGGTAAAATGTTGAATCTTTGTTGTTAGTCACTTGTTAAGCACGCCATCTGTTTGATGAAATGTTTGTTAGGGTAGTAGTGGCCAATACTACTCTTGCTAGTTTCCTTTTTCTTGTTGTATGTTTGATTGGTGGTTGAATTATCTTGTTTTAGGTAACATCTTGCTTGACTTTTCGGGTTTGTTCTTGACGCGAGAGCGCGAACTTACCCTAGTGACTAGGTGAAACCTACACCCTCGATTTCCCTACTCGCCTAATGCGCCTATGAACCCGACCTAACCCTACTCTTCCCCTATTTGATTTCTTCATCATCTTTGTCATTGTTCTTCTTGTTTGTTGTTCGAATTTAGCTTTAGTTGAATCATTTAGTTCATGTTATCCTTAGTTTAGTCATAGTCATAGCGTTATTCTCTTTTCATTATCTTAGTTTGTTTATCCTTGTTTGTTAGCCTAGTGATTGTGTTAGTAATCAATTATTTATAGTTATCCCCTATTGTAACCTTGTGACCTAGTCTAATCCTTAGGTAACCTTAGTCTAAACCGTTTTTCCGTCTACGTGGATTGACCCGACTTAACCTAGCTACTTGTTAGGATTAGTTGGTTTATTTGGTGTCGGGATTCACGACAAATCCCACCATCAATTTGCCGCCGTTGCCGGGGACGATGTTTGTATAGACTATGTTTGTTTATTTTCTTGACTTAGATATCGTTTTTGTGTGTTTTATTTATCTCCTTGTCTTTTGTTGTGTGCGTTTATTGTCTCTACCTAGTTCCCATAAAGCACTAGGTGTTATCACGTTTGTTCCAAGTGTGTAGTGCATGCCAAGGAGGGGAGACGACTTCTTTCTCTTCAATCCAGAGCCGGAAAGACTCTTTAGAGCCTTTCGCCACACTACTACAAAACATCAAATAGACAACTGTTTTTTTTGCAATAGACAACTGGCTTACAACAGTTGAGTTGTTTGGAGTTGTATATTAGTCTAGGTATAGACAACTGTTTTATAAAATAACAGTTGTCTATTATGTGTATAGGCATCTGAGCTTTTAAAAACTTAGATGTATATTCTTTCAGTAGACAACTGTTTTCTAAAACAACAGTTGTCTATTGCCCGTATATATGAACTATATAATACACATACTTAAACTATATATCACAATTTGAACTATATATTAACAAAACATAAGAAATAAATATCATATGAAATTGAACAAGAAGTTCCATTTTTATGTAATCCAACATCCAAAAGGTACAAACCATTATCCAATTACATCCAAAAGATACATAAAAAAACATATATAATCCAACATAATAACACCTCGTCTATATAACTATTATCCAATTACTTCTAAAAGGTACAAACCATTATCCAACACAACTTTTTGTCAACACTGCAATACCTCGGCTTTTTGCTTGAATACGCTCAAAAGTGGCCATAACCCCGCAATTTGATCCTCACAGTGCAACCCTCTTCCCCCGTACTTGAGTCCAAAGCTTCTACTGCTTCGCCCGAGTTATACATGTCCAATAATCCAATAGGAGCGAATTGGATAGCTTCCTCAAAAACCTATGAGAGAAATTATATAAATAAAATAAATCACGCCGTTAGATCATATACGAGGAACAATGTCTGATTATTGACCCGATCGAAGAGATTGTGAACAGTTCATATCTTAACCTGATTTGCTGAGGTTACTTCCTTTGGAGCTTTATCCTCCCTCAGACGAACAAGGCGTACAGATTCACAGTGTAAGGACAAGCTAATGTTCATATTCAATGCCAAATAACACTGAAAGCTAGGGATTCCAGACATGAAAAAAGAATACTTACACTAACACCAGTCGTCTCAATTATCACAACCAGACTTGGAATGGATACTCACTAAGTAAGGGTCCTAAAGTAGCAATAGATTTGATGCGAGAAAACTTGCAAAGGTATATAATAAATGAGTAGGCACTCTACTTGTCATAAGCTCATAACGTCAAGAATTGTAATTTGGAATACACAACTTCAATGCTAATGGTTTACCTTCTGAACATGGTCATTTGCATGCTTTACTCAAGGTTAGTTTACTTCTTCCTTGATATAAAGCTGTTTGGTTAGAGTCTTTCATCTTTGGCTGATTCAAATTTCTCATAATTTCAAATATTTTGCTGGATAGTGTTTGTCTGTTCAATTACAAAGAAAATCACACACAATGAGAAAATATCGTTTAACCCGGTCGAGTCATTTCGAGTGTGGGATAATCAACAGGTTATAGAAACCGCTCACATAATGAAAGAAGACTTCCTACATATTACTGTTATTCCCTGCCATTCCATTCATTTAAAAACTATAAATTTACTTACCTACCAATCTATCTAGCTCCATCGGGTCGGGATTAAATTAAACAAATTAAATTAGTGATCGTAGCACGCAGGAGGTTGCATTGCATTGCATTGGGCTTACATCTTTAGAAGTGACATCAGAAAAGCTGTTATCATCTGTCGTATGAAATGGGAGTTGTTCGTATATGTTGAAAGCTGACGGAACCTGTAGTACGTGAATATAATCAATATATATATATATATATATATATATATATATATATATATATATATATATATATGATGATCACAGGAATAATAATAAGTTGATTGAGTAAAAAAGCACTAGCGAGTAGTAATTAATTAAAGAAAGTCATCTGAATCCATCAATGGGATGATCCATGAATAATTACGCAAATTCTTCTTTAAGCGTATGACAGGTCAAATATTTAGCATAAGACAAACTCATGATCTAAGCCTAGGTTGTAGCGTAGGGAAATATTTTCCTAGCTAACGTTATAACGGATACATGGGTCGCAGGTAAGACCAACCGGATGAATTAATTGTGGTAATAATGCATGATAACCTTACTTACGTACATTAAGTTTGTTGTCTTTATTGGTTCTGGCATTCTTAGGAGAAAAGGTAAAAGTGCCAGTAAAGAGCTGATCTCCAAGTTGATGCAAATGTGTTTTAAGTTCACCTGAATTCAGTCGAGATGATTTATCTTGCTTCACCAACACCATGTCTTCCCCTCGGATGCTTATTCCCACTATTACATGTGTCCCATATTTCTCTATGAACCAGCCATCGAGGTGTGTCAAGACAAATCGGAACCCACAAAGGGCCTCAGTGATGCTTAAAGTGTGCTCGAACAACAGGTCTTGACCCTTTCTCTTAAATTTCGGGTGCTCTTTTTGCTGAAGGACAAAGACGATGTCTCCTGTGACGGATTCAGGCTGCAAAAACATACAAAACACGGTCACTACACCCAGTGTACCAGGAAAAACAGGTTTTTCTAGTGACGAGTTTTTTCAGAAAATGTACCGCTTCATCAGCTTCCCCGGAGAAGGTAATCTTTTGTCCACTTTGCATCCCTTTCTCAACAACAACCTCGAGAACTTTCTTCTCGGGCACAACTTTGTCACCCTTGCACTGAGAGCAGCGATCCTTGTCGTCGATGGTCTCTCCAGTTCCCTTAAATTCGTTACAAGGATGCTGCATCTGTTGAATCATCGATGGACCAAGGTGTGACTGACACTTTCATACCGGCTCCTTGACATCCACCACACTTCGTCGAAGCACCAGATTTTGATCCTTTACTGTTTACAAGCATAACCAAATTGATATTACTGTTATTAACCTTCCTACGATTAAAACAGGTCAAGTAACCTCGAAAAAACAGGAAAGTGTACATACCCACTGCACTTGGAGCATATGACATTGCGAGAGAGAGTTTATTTGTCGTACCACTATAGAGATCCTCGAGTGATACCTTGAGAGGGTGGATCACGTCTTCATCCCTCCTCTGCCTTCGACCTCGGCTGTTGCCGCCACCACCACCACCTGTTCACGCGCGAGATATAAGAACCCATTCTAAAGAATATGGATTAGGAATCATCCGATGATAAGCATGATATCGCTAGTTCATCACTATCCACAAGAACACAAGCTAAAGAACGCGAAATACGATATCATACAAGACGCCAAGCAAAAGAATGAAGGTTAGGAAGCATCAGATGAACATGATACTATCTACAAGAACACAAGCTAAAGAATGCAGATTAGGAAGAACCCAAGCTAAAAAACGCAAATTACAATATTATTAATTCATTACTATCCACAATAACTCAAGCTAAAGAATGCGGATTAGAACAGAGAAAGGAACATACATTGTACATTTCAGGTTTGGTGACAAAGAAATAAGCAACACTCTCAAGACTATCATTCAACACCTTCGCTATCGCACCTGCTTCGGCGGAAATCCTTGCGCTTCTAAACTCCTCACCTGTTACATCAATCAATTTGTTTTCACAAATTGAGTCAAAAGAACACAAAAACTAGGAGAAAAAAAGAAATTACCAGAGTGTAAGTATCGACGATGAATAACCGCTTATCATTAGAATCGACGAGCTGAGACACGTGCTTAGCGTTGATAGACCGACTTCCGCAACGCGTATTTTTGGACAGCAAAGAGTGTAATCGAAATTGAGCGGCAAAATAGGCATGATTGGCCGCGAATTGAGCAAACGGTTCCTTCAATTTCGTCGAACTAAGAATTGAGTATGTGGAAAAATTACAAAGTCGCTTACAAGCTGTAAAAGCCGCCATTGATGGAACAATCAATCGCTATGAATTTACTGCAGGTATAACTTCGGAAATAACAATCCATATGTTTTGCCCATGTAGAAGAGGAGATGAGCAGAGAATTAGGGGAGGGAACTCACCGGCGAAGGAGGGCGTCTGGGGATTTCATCGTAGAATTAGGGGTTTTCGATTTAGGGATCATTTTTTATTTAGGGTTTCAGTTGTGAAGGAGGGCACGGATGACTGGGTGATTTTGGGTTTCATTTTGAGAGGACTTCGTATTTTTAGATTTTAGGTTTTCCAATTGCATAGGTACTTTACAAGCTAATATAGGTCGGGTATCCATCAATTGACAGTGGTTTATAATAACTTAATAGACAACTGAGATTAAGAAAAATAGTTGTATAATATATAGACAACTGTTTTTATAAAGTTCAGTTGTCTATAAGCCTATAAAGACAACTGTTTGTCAAAAAAAACAGTTGTCTATAAATTATACATCAGTTGTTAACAATATTAGATGTCTATGACCAGTTGTCTATTTGATGTTTTGTAGTAGTGCCAACAGATAATTGCTAGAGTTAGAAATTCCCAACCGGGTATAAGCAACAACATTGAAGAACAAACTCAAGGATTTGACTTAAACGAAGCATCTCGAGAGACCACCGAAGGGACCTTCATCAATCCCTTTGGTACATCTATTGACTCTTCTCCACCCAGTAGTCCTTCAACATCTATATCAAGTTCTACACCGTCATCTCCCTTACATCCAAACAGGCCTAATTTCTCATCTCACTCTACTTTCACCGAGGATATCTTTCTGGGATCGAGCACTCTATCGGCCATTTATGTCGGAAATTTTGTGGCCAAGACACAGTTTATTCAATTAGTAGAGCGAAATCAATTTAGTGGTTTGCCCACCGAAGACCCGCACTAACATATAGAGACATTCTCGATTATTGTGATGCTATTTCTCAAACCGGATTACTCAAGATCAACTTCGATGGGTTCTTTTCCCATTTTCTCTTGTTGGAAAAGCTAAGCAATAGTTTAAGAGTCTCGATAAGGCGGCCATGGGAATTGATACATGGAAGAAGCTTGCATTAGCCTTCTATCAAAAGTTCTACCCTCTCGAGAAGACAAACTTGCTTAGAGCCTCCATCACCGGTTTTCAACAACGGGATGAGGAGAGTCTAAATGAATCATGGGAAAGGTTTAAGTCCTTGGTCCGATCTTGCCCCCATCATGGGTTGTCCCAATGGTTTCTTGTCCAACAATTTTGGAATGGTTTATATGAATATTGTCGGGCTATACTCAACATGGGTTCCAATGTAAGGTTTACCGAGGTCGAGGATGACCAAACATGGGCTATGATTGAAGAAATGGCGGTTCACAATTCTCAATATTCTAGGCCTAGAAAGGCAAATAGAGGGGGAAGACATGAGCTCGATGCAATCTCACAACTTAGTGCCGATATTGGTGCTCAATTGAGGATTCATATGGATACTATGGATAAGAAGCTCCAAGGTCACTTAATTCAAGCTCAAGGCACAAGTTCCTCCAATTAACAATCTATCCATCAAGTTAATGCTATGGGGATGATTTCTCCAACCTCTTATTATGGGATATGTGAGATTTGTTGGATATACGAACATGAGCCTCAACATTGTAGAAGTAGCATTGAGCAAGTGAATGCTTTTCAAGCATACAAACAAGGTGCCCTATACTCTACTTACAAGGCTTAAAATGTGCAAAATCCTCATATGTTCCAAGCCTCTCAACAACAAGCTCTACAACAACACCGTCCATCATATTGCTCCTCCCTTAAGGGACAATAAAGGCTACCAAGGTTACCATGGCAATCAAAGGCCTTTTAACATCTTCCAGCAACAAAATGCTTACCAAAACCAAGGTGCTTTCAACAATCATTAAGGGTTCAATAATCAAGGGAACATTAATCATCTAGCTGAACAAGGTGGTTTCCAAGGAAACCAACACTCTCAACGGTTCCAAAACAACGAAGGTTACCAAAATCATAATCAAGGTAACTTTCAAGGCCTAAATCAAGGCAATTCTCAAGGGTTCCAAGGGAACTTCCATAATCAACAAGGGTTCCAAAATGCTCAACAAGACAATAAGCCAAGGAGTCGGCCTCCAACTCTTGACTATGGTTTTCCCCTAACCCTCATTAATACTCCACACAACCAACAATCTCCGCCTCGGGAATTTGATATGCGAAAGACGATGTTGGACATGCAAAGGAGTAGTCAAGAGATGCAAAGAAACCAAATGGAGATGCAAAGAAATCAACAAGAATTCTATGCTCAACTTCAAAAGGAAAACAAGGCAACAGATACACATGTTAAGATGCTTGAAACCCAACTAGCTCAAGTTGCTTCGGGTAGCTCATCTAGGCAAAAAGGTCAACTACCTCCTCAAGGCGTACCATCGAAATTTGAAACCGTGAATGCTATCACTTTGAGGAGCGATCCATCCTATGATTCTCCTTGTTTCCTAATGAACATGAAGCTATGAAAGAAATGGAATCTCCATGCCAAGGCAATGAAAATTTGGGGAATCTCATGGAAGAGCAAGTCTTATGGGAAATTGAAAAATCGATTGAAGACAAGCTTCCCCTACCCCATGAAGAAAGTAAAGCAAATAAGAGGATGGCAAGTGAAAAATCCAAGCCTAATGAACTTGACAAGATCAACATCAACTTGCCATTCCCATTGAGGCAATTGAAGACAAAGGCGGATGTTCAATTTGATAAGTTCGTTGATATTGTGAAGAAATTAGATTTGAGCATTCTTTCACCGAGTTAATTACCCAAGTCCCGGCCAATGAAAAATTCATGAGGGAAATTTTTGCTAGGAAATGATCCTTAGACAAGGAAGAGACAATAGCATTTACAAGAGAGGTGAGTGATCTTATTCAATGCTCCACCTTACCTAAGCTCAAGGATCCGGGTAGTTTCTCAATCCCATCCACCATCGGGAATTTGAAGATCGAGAGGGCGTTGTGTGATTTAGGGGCGAGCATAAGCATTCTCCCTTATTCTATTTGTGAGCAACTTTGTAACAACCCGGTTCTTCTAATGACATTAATTAACAAGGCGGAAAATAATTAAGTCGTAGAAAGGGGTAAAAATTAAAAATAGTCGACTCACGTGAGTCTTTTATCGATAAATGAACCGTTTGTTAAAATACAACAACTGAACCCGAATTACAAATTTCTAGATACAATAGTCTGACAAAATTTGTGGTACAAGATTTATAGTTTGACACTTTCATTTGCCACACTGTATCTCTTGCACTCAAGCATGCCCCCATGTCTAGTCTTGAGGGTTCGTCAACCTGAATGCATATTTAAATATACATGTCCCACTTAGTGGGAGTAACCTAACCGTCCTTCTAACACGGCCCCGAATAATCAATTTAGTACAACGTTTAGGTTATCTAATTAACAGATAAGCAGGCATGTCACATTACAAATCGACATGTATACAATGTGAGATACACATGAAGTGATTTCAGTTAACATGCGAATCAATTTAAATATATAAGACATGTAGGTTATATAGAATAAAGTAATACATACATCATATGATTATCATGTGAATAATACAGTAAAGCATAGATCATGGCTTCGTAGAAGTGTCATGTGAAAATAGAGTAAGACATACATAATACAAATCGTATGAAACATAATATCAATCATAATCAATATTCAAGCAAGACATATAATAAAACATCACTCCCCAATATCAAGCATTTCAATCACATCATTAGTAATAAGAGTATAGAACAGTAACAAAGCATACTAGCACATGTGATAGAGGTGATCATGGACCGGGTTGGGCCGGGTTTGGGCCGGGCTTCACCATAAAATTACAGCCCATCTAGCGGGTCGGGTCGGGCCGGGCCCCCCAAACGGGCCAATTTGTAAGGCCCAAGCCCAACCCGTTCAGGATTTTCGGGCTTGCGGACTTTTCGGGCCCAATCGGGTCACAACGATTGTTCGGGATTAAGTAAAATTTTTTTTTACGTCGCCTTAAAAAAAATTTTTATTACCACAAATTAACCGACATTTAACCGAGTTTTTTGCTTGCAGTTGACCCGACTAATAAACAAACCCTTTTTTTTACTAAAACTTACTCGAAATTAATCAGACGACTAGAGTACATAATGATATATTAATACTCCGTTTTGGTGTTGGACAATTTTTTTCGTATTATTATTATGTGTCACACTAACATATCACAGTACAAATACACACACGCGCACACGCACACACATATATACGGTATTAGTGTCCGTGTATAATAACTATGAACACATAAAAAACATAAACTTCCATACAAAAATTGCATGACTTTTTTTTGTTAAAAAAATTGTGATAAAAAACACATGAATTTTCACATAAAAGAAGTTTAAAAGTTTAAAAAATCATGTTATATATATTTTTTTTAAATTCGGGCCGGGCCGGGCCAAAATTCGGGCTTTAAGGTCGGCGCATACCCGGCCCAAAATTTGTATCGGGCTAAGATCGGGTCGGGCTTCGGGCTTTTTTGGGCCAACACGATGGCCCAAGCCCTTGAAAAAATCGGTTCGGGTTGGGCAGTCGGGCTTGGGCCATTTGATCAGCTCTAACATGTGATTTAAAAAACTGTAGTCATTTACTTTTAAAAACAATGGTTTCCCTTCACATAATGCACGGCACGTGACTACTAATGTCTCATGCACACTTAATGCTTGCATCTCACCATAAGTGCGGATGGGAACATCAATCCAGCCAATCATATCGATACTAGGAGGTTTACATCTCACCCCTAGTGCTCAATAGGATCGAACACCTAAATTGACTCGGTTTAGTCGACTGACATACGGAGAAGAAGGACTGCAAGTGCATGGACTCAGAGGCCCCGCTAAACCGAACATGTCCCATACACTGCTAAGGCAAAGGTCCGAAGGTATTCCGCCACCAAAGATATCCGATATAGAGAGTGAGAGCTGATCAGTGCCCTTGTCTATGTATGCGCACACACCCAATCCATACTCTTTGTCTCGGGAAAGAGAACCTTTACACAATCGAGCACCTCAATGACAACTAGACGACTACTACTCTACCGACAAACTCATAAAGAGTTGGTTGCCCCTTTACTTCTTAGCATTTTCTCGCACCGGCAGGATGCATCATGGCCTCCCATGAGCAGTTACTCCGAGTGTCGTAGTCTACTTTCGAAGTAGTCTTCTATCGCATCGTCTTCTAAACTTTGCCAAGATAGCGCCCAACACGAAACGTAGGCTGAATTTGGGTGTCTTATAAAGACATAGTCTGTGGAATATCGAGCTCAGCGGTCATCGTGGGGCACATGTCTGATGTCCAGAGGGATGAAACAATACTGGGTTCCATAAGGATGACCGGTCTGTGGGGTGTGTATTGACTCGGAACAAGTCATTACAACATGGAATGGTGAAGACAACTCAGAGGGTACTGCCAGGGCACATGTTCATTTTCACCATGATTGGTGTCGATAACATCGTTCGTGAAAACGTGTCTGATCGCCGGCTTAGGTAACCCACCGACTAGAAGTACGGTTGTTCCTATGGAATTTAAGTATGTCGATTTTAAGATTAACAAACATTATCAATCGTCGTAAAATTTATCTTAACTGATAGTTTTAGTATACTGATGTAAGAGATTTGGAACATTTTATTTGAGATATATTATTTGAAGCGTTCATTAGTTGAGATTTGATTAAAGATTCAATTATTTCTAAGTACATTATTTAAGATGGGTTCCTTTATCTTAACTTGGTCTATGTTGACTTAAAAAAGCCAAAGTTTGACCAAGATGGACTAGTCAACCCTTAGTTTTGACTTAGTCACTAAATAGTCCTTAAGTGCTTAGTATATAGTTTAAGTGTTGTTTTGCACATTTAAGCATTGTTTAACTTAGTACTTTTTGGTTATTCGTCTTTTAGTACTCTATACTTTTTGGGCACAAGTATTTAGTATTTTTATTGTTCAAGTGTACGTATTTAGTATTTTTATATGGCTTCGTATTTGTACAAGTATACTTATCCCTTAAAGCCTATTTATACTTAGTAAAATATTACAATTATCAAATAAATCTATAATAATTATAGAAATCATTTTTAACCTTATTATCTATCATATTTCTCAAAACGTAGTGTTTTACAAAGAATAACTTTAAGTAATAACGAAATCGATAATATTATTAAGGATACTAAATGAGTTATTTTTCAAATGTTATTTTTAACTTTCAATTTTTGTACTCAACATACTTTGATGGGTTAGGTTTTCAGATATAAGGTCATATTTTAAAAGTAATAAGGTTTATTATTTTTAACAAATTTAAAACGAAAACAGTACAGTTTTCAGTACTTTCGTTTAAATCGTTTAAAATACATATTCATCAGAAAAGTGAACCAAAATTATATTTTTGGATACCTATACTTGTACTTAACTTATCCCCAGAAATTTAGATTAAAATACTTTATGAAGTTTCTTAAATAAAATCTTCTTTCCAGATCTGACCCATTTTAGTAAACATTTTATAAATGAAAATATATATGATGGATTTTTATGGAATTTAACTTACACATAATATATATCATCAGGAACATAACATAATCTTTCCAAGTCCAAAAGAAACGGTTAACATCACGAAACATATTAGTTTCTCAGACAATACATAAAATCATACAGTACCAGTTTACGAAATAAATCATTATTAAATATATAATTTCTTAAAAACTTACTTTTCATATTTTTCTCATGTTCTAGAAATTCTGATCTACAACTATCATGAAGGAATCTAAGGCTAATTCAAAACATATTGTACACAGAAAAATCGTGAACATACATCATACATCACAGAATCCATTTTAAAGCATGTGTTGTTAAGTGATAAATCAACAATTAGTTAACTTTAAACTTGGTGATATAATGATTTAGTCCTAAACATGATGTTATATATTAGTTAGAGTCTAAATACTATACTACGAGATTTGAGGGCGAAGAAGAGTTAGGTTACCTTAAGCATAAACAATCGATTCTACAACATATAAGAAAACGAAGATCGATGCTCCGTTTCTCTTGCTCCTCTTCATAAATTAGTTAGAATGACACAAAAAAAAACTAAGTTAGTAGTTATACTATTAAATAAACTTGAAAATAAGTAGTATAAGATAAGAAAAAAAGGGATTAAAGCTCTTCAAAAATGGTGGTTGAAACACCGTAAGAACTTGTGAAAATTTGTGTTGTTTTCTTTGGTTTTTTGAAGGGAGTTGAAGGAAGGTAAGAGATGGATGAATAAGTAAGCTAAATGGAGTCCTAAGTCTGTTTATAAGAAGTAATAGTCGTCCATTTAATGAAGGGAACAAATGATAGACAAACAATTGACAATTGCTCAAAATGGCTAATCATGCTTTTGGAAGTACATTACCCTTTTTGGTGTTTTTGATTAGAAAAGCATTTTTTGACTCTTGGACCTCAAGGTGAGGTATGGGGTGTGTTAGAATGATATTTTAAAGTTATTTTGGTTCCACAAAGGTTAGTAAAGAAGTACGGAAATCGAACGTCGAGAAACGATTCATCGGGTGACGATTTTCGTTGCAAAGGAGCTGTCCAGTAGAATATTTTTATGATTAACTTATAAATTGTAATTTTGAATATCACCATTGTTTATATCTTGGAAAATTAATAAAGTTAGGCTTTTGAAACGCCTCAATCGGAGTCCGTATGAGAAAATAGGAACCGTTTTACGAAATCGCGCAGAATTGCGATAACGATAGAAATTTCAGTTTTGCAAACAATGAAGTGAAATAGAAAGGTTCCAAAGGCACAAGAATTGAATATTACTATATAAAATAGTTTGTCGAGACTCGATTTATTAATATTAATCGTTATTATAAATAACTAAAATGGTCAAAATCACGGGGTGTTACAAACTTGGAATGAAAGAGCTCAAGTATACCCCGATTACACTCCAAATGGCGGATCGTTCACTCAATCGGCCATTAAGAATGTTAGAGGATGTGTCGTTAAGGATCGGGAAATTCTTCATTCTGGTTGACTTCCTTGTACTCGACATGCCCGAGGATGCAACCACCCCTATTATTCTCGGACGACCATTTCTACACACCGCCGGTGCATTGATTGATGTCAAGAAGGGTAGGATCACTTTTGAATTAGGCGACGAGAAGCTTATGTTTGACCTCCAAGGCAACACCTCACCTACAAATGAAGAGTCATGTAATATGATCCATGCCTTGAAGGACACCGACCTAGGGAAGAAATTGGGTGAAAAGAACGATAGATGTTGTCAAAAATTGGGATGAAGCAAGTGAAAAAGGAATGTCCTTGTGTGATAAATTGAAAGCTTGTAATAAGCTTGATTGTGAGAAGCTAGAGAATAGCTCGGAGATGAGTGAACTCACTTGCTTGAGTTTCAAATCTCCCCTTCTTGATAATGTGCAAAATGAAGATGCTTTGGAGCTTGGGGTGGATGATTACCATGTTGACATGGAAAATCTCGTTGGTAAGAAGAAGGTTGAGCCTCCATTGATGTTCGATGAAGAGGAATGGAAGTTAGGGTATTTCCCAAAAGATTTCAAGTACAAGTTCAAGACATTGAACATAGTGGATCGGGATGCCCCGGGGACGTCAAGACAAGGTTATGAAGAACCTTGGAGTATATGTTGGTGTTCCACATGCTTTAATGAATATTGTTCAAGAGCTTTCGACTTGTTGCTCCGTGCCCTTGAGGGCTATGGAATTGTGTGCAATTGTGTTGATAAAAAACGAAGATCCATCACAAGCCTTGGTTTGACAGAGTTCCTCAAGAAACGTCTTGTTGTATATATCTGTTTCCTCTTCTTTTGAGTTTTTGTAGTTGTATTTGTGGGTTTTGTTGGTTGGTTTCTAGGTTTTGTATGTTGTGTAGAGTTCTTTTAATTTGAAATTTTGATGAGTGATGTGAGGGAGGGATTTTTGATGGAAGTTATTGAGCTTGATTGATAGGTTTGAAGTGAAGATGAAGAATTAGAAAGGGTTATGGATGAAGCTTCAAAGCTTGGTGGTGGAAGTCGGTTTTTGAGCTTAGTAAAAGCTTTTGGAGACGGGATCTTGGATCCCGAGGTATTATTTATCGTTTGGGGGGAAGATTCGGTATGATATTAATGAATGAAGGCTTCAAGGCTAGGGACGGGTGCAATTCCGACCGTGATCATTACCATCACGGCCGGGACGAAGTGAGCAGCAAATCAGGGGCTACTGACGAGCCATCCCGCTCGGGATCTGTGTCTTTCCGACCGGGACCAAGCTTTCCCGACCGTGATGGGTATGTCACGACCGGGAAGGGTTTCAGCATCCCCCTTCGCCTTCTTTTCTTCATTTAAGCCCCACCCCACCACTTTATACCCCCACCCAACCTCCCTACTCACCTTTGCCGCTATCATTTCATCCCTACACTTTAATTATACACCTTCATCTCATATTCTCATCACTATACACTGAGTTTCCCCTTAAATTCCACCCCCAATTCACGACTCTCTTTTCTTTTCCGTCTTTTATTTGCCAGTCTTTCTTTGTATGTTCGCCTTTATTTTATGCATTTGGTGTCATGGCGGCCCTCGAGGCCTTTGTGATTATTGCTCCCGATTCTCGATGACGTGACTACATCGAGAATCCATTGAAAATGCAAATTGTCAAGTTCTTTTCACTTTTTCTTTACTTTTTATTTCCTTTTTGGTCGAATTTAGTCGGAATTGGGCGAAATCGGGGCTAGGTGACTTGATTACACCTAGCCCTCCCCTCCCATTTCCTTTTATTTTCTGCTTTTTATTTCTTCCCCCATCCATATCTTTTCTCGTCTCAGCCTTAGGTGACTTGATTACACCTAGGCCCGAGACATTCTACCCTTTCTTCACTTTCATTCTTAATTTTTAGTTTTATTTTCCATTTTTCTCTTCTTTTTAGTGTCTCCACACACTACCGATCGAGCATGAGGACATTGCTCGGTTTAAGTGTGGGGGAGCGATATCTTAGTTTAGTTTAGCTTTATTTTCGTTGTTTTTCGAAAAAAATCTTAAAAATTCCTAAAAATTTGTAATATTTCATAAAAACCAAAAAGATTTTCTTTTGTGTCTTTGTGTCGTATATTTGTTGTTTTTTGTGTGTTTTGCCTCAAGATTTCCTTGTAGGTTGCTTGATCGCAAGTTTCAGAAAGCTCTTGACATCCGATAATATCCTTCTATCTCTTTCTTTTTTTCCCTTTTTACTGTTTGGAGGAGAATTTGTGATGGTGTGTGCTCGGGTGGAGCTTTTTGGAGTTTGTGGATTGATGTGGTTGCTTGCTTGGAAGTTTCGGGGTGGTGTAATTTGTTTACCTTTTTGTGTGTGTTTGTTTTATTTTGTTTTGTTTTGTTTGTCTCATTTTCATTCATCTTTGTTGTGTCTTGTATATTTTGTGCGTCTAGTGTAGGAAATGTTTTCGAAAACCCGATTTTGAGGCTAGTGCGCATATGTTTACTTTCCCTTTCTAGTGATATAAATCGATTTTTGGACTTTAGTTTAGTAGAATGACTTTAAATCAATAGTTTCGTTGGTCTTTTTCCTTGAGTCTACCTAGTCAACTAGGGATTTACTGCGAGATTTGCATTTTCACCACCTTGACCACCCACGGAGTGAAAAGCCCTTGGTTGCCGAGTCCCGTTCTCTTAGGTTACCATGCTCGAAATTGTTTGATTAGTCCAAGTTTCCACCTTTTTGTGGGTTTGCAGGGAAATCGCGCCCAACTCACCCATTCCCCTACCGTCTACACATATTCCACAAATAAATTGCATTTTATCGAGGTTTCTATACTTGGTTGTGATGATTGCCTAGAATACAAAATTTGACCAAAAGGGCAAACCAAGAAAGAAAAGAAAGAAGAAAAATAAAAGGCACAACAAATCAAAAACAAAATACAAAAGAAGAAAAAGAAATGGCAAAAGACAAATCAAAAGCAAAATATGAAAGAAGAAAAATGCCAAGAAAATCATTTCGCAAAAAAATCTTACCCCTAAAAAATAAGCCTTATACCGATTGTTATCGTGTTTGCAATTCTCGACAAATATAATATGTTTCCTTATTCTAAACACAAAGAGCATAACAAATCAAATGAAGCATAAGGATGTAAATCTACCACATCAGCTATGTTACGATTTAAACCCCTACAAAACGTAGCCATTTTTTGTTCCTCGAGTTCTTCTAACTCACACATTAAAGATGCCTTTTCGAACTCTTCAATATACGCACTAATTGACATGGTCCCTTGTTTCAATTAGGCCACTTTACGATATAAGTCGATTTTGTAACTTTTAGGAACATACCTCTTGCGTAACTTATTTTTGAGTTCCTTCCATGACCGGATCTTAGGCTTTTCCTCCCGTGCTCGCCTAGTCTTCATAATTTCGAACCATAGGGACACACTTTTTGTTAGCCTCAAGATAGCATACTACCAACGCTTCTCGTCGGGGACATCCTTGAATTCGAACATCCTCTCGATTTGACGCTCCCAGTCCAAGTACTCTTCCGGATCTATCCCTCCCCCGAATTCAGGCAACTCCGTGACTTTTAATTTGTCATGGGGTTTGGGCACATCCACGAATCTCCTGGCACCTCCCTCAGATCTCTTCTCGGCCAAATTGCGCAAGGCATGGAGCAATTGCTGGATGAGATTGTCGTCATCCATGTCGTTGATTTCCTTATCATCCATGTCGATAAACACGGCGTTGATACCAAAATGATACGAATGCGGAAGCGGTTTAGATTAAGAAATGAATTTGGATCGAAGGTTAATGTAACCTTGAGTGATGACGTGGATTTTGGAGTGAAGTTGAACTAAGCTTAATGTAACCTTGGTTCGTGGTTAGGGTCTTTCCGGATTTAGACGTTAGGGACACGTCTATTTTAGGGAAGAAAATACTTTGAATTACTTAAGGATTTTTGTGATGAAATAAAAACAAACGTAACCAATGGTATTTAGTACGAATTCGACCTTGAATCCGAAACTAATAACGTAGAGATTGGCGCACCAATTCCTCAACGCGATTTCAAAGTACTTTCTCGAAATATAAAACACAAGAGTTGATTTAAAATCAAAACGTTGCTGAAATTTTATTGCTTAATCGTTGAATGAATAATGCTTACATAGAACGTGGCTTTTATAGCCCTATACGAGTGTATCACTCGATTATACTTGCCTTTAGTAAGAGATACATAATTCAATTAAAATTAGTAACTAATCTAGATAATATATTATCTTACACAAAGTATCACATGAAATGATCTTGAAGAGATCATTATTATTCTTGTTGCTTTAATTAAACTAAGATTGTATCCCTTTATTGAAGATTGAGATACACGAAATCAGCTCAAAAATTTGGAAATATTGCTGCCAAATATTCTCGCATATCATGGTGATTCCTCTAAATATCCTTGATTTTCCTACCTAAATAAGAGAGGTGGATATGTTCTATCCATGGGGTAAATCCATGCATATCTCGATCCAAAATCAGCATCGAATTTGAGCAGATCTCCCCCCATATTGCTGCTAAAAAGAATAAGATTGCATTGGTTTACTTGGGTAAGGATCTCACGCATGTCCTCTTGTGATCAAACACAATTCTTGACAAATATTGGCAGATATTTTCTCGTGAGTGTTGGGCTAATTAATAACGTGTGTGAGCATACACACACCGAGTTTAATTGGGCTTAGTTCGAATAACCCGAGTGAGTGCATGGTCTCATTGTGGGTTTTATTCGGTCCTAACACAATTGGGTCGGGCTCGAGCTTACCCGTATGAAGATTGCTCCCAGTCAAGCACGCTTAACTGTGGAGTTCTTATCATGGGAAAACCAGAAAAGAAAGTGCACTTTGTTGACATGAGTAGTACTATCAATCCCTTTAAGCACTCATCCAATCCTCTCAAACCATATCCAATACACGCTTCTCTGAGCACCATATCCAATATATACTCATTAAAATCGGGGTATTACAACTACGGAGTATTTCTTTGTATTAATGATGATGATTAAGTACGTGTAGTTATGATTATATTGTTGTAAGCGTTATTTTGATGTTTGTCAGGATCCGGCGAAGAAGGTATAATAGATAACGCAAAAGCAAAGGTATGATTCAGGGATGTTTGCGAGAGTTTCACGCCATATTTACAGCGGTAATTCGAAAAAATCGATGACGCGGTGGATTTCTATAAAATCTAGGCGTTGGATAGAAAATCTCTTGTAAAATTACCTAGAGTAACACATAATATCTATTAAAGTAACACATTGTATTCCTTAGAGTTACATCAGTATCTCAACATAATTGCGTGGTATTTATTACAGTTACACCAAACACGATTAGAGTAACAGTACTATATAATAAGGGTAATACAAATAGATCTCTATGGTTACTCAAGCATGTCTTCTTTCAGTAGTGATTAAGGGAGTATTAAGTATGAAAAGGAACGTACAATTAGAAGAGAGTATGAGATTAATTAGAGGTTAATTAGGAAACAAATTGAGATTGATTAGGGGAGATTAATTAGGGGAGGAAATATTTTGAGTTGAAAATATAAAATAGTTTAGGAAGATATTTGAGATATTGATGATATAATTTTTTTATTAATACCTTTATTAATGCTCAACTAACTAAAAAATTCTAAATAATTAATTGCGTGATATTCGTTACAGTTACATCAAACACTAACTAGAGTAACAATACTGTATAGTATGAGTAAAACACTGGATTCGTTAGAGTCACTACAAGAAAGAAAGAGATTAGCAACCGGTATTTACCGACCACCAAATTATCGGTCGGTAATTAAGAATACCGACTGATTTCGGTCGGTGTTTTTGTAATCAGTCGGTAAATTACCGACCGCTAATAATCAGTCGGCATAACGGGTATCAGTCGGTATTCGTAGTAGTTACCGACCGATTTCGCAAAAGTACCGGCCGATTTACGTCGGTCGGTGAGATTTTCAAATTAAATGCCCAGCTTCCTTCATTTCATTATGTTCTGTTACTTCGAAAAAAAAGAAACCCCAGCTTCTCCTTCATTATACGCGACCCAACCCCGTCGCCCTCCTCTTTTCCGGACTTCTCCCCTTCGCCGGATCTCTCCCCTTCGCCGGACCTCGCCCCTTCATCGATCTAGCCTTCACCGGTTCTCCTCCTTTTCCTGAAAATCTCCAAATTTCAAGTGAAGGTATGATTTTTAATTGAGTTTGTTGTTTAAATTTGTTTAGATTTGCTTTATTATTGTGGTATGTTTGATGAATTCAACTAGGTTAGTACAATTTAGATTCAATTTGTTTGTTAGATTAGGATTACATTGGATTTAGGGTTAAATCAATTTTCAGTTTAGGGTTAAATTAGATGAATCCAGGTAAGGTAAGGGGTTTGTTTGTTTGTTTGTTTGTTTGTAGTTTAGGGTCAGATTAGGGAAGAACACGAAATTCATGATCAATTGATTGAAGCATCTAAATAGCTCTTGGCGATTTCAATTGATCAAGTTGAGGATGAATAAAGACGAGATAAAGAGCAGCCCAGGAAGTTTTCGAAATCAAACCTTGAGAAATCTGCTAAGAGGAAATCGAAATCATTTCAATTCATTATCATGTCTTAATCTAGGTTTATTATTTTTGGTAACATTGAAAACGACATTATTCTCCGTTTTGAAATTATATATCGTGTTAATAAAGGGTATTGTTTTGCTAATATGCTACTCCGTATAAGGTATCACGAGTCACTTAGGGTCGTTTTCATATTAGGCAATAAGCTTTTGATATTTAATTTTTAGCATAAATCATTGTCGAATTCATAGATTTTCTTATTGCCATATGAAGACATAACTTGACATTGCGAATTTTTGTTTATTCAAAATCATATGGTTGCTCCGTGTTCTTCATTCAATTATCGACTGTGAATATCTGTATAGGTGGTGAAATAAGTTGTAAGCTTAATCTCAAAAGATTTATGTTCTTCTTTCAATTATTCAAAAACATTTATGTTCAGTTGTTGACTAGGGAGGGTAGATTAGCATAATGATTAGTTGTAAGCTTAATCTCAAAAGATGTCTGCTTTTACTGTTCACTGCATCTCTTTGTCTTCTGATTTTTGCAAAAGCCAATTAACAAAAATTCTAACCCTTGATTAACACAAATCTATATACTTAAGGAGAATAACAATGGGATTTATCTTTGGAATGTAATTAATCTTAGAGGCTAGTTAAAGCCAAATTATCCCCATGATATGTGATATTAGTGCCTATAGTACAAAATTTGTTGAGTTGGGGATGTGACCTTTGGGAGATTTGAGACTCATTCAATTATTGTTTCTGAACTAACTAGAGTAAACTCATGGTTATTTATGTCTACCCCTTACTCCATTTTTATATGTTATTTAATTAGGTTTTCGTTTCTCTTATAGAAAATCTAATAATGACGAATACCGAAAGAAAATGGATGTATGAAAGGGTAGACGATAGAAACAAAGTTAAGTATGAGTTTATACTTGGGGTGGATGATTTTATTCTATATGCTAAGGAACAAGAAGAATACAAGACACATCAGATTCTTAGATGTCCATGTGTGAAGTGTGAAAATTTGAAGTACTTGAATGAGTATCAGGTGAAAGAGCATCTCTATAGCAAAGGGTTTACGCCTGGTTATACTAATTGTGTGTGCCATGGAGAACCCTTTTCTTTTATTAGTAATCCTAGTACTTCAACAAACACTAATGCTTTCATCGACCAACCTTATCGGGAGATGATAGTAGATGCATTTGGAGACATAATGTTCGGCCGTGTCGAGGATTCTCCTTTGGGTGAAGAAGAAAGCCCCCACCATGATCAGAAAGAATTTTTTGAAATGTTAGAGGCCGCCGAGACACCTCTGTATCGTGGATGTGAGTCGTCATTGCTAGAAGTAGCTTCTACGATGATTAACATTAAATGTGAGGACAACCTACCGGAAAGAAGTTTAGATAAGATAGCAGCTTTGATTGAGGATATCATTCCACGAGATAATTTGATGACTCGCACATTTGATGACACTAAAAGGTTGCTTAGGGGCCTTCAAATGCCCCATCATAGGATCCATTCATGTCAGGACGGATGCATGCTATTTTGGAAAGAAGACTCCATGCTTGATAAATGTAAGAAGTGTGGAAAAGATAGGTACAAGAAGAAAACTTTTAGTGGGGCAGACATACCTTTCAAAGTCTTAACCTATCTCCCTGTAGCACCAAGGTTGCAACGTTTATATGCAACCAAGAACATCGCAAAAGAAATGAGATGGCATATAGAAAATCCACGTGTACCAGGGACCATGGCTCATCCAAGTGACAGTGAGGCTTGGAAGCATCTAGATTATATGTTTCCGGAGTTTGCTAGTGAGCCTCGTAATGTTAGACTTAGACTTTGCACAGATCGTTTTACACCATACGGTCAATTTGGTAAGTCGTACTCATGTTGGCCGGTGATTCTCACTCCTTATAATCTACCCCCTGCATTATACATGAAAAAACAATTTATGTTTCTATCTTTGATCGTTCCCGGGCCAAAAAATCCTATGAAAAACTTGGACATATACATGCAACCTCTTATTGATGAATTGAAAGAGTTGTGGGACACGGGAGTGCTCACCTATGATGTGTCCCGGAAACAAAATTTTCGGCTGAAAGCATGTATCCTATGGACCATCAACGATTTTCCGGCTTATGGGATGCTCTCTGGGTGGGCTACTGCTGGCAAATTTGCATGTCCACATTGTATGAAAGACACCAAGGCGTTTTGGCTTCCACATGGAGGTAAAATGTGTTGGTTCGATTGTCACAGGCAGTTCTTACCCCTAGATCATGCATTCCGTTACAACAAAACTGCCTTTAGGAAGGGTAAGTGCGAGAATGATGAACCACCTCCGACATTGTCAGGATGCGAAATCTGGGAGACGATATCAGACTACCCGACGATAATTGATGGTACTGATCAAGAACTGAAAGAACTTAAGAACATGAAAACAGGGTGGTTCAAAAAGAGCTTGTTTTGGGACCTACCTTATTGGAAGCATTTGTTGATTCAACACAATTTGGATGTCATGCATATTGAAAAAAACTTTTTTGAGCAATTAATTCATACAGTATTGGATAATAAAAATAAAACAGCTGACACTCATAACACAAGGAAGGACTTGCCCAAATTATGTAGTAGAGGTCACCTACACCTCAAGGACGGCCGCAAACCAAAAGCTCCCTACACTCTTGACAAACTGCAAAAAAAGATACTATGTGAGTGGATATGCAACTTGAGGTTTCCAGATGGATACGCATCGGATTTAGGTCGATGCGTCGACCTACACAGTCTCACACTCCATGGTATGAAGAGCCACGATTGCCATGTGTTCATGGAACGGCTATTACCCGTTGCGTTGAAACACTTGCTGCCAACTAATGTGTGGAATTCAATTACCGAGATCAGCCAATTTTTTCGTGATTTGTGTGTCTCAAGCCTTACAACCCAAAATGTACAGCGGCTGGAGAACGATATTGCGGAGATCCTCTGCAAACTTCAGAAAGTGTTTCCACCATCGTTCTTCAATTCAATGGAGCACTTACCAATACATTTGCCTTACGAAGCAAGGGTTGGTGGGCCAGTACAATATAGGTGGATGTACCCTTTCGAGAGGTGTAATTGTGAAAATACTCAACTTATTATTGTTTCTTAATCATTATATCATCATAATTGTGAAAATACTCTACACTATTTCATAATGTAGGTTTCTTAATCATTTGAAAAAAAAAGTGGGTAATAAAGCACGTGTGGAAGGTTCAATTTGCAATGCTTTCTTAACTGAAGAAATATCAAATTTCTTTTCTCTATACTTTGAAGACCACGTAGACTAAGGATTTGGATGTGGGCACGGGAGACGAAAATGATTCATCTTTACCCGAGCTCTTTCGAAAACACAAAGGTAGAGCTCTTGCTAAACCAAAATAGAGGTACTTGGACGAACAAGAGTTCGATCGTGCACATTTGTACGCATTATCAAATTGTGAACTACTAGGAGAATATGAACGGTACGTAAATAGTAACAACTTACTTATTTATTTTAAAATTAAAAGATGTAAATGTCACGACTAAATTGGATAATTACAGCTTATTTGAACAGTTCATTATGGAGCAACATCCACGAGCTAAAATGGATGAAGTTTGGAGTACATATGATAAGTTGTTTCCAAAATGGTTTAAAGGATATGTAAGTCTCAGTGTTGACATATTAGAATGAAATAAACTTTGAGCACGTCGCATATGCACTAACACTCTACTACGCAATTAGGTAACTGAGATGAATGTCAAAGATGATGTGATTCAAGCCATAGCATTTGGTCCTTCAAAAGAAGTAAACACTTGGCAAAGATATATGATTAATGGGTTTAATTTCCACACACAGAAATATGGGAAAAACAGAGCTACCATGAATTACGGGGTTTGCGTATGTAATGTTGAAGGAAACGATTACCATGGCACTTTAGAGGAAATTATTGAGTTGAGGTATTGTGGGGAGAAGAGAATTTATAATGCAATCGTGTTCAAGTGTTCCTGGATGGATAATTCCACAAACGGTACAAGTGTTCATGGCCTTTATAAACTAGTAGAAGTAAATAGTAGGAGGAAGTATGGTAACTATGATCCTTTTATACTTGCCCATCAAGCTAGTCAAATTTATTTTGCTCCATACCCAAACCCAAAGAAGGATAGAGATCATTGGTGGGCTGTTTTTAAGGGTCGGGCGAAGTCACAATTTAATGCACCAGTGGATGTCGCAGTATTTCAAGAAGATGTGAGTAGTACTTCATTATTATCTGGTGTTGTTGCCGATGACGTCTTAGAAAGTTTTGGTGAAGGGGAGGACATGGAAGAGATGAACGAGATGGGTGATGATGTGATTGTTGAAGATGATAACATTGATGAGGAGGAGGAATTTGAAGATGAGTTTGAGGAGGACGAGGAGGAGGAGGATGAAGAAGAAGAAGAAGAAGAAGAAGAAGAAGAAGAAGAAGACGAAGAAGAAGAGGAAGACGATGATGATGAGGATGATGATTGCTAACTTGTATTTGTTTATTCATTGAATTAGTGGTCGATCAACACTCATGGATAAATGAAGTTATTATTTGTATATGTTTGTTTGGTTTTAGGCAAGATGATATTATTTGTTAAATATTTTCAAGGATTTGCATTTGGGAAGTATTATTTGCATATGTTTGTTTGTTTTGTCATTCAACAGATCATATCTGCAAGATGGTTGGACGAGGCGGACGTGGACGCGGCAGACATGGACGTGGACGTGGACTACAGGTGCAGGTCGACGAGCACGAGGAGGAGCAGCAGCAGCAACAACAACATCAACAACAACATCAACAACAACAACAACAACAACAGCAGGAAGATCTGGAAGTAATTGCGATTAAGCCCAGTGGGAGATAGTATTGCTTATTCTATCATTATCGAAGTAGATGTAGTATATAATTTTTTTCTATACAAAAATCTAATTTGTGCCATTTGTGTTGATTAAGGTTTGATGACTCCGGTGTGATAAGACGAGTAACGAAGTCGTTCAAGGGTTTCTACCATGAACCGCATATGAACTACCGGGAGACCCCGACGACGATGAAATATAAATGGTTCGACAATTTTAGGGTATCCATTCACTTTATTTTCCTTACATTCGAAGATATATAGATATTTGCACTTTTAATTGTTTTTTGGATTTTTTCTTAATACGTAATTATTAAATTATGATCGGTCACAATGTCAGGGGTACTGTTCATGGGAGCCCGAGCATGAAGAGCGAGTTAGGGAGAGGTACGATGACGAATGTCGTAAACGGTTAAAGGACACCGTTAACGACATATGTGAACTACGGAATGGCAAGAACAAGCCCTGCCCAAGGTGGATGGTGCCACAAGTCTACAAGGACTTGTTGGAGCGACGGAAGTCGAAGGCTTTCTAGAAGAGATCAAGGACAGCTGCCGCAAATAAAGCTTGTGCACATCCTGGCTCTTGTCATCACGGGGGGTCGATCAAGGCAACGAAACATGCATCCAGGCTGGTAATGACAAAATATATTAAAATATTCCATAATGTTTTTATTAATATTTTTTTTTTAGATGATAGATATGATTTGTCTTCTTAGATGGAGCAACTGGGTTGTAGGAGGCCCAGTGCGGCGGAGCTCGCGGAAGCCATGCACTCTAAGGTTGTCGACGGTAAAAGAGTTTTTACCAGTCAAAAGGCAAAGGAGACATTTGTAAGTGTTAATTTAGTTAATTATAGAGATTATCTTAAAATCCCTTAATATAAATTAGTTATAACTTGTTCCTCAACATGACCTTCCTCTGTTTGGTAATAGGAACGATTTGAAGAGCTGAAGAAAAAAAACGAGGAGGAGGGGATAGGAAAAGAGGACGACAAACTTTGGTTTGAAGCGGCCGAGGGCTTCAAGAAGGGCACGTCTACGGAGTGGGATCCGCCGGTCCATTGTACTTCACCCCCCCTGCACAGAATAAGGGGAATGCTTCGTGCTCTTATCGTCCCGGTATTCTTGTACAACAAGAGAAACGGGCAGAAGAATTTCAAAACAAGATAATGGAAGCCTTAGAGAAGGAGAAAGAAGAGAACAGGCGCTTTAGAGAGGAGACCTGGGAGCTCATGCAACAACAGCAGCAACTCATGTCAGCGCTTACCAAGGTATTACAAACTCAGAACTGTCAACCGTTCATCCACACTAACTTCCGTAATCCGAACGATGATAATTCGGGAGGTGGTGGAGTTGGGGGAGCCGGGGTCGGTTTTCAAGTGTAGCTTCAATCTCTAATTGATTACTCTTTTAAGTTGTGTTAACTTTGATTTCTCTTCCAAGTTGTTTAGACTCTTTACACTTTCATTAGTATTCTCTTAATTAAGTAGTTAAACATTTTAGAAAGCTATGTCCATGATATCGAATGGTTTTATGTGAATGAATTGTGGAGATGTTGGATTCTGAATGAATTGGATGAAGTTAATGAATGAAGGTTGAAGTGAATGGTGTTGTAGTTTGAATGAGTTGGAAGAATTGAATGGTATGATGGTTGGAGCAGAACAGTATTCGATTTGCTGGTTATGAACGAATTGATTTGGTTATAATGCAGATCTGAATGTTGCAAATAGGAGGACAACGAACGCACTAAACCCCACGACCTGTTTCATTTTACCGACCGAAATCCACCATTACCGACCGCCTTGACTGCTTTACCGACCGCTATAATTGACCACAATATTGACACTAGTCGGTCGTTAATCATATACCGACCGAAAAAAGCAGTCGGTACATATAATCACCGACCGACTATTTAGTTTTCCGACCGACTTTTCAGTCGGTATTCATCATTTACCGACCGATAGTTTCAGTCGGTAAATGTTTTTTCCGACCGCTATTCTTGTTTACCGACTGATCTTCGGTCGGTGATTCACCGACCGGACATTTCGGTCGGGGAGTTGTGTTTCCGACTATAGTTTCCGACTAAATTATAGCGGTCGGAATTCTTTCATATTCGGTTGGTAATGCTGTTTACCGACCGATTTTTAATGTTACCGACGGATTCATTCGGTTGCTAACTTCCTTCTTTCTTGTAGTGAGTTACTTCAATATCTCAGCGTAATTGCATGGTATTCGTTATAGTTACACCAAACACGACTAGAGTAGCAGTACTATATAATAAGAGTATACTACTACAAAACATCAAATGGACATAGGTCATGTTAGGAAACAAGTGCCTAGCAATTGTCCTCTTGGGCTTTGAATTGATTTCTTTGGGCTGATGTGTGAGGTTTTCGGGAAAAAAACTCAATTTGTTCAGTCCCTATTATTTGGTGGTTCTATTGATCTCGTCTTCATTGAAGACCGTTGGAGTTTGTTCGGATCTTGGTTGGCCGCAAGATCGTTTGCCCTTCGTCTCGTCGGTGAGTTCGTCGCAGGTCGAACTCAGTTTGGGTAGTCTCTTTCCAGTTTGAGATTACTATCTGGTTAGTAGAATTGGTAGTACTTTTGGCTTTAGATGTGAGCTATTAGGCGCGTGTATTATGGTCTACTGTTGTACTATTATCTTCACAATAGTGAATTTGGTCTCCTTGTCGGTGTGGACGTAGCCAGTGATTTTTCTAGTAAACTACGTAAATCTGTGTGTCAATTTATTATTGTTTGCTATTTGTTTTGTTCTTCTTGCGTAGTCAACAAACCGTTGGTAACGGGACGCCTCCATTACAACAAACTGGTATCAGAGCTCCAGGTTCGGCTTCCGCTGAGTTAGGCGTTATTTTTGGTTTGTTTAATTTTTGTTGAGAAGATGTTTGGAGAAATAATTTTAAAGGTTGATGAATTCACGGGGAGTAATTGTTTTGGGTTGATAGGCTTGGGTGAGGATGGTAGTGTTACAACTCGTAAAGGAATTAGAAGGATCTTGAACGGGATTCATTTTTAAGCATATTCGACTCAAAATCGTTTTGTAAAATTATGATGGTTTTATCTAATAGCGACGATAAATAAAAATATTAATGATATTAGTGACGCAATGATGAAACGAAATAAATAAAAGATGCTCTTTTTAAGTTTGATTCGCTTCAACAATCAAATACTCGGGGTGTTAGGATAAGCGACCAGCAACATCGAGTGCAGTACTCTCGTATTCGTGTTTCCTTATCCTATCATCCCTCGTATTCGACACATATAGGCGAATATTTTATGGTTATACAATAGTAATAATAGTAACGAAAGAAAAGAAATAAAAAGCAACGAAAAAGACGAAGAGAAGAAAAGGAAGAAAGGGAGAAGTCGGGATTGAATTTTACACCCTCAACCTACATGCTTTGTCTCGGAAAACGGCTCGTCTAGTAGTGACTTAGGCACGGGAGCGTCAAGATATATAGGAGAGTTATGACGTGTATGATTTGTAGTGATGGATTTGACGAGTTTTGATCTCGGGATTAGGGTCTTATGTGTGTATGTTGAGATGATGGTGATTGTGGCTGAAATGTGTAAGTTTCGAGGTAGAAGGGTTGGAAAAAGTTGTAAAATGAGTTAAGGTGCCAGAGTATTTATATAGAAAATACCCTGGTTTAGGACCACTAGATCAAGTGCCCGGTCCAAAGCCGGTTCGCCCTGTTCGCAAGCCTACTCGACCGAGTGGGCCTGAACCACTCGATGGAGTGGGTCAAAACGGAGGAGGGAATTTAGGAAGGAAATCTTATCCTAAGTTGAAGAGGTTTGGTTGTTGGGTTCTCTCCTAAAAAGCGTATGTGGCTGATTTTTGTACCGAATTCGTCTTTGACCGGGTTTTCACTCGGTCGCTAAAAGACGGTTTTATGTTCGGTGTCGATTTTGACCCAAATTAGTCTTATTTGATTGAATACGGCCCACTGGGTCTGAATTTGATGTCGTTTTTGTGAGATTTGTACTCCGTAAAAAGACCAAGCCAATAATGCTTATAATTTTGAGCCAATATCCGAGCGCGTCAAAGCACGTTTACGTCCGATCATCATCGGGTGTTTTGTTGGAGACCGCTATAGACACTAGCAACCAAATGCGAGTGTCTACAGAGCCCCCCCTCTGACCGAGGCTTGGACAAGGCAAAAGTTAGAGTAGCTACCAGGCTAATCGCGGATTACGACCTGACACTCTTCTGGTCGGGTCGTTTATAGTCCATTAGACTCACGTGAAGGGCTCGCCAGGCATAAGATATAAATCATACCTGAGTTTTGTCATATGGGATAGCTCCGTGGGGAGTCGGACTTGCTTTTGAAGTCTTGGGTGTACTATTTCAGGAAAAATACCTGCGCGAGGCTTGCTTTTGAAGCCCTGGGTGTACCTGTGTACAGTCACATAATATTTTGCATGCAACATTTAGACAAAACACGACTCGCGTAGGGGAATAGAAATTTTGAATGGTTTTGAAGAGTTTTAAAAATTTTGACTTCTTTGAAAATTAAGAATGTTCGGGATGACTTAATTCCTGCTCTAATATGGAAAAACCAGTATTGCCTGTATGCTTAGGTTTGCTTGGGCCAAAGAAGCATAGTAGTAGTAGGAAAACTGCCAGGGTTTTGGTGTTATATAAACACAACTCCTAATTCAACTTTTCTGCATCTTACAGAAATTCTTTTTCTAGAAAGAAACTTGTGTTTTAAGAATTCCATCTATGGGCATCGAGCGTTTAACTGCAATGCTGTAGGCTTGGTCCCGAAATTTTAGGGATGCGGTGAAGGTAGTTTTCAACCAGACGGGTATCTCTCAGTTATTCACGGTCCGTCAGATGCAAGTAGACCTTCACTTTCTTGATGCTTGTCTGTCCTATTGGGACGACATATATCATGTTTTTGCCTTTCCCCAAGGCGAGATTTGTCCTTTACCCGAGGAGATTACTGCTGTAGGAGGGTGGATTCCCTTGCTCCGTCCTGCTGTCCCGTTTTCAGTTCATGATTCCAAGAGGAAGCTGCGGAAATTCTTAGGTCTTTCCCACATGGAGGGATCCCGTATGACAGTCGGGGATACCGTCTCACTGTTTGCTTTGGCTGACAAGTTTATGAACCTACATGACGTCCGGATCATGCCAGTCCATAGCCGTAGGGCTTTTGCTTTTTGTATGCTCCACGTCTACGCTTTCGAGGGTCATATGGATTTGCTGTCGTGTATGGGTGGCATTCGACTTTTTACCATTGTTGACTGAAGGAGACGAAATATAGTGCAGCGTGGCTAATCACGGGGGAAATTATCCAGTGTTTGGGTAATCGCAAAAGGGACTCGTCGATTCGTTTGACAGGGAGCACCCATCTGTTACAGGTATTCCGCCTTTATCATTTTTTTTTGGCGATGACCTGCTACAGGGGGCACTCAATCGAGTGCCTTCGTCAAAAACCCGCTACCCAGTTTCAGGGGTTTCACTCGATTGAGTGACCCCTAGGCACTCGATCGAGTTCCCCTAGGCGGATGTCGGAATTGTCTCGAGAGCTTATAAATTTCACTTTCATTTTTTCAGCTTTGCCTATTTGAGAGGCTATCAATCATAGAGCCTCCCCTTGACCTGAGTCGATACCGGCCTAATCAAGTGATGACAATGAGACGAACTATCGATTCTTCTTGCCTTATCAACCAAAAGAACTGGGACGAGGAGATGTCATTCCATCGTGGTCCATTGATCCGATGGGTGGTGCCGTAGTGGTCTATTTATGTTTGGACAGGTTTGGCAGCGAGGGATAAGGCCCGTTATCAGGTGATTTTGTCTCTTAGTCAGACAGTTCAACTCTACCCCGACCGCATACTTAGGCAGTATGGTTGGTCTTAGAGGATCCCAAAGAACGAAACAGTTGTGAGTGACCCTACCCAGCTGACTGATGTGATGTGGGACACCTGGATACAGCGATGGTACACCGGGGTGACCTGGTCCGTTCCTGAGGCGCTTAACTCAATCTGGGTATCAGCTTCGTATGAGAAATGGACGAAAGCAGAGTCTGCCGAGGCCCAGGCTACTTTGAAGGTCGACGAAGCTTTTGACCTGCTTCGACGGGAGCAGGTTAAGGACAATAGAGGCTTCTTTGACGAAGGTGACACTCCGGCTACACTGGTTCGTCTGATGCCAGGTAAGAGAGGGAGGGCTAAGACTTAAGATGAAGGGTCTAGTGTTAGAGGTGCTCGGGGGAGAGTGAGCCCCCAGACAGACTTAGAAAGGAGACTTTGCCCGAAGTTGGGAGTTCAGGACCGACTTGGTCCTCAAGACAGGCTACCTGAGCACGTGAGGGCTTGACTCGGACCAATTACGATAGCAGAGGACCCATTGTCGATGAAACGAGTTCGAGCTAAGGAGGTTCCCCTTGTGATTCGGGAACGCTCGCCACCGCCTCGACGACCATGGGCTCCACGTGACCCGAAGGACAAAGGCAAGGGCAAGATGCCCTAAATATCTGTCTCCTTAATTTTTTTATTTGAATATTATTATTATTTTTTGTGGTGTGTTTTTGTTGTTGTTTTTTTTATTTGTGTGATGTAATTTGAAATTCCTGAGTTTATCGGAATTTTTGGTTAAGAAAAGTATTTTATTAGTGAAACCATTTCCGTCTTTTCGTTATTGCGGTGGTTGTGCCCTTTTGAGGGGCTGCCTACGCGTCCACACTAAGTGGAATCAAACCAAATGTAGTTCAGGCATAGAATTTTGCAATTTCGATATTCACCAAGACTAGTAGTTGGAGCTGTGTGGGACAGTAGGATAAATAATCCTAACTTATTGACTTGCTTATAATTTTTAAAGTTTTTTATAAAAAGACGAAAAATAATTATGAACTTTTGCAAATGACATTGAGATAAGGTTTTAGGGGTAGTAGCGCTTCAGCTGGTGTAGGTTGGTCGGGTTGACGAATTCATTCCCGTCCAAGTCTGTCAGCATCACTGCTCCTCCTGATAGAACCTTCTTTACCAAATATGGCCCGGCCCAATTGGGTTTGAACTTTCCCCTCGGGTCAACTGGTAGTAATGCTCGAACGGACTTGAGGACCAAATCCACTTCTTTGATATTTCTGGGCCTAACTCTTTTGTTGAAAGCCCGTTGTATTCTCTTTTTATATATTTGAATGTTGTTGACTGT
Organism: Agrostemma githago; assembly: GCA_958450325.1. Classification (NCBI taxonomy): domain Eukaryota; kingdom Viridiplantae; phylum Streptophyta; class Magnoliopsida; order Caryophyllales; family Caryophyllaceae; genus Agrostemma; species Agrostemma githago. Next base: position 25,774,633 of record OY288252.1, on the reverse strand, counting down.
TCGGGACCGTCGTTCGTCCAAAAGAACCAACAAATCGTATAGAGCTTGGACCCAATCTATTTCAGGCACTTGGCTTTCAAGTAAATTCTTAAGAGACGGTATCTGAAACTCAACCGGTTGCGGTGCAGATTGACGTTCGGAATCCCCACAAGGCAAAAGGTATTTTGTCAGGCCAGTCCCGATAATTATCAGTCATCTTTTTAAGTATGGTGACAATTGTTTTATAATTAGCTGCCTCCACCGCTCCATTTGTTTGGGGACGGTAAGGCGAAGATTTATGCCTCTGGATTTTATATTTGGCTAGAAAAGTAGCGGTTTCGGCCTGGAAGTGTGTCCCTTGATCACTGATGAATTCGTGCGGGACCCCGTATCGACATATAATCTTGTTTTGGATGAGCTTGCCAACATGCTTAACATTTAAAATACGGTATGACCTGGCTTCGACCCATTTGGTGAAATAGTCGATAGCCACCAAAATGAAACAGTGACCTCCCGTCCCCGAAGGGTTTACCTTCTCGATTATGTCCATTCCCCATGTCGAAAATGGCCATGGCGATGTCATGGTGTATAATAGGAATGACGACATATGCTGAACGTTGGCAAAAATCTTGCAGTTATGACAATGCTTGACATATAACTGGCAATTGTTTTCCATATTGTTCCAGTAGTATCCGAGTCTCATGATTTTTTGGACCAGCATCTGGGCATTTATATGTGAAACGCATTCGCCGTCGTACACTTCGGCCATAACCTTTTCGGCCTTTTTTTTTTGACACATAGGACGAGAGGCCCATGTGCCGTAATTTTGTATAAATGTCCGTCATCTGTACGAAAAAATTGGGTGGCCAACCTTTGTAGAGCTTTCTTGGCCCGGTTTTCAGTTCCCGGAGAATATTTTCCCGTTGTCATGTTGGTTAGAACAACCTGATACCAAGGTTTCAGATCGGTTATTTCGATGTCTTGAATAGTATGGATATACGCCGGCTCGGACCATCTTTCGACGCAAATCGGCATGCGGGTTAGGTGATCCTGGATATTCAGTAAGGATGCTAATTTGGAAAGTGCATTTGCGAACTGGTTTTCTTCGTGGGGTAGATAAATGTATTCTACTTTTTGGAATTGTTTTTCGAGAACCCTTACTCGCGCGGCGCCTGATATGCCACGAGGTTGGCGTTCCGAGTTTTCCATTTTTGGAGAGCTTGATTGATGACTAGAGATGAGTCTCCGTGGAGCCGGAGGTTTGTGACCCCTAAAACGACGGCGGCTTACAACTCGTCAATGCGTGCTTCATATTCGGCTGCGTTATTAGTCTTGTCGAAATCAAGTTTAATGGATAGCGGAGTATGCTCCCCTTTTGGCGAGATTAAAAGAATCCCGATTCCGAACCCTCGGAAATTGGACGCCCCGTCGAAATACAAATCTCAAGTTTCTGTGTCGGTATGGAATATATCTTCGTCTGGGAAGGACCAAGTATCGATGTGCCCTTCTTCGGATATGGGACTATCAGCGAGAAATTCGGCTACTACCCGGCCTTTAATGGCTTTTAGTGGCACAAATTTGAGGTCAAACTCTGCCAACATTAAAGTCCATCTGGACATCCTGATGTTAAGGATGGTCTTCTCGAATAGGTACTTGATAGGATCCATTTTGGATAAAACATGTACCTCATAACTGAGCATATATTGCCGGAGTTTTTTGGTGGCCCTTACTAGGGCTAGGCACGTCTTCTCGAGCATGGTATATTTGCATTCATACTCCAAGAATTTTTTGCTAATGTAGTAAACGGCTCGTTCCTCCGAGTCAACTGTCTGGGCCAGCATAGCCCCCATGGCTGTCTCGGATGTTGTTAGGTATAACGACAAAGGCAGACCGGGTTGAGGTGGCATTAAGACGACGGGGCAGACAGGATCTCTTTGATTTTATCAAAGTCGTCTGACATTTTTCTTCCTACAGTGTTCAATCTCTCACTTTCGGTTTCTTGAAAATTGGTTCACACACCATAGTCAGTTTGGAAATAAACAGGCTGATGTATTGAACTTTCCCGAGAAATCCCCTTATCTTTTTTTAGGTTTTAGGAAGTTGCATCTCGGTAATGGTATTGTTTTTAGCTGGATCGACCTCGATACCACATTGGCTAATGATATGACCCAGTAATTTGCCCGGTGTTACCCTGAAACTGAACTTTTGAGGGTTTAGCCTCATGTTGTATTTGCGCAGTTAGGTGAAGAGCTTCCTTAGGGACGTAATGTGTCCGTCTCGATCTTTGGATTTGATGATCATGTCGTCTACATAAACTTTCACTTCCTTATGCATCATATCGTGTAATAAGGTCATGGCGGTTTGTTGATAAGTGGCCCCGATATTGATGAGACCGAACGACATGACAATGTAGCACTAAGTACCCCAAGGTGTAATGAATGTGGTCTTACTCACATCTTCTTCCACCATTTTAATTTGATTGTACCCGACATACCCGTCCCTAAATCATAAAAGGGCATGATCGGCCGTGTTGTCCACTAGTATGTCGATGTGTGTTAATGGAAAATCGTCTTTCGGGCTTGCCTTGTTACGATCTGATAAGTGTGTTATGTAGTTTTTATTTTTTTTGATGAAATGTGAGGGTTGTTTTACTTCAAGAGGAGCAATTTACATACATGTACATGATGGAAAAGAAGAACAACACAAAACAAAAAACCGTGACACTATAGTTTGGTCAGTTCATTTGTCATAACACTATCCATCTTTTTGCTCTTTAATTTCACTTGTATATGTCTCGCAACCTCGTCCTTTATTTCTTTCAGTAGCCTCTTAAGTCGACGAACATACCCATCAAACAAAGCTTGGTTCCGTGCTCTCCAAATCCAATGACAGTAGGCCGCTAGCATCATGATCCTTATCTTCGTTTTGGCACTATACTGCAACTGTGTATGGCATCAATAATCTATCATGCTTTGTTTCATCCATGTCTCCATATCCCTTTTGATCTGCATACTAAATTCGCAGTCCATGAATATGTGCTTCGCGTCTTCTTTCTGCTGACCACAAAGGCAGCATTAAACATCCATACAGGCCCCGATCTTGTGAAGTTTATCTCTAGTTCACAGGCCGTCATTCATTAAAAACCAAAGGGTCATGGCATGTTTAGGCATATTAAGATCATTCCAAACCATCTTATACCAAGATTTATCAGCTTCCTCTCCTACAAGCCATCTGTAACCCCCCCTGATTGTGTACCCAAGCGGGTCAGTCTGCCAAGTATCTTGCTGATATCCCATCTTGAGCCTTTCCTTTGCCTTGCAAATTGTGCGCCAGGTCCAGGAGGAATCCTGAGGAGGTTTATAGGAGTGCCAATCTTGACCACGAATATAGTTCACCTGCACCCATCAGACCCATATTCTATCTTCCTTATTGTAAATCCAGTCGACCAGCTTTCCCACCGCTGCAACATTCCAGATTTTGGGTTTTTTAATGTTAAGGCCCCCCTCCTTCTTTGGTCTTGTAATTTTGTCCCAGGATACAAGCGGCACCCTCCTGTAATCAGCCTCCCCATCCCACAAGAAGTTGCGACAAATTGCTTCAATGCGATCTATCACACCTTTGGGGATGAGGAACATGGATGCCCAGTAATTATGCATAGTATTAAGTACAGAGTTTATAATATTCACTCTGCCCGCATACAAAATATTCTTGGTGCGCACACCTCTAATATTGTCCACTATTTTTTCCACAAGATTCTGGCTATCCTTTTTGTCAATCTTCTTAGTTTGCATCGGAACACCCAAGTAGATAAAAGGCAGTGCACCTTCAGTAAATTGTGTTGCATAGAGGATATCTTCTTTTAACTCACGAGACATCCCATTAAAGTAGATTGCAGATTTACTACTATTAAGGGTAAGTCCCGAAGCTCGTGAGAAGGAGGAAAGAGCACGGATTAGTAGCATAATGGATTGACTATTACCCTTACAGAACAACATAAGATCATCCGCGAAGATGAGGTGGGTAAGCTTCATTTGCCCACATTTAGGATGGTATTGAAAGGGCCACTTTTGAACTGCATACTTGATCATACGAGTAAGGTATTCCATACAAAGTGTAAACATAAGGGGGGACATCGGGTCCCCTTGTCTTAGCCCCCTCTTACCTTGAAAATACCCTAAATTTTTGCCGTTTAGCACGAGAGAGTACTTCAGGGTAGTAATATAGTTCATGATAAGCCTTCTTAGGTTACCTGGAAAGTTCATTTGAGTCCGAAGGTCTTCCACAAATCCCCACTCGACTGAATCGTAAGCTTACACTTCTTCCTGTTATACTGTTGGAGGATATCTTGACTGATAAGTATGTTTTCCATTATAGATCTCCCTTGGACAAAGGCACCTTGGTTGATTTGGATTAGCTCAGGCAACACCATTGCCATTCTATTACAAATAAGTTTAGATATGACCTTATATAGCACAGTGCAATAGGCTATCGGCCTGAAGTGTTTGACAGTTTCAGGTCTGTCAAATTTGGGTATTAAAGTAATATTTGTTGCATTCAGTTGTGTCAATATTTTACCTGTGGCGAAGCATTCCTTAACTGCAGTACAGATGAGGGGACCAACAGTATCCCAGGAGCTTTTAAAGAAACCACTTGAGAAACCTTCAGGTCCAGGACTTCGATCATTAGGGATCGAGAAAACGACTCTCTTAATCTCATCATCCTCCACGGGTGTATTTAGCATAGCTTGGTGGGAATCATCACAGGTCATACCCTGCTGCACAATCACCTGTCGAACCTTTTCAGTATTAGCACAATTACCTAAGAGCTGTTGATAATAGTCAAAGAATGCTTTCTGAATATGTATTTGGTCTATTTGATTCTGGCCATTCATGTCCTGGATTTGAGACACTCTATTTCTTGTGTAGTGTCTCCTAATACTAGCATGAAATAGCCTAGTATTGGAGTCACCTTCCTCAGCCCATCGTGCCTTAGATTTTTGCCTAAGAAAATCATACTGCGCTTTAGACAGTGTTCTGAGATTATCCGCAGCCTTAATTTCTTTTTCGATCAATACAGTATTCATATTGTCCTGAACCAGTTGTAATCGGATATCTTCCAGTTCTCTGGACGCAGCCGCAGTTCTAATTTCAATGTCGGAGTAGCTGTTAGCATTTATCTGTTTCAAATCTTTCTTTAAGCCTTTTAATTTCTTCACTATCTGAAACATTGGTCTGCCCTCCATCTCTTTTGCCCAGCCCTTCTTCACAATCTTCTTGTAATGAGGGTGTTTCATCCACATATCAAAAAATTTGAAGCTGCAATTGCGTCTATTATTGTCAACGGTACTTGAGACAACACAAGGTGTGTGATCTAGGATCCCTTCAGGATAGAAGTGGGCTTTCATTTGTGAATAGATCTTATGCCATTTCTCATTTCCCATTATTCTATCCAATCTACTATAGATACGCTTCGGGGCCAGTTGCTTATTGTTCCAAGTATAGTATGCCCCCGAGGCAGGCAAGTCCGTAACACCACAATCAGTAATACATTCTTGGAAATCCTCCATATCCTCCATTTTTGTAGACCCACCCAAACGTTAAGAAGGGTGAATAACAGTATTAAAATCCCGCGCGATAGCCCATGGGATGGTATTAGTCTTTACCTCACAAAGGAGAGACCATAAGTTCTTTCAATCTAGTCCGTCATTATAGGCATAGATTATCGTGAACATGAAAGTCTCTCCACCGCCAATTGGAACTATTTTTGTGTGGATAAGCTGGTCGGTAGTCTTCAACACCCAAACAGTGAACTTCCAAATCAACCAAATCCTCCCCCCTCTATGATGACATTGGTTAGTAACCACACTCTAGTTAGGACAAACATTTTGGACCACATCTTACTTTTTATTTTGGTTTCCAATAGGCCAAACAGGCCCACTTCCTTATTATGCAGAAATTCATTGATAAGAGACCGCCTAGTTACCTTATTCATCCTACTCGTTGATAAGTGTAGTTTGTAGTGCTTATTTGTTGTGTTTTGGTCCCATTTTCCTAGTGGAATCGCTCCTTTGGGGCGGTTCATGGGCTTCTTATGCTTTCTTTAGTTCGTTTCAGGTTCCCGAGACCGATTTGGAAGAGTTGGAGCAATTCCGATTCAATACATACACATTTTGGAGCCAACGAAACTAAGGAACGATGACTCGATGCCTTGGAGTCGACCCCGAGACCTTGAGACCCAATCCCGAGCCTCCGAGACCCGATCCCGAGTCCCGAGCATCGACGAGAAACCCATGAGAGGCAAGGAGGGACCAAAGAGCTCTTAAGGGAGGCCTACAAGACCCATCCCGTTCGGGATGGCCTCATCTCGTTCGGGATGGGGTACACGTTAAAGGGTGCCACTGTGAGCCCATCCCGGTCGGGACCAACCCGTCCCGATCGGGATGACAGAGCCGTCCCGGTCGGGATGATCCGTCCCGGTTGGGACGAAGAGATGGCAACACGACTTCTTTTCTTTTCTTCTCCTTCATTCTTGTACCCATATATATACTCCCTTCTTGTAATGTTAAGACATCTTATCTTAACCTAGACTAGTTTAAGCCTCCATTAACATTCAAAACCCTAGATTAGTGCTACTCTCATTAGTTTAATTCTCTCTTTAATCTTTAGATAATTATTGTAATTAGTCTTGGATTAAGGGATTCTTGAAGATTGTTCCAAGCTCGACAACCTTGGGATTGTATTTGGATTTCTCATTAATACAAGTTTTCATCTTTTCTTCATCCTAGTGTTGGTATAATCTTTCTTACTCTTGTTCTTTGTTTATTCAATCTAGTTTCATCTTTTCATATTGTTAGTATTATTGTTCTTGTTATTCATTATGGATGTTGGTTTTGTAGTATTGATTTCTCTTGTGAATGTTAGTTTTCTCTTTATAATGTGTGAGTAGTGATCTTGTGGGGTTAGTAGGGGGATTAGGGGTAGATTATGGATGATTAGGGTTGATTAATGGGAAAAGGTTACATCTTTGTTGTTAGTCACATTGTGGGCACTCTATGTGTTTGTTGAAATGCTTGTGTAAGTTGTAGTGGTCATGCTTCCCATACTTGTGTTCATCTTCTCATTGTTTGTCTATGATGCAGAAATGTTGAGAATAGTTTAGTCGCGAGAGCGCGAACTAGGGTCTAAGTTGCGAGAGCCCGGACCCACCTTGACATTGGTCTAAATTGCGAGAGCCCGGACCGACTCTAGCGATTAGGAGACACCTATACCCTTGGTCACCCCAATTACCCTTCTACACCTATGAACCCGACCTACCCCACTTTCTTCCATATTTGAGTTCATCGTCTTAGTTAGTCATCATTTCTATAATTTCATTTTTTAGTTAGTTCTCATAGTTAGTTCATCATTAGTCTAGCTATCTCTTCTCCTCCATCATAGTTTTCCATTTATCATTTCTTTGTGTTTGTTTGGTGACCTAGTCTCGTTTTTAGGCCGACCTAGTCTAAACCTCGCCTTACCGTCCTCTTGGATACGATCCCGACTTACCCTAGCTACCCACTAGGTGTAATCGGTAGTTTATTGTTGGCTAGGGACGTGACGAATCCTTACCATCAATTTGGCGGCGTTTCCAGGGGACGGTGCATTGTTTAGACTTAGTTTGCTTATTTCTAGACTTAGTTACCCTTCTTTGTGTTCTCCCACCTTCTCTTGTGAATATTCTCTAGAATTTTCTTCTTTCCTTAGTTTTATTTCTTCTTTTTCTCTTTGTCTCTAGTTGTGTTTGTTTATTGTCGTTGCCTAGTGCCCACAAAGCACTAGGTGTTCTCACGTTTGTTTTAGTGTGTAGTGTATGCCTAGGAGGGGAGGCGACTTCTATCTCTTTAGTTCAGAGCCGGGGAGACTCTTTCGAGCCTTTCGCCAACGGACGATTAATCGGGTTAGGATCTCTCAACCGAGTGCAAGCAATACTCATCAAGGGCAAGCCCAAGGAGCCGACTTGAACAATTCACATCGAGAGACGGCCGAAAGGAATTTCGTAAATCCTTTTGGTGATTCTTCTTCTCCTAGTTCTCCCTCTTCATCTACATCAACACCGTCTACACCACCATCTTCTCCCTTATATCCAATCATGCCTAGGTTTTCTTCTCACTCAACCTTCACGGAAGACGTCTTGCCGGGACCGAGCGCGTTACCGGAAGCCTATACCGGGAATTTTGTGGCAAAGACTCAATTTATCCAACTTGTGGAGAGGAGCCAATTTAGTGGTTTGCCCACCGAAGACCCGCACCAACACATAGAGACCTTCCCCAATTATTGTGACGCTATATCTCAAACCGGGGTTACTCAAGACCAAATTCGTTGGGTACTCTTCCCGTTTTCTCTTATTGGAAAAGCGAAGCAATGGATCAAGAGTCTCGATAGGGCAACCATGGGTATCGACACTTGGAAAAAGCTTGCCTTGGCGTTCTACCAAAAGTTTTACCCTCCGGAAAAGACGAATTTGCTTAGCGCCTCCATCACCGGGTTCCAACAAAGGGATGAAGAGAGCCTATATGAAGCTTGGGAGCGGTTTAAGTCTTTGGTAGGATCGTGCCCTCATCATGGACTCTCACAATGGTTCTTGGTGCAACAATTTTGGAATGGTCTTTATGAGGACTCGAGAGCTATTCTTAACATGGGCTCCAATGGTAGGTTCACCGAGGTCGATGACGACCAAACTTGGGCGAGAATCGAAGAGATGGCGGTGCATAATTCGCAATACTCTAGGCCTAGGAAGGCAAATCGGGGAGGTAGGCATGAGATTGATGCCATTACACAATTGAGCATCGATCTTGGAGCTCAATTAAAAATGCACATGGAGACTATTGACAAGAAGCTCCAAAGCCACCTCAACCAAGTCCAAGGCCTAGTTCCTCCCACCATCAACCGATTCAAGAAGTGAATGCCTTGGAGTTTGCACCTCCTTTGCCTTATTTTGGGATGTGTGATACTTGTGGAATCGTTGGTCATGATCCTATGCACTGTAGAGGAAGTATTGAGCAAGTGAACGCCTTTCAAGCGTTCAAGCAAGGTGCCTCCTACTCTAATCAATACCAAGCTTCCGATCAAGTCCCTCAACAACAAGCCTTTCAACATCAACAACAACATCGTCCTTATGTTCCACCTCCTTTAAGGGACAACAACCAAGGTTACCAAGGTTACATGGGTAATCCAAGACCCTTCAACAACTTCAAGCAAAATAACCAAGGTACCTTTCACAACAACAATCAAGGGTTCCAACAAGGGAACTTCAATCATGGTGGTTTCCAAGGAAACTAAAATTTCCAAGGAAACCGAAACTATCAAAGCTACAACCATGGCAACAATCAAGGCCTTAACCAAGGAAATTCTCATGGGTTCCAAGGGAACCGTCAACAACAAGCTACACAAGGTAATCAACAACAAAGCAAACCTAGGAGCCGGTCTCCTGCTCATGATTATGGCATTCTTCTCGCCATCACCGACACTCCATATAATCCATCATCCCAACCTCGGGATTTTGACATTCAAAAGACTTTGATGGAAATACAAAGGAGCAATCAAGATATGCAACAAGGTCAAATGGACATATCAAGAAACCATCATGAGCTCTTCACTTATATTCAAGGAGAAAACGCGATGAGAGATACCCGTATGAAGATACTTGAGACTCAAGTATCTCAACTCGCTTCGGGGAGCTCCTCAAGGCAAAAGGGACAACTACCTCCTCAAGGCGAAACACCGAAATTTGAGCATGTAAATGCTATTACTACGAGGAGTGGTACGTCCTATGAACCCCCTTTTTCCCCTAGTGAGCAAGAACCAATACAAGAAGTCATACCCCCCCCCCCCCCTCAAGACGATGCAAGCTATGAAAATCCAATTGAGGAGCAAGTTTTATGGGAAATTGAAAAACCCCAAGAAGACAACCCTCCCCCACTTCAAGAGAAAGACAAGGGAAAAAGGAAAGTGTCCTTTGAAGAGTCCACCCCTATTGAGCAAAACAAGTACCAAATCAAGTTGCCTTTACCATCAAGGCAAATGAAGACTAAGGTGGACACTCAATACGACAAGTTCCTTAAAATTGTGAAGAAGTTGGATGTTAGTGTCCCGTTTACCGAGTTACTTACCCATGTCCCGGCATTATGGAAAATTCATGCGGGAAATCCTAGCTAGGAAGAGGTCCATCGACAAGAAAGAGACGGTAGCGTTCACGAGGGTGGTGAGCGAGCTTATTCAAGGTTTCACGCTTCCGAAGTTGAAGGATCCGGGTAGTTTCTCGATCCCTTGCACCATAGGCAATTTCATGATCAAAAATGCATTGTGTGACTTGGGCGCAAGTGTGAGCATCATTCCCTACTCTATTTGTTGCCGACTCGGGATGAAGGAGTTGAAATGTACGTCCATTACACTCCAAATGGCCGATAAGTCTCTTAACCGACCATTGGGAATGTTAGAGGATGTGCCGGTACGAATAGGGAAGTTCTTCATTCCGGTCGACTTCATTGTGGTTGACATGCCGGAGGATGCTAACACTCCCATCATCCTTGGACGCCTATTTTTACACACCGCCGGTGCCGTGATCGATGTGAAGAAGGGTAGGATTACTTTTCAACTAGGCGACGAGGAGTTAGTGTTCGACCTCCAGGGCAACACCTCGCCTATGACCGAGACATGTAATGTGATCCATGCCACGGAAGACATCGATCGAGGGAAAGATCCGGGACAAAGCTTGAAGACGTACTCTTATGTACTTGAAGATGATGTCTCCGATTTGGAGGAAGATGAGTGCCCACATCATGGGCTTGATGACAAGTTGCAAAGTGAGGAAAAGGATGAGCCGACCTTAGAGCCACATGAGGATCGTTGGACGTTTGGGTATATCCCGAAGGATCGCAAGTACAAGTTCAAGCCATTGAACTTAGTAGATCGGGATGCCCCGGGAACGTCAATGCAAGGTCATGAAGAGCCTTGGGATGTGGTTGGTTATATAACGAGCTTGATTGAAGACTTCTCTAGGGACTTCGACTTGTTCTTACGTGCCCTTGATGGAGATGGAACTAGTTATGGTTGTTGAAAAAGAATGAAGATTGCACCACCTTGGTTTGACGGAGTTCCACAAGAACCGTCTCATTGTACATATTTCTTTCTTGTAGTTAGTTTGAATTTTGTGATATTCTTGTTATTTGGATTGATTGATGAGCGTTGTGAGGGAGAGAATTTGATGTGTATATGAGCTTTGTTGATAGGTGAAGTGCATGTGATTCCTAGAAAGGAATGGTTGATGATGGAGTTTGGTTTGCGAGCGAGGAAGTCGGTTTTTGAAGCTTATGATAAGCTTTTGGGTATGGGGAAGGCCAAGAAGACTCATCCCGACCGGGAAGAGGGCTTCCCGACCGGGAAGGATGAGGAATCCCGACCGGGAAGGAGCCATCCCGATCGGGATGAAGGTGCAGAAATTCGGACTCACTGGAGTGCATTCCCGACCGGGACGAGAGCTTCCCGATCGGGAAGGTTTTATCAACCCGATCGGGACCATCCATCCCGACCGGGATGGTACCCTTTCTCCACCCATCCATTATACCCCCTCCCAACCTCCCTACTCCTCCTTACTCCTATTATATCACCCGTACACCTCACCTTACACCGAAATCCACATAAATTTTCATCCCCTCGCACCATTACTACCCCGACCGTGAGTCCTTCTTGAGTGTGAAGCGAGATAGCAACCGAGAAGACAAGCGACGAGCCTTTAATGATCATTGAGACGATGGAGCAAGTGAGTTACTAGCCGCTCGGTTTGGGTAACTATCCTTACTTTTCCGTCTTTTTATCGCTTGTTTTTCATTGTTTGCCCCCTTCCCTTGAATCATGGTATCGTAGTGGCACTCGAGGCCGTAGTATAGTTGCTCCCGACTCCCGACGACGTGATTACTTCGAGAGTCAATCGATTAATCCAATTTTACAAGATTTTCACCCCTTTTTAGGAGTTAGTCAGATTTGGACGGAATCCGGACTAGGTGACTTGATTACACCTAGCCCTCCCTTCCCATTTCCTTTTATTTCTTTCTTTTCATTTTCTTCCCCCTTCCATATCTTTTCTTGTCTCGGCCCATGGTGACTTGACTACACCCCGGCCGGACACCTTCTACCCTTTTCTCCACTTTTCTTTTTGATTTTTATCTTTATTTTCGTAGTTTCTTTTCTTTTCCTTTTGTCTCTCCGCACACTACTATCGAGCATGAGAACATTGCTCGGTTTAAGTGTGGGGGAGCGATATTCTATCGTCGCTAGTTTTATTTTTCCCTTTTTCGAAAAATCTTTAAAAACCAAAAAAATTTGAAAATTTTTCACAAAATTCAAAAAGATTTTCTTTTTGTGTCTTTTTCTTTTGTGTCTTTGTGTCGTATATTTGTTTTGTATTGTGTGTGTTTTGTCTCCCTTTTCCTTATAGGTCGCTTAAATCGCCGATGACTTTGGAAAGCTCTAAAGACTCCCGGTAACATCTTATCCCTTTTTCTTCTTTATCCCTCGTGGAGTTTGGAGGAGATTGTGATGTTGTGTGCTCGGGTAGAGCTTTGTGCGTATTGGTGGTTGATTTGGTGACTTGTATGGAATATCGGGGTGGTGTTTGTTTTATGTTTGTTTCGTTATGTTTTGTTTTTTTTTGCCTTTGTTTCTTTTCCTCTCGTTTTCGTCGTGTCTTTAATTTTGTGTTGTGTTGTGTTGTGTGTCATGTTTGTAAACCGTTTTCGAAAACCCAGTTTAGAGGCTAGTGTGTGAGAGTTTACTTTCCCTTCCTAGGTGTATAAATTGAGCCTTGGACTTTAGCCTAGTAGAATGACCCTAAATCAATGATTTCGTTGGTCCTTTACCTTGAGTCCACCTAGCTTACTAGGAATTTACTACGGGATTTACACTTTTGACCATTATGACCACCCACGGTGTGAAAAGGCCTTGTTTACCGAGTCTCGTCCCTTAGGTGACCGTGTTTAGGATTGTTTGATTAGTCCAAGTTCTCCCCTTTTTGTGAGTATGAAAGGAAGACGTCGTCCCGACATACCCATTACCCTACCTCCTACACACATCCACACAATAAAATGCAATTTGTTGAATTCTCTCTTTCTTGTTACACAAGTAAATGCCAAAAATGCCAAATCTTGCCAAAAGGGCAAAGAAAAGAAAAAGAAAGAATAATGAAAGAAAGAAAAGAATGAAGAAAAAGAAAAAAAAAGCACAAAAGCCAAAAAAAGAAAATAGAAAAGAAGAAAAAGAAATGGCATGGCAACAAACAACTCAAAATGTCGAAAAGAAAGAAAATGCCAAAAGAAAACCCGTCTCACAAAAAGAAATCCCCACAAAAATAAGCCTTTTTCCGACTTTTGCCGTGAAGAGCGTACCAAAGGACCGAGTCCCGAGGAAGGATGATAGCGGCATTAGTCTGTCTTCCCTCATTTTGCATGTTTTCCACCTTTTTACTTGGACTAGTTGGGCGGTTTTCGACACGGGACGACCCTCTTGGCTCATGCTAAAGGGGACGGGGTCTCACTTACCTACAGTGTCGACTAACACCGTGGTTCTTCACTTTTCCACTCCGCCGATCGTCCCGTAGTACGTTTTTAGAAAGTTAGAAGGACCTAGGTAAGTTACCAACGTTTTTGTTGCTTTATCGTCATACTATTAGGGTTTAGTCCACCTTGGTTTGTATTGCTAGCTTGGGAACGTTGTCACTTACCTCGAGTCCTAAACCGGTGCTTCTTTCACCGCTTTTTAAGGGAAGCGGTATTTGTTTTTCTTTGGGTGCAACCTTGTGTTTGTTTGTGTGTTTGTTTGTTTGTGTGTTTTGTGTCCGGTTGCATCCACAGTTTTGTCGCAAGACCCGACTTGCCTTGCGGAGTTCACTTTTCCTCTAACTACACTCGCGTGAGTTGAAAGGGCGTAGGGTGCGCTAATACCCATTCGGCTAGTGTAGTAGTTAGTACGTGCTTACTCGAGGGCGAGTAAGGGTTAAGTGTGGGGGAGTTGATAAGTGTAGTTTGTAGTGCCTATTTATTGTGTTTTGGTCCCATTTTCCTTGTGGAATCGCTCCTTTGGGGCGGTTCATGGGCTTCTTATGCTTCCTTTAGTTCGTTTCAGGTTCCCGAAACCGATTTGGAAGAGTTGGAGCAATTCCTACTCAATACATACACATTTTGGAGCCAACGAAACTAAGGAACGATGACTCGATGCCTTGGAGTCGACCCCCAGACCTTGGGACCCAATCCCGAGCCTCCGAGACCCGATCCCGAGTCCCGAGCATCGACGAGAAACCCATGAGAGGCAAGGAGGGATCAAAGAGCTCTTAAGGGAGGCCTACAAGACCCATCCCGTTCGGGATGGCCTCATCCCGTTCGGGATGGGGTACACGTTAAAGGGTGCCACTGTGAGCCCATCCCGGTCGGGACCAACCCGTCCCAATCGTGATGACAGAGCCGTCCCGGTCGGGATGATCCGTCCCGGTCGGGACGAAGAGCTGGCAGCACGACTTCTTTTCTTTTCTTCTCCTTCATTCTTGTACCCATATATATACTCCCTTCTTGTAATGTTAAGACATCTTATCTTACCCTAGACTAGTTTAAGCCTTTATTAACATTCAAAACCCTAGATTAGTGCTACTCTCATTAGTTTAATTCTCTCTTTAATCTTTAGATAATTATTGTAATTAGTCTTGGATTAAGGGATTCTTGAAGATTGTTCCAAGCTTGACAACCTTGGGATTGTATTTGGGTTTCTCATTAATACAAGTTTTCATCTTTTCTTCATCCTAGTGTTGGCATAATCTTTCTTACTCTTGTTCTTTGTTTATTCAATCTAGTTTCATCTTTTCATATTGTTAGTATTATTGTTCTTGTTATTCATTATGGATGTTGGTTTTGTAGTATTGATTTCTCTTGTGAATGTTAGTTTTCTCTTTATAATGAGTGAGTAGTGATCTTGTGGGGTTAGTAGGGGGATTAGGGATAGATTATGGATGATTAGGGTTGATTAAGGGGAAAAGGTTACATCTTTATTGTTAGTCACATTGTGGGCACTCTATGTGTTTGTTGAAATGCTCGTGTGAGTTGTAGTGGCCATGCTTCCCATACTTGTGTTCATCTTCTCATTGTTTGTCTATGATGCGGAAATTTTGAGAATAGTTTAGTCGCGAGAGCGCGGACTAGGGTCTAAGTTGCGAGAGCTCGGACCCACCTTGACATCGGTCTAAGTTGCGAGAGCCCGGACCGACTCTAGCGATTAGGAGACACCTATACCCTTGGTCACCCCAATTACCCTTCTACTTCTATGAACCCGACCTACCCCACTTTCTTCCATATTTGAGTTCATCGTCTTAGTTAGTCATCATTTCTATAGTTTCATTGTTTAGTTAGTTCTCATAGTTAGTTCATCATTAGTCTAGCTATCTTTTCTCCTCCATCATAGTTTTCCATTTATCGTTTCTTTGTGTTTGTTTGGTGACCTAGTCTCGTTTTTAGGCCGACCTAGTCTAAACCTCGCCTTACCGTCCTCGTGGATACGACCCCGACTTACCCTAGCTACCCACTAGGTGTAATCAGTAGTTTATTGTTGGCTAGGGACGTGACGAATCCTTACCATCACTCACATTCCAGAATCCTATGTTAGACTGCATCATCATCATTTTGTGGGGAGTTCGTAACGAAATGTGCATTTACCAGAGGAATTTCTGCTGCCACCTCTGCAAATGTTTTTGGGGATGCACTAGGGTCCAGGCTAATAGTAGTATTGATCCTTTGTGTATTTATCTTTGTAATTCCTCCCTCATTTTGGGGCAGCTTAGGTACCACCCTCCATACTTGTGTCTTTGTTTTCGTAGCAGGGACTACAGTTTTCACTGTCATTGCCTTTCTTTACTTAATTGTTTCATGGCCAAGACCTTGACATTTCTGACATTTTATTGGTTTCCATTCGTACGTACTCTACTTTCACAGTTATGATGTTACCTAGATGGTCTTTGAATTGTACCTTTTCTTTGTATTGCTGTCCAACTCTCAACTCGACAAGGATCCAGGCGAAAACCAATCTTCTCTTCTCCTGAGTTGGTTGATCCGCTCGAATAACTTTCCCTACCAGTCCTGCAATTGAGGGCAGGCATTTACCTCAATAGAGTAGAGGCAGGTCGTGAAGTCTGATCCACGAGGGGACAGCTTGGACGTCTTCCTTAAGGAGATTCGTATCAGGTGTCCAGGCTTTGACAACAAGAGGCTTGTTATCAAACATGTAATATTGCTTAGTCAGAACCTCATCTTTCGCTTTCTCATCTTTGAATTGAACAAGGAAAATTCCTTTTGGCATGAAGGAGACATTTTCAATCCCCAGTTTTCCCCACATTCGATGAATGTATCCTTGAAGGACCTCCCATGGAGGATTTGCTCCAAGGACATAGCCATATATAGCGCTATAACAATACTGAATTTCCTCTTGAACATCCTCCATCGAAAATTGAAGGAGTTCTGGTTCCATCTTGCTCGGTGCAGGTTCCTTGGTCTCCACACTAGGGCTTTGTAATTCTTTTTTCGAAAGATCCTCCGTCGTGCTCTTTCTCTGATTGTTTCCTCCTGATTTATTCCTACATCTCTGTGTGATCCACAAAGAGTCCTCGAGCAGATCATCATCATCGAAATCGAGTCCTGGAATGCCAACTATTTCGTGCATGGTTTTTGTATCTAACACATCATCTTCATTTGGCCCTCTCTTCTCAGGGGGACTCGAGGAATTATTATTCATTCTATATTTTAGGAGTTCAAGTTTGCTTTTTTGTCTTCATTTTGTTTTACTAGAAGAATTTCTGGCCATGGCGCCGGCCGCCGGCTCTGATCACCGCCGCACTTCTCTAGATCATTGCCTCTCTAGTGTTTGTTTTTGATTTTTTGTAACTTTAAGTTTACCTCTCCCTCTAGTTCTTATTTCTTGTGTTTGGTCCCGGTTTCTTTTGTGGAATCGCTCTTTGGAGCGGTTTCGAGGCTACTTATGCTTCTTCTAGCTTGTTCTAGGTTCCTAAGGCTTATCTTTGAGAAATGGAACGATTTCGACTCGTTTTCGACACATATGGAGCCAACGAAGTGAAGTGTCGATGACTCGGTAGCTTAGACTTGATCCCGAGTCACTTAGAGCCCATTCTCGAGAACCTAGAGTCGATAAGAAGCCTAGGAATAGCAAGTGCGGACCTATGGGATCATATTTGAAGCTTACATGACTCATCCTGGTCGGGACCTGTAGACACCCGCATTTTGACTGCCACGTGTCTATGGTAGTCTCCGAAAAACACCCAATGATGATAGGACGTCAACGTGACTTGGTATACTCGGACTTGGGCTCGGAATCAATAATATCCGACATGGGCTTTTAGCGGAGTAAAAATCTCACAAAACGGACCTCAAATTAAGGCCCAGTGGGTCGTCCCGAGTCAAATAAGACTAATTTGGGCCAAAACCGACACCAAAAATATTTCCCGTCTTTTGGCGACCGGGTCAAAACCCGGTCAAAGGCGAAACCGTCTCATAAATCAGCTAAGATCAGTTGGCGCATAAATTTGAATTCAAAAAAACAAACAAAACTAACAAAGACCAAGTCTTCCTTATTTGTCTCGCCCAACTGATCCACTCGATCGAGTGGATTGACCCACTCGGTCGAGTGGCGTGCCTTAAACTGGGTAAGGCCCATTTGCTAAGGCACTCGATCGAGTGCACTAGGGCCAGTCGATCGAGTTCCCCTAGGTCGAGGGGTGAAGTCTATAAATACCGCTTCACCCCCATGCATTTTCAGATTTTGATCATCAGCCTTTCACCACCTTTTGCCCTACATTTTTCAGCCATATTCCAACCCTACATCCCACCTTACAAACCTTAGAAACCCTAAGTCAAACACATCAAAAAACCGAGTTCTAGTCCCTCGATAAACCGACGTAACACACACGCGCATCCATACGCACCACAACTCACATACATCCTCGATACTCCCAAGCCGTGCCGCTATTTACGAGTTCATTTCCGAGGTCTACACCTAGCATGTATGTTGAGGGTGTCCCAAACTCCTTTTTAATCTCTTTTCTATATTGTTTTTATGTACATTTTCGCATTATCGTATTATGATCGTAGTAACACTTACACTAACACTAACTTTTTTTACATTATCGCATCTTTATTTTTATCTTTTTATCATCTTTTTACTAACATTAATAATACCGCGTATATATAAAACTAGTATCAAATTTCGGTCTAAAATCCGTTTGACTACGATGTTTGCCTAAGATCCGTTTAATCCCTTTACGAGCAACGACGGAGGTGGAGCCCTTTCGAGGAGCCCCGCCCCAATGTACTCAAGCGTGTAACGCGATCGCAAACGGTCGTAGTTGAACGAATTTCATTCCATTTCTATAATTGGTACGAGACCCGTTGACACGAATACCGACATCACATAACCCGAAAGGGTTAGTTTCGATGTCGTGACGTAGAGGGATGCATCTCGTCACCAATTCAAATTCTTTTAATCTAACACAAACGTTTTCATAAAACTTCGGTGACGGTATTATAATCGTTCATAAACGATTATAGTACCGGAGGCCGAGTCAAATACAAATCGTGCGATATTTGTATTTGATTTGGCCGATTACCGATTTCAAGTCATAAAACCGAGCGAGCCATCACTCGTACAGGGGGCACTCGATCGAGTGCCATAGGCCACTCGATCGAGTAGCACCCCAAAAAATGGTCAGTAGCCACGCTAATGGTCACTCGAGCGAGTCAGTCAATGACTCGATCGAGTGGGTCTCACAACCCAGAAAACCGAGGGCTTGAACACATATTTCGAGCCCCGTTCTTTATCGATTTTAGACCATCGCATGACTCTACCATTTTTTTTAAAACACACACATCACGACACGTAGAACGACTTTGACCACCTTGACGTGATAAGTCGGGACAAGACTACGGAACGTGAGATTGGGCTAGCAATATGCCACAATCTCATATTTCCGTCCTTCGTTTAATACGCGACATAATGCGTATTTAAGCGGGGTTAGTCCATCTACATATTTCGTGGTCTAGTTTACATACGGGTCCGTTTCTATCTTTATTTTATGTTATTTTGTTACGTAATGTTGTATTGTGAATTCCGGGTTGTATTTCCGCCCGTGTAACTTGTACATTATTTTATTGCTTTTCGATTTTCATTTATTTACTTGCTTTACGCTTTTATAAATGAACTTCGCATGCTAAATCAATTCAACAACTAACAAGATGCATTAAATGACGTAGTTAACACAAAACTCACATGCTTAGACAAAACGCTGTTTGCATATCATTTAATTATTTTACTAGCGCGCGTATCACGAACACGAACGATGTCTTAGTAGAGGCCGCCATGTGCGGGCGGGGTTGGGTGTCGTTAGTGGGATTCCCAACACGTACCCTCACCCCTTACTCAGAACCTTTGGTTTCCGGATGTCCGAAACCCTTGGCGCACAAGAGTCATTCTATATACGAAAGCCGGTGTAAACGGTATCGATATTGCAATGCAAAGGGACGAGCCCCATAAACTCTGAAATCGAAGTGGACTTACTTTGTGTATAGCCCACGGCGACATAGAGTGGGCCCGTATGGTTCCGAATAACCACAAAATTCGGTGGCGACTCCATTTTGACTTAAATTTCGAACCCGAGAACAATCTTACCACGAGATTCATTCGCCTACCCAAACCCGCGCTTCGCCGCGTCGGGGTGGACCTACGTCATGTCCACAATTTGGCGACTCTGCTGGGGATACCTGATGTACCACATGTCATCGGGGTTTCTAGGGTGAGACTCGAAGAGAAATCGTTCGTAGATTAATGTGCGCGCATTAGTTTAATGATTCATGCATAACCCAAATTTGCCCGGGCCGGTTACTTGTGACCAACGACCCACTATACCGCGGTGCATTCCTACATGGGTGCGCTAAAAACATCGATGGTGGAACTCGTCTCGGTTTTGCGGCATGTCCTAAGACCAACTCGGCTTAGGGAGTCCGTCCATCACATGAGAAAGCCATCGTTGTTGGTATAGACCCTATTTTGACCGACCGAGACTTAGTGTAAAGCATACATAAGCGTCGTTATAATGCTTGTTCGACTACGTGCTACTTGGTTTCCATGTCATTTTTCAAAAACCGTCATTTCAAAATTGCATCATTCCAAAAATACCCACCTTTTCGAAAAACCCGAAATATTGTCCGTTTCGGGACCCGTCATTCTAAAAAAAACGCCCAATTTTGAAAAACCCGAAATGCTGCCCATTTCGGGACTCACCTTTTCAAAATACCCAATTTTCAAAACTCGGAATGCCGCCGAAATTTAGGATCAACGATTTGACTCAAAATATCCTTTTCTGTAGTCGGCATGCTGTCCGTTTTAATTCTCGAATTTCCACCCCCACCACCTTGATTTTTGGAATTTTCCTTTTCAAAATTCTAATCTCGGTTTTCGAAATTCCGTTTTCAGTTTTCAAAACTCTCGGAAATTCGTTCATTTTGCATTCAAACCTCAACTTTCAACTTTCCTAAAATAAACCTTCCTTATTATAGGACCTACCGTCTATCCGTGTGTCGGGTCTTTGCATAGTACGTAGAGGGTTTATAGCGTCGAAACTCCGTCGATCTTATATCACGAGTTTCCCCCCTTTCCCGAGTCCGCCTTATTTGTCAAGGCACGACCAACCCGCGTAGGGCATACCCCTACAAAGGAAAGTCCGTCCATACACTCGAGTCAAAAGTCTAGGGAGTAATCTCACGTGGACCTTCCTTCGAACGGAACTAGGCCCACAAAGCCGAGTCATCCGTCTAGATGTCTTTCTCGAGTCTTTTCCGCTCAGTCCTTTCTTTTTTGGGTCGCTCGGGATGTACTGTTTCCTTTGATTCCAAGACTGGGTTCGGTTTCTGATTACGTGGTGTTCTTACAGACAGGCCACCATCAACCAGACACACTCGCAGGATGAAAACTGCTTTAGCTGATCTGAAAACCTCTGTGGACGCCATCGTCGACAAACAAGCCGATATCGACGCCCAACTGAATGAAATGAGGGCTGGGCAAGTTGCCATCGTCACTCGATTGGCTGCATTGGAGCACAGGACTCCAAATGCCGGGGCTATGGGGCCTCTAGCTGATCTAGTTAGCTCAGTACGTTGACTAGAGGAACAAGTTCACTTGACTGGGAGTAATAATATCCATCGGGAGAATGTTCGGGAGTATAACCCGCTAAGTGACAAGCTGCCTGCAAACCTGAACCTCACCGGTTTGCCTATGTTCGAAGGGACTGAAGACCCGTTACTACATGTACGGGCCTTCAAGGAGTTCATGGCCATCAAAGGGGTGGACTCCACCATGTTCAAGAACCTCTTTGCTGCGTCTCTTGAAAAGCACCCTCGGGCCTGGTACTACAGGCTAGAACCGAAGAAATACCCTACCTGGGATGATGTGGCCACCGAGTTCGCTCGGAATTATGCTGACAACACCGAGATCCAAACCACAATGAGATCTCTGGAGGTTATGGCCCAGGAGCGGAAGGAAGGTTTTACCAAATACCTTCAACGATGGAGGGCCGAGAGCGTGAAACTGGTCGATAAGCCCAGTGAGAAGACTTTGGTGGAGGCTTTTGTCAAGAACCTCCTCCCATCTTACCGGGTTCACCTCCGATATGCTGTCATACCCAATTTCACCACCCTTACTGAAATGGGTATGAGGATAGAAGATGACTTAAGACTGGAAGGCCTCACTAAGGCCGCTACTAAGGGTTACCAAGGGGCTTCTTCCTCCACTACCAAGCCTCAAGCTGCAACTCGCAGCATTTTTGACGCGGTGAATCAACTAGATACCCCGTCCAAGAAGAACACCCCACCTCGGATTTTTACTGATATAGGTACGACCTATACTTATGCCTTACAAAGGCTATCCTCAAAAGGCCTAATCCAACCGATAGGCCCAACTCCTGAAGTTCCGGTCGAGCGACGCTCCAAGAACTACAATGCCCAAGCCTATTGCCAGTACCACCGAGGTAATGGGCATGATACCGAGAAGTGCTGGAAGCTGAAGCACATGATTCAGGACCTGATTGAAAGCGGTAAAATCCCGCTACCCGGAGATAAGCCTAGCAACAAGGAGAACCCTTTTAGCTCCCACGCCATCTTTACCGGGGAGGTTATTGACTGCTCCCACCTTATCTCTCCATTCATCCCGCAAGTGAACGAGATCTGGTTCGACGACGAAGATGATGTCTACCTCGCAAAAGGGGAAGCTGTCCCCATCACCGCCGAGGAGGTTCGAAAGACAATCCCGAGTCCTAACCAGTAACCACCTTGGTCGTCCCTACCAAGCCACTAGCTCTAGGGACGCCCCTATCCCGACAACAGTCATTACGGAAGTCGCCCCTGAAGAGCCGACTGCTGAAACGGGTCTCGTGAAGCAATTGAAGAAAACTCGAGTTGACCTCACTATATGGCAACTCCTGGTTAGTTCTCAAGAACATCGAGAAGCACTTACAAAGGCTCTCGATCAAATTAAGGTTGACTCTCTGGTTACCCCTACTGAGATGGTAGCCACGGTCCTGCCCCACCTAAAGGGCAAGGCTAAGGAAGAAGGACCGGTAATCACTTTCTCCGAAGCCGACCTACCACCATTTGGGGCCACCCATAATCTGGCCCTCTACATTACGGTGGTCTGCCAAGGAAAATACCTTCCCATGACCCTAGTTGATGACGGGTCTGCTGTGAACGTCCTTCCCTTGAGGACCGCAAAAGCCCTCGGCATTACCGAGGCTGACTATGTCCCGACTGCTCAGACCATCCAAGCCTTTGATGGGAGCCCGAAGTCGGAGCTGGTGCCGTGAAACTGACCATCATAACCGGCCCAATAGAAAAGGAGCTCGAGTTTCAGGTGATCGATGTCACCTCATCGTTCAACTTGCTCCTGGGTAGGCCTTGGATCCACGCGGTCAAGGCGGTGTCCTCCACCCTCCACCGAAAGATCAAGATTCCTCTGCTTAACGATGTCATCACTTTAGAGGCAACACCAATGACTGTGGCTAGCTGTAACGCCACAGGTCGCACGGACCTCTGGGGGTTCGATTTTGTGGGGATGATCGAGGAAGAATACCTCTTTAGGCCTTACTTCACTACGAGTATCGACATGATGCTCCAAAACCTAGGATACTTTCCGGGGGCTACCTCTCGACCCGATCTTCCGGCTGGGAGGATCATCGAGGTTCTCAAAGACGAAGAATCTCACTTTGGTCTCGGTTATGCCATCACCCCCGGCAATGTTGTCCGAGCAGGGATCGAAAAGGCCTGCAACATCCTTAAGGGTATCTACTTGAGCCCTTATAGCCCACGGTTGGCTGACTACTTTGTCACACCGGTGTTTGGGGCTATCCAGGTTGGTCTATACCAACCCAATGCTAGGCAGCTCGGGACCCACTTGGCCCGGGACTGCAACTACATCCCGGATGACGTGTTCGCCCTCATCCAATCCAACGGAGCTGAAGATGTTGAGCCCGCTCTAGGGCTACTATTTAGGGAAGACACCATAGCCCTAACTCCAAAGGAAGATCTGGTCAACCTGATCCTCCGCAGCAACAGGTTTGACCCGACCAAGCTGATCTCGGATGTTGGTTCCGAGACGGGAAACAGGGCCTGGAGGAAGACTGTCAAGTGGCTTGACAGTCAGGGAAGAATTTACAAGCTGGTCACCGGAGAGGGAGACATGCCTGAGTCTGAGTCCGAGTCTGAGTCGGAGTCAGAGTCAGAGTCTGAGGTCGAGTCTAGGGAAGTCGGTGCTAGAGTCACTCCTGTAACCCCTCTCCCTTTTATTATTCCTGCTGCTGGCACTTCGGGGTCTGTCCCAAATGCCCTACCTATCCCGCCACTGACCAATGATTAGATGGCTGCTCTCTTTGAGCTGTTCTCCAAATTTTCAATCAATAATAACAACCGTTCTGCTTACGACTTGTCTCTTTCAAATTCTGCTTTTAAAAATGTTTTATGCTATGACATTGAGAAATCAGACGAACAGGTACCCTTACCTCCGCATCTGATCGAGCAACTAGAGCAAAGGGAGTCCCGAAACCCGGTGATCGAAGAAACCGAGTCCATAAATGTGGGAACAACCTTAGAGCCTCAAACACTTAAGATAGGGTTATCCTTAGATCTTGAGGAGAAACAACAGTTCATAAGCCTCCTCCAAGAGTTCAAGGATGTTTTCGCATGGTCCTACAAGGACATGCCGGGGATAGACCGGGAAATAGCCGAGCACCACA
This sequence comes from Agrostemma githago, assembly GCA_958450325.1. Classification (NCBI taxonomy): domain Eukaryota; kingdom Viridiplantae; phylum Streptophyta; class Magnoliopsida; order Caryophyllales; family Caryophyllaceae; genus Agrostemma; species Agrostemma githago. The sequence goes on along the minus strand of OY288252.1, from coordinate 25,750,303 downwards.
TACCAATCAAAGATGGGTGCAAACCGGTCAAACAAAAGCTTCGTCGGATGAGGCCCGAGTGGTCTCTCAAGGTAAAAGAAGAAGTCGACAAACAGTTCAAAGTCGGCTTCATACAAGTGTCCGAGTATCCGGACTGGGTGGCAAACATCGTGCCGGTTCCTAAAAAGGATGGTAAGGTGCGGGTATGTGTAGATTTTCGGGATCTTAACAAGGCGAGCCCGAAAGATGATTTTCCGTTACCACACATCGACATATTGGTGGATAACACGGCCGATCATGCCCTTCTATCATTCATGGACGGGTATGCCGGGTATAATCAAATCAAGATGGCGGAAGAAGACATGAGTAAGACTACCTTCACCACACCTTGGGGTACTTACTGCTATACCATCATGCCTTTCGGTCTCATTAATGCCGGGGCCACAAATCAAAGGACTGCTACCACTTTATTACACGACATGATGCATAAAGAGGTATAAGTTTACGTAGACGACATGATCGTCAAATCCAAAGAACGGGACGGTCACATCACCGCCCTAAGAAAATTTTTCACCCGACTACGCAAATACAACATGAGGTTAAACCCTCAAAAGTGCAGTTTCGGGGTAACATCAGGCAAATTACTGGGTCATATCGTTAGCCAACGAGGTATCGAAGTCGACCCAGCTAAAATCAAAGCCATTACCGAGATGCAACCTCCTAAAACCGAAAAAGAAATAAGGGGATTTCTCGGGAAAGTCCAGTACATCAGTCGGTTCATTTTCAAACTAACCATGGTATGTGAACCAATTTTCAAGAAACTGAAAGTGGGAGAACGGGTACTATGGGATGACAAGTGCCAAACTGCTTTCGACAAGATCAAGGAAATTCTGTCTGCACCGCCAGTCTTAATGCCACCTCAACCCGGTTTGCCTCTGTCGTTGTACCTAATGACGACCGAGACAGCCATGGGGGCTATGTTGGCTCAGACAGTTGACTCCGAAGAAAGAGCCATTTACTACATCAGCAAAAAGTTTTTAGAGTATGAGTGCAAATATACCATGCTCGAAAAGACATTTTTGGCTCTAGTCTGGGCCACCAAGAAACTCCGACATTATATGCTCAGTTACGAGGTCCATGTGCTATCCAAGATGGATCCCATCAAATACATCTTCGAAAAGCCCGTTCTCAACGGCCGAATCTCTAGATGGACTCTAATGCTGGCAGAGTTCGACCTGAAGTTTGTACCATTAAAGGCTATTAAAGGTCGAGTAGTAGCTGAATTTCTCGCCGATAGCCCGATAACCAAGGGAGGACACACCGACACTTGGTCCTTCCCAGACGAAGATATTTTCCATACTGATACTGAAACTTGGGATTTATACTTCGATGGTGCATCTAATTTTCGAGGGTTCGGAGTCGGGATCCTCCTAATTTCACCAAAAGGGGAACATACTCCCGTCTCCATCAAACTGGACTTTGATGTTACCAATAATGCAGCAGAGTACGAAGCATGCATTTACGGGCTACAAGCCGCCGCCAATCTGGGGATTACAAATCTCGGGTACATGGTGACTCATCCTTGGTCATTAACCAAGCACTTCAAAAATGGAAGACTCGAAATGCTAATCTCGTGGCCTACCAGGCACGAGTAAGGGATCTCGAGAAACAATTCCAAAAGGTAGAGTATATATATCTGCCCCGGGAAGAAAATCAGTTCGCCGATGCACTCTCAAAATTGGCATCTTTACTGAATATTCCCGACCATGTGACTAGTATGCCGATTTGCGTCGAAAGACGGTCCGAGCCAGCATACATTTGCGACATAGAAGACATTGAAGTAACTGATCCCGAACCATGGTATCAGGCTGTGTTAACATACCTGACAAACGGAGAATATCCTCCCGGGTCGGAAGGACGAGCCAAGAAAGCCTTACGAAGGCTAGCCACCCAGTTCATCCGTACCGACGATGGGCAACTGTACAAAAAGACGGCACAGGGGGCTCTTCTCCTTTGTGTTGACAAGTATAAGGCTGAAAAGGTTATGGCCGAAGTACATGACGGTGAAAACGGCCCGCACACGAATGCCCACATGTTGGTCCGGAAAATCATGTGGCTCGGTTATTATTGGAATACCATGGAAGCCGATTGCCGGTCGTATGTCAAACATTGTCATAACTGTCAAATCTTTGGCAATGTGCAACATATGCCGTCATCACTACTCTATACCATGACGTCACCATGGCCATTCTCAACGTGGGGTATCGACATATCGGGAAAATAAATCCCTCGGGTACCGGTGGGCACTGCTTTATTTTGGTAACTATCGACTATTTCACCAAATGGGTCGAAGCTGAATCATATCGCATTCTCACAGCCAAGCATGTCGCCAAGTTCATCCAAAACAAGATAATATGTCGATATGGGATTCCCTCTGAATTTATCAGTGATCACGGGACTCATTTTCAAGCCGAGACTGCGGCCCTGCTAACCAAATATAAAATCAAAAGGCATACTTCCTCGCCTTACCGTCCTCAGACAAATGGAGCAGTAGAGGCGGCTAATAAAACAATTGTCACCATACTCAAAAAGATGGCTGATAATTACCGGGAGTGGCCCGACAAAATACCTTTTGCCCTATGGGGATATCGAACGTCAATTCGCACCGCAACCGGAGCGACACCCTATTACCTAACCTATGGGATGGAGGCAGTCCAACCAGTCGAGCTGGAGGTACCGTCCCTCAGAATTCTGCTAGAAAGTCAAGTACCCGAAGCTGACTGGGTTCGAGCACGATATGACTCACTGGTTCTACTAGACGAACGACGGTCTCGTGCCCTCAATAATATCCAAATCTACCAGAAGAGGATCCAACGGGCCTTCAACAAGAGGGTAAGGCTCAGACACATTAAGGAGGGCGACCTAGTCCTTAAGTCAATCCGGGCTTTACTACCAGTTGACCCAAGGGGAAAATTCAAACCCAATTGGGCTGGACCATATCTGGTGAAGAAAATCCTATCGGGGGAAGCAGTGATGCTGACGGACCTGGACGGGAATGAGTTTGTCAACCCAACCAACCTGGACCAGCTGAAGCGTTACTACCCTTAGCCATTTCTCAATGTCATTAGCAAGTTTTATAAAAATTATTTCCTACAAAAAGAAAGTCAATTAGCTAGAATTATTTATTCTACTGTCGTAAACATCATGAACTAATTGTCTTGGTGTAATTCGAGATTGCAAATTTCCTATGCCTGAACTACGTTTGGTTTGATTCTGCTAATCGCGGATACGTAGGCAGCCCCTCAAAAGGGCAAAACCAATGCAATCAAGAAAAGACAGGAGCGGTTTTATAATAAACTTCCTTTATTAATTCAAAAAAAATATATCCCGATAAACTCGGAAAATTACAAAATGCAGGAATTCAAAAAAACTAATATATATACAAAAAAGGGCGCACAAAAAAAAAATTAATAATACTTAAATAATAATAAAGCTAAAGGACTCGGCATTTAGGGCATCTTGCCCTTCCCTTTGTCCTTAGCCTCCTTAGTCGTCCACTGACGACGACGGGAGCGTTCCCGAATCACCACAGGAACTTCTCTAGTTCGGGCTCGAGTGTTTGAGCCCGACTCCCTTGTCATATCAATGGGCCCAAGTCGAGCCCTGACGGGCTCAGTGAGGCGGTCACGCGGACCAAGTCGGTCCCGGACCGCCAACCTCGGCCCAAGTCGTCGCTCCAAGTCAGTCTGCCCTCGAGTGCTGCTAGAACCGACTTCCTTAGATCGAGTCTTAGTTTGTGACTTAAGACCCGATTCTCCCGGGACTGTGGTCTCGAGAATGTGTTCCCCGGTGAAGAAGTCCCTGTTGTCCTTCGCCGACTCACGCTGAACCAACTCGATGGCCTCATCAACCTTTAAGGCCTTTCGAGCTTCCTCGGACTCTTCAGAAGTCCACTTCTGATAAGCCCGTGACACCCAAGCGGATTGGCAAGGGCTAGGTACCGTCCATGTGGGACGAGTGAACCATCGTTGCAACCAGGTATCGCACATAGCGTCCGTCAATTGGAGCGGGACGCTGATAATGGCTTCAGTCTCAGGGATGCGCTGAGACGAACCGAACTGCCTTAGGAGGCGGTCCGGATAAATGTGAATTGTCCAGTCTAAGGACAGGATCGTCAGGTACCGGGCTTGGTCTCTCTTAGCCAGCCCGGTCAATTTTGAAAGGAACCACCAAGCGACGGTCCACCTGATCAAAGGACCCCCATGAAACACCAACTCCTCGTCCCAGTAAGCTCGATCTATCCGATGACTCGAGCTTATCTTCCGCCTTCGGGAGCTAATCTGACTGCTCCGATAGTTGGAAATGCTCGGAAGGGTCTCTATGATCGATAACCGCTCCGACAGCCATATCTGAAAAGCATACACAAGCTTCGTAAGCCATTGAGTGGTCCGCTACAGCCCACTCGATCGAGTACAGCAGCTGACTCGATCGAGTAAGGCTGTCAAAAACAGGCAGTAGCCCTGTATGAGTGTCACTCGATCGAGTGACAGGTCCACTCGATCGAGTGACTTACGAGAATCAGCAAATTCGCGTGGGACGTGAAAAAAATAAAAAAAATTGATAAGTATACCTACAAGAAACGGGTACTCCCCATCAACCGTCGGGTCGGGTCGAGCCGTCTAGCATCTAGACCCGCGATGATCTCCCCAGTGGCTAGCCAAGCAGGGCTATGACCAGTCTCCATCTGGTCAACCACTCCGATCAGCCTAATTTGACCCATGCATGAGTCAAGTTCCATCAACCCTTCGAATACATAGCAGTGCAGCATGCAAAAGGCGAATGCCCTACGCCTATGAGCAGGGGTGGCCCTTACATCTCGAGGATTCATAAACTTATCGGCCAGATCAAACAGGGAAACGATATCTCCCTGCACCATTCGGTTTGTCTCAGCATGAGACAAACCCAAAAATTCCCTCAAACGCCTCCTTGGATCCGGGTAGAATGGAGGAATGGCGGGCTGAACAGCAATACCCAAGCCGCCTATGGCCGCAATCTCCTCGGGCAAAGGACACATCTCGCCCCTCGGGAATGCAAACACGTGATGGGTGGTGTCCCAAAACGACAGACAGGCATCCAGAAAATGCGAGTCAACTATCAGACGTTGAAAAGGGAATAAATTGACTATCTCCATCCGAGTCAGCCTGACCTTCTCCTCGTCCCGAAAATATTGGGACTAGGCGAGAAGCATAGCCGTCAAATGATCGATACCCATAGTAGAGACTTCTAACTTTCTTGAAAGTCTAAAAGATTTTGAGAAGGAAAAGAAGAATTTGAGTTGAGATGCAGAAAACTGAAGCAGGGATTCTCATATTTATAATGAGGAAACCTAACAGAAAACCTAACTACCCTGCCTCCTCAGCAAGCTGGGCCCTATGCGCGCGCAGGCCTGATTTCAAACTAGAACCCAGAATAGGAGTCAAGCTGTCCCGAGCTTTCATAAGAGTTTATAAAAAATTTGATAAAATTTCTTCGCGTTAAAAAAAAAAAATAATTGTCCTTTAAAAATTTTTTTTTTCTCCCCAGCGAGAGTCAACATTTTACCTATGTGTTACATACAAGTTGTTATGTGTCAGCATACAGGTACACCCCAGACTTCAGCAGCAAGTCCCCGCGAAACTATTTAATTCCCCCAACGGAGTCAGCTTTTCCCCGGTATGCTACATCCAAAGTGCGATGTGTCGGCATACGAGCACACCTGCTCCCCAAAAGAAGCAAGCTTTACTCCCCACGGAGCATTATCCGCAGCTCAGATACAGCTCAAGGCTTCGGAAGCAAGCTCGTACAGCTCACACATTCCCCAGCGGAACGCCCGAGGCGGCATTTTTCCCAAAATGATACGGGATGAGCTCACATACAGGCACGCCCAGGACTTATGCTACAAGTCCGACTCCCCGCAGAGCCATTGTTATCAGGACAGGTATGATCCTCTACTTATGGCTGGCGAGCCCTTCACGCGAGTCCACTGGACTATAAGCGACCCGACCGGAAGTCTACCAGGTCCTAACAGGCTTGGTAGCTACTCTGACTTTCGCCTTGTCCAAGCCTCAGTCAGAGTGGGGGCTCTGTAGACACCCGCATTTTGACTGCCACGTGTCTATGGTAGTCTCCGAAAAACACCCAATGATGATAGGACGTCAACGTGATTTGGTATACTCGGACTTGGGCTCGGCAACAATAATATCCGACATGGGCTTTTAGCGGAGTAAAAATCTTACAAAACGGACCTCAAATTCAGGCCCAGTGGGTTGTCCCGAGTCAAATAAGACTAATTTGGGCCAAAACCGACACCAAAAATATTTCCCGTCTTTTGGCGACCGGGTCAAAACCCGGTCAAAGGCGAAACCGTCTCATAAATCAGCTAAGATCAGTTGGCGCATAAATTTGAATTCAAAAAAACAAACAAAACTAACAAAGACCAAGTCTTCCTTATTTGTCTCGCCCAACTGATCCACTCGATCGAGTGGATTGACCCACTCGGTCGAGTGGCGTGCCTTAAACTGGGTAAGGCCCATTTTCTAAGGCACTCGATCGAGTGCACTAGGGCCACTCGATCGAGTTTCCCTAGGTCGAGGGGTGAAGTCTATAAATACCGCTTCACCCCTATGCATTTTCAGATTTTGATCATCAGCCTTTCACCACCTTTTGCCCTACATTTTTCAGCCATATTCCAACCCAACATCCCACCTTACAAACCTTAGAAACCCTAAGTCAAACACATCAAAAAACCGAGTTCTAGTCCCTCGATAAACCGACGTAACACACACGCGCATCCATACGCACCACAACTCACATACATCCTCGATACTCCCAAGCCGTGCCGTTATTTACGAGTTCATTTCCGAGGTCTACATCTAGAATGTATGTTGAGGGTGTCCCAAACTCCTTTTTAATCTCTTTTCTATATTGTTTTTATGTACATTTTCGCATTATCGTATTATGATCGTAGTAACACTTACACTAACACTAACTTTTTTTACATTATCGCATCTTTATTTTTATCTTTTTATCATCTTTTTACTAACATTAATAATACCGCGTATATATAAAACTAGTATCAAATTTCGGTCTAAAATCCGTTTGACTACGATGTTTGCCTAAGATCCGTTTAATCCCTTTACGAGCAACGACGGAGGTGGAGCCCTTTCGAGGAGCCCCGCCCCAATGTACTCAAGGGCGTAACGCGATCGCAAACGGTCGTAGTTGAACGAATTTCATTCCATTTCTATAATTGGTACGAGACCTGTTGACACGAATACCGACATCACATAACCCGAAAGGGTTAGTTTCGATGTCGTGATGTTGAGGGATGCATCTCGTCACCAATTCAAATTCTTTTAATCTAACACAAACGTTTTCATAAAACTTCGGTGACGGTATTATAATCGTTCATAAACGATTATAGTACCGGAGGCCGAGTCAAATACAAATCGTGCGATATTTGTATTTGATTTGGCCGATTACCGATTTCAAGTCATAAAACCGAGCGAGCCATCACTCGTACAGGGGGCACTCGATCGAGTGCCATAGGCCACTCGATCGAGTAGCACCCCAAAAAATGGTCAGTAGCCACGCTAATGGTGCACTCGAGCGAGTCAGTCAATGACTCGATCGAGTGGGTCTCACAACCCAGAAAACCGAGGGCTTGAACACATATTTCGAGCCCCGTTCTTTATCGATTTTAGACCATCGCATGACTCTACCATTTTTTTTAAAACACACACATCACGACACGTAGAACGACTTTGACCACTTTGACGTGATAAGTCGGGAAAAGACTACGGAACGTGAGATTAGGCTAGCAATATGCCACAATCTCATATTTCCGTCCTTTGTTTAATACGCGACATAATGCGTATTTAAGCGGGGTTAGTCCATCTACATATTTCGCGGTCTAGTTTACATACGGGTCCGTTTCTATCTTTATTTTATGTTATTTTGTTACGTAATGTTGTATTGTGAATTCCGGGTTGTATTTCCGCCCGTGTAACTTGTACATTATTTTATTGCTTTTCGATTTTCATTTATTTACTTGCTTTACGCTTTTATAAATGAACTTCGCTTGCTAAATCAATTCGACAACTAACAAGATGCATTAAATGACGTAGTTAACACAAAACTCACATACTTAGACAAAACGCTGTTTGCATATCATTTAATTATTTTACTAGCGCGCGTATCACGAACACGAACGATGTCTTAGTAGAGGCCGCCATGTGCGGGCGGGGTTGGGTGTTCTTAGTGGGCTTCCCAACACGTACCCTCACCCCTTACTTAGAACCTTTGGTTTCCGGATGTCCGAAACCCTTGGCGCACGAGAGTCATTCTATATACGAAAGCCGGTGTAAACGGTATCGATATTGCAATGCAAAGGGACGAGCCCCATAAACTTTGAAATCGAAGTGGGCTTACTTTGTGTATAGCCTACGACGACATAGAGTGGGCCCGTATGGTTCCGAATAACCACAAAATTCGGTGGCGACTCCATTTTGACTTAAATTTCGAACCCGAGAACAATCTTACCACGAGATTCATTAGCCTACCCAAACCCGCGCTTCACCGCGTCGGGGTGGACCTACGTCATGTCCACAGGACCACATCCATCACGATCGGGACGAGAAGACTAAGGAAGACGACACTGGGGGTCCATCCCGGCCGGGATCATAACCTTCCTGGTCGGGACCACCTCTTCCCGGTTGGGATCATACCCTTTCCGGCCGTGAAGGGCCAGTTCTGCCCGTCTTCGCTTTTTCCGCCTCCTTCACTCGTGAAACCCTATATATACCCCCTCTTGTATTGTTTTAAGCATCCTATGTAACAACCCGGATTTTCGATGACTTAAAACAATAGATAATGCGGAAAGTAATCTAAGTCATTTAATTAAAATTATATCAGAGTGTAAATAAATCCGGATCGCTACGGATCCTTACCACAAACGACTATTAATTACATAGTCTTCATTCACTTAGTACAGAATATAAATTTCATTTTTAAGCTAAACATTATTAAAATCTCTCACTCGATTCCCCAACGTCTTAGACGTGCAAAAAAAATAATACAGTGGACGCTGAGCGGGACAACAACCAAGCCGTTCAAAACTTCTAACATCACCTCGAATACATAAGACAATCATGTGAATAACAAATAATATGCTTATAAAAATATTAAAGGATATCACGTAAAAGATAGTTTCCTTTACTTCAATTAACCAACATGTGAGGTGATGAAAACAGTAAAGTTTAAAAGATGGAACATTGGCAGCCATTTGATTTTAAAATCATTTTTCACGTAAACAAACAAAACACACGAGTCGTGGCTCCTAGTATCACCGCTACTCCATATTGGCTTGCATCTCACCAATAGAAGTAACCGTGTTACCGACTCGTAGACCGAACCGATCTTATGAGGTTTACATCTCACCCATAAGGCTCAATTGGGCCCGAACTTCTATTATATTATACGTTTATTCAAACGGGGCTCTAGGCTTAAATGAAAGCTGATGATTACATTCTCTGCATCACCAAGAGGGAACCCGCAGTTTTCAGAATCCTGTTCTGACCCCGCTACCTAGGTGGTAATACTGATCAAGTACTTGTCTATATGTGCGCCACATACCCTACGCAGACTCTTGAACCGCAGAACTCACTGCCGTAGGACGACTACCTTAAACACTAGGTCGACTCTCGGACCGCAGCCTCCGAGTCTGCTTTTCATTACAAGTGCAGTCGAAACGCCACGCATGGTAGGATCCAACACAATCTATTCATCCCAGACTCGCATCGTAAACTTTATATAAAAGTCGCCCGTGAACGAGTAGTACTTTATTTGGTGACCTTCAATAATTGGTCGGACTCATTTGAAACAATCAAATCCTCAAATACTTACTTTCAGTGTGACAACGTTATACTTTAATCCTCAAGTGTCACCCGAAACATTATATCCCAAATATCGTATAATATTTTTAAAATAGTAGATCTTTTTAAAATGAAGTTTTATATAAAAACAAAATTTAAGATATAATAATAATAAAATTTTATTTTAAAATTTATAGTTTCCGAAAAATATAAAAGTTTATGAAAAATATAAATTAAGTCGTACTTAATCGATTTACAAAATTTTGACGTAAAATCATTTTTTTTTTATATTTTTAAATATCGTGTAAAAGTTTTGGAATATAATAAATCCATTTTTTTTTTGGAAAATGAAATTTATAAATTTTTACCTATATAAAATTAATAAGTGAAATTTGATTAAAATACAACATTTTGTAAGTTACTAATTTACTCTATTATTATAATATATAAACAAATGTAAAAGTACTAACGAAAATTAAATATGATCAAAATTACAATTATATAAAATACAAACAAAACATAAAGTACATAGAATAAATATACATAGCAAATAGAAATAAATCAATAAAATAATATAAGTCAATTTTATCATTTTAATTTCTTTTATTCGTTTTCTCATTTTCTCATGCCAATAGAAATATAAATGTGATAAATAAATTAAACAAGTGATAATTTAGTTAAGTCGAATTTAGTCATAAATAAATATATAACACAAACAAAATATCACGTAACATTTTTATATATACGTAAGTAATTTAGTCATACAAACAAGCTAAAATATTTAAATAAGCAATTTATTAAATTAGTAACACAATATACTTATATATAAGAAATGTTGTTAGAAGAAAAGTTTGGTTACCTTGATAAGCAATTACGGAGTATTTATTAAATTTATTAAGAATTAAGGTCGACGGGGTCAAAATATCGTCTACGTAAGAAAAGTCGTCTCTTTCCCCTTTTAAAGAAAATTTTCAGGTCGAAATGATTTGACCCAAATACGGTTACAGAAAAGATATTCCGCCAAATATTGGGCAGCTCCTCATTCCCGATGCTTCAATCATAGAAAAGGACGAGAGAGTAAATATAGTATGTAGTACGAAGTAGGTAAAAGTAGTACGCATGTACGTAGCGTATGTTGTTAGTATATATATAGTGTTTTAGTATATACGTAGAAGTATGTAATTAGTATATGCATATGTAGTTAGTATATATATAGTTATAAGGTTAAGGAGTGTGTAATAGTAGGTAGTTAGGTGTAAGTAGTGTGTAATAGTAGGATAGATAGGTGTATGGTTAATTAGATTAGTGTAGTAACTAGTAATACATGTAGGACATGATAGGGATGTAGGTGTAAAATAGGACGTGGAGTGGGAGTTAATAGGAGACCCAAATTCCTCGAGTTCCGGTCCATTTTTCGTATAAACGTCTTTCTTTCTTAAAAAGTTGAAATATAAGATTACAGAATTAAAATAATGGAAACCGTAAAATTTGTTTTTAAAAAGAAATTTGTGAGACGGTAAGTAAAATAGACGATAAATAGTATTATGGGACAAAAGTTATAAGAATAAGAATTCGATAATTTATTAAATTTTTACGAGACGAGAAAACGTCAAAACGACAGTTCATTATTAAAAATATATTTTCGAGTTTTAAACTTTATTTAACGAAAGATAAATTTTTTAATAATACGATAAATAAATTCTCATGTTTTTAAAACGGAATAATTTTTAATTTAACGAAAATAAAATATTTTATTCATGAAAAGAATTTTTCAAACGTAAAACTTGGTTTAAATAAATGTTTAAAATATTAATACTATTTGAAAAATACGGGTGTTACATCCTACATTAGACTAAACCCTAGATAGAGATCCTTGAACATTAGCTTAGTTTCTCTTTAATCTTTCCTTAATCTTTTATTAATCTTAGCTTAATCTTAGCAATTACTCTTGTATTAAGGGAATTCTTGAAGATTTCTATCAAGATTGACAACCTTGGTGGATGTATTTGGGTTTTTCTCTATATATGCAAGTTTTCATCTTTTCATCTCCTCTGTTGTTTGGTATAATCCTTCTCTTCTCTTTTCTCTTAATCTTTCATTGTTATTCAAGTTTTAATCTTCATATCTTGTTTGTTGTTCATCCTAGTTTCATCCTCATAATGAATGTTCTTGTTCTCTTGATGTTTTCTCATGTTTATGTTAATGTTAGTTTAGATATGAGTGAGTTGACTCTTTATGTGGTTAGTAGGGGAATTAGGTGTTGATTATGGGTGATTAGGGATTGATTAGGGATTGATTGTGGGTAAAGGTTGAATCTTTATTTGTTGCTAGTCACTTGTTATGCATGCCTTGTGTTTGATGAAATGCTTGTTAGAGTAGTTGTGGCCATGCTTCTCTTGCTTGTTTCCTCCTTCTCATTGTATGTACAATTGGTGGTTGAATTCTCTTGTTTTGGGTAGCATCTTACTTGAGTTTTCGGGTTTGTCTTTGATGCGAGAGCGCGGATTTACCTTAGTAACTAGATGAAACCGACATCCTCGATTTCCCCACTAGCCTTATACACCTATGAACCCGACCTAACCCTACTCTTCCCCTTATTTGATATCCTCATCATCTTAGTCGTTATTCCTCTAGTTAGTTGATTGAATTTAGCGCTAGTTGAGTCACCAAGTTCATGTTATACCTAGTTCATTCTTAATCATAGCTTTCTACCCTTTTCATTGTCTTAGTTAGTCAATTCTTGTTAGTTTCTCAATTCTTGTTAGTTTCTCCTTCCTTTATGTTATTGTGACCTTGTGACTTAGTCTTGTATTTAGGTAAACCTTAGCCTAGACCCTTTTTCCGTCCCCGTGGATCGACCCGACTTACCCTAGCTTCTTGTTAGGAATAGTTGGTTTTATTTGGTGTCGGGATACACGACGAATCCTACCATCAAGATCCCGAAAGTCTAAACTTACCGAAAGTCTACACGATGTTAGCAACCCATTCCGGATATTCGGACACTTGTATGAAGCCGACTTTGAACTGTTTGTCGACCTCTTCTTCGACCTTGGGAGACCATTCGGGCCTCATTCTGCGGAGCTTCTGTTTTACTGGCTTACACCCGTCTTTGATAGGTATACGGTGTTCAGCTATTTCTCGGTCAATCCCTGGCATATCCTTGTAGAACCATGCGAAGACATCTTTGAATTCTTGGAGGAGGTCTGCGAACTGTTGTCTCTCCTCGGGATCTAAAGATAACCCTATCTTAAGCATCTGGGGTTGTAAGGCGGTTCCCACATTTATGGACTTGATTTCTTCGATTACCGGATCTCGGGATTCCCTTTGTTCTAGTTGCTAGATCAGATGCGGAGGTAAGGATACCTGTTCATCGGGTTTCTCAATGTCATTGCATATAATATTTTTCAAATTAAAAGCATTTGAAAATAAGACAAGTCGTAAGCGGAACGATTACCGTTATTATTGATAGAAAATTTGGAAAATAGCTCGAAGAGAGCAGCCATCTTATCATTGGTCAGAGGCGGGATTGAGAGTGCCTTCAGGACAGACCCCGAGGCTCCAGTGGAAGTTATTATTGGGAAAGGGGTTACAGACTGAACTCTAGCACAAGACCCTCTAGACTCGGACTCAGACTCAGACTCAAAATTGGTGTCCGGTATGTCTCCTTCAGCAATGCTCAGATTGTAGACTCGGCCCTGGCTGTCGGTCCACTTGATGGTCTTCCTCCATGCCATGTTCCCGGTATCGGAGCCGACTTTAAAGATCAGCTTCGTGGGATCGAACCTGTTGGTTCGGAGGATCAGGTTCACCAGGTCTTCCATCAAAAGCATGGATAGTCTGCGTAGTTAGAAGTTAATCGGCCTTGGTAATGCCGAGGGCTTTAGCGATCCTTAAAGGAAAGACATTCGCAGCAGACCCATCGTCGATCAGGGTCATCGAGAGATATTCCCTCGGCAAATCACCGTGATGTACAGGGTCAAGTTGTGAGAGGCTCCGAACGGTGGTAGGTCGGACTCAGAGAAGGTGATTAGTGGACCTTCTTCCTTAGACTTGCCCTTGAGATAGGGCATAATGGTGGCTACCATTACAGCAGGGGTAACCAGGGTTTCGACATCGATCTGATCAAGAGCCTTAGTAAGTGCCTCCCGATGTTCTTGCGAGCTAACCAAGAGTTTGCCATATAGTGAGGTCAACTGGAGCCCTCTTCAGCTGTTTAACATGAGCCGTGTTGGTACTTGGCTCTTAATGGGCAACTTCTGTCTTGGCAGGTTCAGTGACGGTCATCGGGATAAAAGTGTCCCTAGAGCTAGTAGCTTGATAGGGACGACTGGCGAGGTGGTTACTGGCTAAAGCTTTGGTCTTAGCCTTTCGGATCTCCTCAGGGGTAATGGGGACAGCTTCCCCTTTGACCAGGTACACATCATCTTCATCATCGAACCAGATCCCATTAACTTGTGGGACAAAAGGAGAAATAAGGTGAGAACAGTCAATCATTTCTCCGGTGAAGATGGCATGGGCGCTGAAGGGGTTTTCATTGTTACTCGTTTTGTCTCCGGGCAACGGTATTTTCTCACTCTCGATCAAGTCCTGGATCAGATGCTTCAACTTCCAGCACTTTTCAGTGTCGTGCCCATTACCTCGGTGATATTGGCAATAAGCTTGAACATTGTAGCTTTTGGAGCGTTTTTCGACCGGGACTTCAGGAGTTGGGCCTATCGGCTGGATCAGGCCCTTGGAGGATAGCCTTTATAAGGCATATGTATAGGTAGTACCTATATCGGTGAATACCCGAGGCGAGGTATTCTTCTTGGAGGAGGCATCTAGTAGATTAACCGCGTCAAAGATGCTGCGAGTCTCAGCTGCGGGGGCTTAGTAGTGGAAGAGGTAGCCCCTTGTATCCCTTGGTAGAGGCCTTAGTAAGGCCCTCTAACCTCAGATCATCTTCAATTCTCATACCTATTTCAGTACGGTTGGTGAAATTGGGTATGACAGCATACTGGAGGTGGACCCGCTGGGCTTGTCGACCAATTTCATAGTCTCGGCCCTCCAGCGTCGAAGGTATTTGGTAAAACCTTCATTGGGCTTCTGGGACATAACCTCCAGGGAGCGCATCGTGGTCTGGATCTATCAGCGTAATTCCGAGCAAATTCCGTGGCCACATTATCCCAAGTTGGATATTTCTTGGGGTCTAGCCTGTAGTACCAGGCCTTTGGGTGTTTCTCGAGAGAGACAGCGAACACATTTTTGAACATGCTCGAATCAACCCCCTTAATAGCCATAAATTCTTTGAAGGCCCGCACATGGAGTAAAGGGTCTTCAGTCCCTTCGAACATGGGAAAACCCCTAAGGTTTAGGTTTGCGGGCAGCTTGTCTTTCAAAGGAGAATACACACGGGAGTTCTCTGTGTGGATGGTGTTATTCCCGGACAGGTGGACCTGTTCTTCCAATGGACGCACTGCGCTCACCATTTCAGCTATGGGCCCAGTGGTTTCAGTATTGGTGATAGGAGCCCCTTGCTCTACAGCAGTCAGACGGGCCGCGAAAGCTGTTTGTTCGACCCTTATGGTTGTCAGCTGGGCTTCGATTTCAGTTTGCTTGAAGACCATAGTTTCCATTGAGGCCGCCATTTTGTTCAAAGCATCCTCCATTCTGTTTCTGGTTAGTGGTGGTCTGTCTGTAAGAACACCGCGTAATCAGAAACCAAACCCGGGCCTTGTAATCAAAATAGTACATCCCGAGCAAGGAAATGACTGAAATGGAAAACGACTCGAGAAAGACACCTAGACGGGTGACTCGTGGATGGTGTGCCTTCCTTAGGGTTCGGCGATGTGGGACGAGTCCCATTCGAAGGAAGGTCCACGTGAGGTTTATTTTCCCCAGACTTTGGACTCGAATGTGTAAATGGCCTTCCTTTGTAGGGGTATGCCCTACGTAGGTTGACCATGCCTTTGACAAATAAGGCGGAACAGGATAGGGCGGAAACTCGTGATGTAAGATCAACGGAGTTTCGACAGTAAAGACCTTCGACGACTTATAAAAAGACCCGACACTACTAAATGCGGTAAGTCCTAAGATAAGGAAGCTTTTTTCTTTGAAAAAAGGTATGCATTCCGAGAAAATCGGAAGACGGTCTCGACTTTTGAAATTGGCAAAATGCCGTCGGGGCCGAATTTTTTTTTGAAGGTTTGAAAGTTTTTTTGAATTTTGAAATGGATAGCATACCGGCTAAAAATAGGCTTGTTTTGAGTCAAATCGTAAGTCCTAATTTCATTAGCATTCCGGGTTTTGAAAATTGAATATTTTTGAAAAAAAGCGTTTTTGAAAATGACGGTTTTTTAAAACGACATGGAAACCAAGTAGCACATAGTCACGCAAGCATTATAACGACACCATGTATGCTTTACACTAAGTCTCTGTCGGTCTAAATAGGGTCTATACCAGTGCGCATGGCCATTACGAGAATCGGGACGGACTTTCTAAGTCGAGTTCATCTTAGAACATGCCGCGAAACCCATAAGAATTAGCCATGAACACCTTGACGTAACCAATTTGGAATATATCACCGTATACTAGGACGTCGGTCACTAGTACCGGCCCGGGTAAAAATGGGGTTCTGCATGAACCGCAAAACAAATGCGCGTATTGTACTAATCGAACGATTTCTCCTCGAGTCTCACTCTGAGGATCCCGATGGTAAATCACACATCAGTTTTCCCTAGAGGAGTCGCCAAATTGTGGACATGACATAGGTCCACCCCGACGCGGCCACGTGCGGGTTTGGTTAGCGAAATGTTTCCCATGTGAGATGGTATTCGGGTTAAAACTTAAATCGAAGTTAGAGTCGCCAACGAACATTGTGGGAGTTCGGGCCCTTTCAAACCCACTCTATATTTCGGTGGACCGTCCACAAAGTATGACCCACTTTAATACTAGAGCTTGTGGGGTTCGTCCATTTGCATTACAATACCGATGCCGAGTTTTCGGATATCATATATCGTATGAATCTCGGGCGCCAACGGTTTTGGACATCCGAAAACCGAGGTTATGAGTAAGGGGTGAGGGTACGTGTTGGGAAGCCCACTAAGGGCACGCAACCCCGCCCGCACTTAGCGGCCTCTACTAAGATATCGTTCGAGTTTTTAATACACGCGCGAGTACATAATTTTTTTAAATGTTATGCAAAAAATGTTTTACGAGATGTGTAGAAAAATCGAATAGGTTTCTATGTCGATTTAATGCATTTTATTCATGTTAAAGTGGTTTAGCATGCGATGTTTATTTGTGAACGGTAAAACGCAGACAAATAAAAGTAAAGTGAAATGAAAATAGGTTACAAATTGCACCAGCGGAAATACAAACCGGACAAAACAAAATAACGAGCAAAGTCGAAATAACGATATAGTAACAGTAATGCAAATGGATTAAATGACTCGAAGACGATATGATGATGCATGATTTTGAAAAGAAAGGACACGTGATTGTCTTTACACGTGACGACCATGGTTGTAAAAATATTTGTCGATGTTGAAATGACGTTAAAAGTCCACGTTGTAGCACAAAGGGGACCACTCGATCGAGTCATGGGAGGGACTCGATCGAATGATCCTGCTACGGATCTCCTACCTGTTTTTTGGGGTGCCACTCGATCGAGTGGGCTGTGGCACTCGATCGAGGGCCCCCTGTTCGAACTATGGCTCTATTCGAGAAAGTGTAGCGATCTAGATTTTTGTTTCAGTTTTAAATTGATGACTAACCAAGCCGCGTAAAAATATGGTATATTTTGTACTCGACTCAGTTTTCAATACTTGCAACACGTATATTATTATTACAAGACCGGTATCGGGAGTTTTGAATAACGTAGTTTTGAATTGGATTATTTCCCTCCGCGTCACGACATCGTTATTATTCCTTGCGGATTACATGATGTTCGATTTTGCATCAACAGGTTTTGTACTAACCTTAAAAAAAAGGGTTCGAATATACTTAACAACGAATGTCCGCGTTCGCATCACCCCTTGAGTGTTTAGGGCGGCGCTCCTCGAAAGGGTGCCACCACTGTTACAACTCGTAAAGGGATTAGAAGGATCTTGAACCAGATTCATTTTTAAGCATATTCGACTCAAAATCATTTTGTAAAATTGTGATGGTTTTATCTAATAGTGACAATGAATAAAAATAATAATGATATTAGAGACGCGACGATGAAAAGAATTAAATAAAAGGTTTTTCTATGGGGTACCCCTCAACTATCGACTTTTCCGAGTGGTACCCCCGGCTTTTTCGAATTACAAGATGTACCCCTAAACTTTGTAAATTAGTCTATATTGTATCCAAACTTATAATTCCAACAAAAATTTCTCAATTGATGATATAAATAGTGATTATTCCCTATTTTACTTTCATCAACCATGGTGTATTTCTTCAATTTGCATCCTTTATTCGAAAAAATCCATTCCACCACTCTACGACATGGGGTTGACGAAGGGATTGAGGTTGAAGGATTTAAAAGAGTGAGGGAGATAGGTCAATGTCGGGCGATAACAGAGTGCGTTTTGATGGGTATTTGGTGGCTTGGTGAATGGTAAAGAAAAATAGGTGGTTTTTAGCATCAAATTGGATTGATTAATATGTTAATTATTCATTTTAAAAAAATTATTGTAATACACTTATCACTTTGGTTATGATATGGAGTGATAAGTCAACTTTAGGGATACACAATGTAATTCGAAAAACGCGCGGGTACCACTTGAAAAAGCCAATAGTTGAGGAGTACCCCATAGAAAAACCCTTAAATAAAATATGCCCTTTTTAAGGTTGATTCGCTTCAACAACCAAATAATCGGGGTGTTAGGATAAGCGACCGGCAACATCGAGTGCAGTACTCTCGTATTCCTGTTACCTTATCCCATCATCCCTCGTATTCGACATATATAGGCGAATATTTTATGGTGATACGATAGTAATAATAGTAACGAAAGAAAAGAAATAAAAAAGACGAAAAATGCAACGAAAAAGACGAAGAGAAGAGAAGGAAGAAAGGCAGAAGTCGGGATTGAATTTTACACCTTCAACCTACACGGGAATCGGCTCGTCTAGTAGTGGCTTAGGCACGGGAGCGTCGAGATATATAGGAGATTTATGGCGTGTATGATTTATAGTGATGGATTTGACGAGTTTTGATCTCTGGATTAGGATCGTATATGTGTATGTCGAGATGATGGTGATTGTGGCTGAAATGTGTAAGTTTCGAGGTAGAAGGAAGGGTTGGAAAAAGTTGTAAAATGAGTTGAGGTGACGGGGTATTTATAGAGGAAATACCCTGATTTAGGGCCACTCGATCGAGTGGTGTAGGTGCACTCGATCGAGTGCCCAGTCCAAAGCCGGTTCGCCCGGTTCGCAAGCCTACTCGACCGAGTGGGCCTGAACCACTCTATCGAGTGGGTCAAAACGGCGGAGGGAATTTAGGAAGGAAATCTTTTCCTAAATTGAAGAGGTTTGGTTGTTGGGTTATCTTCTAAAAAGCGTATGTGGCTGATTTTTGTACCGAATTCGTCTTTGACCGGGTCTTGACCCGGTCGCTAAAAAAAGGTTTTTTATTCGATGTCGGTTTTGACCCAAATTAGACTTATTTGATTGGATACATCCCACTGGGCCTGAATTTGAGGTTGGTTTTGTGAGATTTGTACTCCGTAAAAAGTGCAAGCCAAATACTAATAATTTTGAGCCCATATCCGAGCGCGTCAAAGCACGTTTACGTCCGATCATCATCGGGTGTTTTGTTGGAGACCGCTATAGACACTAGCAGCCAAATGCGGGTGTCTACAACGGGTCGAACTACGTAATTCTGAAGACAAGCTATCAACTGTTGTTTAGCTTCTCAATGAGGCGGGCTCCTAGGTGGAGCAGACTCGTGCCTTAGGTGAAAAAAAGGCAGGACCCGTGCCTCGGGTTAAAAAGGCAAGACTCGTGTCTTGGGTGAAAAAGACAATCGAGATCTCGGGGAAGATCTTTTGTGCTTTAGGCTGACAAGCTGAAGCAGGTTGGTACTATGGTACTCAAGGAAAAAGAGAAAAATTACTATTGACTGAAGACCGTTGAAAGATCCGATCGTTCAAGTCAAGGTGGAGACTATTGGGACAAGTAGTGAATTGAGAATCGACTGTTCGAAGATGCACTTTGAAGATTGGTTCGGGTTTGACAATTTAAGTCAAGGTGGCGATTGTTAGGAAATAAGTGCCTAACAATTGTTCTTTTGGGTCTTGAATTGATTTGTTTCTCATATCTTTCCTAAAGTTGACCTTCTTGTTTTAGTAACAATGTTGTTACATAATATTGTTTGGTTTTAGGAAAGATTAGCCTTTGTTTCCTTATAAGTTTAGGTAACTAGTTTAGGTGGAATAATACTATATAAAGACCTGACTAGTTTCTACGTTAATTAAGATAGAGAGATGATTTGAGAGCACACTATAGAGGGCTGATGTGTGACGTTTTCGGGAAAAAAACTCAATTTGTTCCGAGTCCCTATTATTTGGTGGTTCTATTGATCTCGTCTTCGTTGGAGACCGTTGGAGTTTGTTCCGATCTTGGTTGGCCGCAAGATCGTTTGTCCTTCGTCTCGTCGGTGAGTTCGTCGCAGGTGGAACTCAGTTTGAGTAGTCTCTTTCATGTTTGAGATTACTATCTGGTTGGTAGAATTGGTAGTACTTTTGGCTTTAGCTGTGAGCTATTAGGCGCGTGTATTACGGTCTACTGTTGTACTATTATCTCCACAATAGTGAATTTGGTCTCCTTATCGATGTGGACGTAGCCAGTGACTTTTCTGGTGAACCACGTAAATCTGTGGGTCATTTTATTATTATTTGCTATTTGTTTTGTTCTTCTCGCATAGTCAACAAACCGTTGGTAACGGGACGCCTCCATTACAACAAGTCGTTCTCGCAAATAAACATAGGTTTTTGCGACCTGTGTTAAATTGAGTGACATATATTGTCAAATACATAGACATGGGTCGCACGACATATGTCTATGTAAATATATACATCAATTTTTATAATAAATCATGTCTATTATATTAGACATAGGTTTACAGCAATAACTCATGTCTATAACAACAATAGACATCAATTATTTTTTTCCTTGTGTCAATCCCCAATTGTTTTTATAAAAAAAAAAATATTACCCTGCCTCTATTCAATACATACAATAATCACACACATTAATCACAAATAATATAAGAGTTGTCAATAGATTACACTATGTCTTTATTCAAATCAACCAATCCTCCAAAATCAAAGTATATAAAACTCAAATCATTATCGTAATTACAATCTAGCAACATAAATTGACAAACACTTTCTTGATTCTCTGCAAGTCTCTCAAAATCAATTTCCATTCTAATGAGAGAAACATAAACCTGTCATTTCTTGAAAAAACAACGGAAAATATTAAGGAAGTAGACTGACAGGGAAGACAACGAGGTAAAAAAGATTGATATAGAGGCTAGTTTGAATAAACAAAATGCACATATAGTAGGTAGAGGGGGGAAAATTCCTTACTAGTTGATACGGTAGTCAATACAATTATTATGTAGCTGGTTAATTAAGAAAACAGGTATTTGGCACACAACAAAGCTTCTGAACCTGTGAGTATGCTAGCCTTTCTTCTTTATATAATTGGTGAGTAAGATTATAAAAAAAAAACGCACCTCGCTGTGAAGACATCACAATCTTGAGCTAGTATTTTATCTCTTCTTTATCTGTTTATGTTCGAAATGCAAGAGTAATTTAGAATGAGAAAATGAGATGATTAATATTAATTAATTGATTTGTTGTTATTATTTTTATTGATTTTCAGAATACATTGCGTTCCTTATATAGGTGATCACATGCATCTTAAACGTATACATATAATTACTCATGTAGATGAGTATCTAAAGTTATTATGCATATGTTATCATCCTAATGCATCAATGCAATGGAAAGAGTTTCGTTATGCATTAAGTTGGGAGAAGTTTCATATTCTAACACTCCTCTTTGAGACTTCTTCCAATCACTCCGAGTTGGAATCTTAGATATTCAAACCGTTGTCTGAGTAACACCTTTGTTAAAATATCTGCCAATTGTTCCTCCGTCGGCCAATAAATGAGTTTCACTTCTTTTTCTTGTTGTGCATCACAAATAACAAAAAATTTGATCGTCATATGTTTTGTCTTAGTGAAACAAACTGGATTCTATGAAATGGCTATTGCAGACTTGTTATCGACCAAAATATTAGTGGCTTCATTTTGGTTATAACCTAGGTCTGCGAATATCTTTCGCATCCATTTGGCTTGATTAATAGCGGCTGGGGCAGCAACATATTCAGCATCTGCAGTAGATTGTGCTACAACATCTCGCTTTATTGAAATCTAGGAAAATACTCCCGATCCAAGGGTGAAAGCTTATCTAGTAATACTCTTCATATCATCAACTAAACAGGCCCAATCACTATCTGAGTAGGCAATCATCTTTTGGCTTGAACATGGTTGATACAAAATACCAAAGTCATCACTAGTGCCTCTTAGGTATCGTAGAATCCTTTTTGCAGCACCCATGTGAGTTTCACTGGGTTCATTCATAAATCTTGATAAGAGGCTTGCAGCATAAATCAAGTCCAGTCGAGTAGTTGTCAAGTACAATAAACTACCAATCAAACTTATAAATGCTTTGGATCAACCTTATTTTCACCATCATTTTTCGAGAACTTCTCATTTAGAATGAGGGGAGTTCCCACTGCTTTACACTGCTGCATTTTAAAAAATTTCAGGATGTCTTCGGTAAACTTTTTTTGAGAGATGAAAATCCTTTTCTCTGATTGATCAACATCCATGCCAAGAAAATAATGCATTAGACCTAAGTCAGTCATCTCGAGTTGGTTATTCATCTCCTCCTTAAACTTAGTCACCATTTTTGAATTATTACCTGTGAATAAAAGATCATCAACATAGAGTGAAACAATGAGCAAATCTTTTCCATCTTTTCTTTTTATATAGAGGGTGTGCTCATTTTTACTCCTTTCAAATCCTTGATCAATAAAGTCAGAGTCAATCTTACTATACCAAGCTCGGGGTGCTTGTTTTAGCCCGTACAAGGCCTTCTTTAATTTGCATACCTTGTCATCATCTTCTTTGACAACGAAACATGGAGGTTGCTCTATATATATCTCCTCCTCAAGTTCGCCATTGAGGAATGCAGACTTGACATCCAACTGATAAATTTTCCATTTCTCTTGTGCGGCCAAAGCAAGAAGAGTGCGCACAGTATCATGTCTAGCCACCGGAGTAAAAATATCTCCGTAGTCTAATCCAGCTTGCTGTGAATATCCCTTAACAACCAATCTGGCTTTATGTTTGTTAATTGAGCCATCGGGATTCAACTTCAGCTTGAAAACCCATTTTACTCCAATTAATTTTCGATCTTTTGGCCTATCAACCAACTCCGAAGTCTCATTCTTCTTGATCATCTTTATTTCATCCTGCATAGCATCTTGCCACTCTTCTTGCCTTGAAGCTTTATCGTAATCTTTTGGTTCTTCGATGGAAAAATTACATCCCTCACACTCTTCTTGATCTAAGTGAATAATTGGACGATGATCATATATATATATATATATATATATATATATATATATATATATATATATATATATATATATATATCTGATAATGCTTTTTTACCTCGAGGGCCTGTGATGATGTATTAATCATCTGCACCTGGGTGAGGTGATCCTGCTTGTATTGGAGAATTAGAAGGTGTGTTCGCATCATGTTCAGGTTCATTATGTTCATGTTGCTCGTGGTGAGATGCATGAAGCAACATCACACTTTTTTCAACCTTTTTCTCCTCCCAATTCCAAATCGCATCTTCATCAAATGCAACATCTCTACTAATCATGATCTTCTCGGTTTCAAGATTAAAAATTTTGTAACCTTTGGACTTTGAATCATACCCAATGAAAATTCCTTTTTCAGCCTTTTCATCAAGCTTACCTCTTTTTTGAGGTGGCATGTGAGCATAGCAAACTGAACCAACACCTTCAAATGTTTCGCGTTGGCTTCTTTCCACTCCAAGCTTCAGTTGAGGTTGTTCCTCGAAGTGCCTTTGTAATGAGTCTACTTAATAAATAGACAGTTGTATACACTGCTTCAGCCCAGAATTTCTTTGGCAATTTCTTTTCAGCGAGCATACATCTCGCCATTTCCATAACAATTCTGTTTTTTCTTTGCGAAACTCCGTTCTGTTGAGATGTACACCCAACTGTGAGTTGACGTTCCATGCCTTCATCTTCACAGAATCTATCAAACTCCAATGAAGTGTATTCTTTTCCTCTATCCGATCTTAACATTTTTTATTGTACACCCACTTTGATTCTCTGCAAGAGCTTTAAACATCTTTAAGACATGAAATACTTCTGATTTTTCCTTCATGAAATATACCCATGTCATGCAAGTGAAGTCATCAATAAATATGGTGAAATAATTGTTTCCATTAAGTGACAACGTTCTTTGAGGACTGCACACATCAGTATGCACAAGCTCCAATTTCTCTTTAGCTCTCCACGCTTGTCCCTTTGGAATTGGTAGTCTGTGTTGCTTCCCTAGATAACAAGGCTCACATAAATCATTAATAACAATTATTGAGGGGAAGTCACGCACAATATTTTATTTGTGGAGATCACTTAGTGCACGTAAATTAAAATGTCCATATCTTCGGTGCCATAACCAAATGTCTTCCATTGCCCTATTCATATTTTCTTGTGGGTAGTCCCATTTTAATGAGAAAATTTTATTCTCCAAAATAACTCTAGCAATTTCTCTCTTGTCAGGTCCATAAATATTGCAATGGTCATTTTAAAAAATAAGTGAATACCCATTTTTAACCATTTGAGCAACACTTAATAAGTTCTCAGTAAGATCAGGAACATGAAGAACGTCGTCAATGTATTTTGTTCCTCTTTTTGTTCCAACAGCGATAGTGCCTTTACCTTTGGATTTTACAACACCGCCATTTCCCATCCGAACTGGAATATTAAATGACGTATCCAATCTGCAAAAAATGCTAGAATTATTAGTCATGTGGTTTGTGCAACCACTATCAATTAGCCATTTCTCATATGGGTTAATGATCGATGCTTGATGAGCATAAAACAACCGATCTTCTTGATTGGTGTTTGAGAAATTTGCTTTTGTTTTCGTTCTACAATCTTCCTCCATGTGGTCAAATCTTTTGCAGTGACGACATTGAGGTTTGCCTTTGAAGTAACAATCCTTTTCAGCATGGTAAGTCTTTCCACAAGTTTGACAAGGAGGATATTTTTCTCTTAATTGTGAATTTTGTTTCTACAAAAGAAAAAAAAACTAACCAATACCGCATGGAGATACAAACTTGTGGACATGACATAGGTTAACCCCGACGCGGCCACGCGCGGGTTTGGGGAGGCGAATGAATCTCCATATGAGAATGGATCGAATTGAAATTTAAATCGAAGTGGAATCGCCACCAAACTTTGTGGGAGTTTGGGCCCGTTCGAACCTACTCAATGTCGTAGTGGGCCATGCACAAAGTATGGCCCATATCCGATGTCAGAGTTTATTGGGCTCGTCCCTTTGCATTGCGATACCGATACCGTCACTACCGGTTATCGCGTATAGAATGACTCTCGTGCGCCAACGGTTTCGGGCATCCGGAAACCGAGGTTCTGAGTAAGGGGTGAGGGTACGTGTTGGGAAGCCCACAAAGGACACCCAACCCCGCCCGCATTAGCGGCCTCTACTAAGATATCGAAAGACTTTCTAATACGCGCGTTAGTTGAATGATGAAAATGCTTATGCAAACATTGTTTTCCCTAAGCATGTGAGAAATTGAATGGGTTTCTATGTCAATTTAATGCAACTAAAATTAACGTCAAAGTTGTATTTTAACATGCGGGTTCATTTTAGTACGATAAAATAAACAACCAAAATTGACAAGAGAGCAAACAGTTAGTAACGGTATAACGAATAATAACGGTTGGCAATTTATTGAATGACATTGGATAATGTAAACGTGATGCATGGTTTTGAAAAGATAGTATTTCACGTGATAGATTAGGCACGTGTTGACCTATGTCATAAAAAAGAATGAACGAGACTAGGAAAGCAATGTGGGACTAACGGTATTTGTCGTGATAAGGCCACTCGATCGAGTCAATGACAGACTCGACCGAGTGGACCTTTGAAAAAGTTTATGTCCCGTATTTTTGGACCCTACTCGATCGAGTTATTGACCAACTCGACCGAGTACGTTGCCACTCGACCGAGTCACTGTGAGACTCGACCGAGTGGAGGTCATAAATGCATTCTGTTCCGGTTTTTGGAGTGCCACTCGACCGAGTGGGCTAGGCACTCGGTCGAGTGCCCCCTTTACGAACATGGGGTTCGCTTGCAATTTTGTATCGGTTTTGAAATTGCTTTTGATTTTTAAATGCTTCGATGAATTGGGCATAAATATTGCATAATTTATGTCCAATTCGTATCTACGATTCTCGTCGTACCCGATATCCGCTTATTGAAGCGGTATCGAATACTAGAGTGAAATTTGAAGAAAAATGCTATAAGTCATTTTAAGCCAACCAAAGCGATATGAATTTTCCTCCGCATTTATAGTGTCGTAATTCTAACGAATTAATGACATCTACGTTAGCATCAACGAAAAATCGGATTGGTTAGATTATTTGACTAGATCGTTAGATCCGACATCCAATTATAGAATTGGTATCGAATCTAAAAGATCGACGCTTTGCTTGAATGACTTGATTCCCTCGGTTTCTCCGACATCAAAATAAATCCCTAGGGATTGTGAGATGTCGGATCCACGTCAACGGGTTTCGACCCTTATAAAAAAAATGTTTTGAAAATAGCTTTTAGAATTGATGGAACTTGCGATAATGATAACAAAGCGGGTGAAATAAGAACTATTTTTTAAGTTGACTTGTTTCAATAATCAAGTGATTGGGGTGTCGGGATAAGCGACCGACAACGCTGTGTGCAGTAAACTTGTATATTCGGGTTTCCTTATTCCGACATCCCTCACACTCGACACAAATCCACAAGTATTTTAGTGTCTTAATACTAGCGATATTAACGATATTATAACGCGAGAAAGACGATAAAAAAAAAAGTAAAAAAAAAAATGATAGCTACGACGACGGAGACGACGCACAACGCGGGAGAGAAGGAGAAGAGATAAAAGACGGGGTTTTGGCACTCTCAACCTACATGTCTCTTATGCTCGAACAGGACTCGTAGTGGCGGTTTTCACGGGAGTTTCGAGTATGTAGGCTAAGTTGTGGTGGTTAGGGTCTTGATTCCTAAAGCTAGGTTTAGGGTTTGCTAGTGTAGTGTTAGGGTTTGATTAGGGTAGGATTAGGGTTTTTGAAAAAGTTGTGTTGAAGTGTGTGCATGGGGGTGTATATATAGGCATTGCTCATGTACCCCATCTAGGGTTACTCGACCGAGTAGCCCCTTGACTCGGTCGAGTGGCCCAAGCGCCTGCAGTCGGGCTTGAATAAGGGCCCACTCGATCGAGTGGGTTGAGCACTCGATGGAGTGGCTCAAATGGGTCGCGCGGGTTCATTGTTTTGGACCCTGAGTTGGATATTTTGTGGGTTTTGCTTTTGAGTTGGACTTTTTGATATTTGTGTGGCTGTTTTCTGTGTGTCTCAGAAATGACTTTGACCGGGGTTGACCGAATCGTTAAAAGTCGGTTTTATTTCCGGTGTCGGTCTTGACCCAAATTAGTCTTGTTTGACTGGAAACGACCCACTGGGCCTGAATTTGAGGTCATTTTTGTGAGATTAGTACTCCGTAAGTGCATTAGCTAGCAACTAATGGTTTTGAGCCCATATCCGAGCGCGTAGAAACACGTTAGCGTCCGATCATCATCGGGTGTTTTTTGGAAACTGCCATAGACACCTGGCAGTCAAAATGCGGGTGTCTACAAAACTTTTAATCATGATGAATTTGAAAGATTAAGCGAAGCTTGGGAGCCATTTAGGGATCTTCTTCGAAAACTCCCTCATCACGGAATACCCTATTTTCTAACGCCCCAAACCTTTTTCAACACCCTTTCATCGAGAACCAAGGAAAACCTCAACTCGGCCACCGGAGGAGATTTCTCTTCCCTTACCGATGAGGCATCTAAGAGTATTATCGAAAAGATGACAAGGATTGATTCTAGAGTAGGTCAATCGAGAGATTTTAGGAAGAAGGTTGAACTGAACTCTTCTAAGAGTAACAATGAATTGAAACTTGAAGCTAAAATTGAAGAATTAACAATGAGAATGGATTCCATACTGTAATCCCCTAGAAATTCTAACGCGATACAGTGGCGGAAACACTGTAGAGTCGGGATTAAAACACACTGTAACTATGTCTTAGTAAATTAAAATGGTAAAGTCAAACATTAGGCCATGAATAAAAATGGCTAAAATTTAAAACAATCCATAAAAGGGGTTTGAACAATCCATAAGACATAATTATTAAAATAAACAAGCAGGATCTACACTGCTCGCTAGCCCACACCCGGAAACATGTATACCTGCCATTTTAAAACATAACAACCACAATCAGTGGGGAGCAACGTCAACGTTCTCCCAGCCGTATAACGGGATTTTAAAACTGTAATTACTACTATAGAAAAATAGTAAAAATGAAATCAGTAAAAGATTAAAAGGAAAATAAGCTTTCAGTGAAAAACTTCACGTAACGAAACAATAATAATACAAATGAGTTTTCCGAAGAAAACATAAAACATTTGCGAACCTTCAAACAAATTTTTTTTATCGATAATAATAAAAATAATCAAAATGGCGTTATGGAAATTCGATCAGTGTGCACAAGGCTAGACTTTCACTAGGATAATACTGGAAACTAGCTTCGAGAACTGTAGACTTAACTCATAACAGAATCCAGTCTCTAACTAGGCAACTCAACTATAACAGGACTGCGTGCAGCGAGGTCCTGGTTTAAGTAGTATACACCCCTCCTGAATACAAACCATATCCAGTTCAACCCGACGCGACTTACACGATGCGATATCTAAGTTTAAGGGCACAATGCACACTCTCCTGAACACAAACCATGCTCAGTTCAACAACCAATGTGCCCCATAAAGACACATCAGCCTTACAGTTGATGGCAAAAATGTACATCCTAGACTATATTACTCTAACCCCACACTTGTCCTTAGTCCATAACTCCAAAACAAAGCCATTATCGATATTCAAAAGGATATAATCATTGTAAATAATATGAGAACAAAAGGGAAAATGGATCGCCTTCCAAAAGAGGAAATTTTCTATTTTAGGAAACTTTTATATTTAGAAACTTTACAAAAATAGCATCATATCAAAATAGCGAAAATATTAGTTCATACTAATAAAACATTTTTAGTAAAAGATATAGATTTATAAAACTAATACTTTCGGCCTAACGATATTAATTGTTAAAGTGAAAATATTTGAGTTCATGAAATTATTAAAATATCATACAAGTGTTTATAAAATGATTAAAAATGTATTAAACATTTTAATACTACTAATTAGGGTGTTTCCAAAATTTATAAAATTAAAATTCTCTAATTATTATTAGTTTCGATAATACGAACATAAATAGGATTTTACGGCAAAAGTAAAAATAAATCTTTTAACGTGTTTTATTTAATTAAACCATTAAAAAAATTTAGAATATGATAAGGGGTGATTTCACTATCAAAGTTTCAGATTTAAATATTTTCAAAATTGCTGCAAAAATAATTCTTTTTGGTAAGACGAAGCATTTTAACGATAAATCGTAATTTTGTTCAAAAATCATTACTATTAATTAAAGACTTAAATAAATAGTACAAAAATTCCGTAAAATAGCTAAAATATATTTTTGGACATTCTGTCCAGAAAAGAGAATTTTCCAGAATCCTTAAACACGGATTTTTAAAGGGTTTTCTCGTTAATCGTCTAATCTCGACAATGACGATTAATAAAAATAGTAATTACAAAACGATTTAAGTATTAATATCCAAAAACTATTATTAAACATAAAAACAATGATTTTTCAGAAACTACTATTTTTTTCTAGATTTAAACAAAAGACCAGAAATCGAGAATTTAAACGACAAACACGGTTTTAACGATAAACGATGATTTAAAGTGATTAATTAATTCACCCACTTAATAATCCCGAAAAATTATGAAAAAATTCAGAAAATGATTTTTCATCAGAAAGATTATCCGCGTCAAATTTCAGATTAAAATAAAATGTTTAAGTGCTAGAAATAAAAATCGGTTTTTAATCGTTTTTGTTCGTAAACGGTAAAAATTCAATAATCGATATCAAAAATATCAGAAAAATACCAAATTATTAAAAATCATTAAAAACTTCATTTTTACAGAATATAATCATATATTACAAGTTTAGGCCGAATATTACGATTTTACAAATTAGTACAACAATTTAATCGTTAATCTCGTAAAAGCGATAAAAATATCGAAACATGCAAATTTTTAACTTTCAAAAATTTTCCAGATTATATGACATACATATATTGTCAAAAATGAAATATAAAAATATACATGCAATTACACAATTAAAATCACGAAATACCGAGTAACATCGACGTTACCTCTAATCCAAATCGGAATCAATTATATACTCGTCGACCTAGGGATCGTCCACGAAACCTAACATACACGAAATTCATGGTAGAAATATACCATGAGAAAAACTAAGAAAATCAAGGTGAATAACGATCGAAAACATAATCGATTATTACCTTAACGATAGGCTCGGAAAGAGGATTAATTTGACGATAAAAAAAATGAGACGATTGTGACTCAAAATAGAGCAAGTATCAGCCAAGAAGGAGGAAGAAGTCTCACGGCCAAGGAAGGAGAAAATAGGGTATTGAATTATTTTTTTATGAGAAATGAATGTAAAAGAGTTGGAAGGTTTCTTAAGGTTAAATGAGAAGGTTAAATGAGAATAAATAATTTCAGGAATCCAATGTGGTATCATCAATGTGGAATCCAATGACGAATCCAATGAGGTTAAGAGGGAGTGTGAAGAGTTTAAGCAATAATGCAACAATTAAATGAGAAGGGAACGATTTACGTAATAAAATGAATCGTATTAATAAAACGTAGTAAAATTGTGACAAGGAGCTTTGTCGGTCCAAAATATGAGGAAAAGGTCTTAAATAATTTGTAAGTTGATAAAAAGTATAATCGTAAAATAGTTAAAGGCATTTCAAAGTAATTCGAGTAAACCTCGCGAAAGAAAATAATTATTTACGAAACTTCGTAATAAAATCATTAATGGCTAAATTTTCAAATAAAAATATTTACTAGGTGAAAATATTATAAAAATATGTTTAGACATTTGTAGAAAAAGGAATAACTCAAATCCGAGCTTAAATACGATGGGTAATAAAATTCCTCGCGGAAAAATAAATAGTTTACGAAGAAAATTAAATAAATAGATTTAAAAGAATTAAAATCCTTTAAAATAAAAATAAATATCATTAAACCCAAAAATGAAAATAAAGCTTGGAAAAAGATGAAACGTAAGGTCAAAATGTGACAGAGTTATGACGAAGTCATAACGGAAAGGATAAAAATGCTAGGGAAAATAGCGGGTGTTACAATCCTCCCCACTAAAAGAATTTTTCGTCCTCGAAACTAAGAATAAGCAGAAAGAGAATCAAGATTACTCCCTCGAAAAGATGGGGATACAAATTTGTATAATAATTTTTCTGTAAAAGAAAATTTTACAACTTTTAAAGTGATACGAAATCAAATGCAAGTATTTATTCCAAGAGGAATTAGTCTAAGCCACCCGGAATTTAAAATCTTCTAAGTTAATGAAATCGTAAAGTAAAGTTATTTGATAAAATAATATTGTTGAATAACATTTGTAAACAAACTTGAAGGAAACAGGGTAACCGAAAACATTTTCAAAACAAAATTAAACAATTTGATTAAGAAATTCGATATTTCTGATGAAAAAATTTAGTTTGGAGGAATCAAATTTTGTAGTTAGTAGAAATCGAACCAGTCGTCAAACATTTTCAATAACAGATTCAAAAATCCACCAGAAATAAAACGAAATCCAATTTTCAAAACGTTAAAATTTCGAAAATGTTATCAAAGTAATTATGAAAGTTTTCAAAAATGTTATCAAACTTGAACATACAAAATATTTTCGGCAATGTTAAAACTTTTTACATAATAATCCTATAGAAATTGAAGTATTTGGAAATATGAAATTCTTCATAAAATTCCGATCGCTTGAAAATTAAAAATTGAAATACTTCCTCCATTTTCTTTTTATCTTCCCAATTTCCTTTTTGGTCCACTTTTTTTTTATCTTCCCATTTCATTTCTTTCCATTTTTGTCCATAATTTTTACCATACTACCCTTACTATTAACAACACTTTACACCTTTATTCTTTACTATTCACACACACTTACCATTCTACCCTCAACATTTCTTAAATTTATCATTTTATATTCATTACAAAAAAAATTGTGCCAAAAGTAAATGGGAAGATAAAATAAAAATGGAGGAAGTAATTTCGAAATAATTTAAGATAAATTATTAAAGCATTTTGAAACAGATCTAAATATAAATATCAACCAAAGATAAAACAAGAGTGAAGTATAAAGTTCTTAAATTAAAATTCAAAAATATTAAATTTCACGATATCTGAAATTTTTAGTTAGTCAAACATTTTATAAAATAGGAAGTTCAAATAAAAAAAAATGGTTAACGGGTAAATAGAACAAGGATAAAATAAATTAAAACAAAAGTTTTCAAAATCGATAAATGTCAAAGGGGTTGGCAGCATTTGGGGTAACAGAATTCAAGAGAAGCAGAAAGGAAAACGAAGTTGAGAGTCAGACAGAGCTCTCAAGGATTATAGAGGAAATTAACCATCTCGAGATTCCTAGCACGACACCTACAAACACGAGTTCCTAATTGGCCCATCAACTAACGCTAAGTCCAATATCGGTACAGGGTGGGCCTACTCAATCTACAACCTCCCAAATTGTCAACTGCCACAACCTCCAAAATTAAGTCTTACATACTTATATAATCTTTCAATTGGTATGGTAAGAATCCACAAATTATTTAGACTAATCCATTAATTAAGATTCCAACGGTTATCAAAACACACCCTAACTCGCAATCGATAAGGTTTCTAAACTCGAAGCTCATAAGGTTTGAACTCGAAGTATACTTCAAATTTCTCGTGTACGGAACACTAATTAAAATCCACCAATTAACAATGTTCGGACACGAAAACTTCAAAAATGATCATCAACATATTCTTAACATCATCAATAGACAAAGGTTAGGAAAGTACGCCAAACCCTAAACACACTCAGCCTGACATGTAACGCCAGATACTCACATTTTCAAATACGTCATTCAGCTAAGGTTTCTGAGAATTCCATCAAATTTCATATCGTAACAGTGAAACCACTAAAATATTTATTAACTCAACGAAGCCACAATCTCGGTGGTCTAAGGGTTCTGAACTATAAATCCATCAAGATGATTAATATTAAGTATTCCTCAAAACAACGCGATAAAGCCAACCTTTAATTGAACAATATGTTTTCTTCTTCAAGGCTAATAATGATCTGCCCAAACTTAGGTCATTCAACTCTAAGGTTTGTAGGTTACAACCTTACATCAACGCTCTGCGATCTAATCCATAAGAAACAAGGTTTAATCTATGTCAACCAAAATTTACTAAACATTAATGAGGACCTGAAATGGTACCAAAACACTTAGGCTAACATCTTAAACGATACTCTAAGATCCCAAATATTCACGATGCATCCACCAAATATGAATTAGGTAAGAATCCCAAAGTGATATTATCAGTTACAGTTGTTCGGTTCTAGGTTAGGTACTAGGTATCCATCAAATATATGACATACTCTTACTATTCCAAAATATATTCAGCTCTAAGTACTCCAAAGTAATCAAAGTAACCTATAACCCAAGGTTCAGTGTCTTAAGTACCAACCTAATTCCATTAATCGACAATTTATCATTCAAATCGATCCTCAAAAGCTTACTAAGATAGATAACCGAGTATACTCACAATCCTCAATCCATGTAACAAGGGTTTACTAAACATCAAACATCTATGACTTTTCACGGGGTCCACTGAGACGGAATTTGGTCAAACCAAGAATCTCAAGAGGAAAGATGGTAAAGTAAGATAATTAGTCGAAGATTTGCCTCAAGAACAAAGGCAAGAATTTATAAAAGAAGAGTTGAAATAAGTGGAGGAAGAAGGAAAAGAATGATGATCCTCGATAACTAAGATCTAAAATGAGACGGAAATGTTCGGACCTCTAAGGTTCCACAAAGGAAATCGCGGGATATCTTCATCATCTCATAGAGATACGAGCATAGTAGAGTTGGGTCTCTTCATCCGCATCCAAAGTCATTTCACATCTGAGTCTGTTGCAACGTCACATAACTAGAATCTACTCTTGATCATCTGGCCAGTGGCTTAAGCGAACTAAACCGGAGCTGAAGAGTCACCATCGGCATCTTTCTTGGAGCACCAAGTTATCCACTCGAGTCAGCAGGCGTTGAGAGTTTTAAGAAGGTCATGTCCCAATCTGGAGCAGCATCATGTCAACCTCTTGTCCACTTATCTTCTTCTTGGACAAATAAAACAAATATTCAATGCTAACCATTGAGTTTCAGGAACATGAAAGCTAAACAAATAAGTACTTACTTGTTTCTACCCATCTCTAATAATATTTTTATTTACTGTTTAAAGAATTTACTAGTATTTTCCCTAATTTCAGGTGTAAGCGTTGGGAGCATTGATGCTCTGATACCAACTGTAATCCCCTAGAAATTCTAACGCGATACAGTGGTGGATACACTGTAGAGTCGGGATTAAAACACGCTGAAAACTATGTCTTAGTAAAATTAAAATGGTGAAGTTAAACAATAGGCCTTAAATAAAATGGCCAAAATTAAAACAATCCACAAAAGGGGGTTTGAACAATCCATAAGACATAATTATTAAAATAAATAAGCAGGATCCATAACTGCTCGCTAGCCCACCCGAAGAAAAACACATATACCTGCCATGTTAAAAACATAACAGCCACAATCAGTGGGGAGCAACGTCAACGTTCTCCCAGCCGTATAACATGATTTTAAAACTGTAATTACTATTTGTAGACACCCATATTTTGACCGCCAGGTGTCTATAGTAGGTCCCGCCAAACACCCGATGATGATAGGACGCAAACGTGCTTTAATGGACTCGGATATAGGCTCGAAATCATGGACATTTGGTTTAGGCTTATTACGGAGTACAAATCTTACAAAACCAACCTCAAATCCAGGCCCAGTGGGTTGTTTCGAGTCAAATAAGACTAATTTGGGTCGATTCCGGCACCAGGGGTAAAACCGTCTTTTAGCGACCGAGTCAAACCCGGTCAAAGATATTTTTTCCCGAGTCACACGAGCTGGACGTGACACAACACGGCTGATTCGGACTCAAACATCACAAAAATCAGCTTTCAAATAATATTAAACAAATCTGTTTAAAGATGGAATTCGATCTCAAGTAGGAATTCTATCCGGAAACCGAATCAGACATCGACCGAGCTCCAAATACTCGGCCGAGACAGCCGAATACTCGGCCAACACTCCCCAACCAGCCGAATACTTGGCTTCTCCCCTAAGAAACGAGAAGTTTATTCCCTTACGAACTCTCGTATTTCCTATCCAAACCGGTATTTCTTGCCACACAAGCAAGACTACCTCGACTCCTATAAATAGGACCTCATATTCAACTCAAAATATATATGAAACACCAAGAATTCCGACACACCATAATTATTAGACATACATACTCGATATATAGCAAAAATAGTCTTGACACACGTCCGAAGGAATCCCGAAGTAGCTTCAAAAATCCGTCGAAACCGACCCGTCCAAACCGGCCGAACCCGACGCTTCTCACACACATAAATCCGCACCACCTTAACTCACCCGCATCATCTCGACGCTCCCGTGCCTAAGCCACCGTCCGACGAGCTCTATACCGAGAAAGTAAAGCATGTAGGTTGAGGGTGTAAATCAAACCCGAATCTTCTTCTTTCTCTCTCTCTCTCACGTCTTTCTCCCCTCTTTTCGTCCGTCTTTTTTTTTTATTTTTTATCGATCGTTTCGCATTATTAATATGGGTCGTTTGTCGCATCATATTTTTACTTATTTTCGATGATATAAACTATTTTTTTATAACGTTCTTAAAATACGATACCGATTCTCTAATCGAATATCGTATCTACAAGAACTAAATTAAATTAATTTTCGTTGAGATTCATAAAATCATCACCTTTTTTTTAAAACAAAATTCGATGATTTTAAACGCGGAGAGAATTAATATCGTTTTCGTTCAAAAATTCTTTTTTACTTTTTTTCGTTCAAAACAAGTTTTTTTCAAAACTTTTTATAAAATTATTCCGGCTATTTGATATTGATTTCATAATCGAATATCGAATACGACGAATATCGAAAATATAAGTCGAGTATAAATTAATCCATATTTGTACGCGATTTATAAAAATTAACGATTTTTCGAACAAAACAAAAAAACCCGAACAGGCTGTCATGCGAGTCGCGCGCCTGTCAGGCGAATCGCGCCACAGCCTGCTCGGCCGAGTCTTTTTCTTTCTTTTTTTTTCGTTTCTTCCCTTTTCTATTTTTAATTCTCTTCGAACCTTACATTAAAATGCGACTTTCGCGACATATTTCGATAAATACTTTTTTTTAGACCTCGGTCAACACGTGCTAATCCATCACGTGTCATTAAAACTTTTTTCGAGTCATGCATATTTTTATTTACATCTTTATTCGATTTATTCACCGTTACTAACTCGTTTTTCTTGTGTTTGTAGCTTTTTATTTGTTTTTATCGTTTTATTAGACTAAAACGAACTCACATGCTAAAATAACTTTGACGTTATTAGTTTAATATGCATTAAACGACTTAGCAACCCATTTATTTATTTTTCTCACATGCTTAGGAAAATAATGTTTGCATATCATTCAACCGTCGAACTAACCCGTGTACACCAAAAACGAACGATATCTCTTAGTAAAGGCCGCTAAGTGCGGGCGGGGTTGGGTGTTCTTAGTGAACTTCCCAACACGTACCCTCACCCCTTACTCAGAACCGTGGTTTCCGGATGTCCGAAACCATTGGCAACGAGAGTCATTCAATATATGATTAACCGCTCCAGTCGGCATCGGTATCCATATGCAAAGGGACGAGCCCAATAAACCCTGACATCGAAAATGGGCCATGTTTTGTATACGGCCCACTACGACATAGAGTGGGTTCGAATGGTTCCGAATAACCACAAAATTTGGTGGCGACTCCTACTTCGATTTAAATTTCAATTTGACCATCTCATATGGAGATTCATTCGCCTCCCCAAACCCGCGTGTGGCCGCGTCGGGGTGGACCTATGTCATGTCCACAATTTGGCGACTCCGCTGGGGATTAACTGATGAGTCACTTACCATCGGCATCCC
This sequence comes from Agrostemma githago, assembly GCA_958450325.1. Taxonomy (NCBI): domain Eukaryota; kingdom Viridiplantae; phylum Streptophyta; class Magnoliopsida; order Caryophyllales; family Caryophyllaceae; genus Agrostemma; species Agrostemma githago. The sequence goes on along the minus strand of OY288252.1, from coordinate 25,712,754 downwards.
TAGGGTGAGACTCGAAAAGAAATCGTTCGAATAGTAATGTACACGTTTTAGTTCAATGGGCCATGCATAACCCAATCTTTCCCAGGCCGGTTACTTGTGACCGACGTCCCACTATACCACGGTGCGTTCCTACTTGGACCCACTAAAGACTTCGATGGCGGAACTCGCATGGGTTTTACGGCAGGTTCTAAGACCAACTCGGCTTAGGAAGACCGTCCTGATTTGCGAGAAAGCTATCGTCGTTGGTATAGACCCTATTAGACCGACAGAGACTTAGACTAAGAGCATACATGGTGTCGTTATACTGTTTACGTGACTACATGCTACTTGGTCCGTGTCTCATCATTTTTTCAAAAAACCTAGCTTTCAAAAAAACTTGCATCTTTTTCGAAAACTATCCATTTTTTCAAACTCGGAAAGCTACCGAATTTAGGACTTATGATTTTGACTCAAAATAGCCTATTTTTAGCCGGTATGCTGTTCAAAACTTTTCAAAAATTCGAAAATCTCAGCCCGATGACACCTTTTTTTCGATTTTCAAAAAAAGATCGGGCCATCCTATCCGACTTTGCTCGGTTTTCAAATTCAAATCCTCTTTTTAGACCTTCTTCTTCTTAGGACTTCCCGTATTTAGCAGTGTCGGGTCTTGTCATAAGTAGTAAGAGTCTATAGCTTCGAAACTCCGTCGATCTTACATCACGGGTTTCCACCCCATCCCAAGTCCGCCTTATTAGTCAAGGCACGACCCATCTACGTAGGACAAACTCCTACAAAGGGAAGCCCACTTACACAATCGAGTCCAAAGTCTGGGGTTTAGCTCACACGTAGGTCTTTCTTCACACGGGACTAGGCCCACTCTGCCAAAATCCTAAAGAAAGCCCACCGTCCATGAGTCACCCGTCTAGGAGTCGGTTTTTTAGTCCGTTTCCGAGTCTAGTCATTTTTCTCGGGATGCACCTTTCAATCTGGGTCCGATTCTGATTACACGGTGTTCTTACAGACAGGCCACCTTACACCCGAACCATGACTAAGGACGCTATTGATCAACTGAACACCTCGTTGTCCAAGATTCAAGAGCAACTTGACCGAATTAGGGGTGATCAGATCGCCATTGTTACCCGGGTTAGAGCCATCGAACAGGACAAGCCCAAGGACGAGGATGAAGCTCATGGGCCATTAGCCGAATTGACTAGCGCAGTCCTCAAACTGCAAGAGCAGGTCCATTTGTCGACCTACAACTCGATCCATACGGAGAATGCTCGAACCTATTCTCCCCTGACCGACCAACTGCCTGCCAATCTCAACTTGACAGGCCTCCCGATGTTTGACGGAACCGAAGACCCGGTATTACATATCCGGGCCTTCAAAGAGTTTATGGCCCCAAAAGGAGTCAAGTGAGATATGTTCAAGCATCTGTTTGCCTCCTCGCTAGAGAAGCACCCGAAAGCCTGGTTCTATAGGCTCGATTCCAAGAAATACAAGTCTTGGGACGACGTAGCAACGAAATTCGCCCGGAACTACGCCGATAATGCAGAGATCCAAACCACGATGCGCACCCTGGAAGTAATGGCCCAGAAGCCAAAGGAAGGGTTTACAAAGTACCTTCAGTGCTGGAGGGCTGAAAGTGTTAAACTGGTCGACAAGCCCAGTGAAAAAGTCCTAGTTGAAGCCTTTGTCAAGAATCTCCTGCCCGCCTACCGGATCCCTCTCCGGTACGCCATCATACCTAGCTTCGCGGTCCTAACTGAAATGGGAACGAGAATTGAGGATGATCTAAGGATGGGAAACCTCACTAAGGCCTCCACCAAGGGATACCAAGGGGCCAGCTCATCAACAAGCAAGCCCGCATCCGCCGCTGCTACTCGTAGCATTTTTGACGAGGTGAACCTACTTGATAACCCGTCCAAGAAGAATACGCCACCCCGAGTGTTCACCGACATAGGTACTACCTATGCGAATGCCTTACAAAGGCTTTCATCAAAAGGCCTCATCGCCCCGATAGGCCCAACACCTGATCCTCCAGTTGAGCGTCGCTCCAAATTCTACGATGCCCAAGCCTACTGCAATTACCATCAGGGTAAGGGGCACGATACCGAGAAATGCTGGAAACTGAAGCATCTCATCCAGGATCTCATCGAAAGCGGGAAAATCCCCCTGCCTGGAGGTAAGCCCAACAACAAAGACAACCCGTTGGCCACCCACGCTATCTTCTCCGGGGAAGTCATAGACTGCTCACATCTCATTTCCCTGTTTATCCCACAAATCAACGGGATCTGGTGTGACGATGAAGAGGACGTCTATCTCACTAAGGGAGAAGCAGTCCCTATCACGCCCGAGGAGATCCAGAAGGTTAAGTCCAAGGCCTTAACCAGCAGTCACGCCCTCATCATCACCGAACCACCGCCTAAAACGGAGGTCGTCCCGGAAGAGCCGCCAACTACTGAAAAGGCTCCGGTAAAGCAGCTGACCAAGACTCGAGTTGACCACTCTATATGGCAACTCCTAGTTAGCTCTCAGGAACATCGAGAGGCACTCACTAAGGCCCTCGACCAAGTCAAGATCGACTCTATGGCTACTCCAGCTGAAATGGTAGCCACAGTTCTGCCCCACCTAAAGGGGAAAGCTAAAAAAGAAGGCCCACTCATCACCTTCTCCAATGCTGATCTGCCATCATTTGGGCCAACCCACAACATGGCTCTCTACATCACGGTAATCTGCCGTGGGAAATATCTGCCTATGACCCTTATTGACGACGGGTCCGCAGTCAACGTCCTCCCCTTAAGGACCGCCAAAGCCCTCGGTATCACCGAGGCCGACTACATTTCTACAACTCAAACTATTCAGGCTTCCGACGGGAGCCCAAAGTCCGTAGTCGGGGCCGTAAAGCTCACTATCATAACAGGCCCAATAGAGAATGAGCTGGAATTTCAAGTGATTGACGTGACCTCTTAATTTAACCTTCTTCTAGGAAGACCCTGGATCCACTCGACCAGGGCTGTGTCATCCACTCTGCATCGGAAAATCAAACTACCTTTGCACGATACCGTCATCACTCTAGAGGCCACACCTTTGACTGTGGCTAACTGCAACACCTCGGGCCGCACCGATCTTTGGGGGTTCGACTTTATAGGGGCCATCGAAGAAGAATACCTTTTCCGACCCTACTTTACGGTTAGCATGAACCGGATGTTACAAAATCTGGGCTTCCTACCAGGGGTCACATCAAGGCCCGATCTCCCTGCAGGAAAAATCCTTTAAGTCCGTGACAACGGGAGAATTCAAACCGGTTTGGGCTACACCTTAACCCCGGAAAGTATGGGCCAAACCGGAACCGGTAAAGTCGTCTTCGTCACGCCGGTGTTCGAGTCCATCCAAACGGGCCTATATCGGCCCCCAACCGCACGCCCTGGGACCCACTTGGCCCAGGCCTGCAACTACATACCCGACGACATCTTCGCCCTCGTCCAGTCCGAAGATGCTAAGAATGCTGAGCCCGCGCTGGGGATACTTTTTGGGGAGGAGCTCACAACCCCAACACCAAAGGAGGAGCTAGTCAGCCTCATTCTCCGCAGCCGCACTTTCGATCCATCCAAGCTGATCTCGGATGTTGGATCCGGGACAGGTAAGAGAGCCTGGAGAAAGACTGTCAAGTGGACTGACAGTCAAGGAAGGACTTTCAAGCTGATCACAGGAGAAGGAGAAATGCCAGAATCTGAGTCTGAGTCTGAGTCTGAGTCTGAGTCTGAGATCGAGTCTAGTGAGTCCGGTGTTAGGGTCAGTCCTGTAACTCCCCCTTTCCCCTTAGCTTTTCTTGGTGCTTCGGGGTCTGTCCCGGGCACCCTACCTATCCCGCCACTGACTAGCGATCAGATGGCAGCTCTTTTCGAGCTTTTCTCTCAATTTATGAATAATAACAACCGTTCTGCTTACGACTTGTCTCATTTTCAAAAATTCCTAAATTTTCAAAATATTCTATGCAATGACATTGAGAAACCCGACGAACAGGTATCCTTACCTCCACATCTGATCGAGCAACTAGAGCAGAGGGAATCCCGCAATCCGGTAATCGAAGAAACCGAATCCATCAACGTGGGAACAACCTTAGAACCTCAGATGCTTAAGATAGGGTTATCTCTAGATCCCGGGGAGAAACAACAATTCATTGATCTCCTTCAAGAATTTAAAGACGTCTTCGCATGGTCCTACAAGGACATGCCAGGGATAGACCGCGAAATAGCCGAGCACCATATACCGATCAAGGAAGGGTTCAAGCCGGTTAAGCAGAAACTCCGACGCATGAGGCCCGAATGGTTCCTCAAGGTCAAGGAGGAAGTCGACAAACAATTCAAGGTTGGGTTCATACGAGTCTCCGAGTATCCAGATTGGGTTGCAAACATCGTGCCATTCCCTAAGAAAGACGGTAAGGTACGTGTCTGTGTAGACTTTCGGGATCTTAACAAGGCGAGCCCGAAAGACGATTTCCCGTTGCCACACATCGATATACTGGTGGACAACATAGCTGATCATGCTCTTCTATCATTCATGGACGGGTATGCCGGATACAATCAAATATAAATGGCAGAGGAAGATATGGATAAGACCACCTTCATTACACCTTGGGGTACTTATTGCTATACCGTCATGCCATTTGGTCTCATTAATGCCGGGGCCACCTATCAACGAACCGCCACAACTTTATTACATGATATGATGCATAAGGAAGTGGAGGTCTACGTTGACGATATGATCGTCAAATCCAAGCACAGGGACGGTCACATCACCGCCCTGAGAAGATTTTTCACCCGATTACGCAAATACAACATGAGACTAAACCCTCAGAAATGCAGTTTCGGAGTAACCTCTGGCAAATTACTGGGTCACATCGTCAGCCAACGCGGTATCGAAGTCGATCCAGCTAAAATCAAGGCCATCACCGAGATGCAACCTCCTAAGACCGAAAAGGAGATAAGAGGTTTTCTCGGAAAAGTACAATACATCTGCAGGTTCATTTCAAAACTAACCATGGTGTGTGAACCGATCTTCAAAAAGCTGAAAATAGGGGAACAGTTACTATGGGACGACAAGTGTCAAGCAGCCTTTGACAGAATCAAAGAAATCTTGTCTTCACCGCCGGTCCTGATGCCACCTCAACACGGTCTGCCTTTATCGTTGTACCTAACCACGACAGAGACAGCCATGGGGGCTATGTTAGCTCAAACGGTAAACTTCGAAGAACGAGCAATATACTACAGCAGCAAAAAGTTTTTAGAGTACGAGTGTAAGTACACCATGCTCGAAAAGACGTGTTTAGCACTGGTCTGGGCCACTAAAAAGCTCCGACATTACATGCTCAGCTATGAGGTACAGGTACTGTCAAGGATGGATCCGATCAAGTATCTTTTCGAAAAGCCCATTCTCAACGGCAGAATATCAAGATGGACCCTGATGTTGGCAGAATTCGATCTAAGGTTCGTACCATTGAAAGCCATCAAAGGCCGAGTAGTAGCCGAATTCCTCGCTGACAGTCCCGTAACCGAAGAAGGACACACCGACACTTGGTCCTTCCCAGATGAAGATATTTTCCATACTGACACAGAGACATGGGATTTATACTTCGACGAAGCATACTACTTCCGAGGATTTGGAGTCGGAATCCTCCTAATCTCGCCAAGAGGGGAACATACTCCCGTATCTATCAAATTGGACTTTGACGTCACCAATAACGCCGCTGAGTATGAAGCATGTATCCACGGGCTACAAGCCGCCGCCGATTTAGGAGTCACAAACCTCCGAGTACACGGCGACTCATCACCGGTCATTAACCAAGCGCTCCAAAAATGGAAAACCCGAAATGCCAATCTCGTGGCCTACCAGGCACGAGTAAGGGATCTCGAGAAACAATTCCAAAAGGTAGAATATATATATCTGCCTCGAGAAGAAAATCAGTTCGCAGATGCACTTTCAAAACTGGCATCTTTACTAAATATTCCCGATCATATGACCAGCATGCCGATCTGCGTCGAAAGACGGTCTGAGCCGGCATATATCCACGATATCGAGGATATCGAAATACCCGATCCCGAGCCGTGGTACAAGACAATCCAGACGTATTTGACAACCGGGGAGTATCCACCCGGGGCCGACAGTCGAGCCAAAAAGGCCTTGCGTAGGTTAGCGACCCAGTTCGTCCGTACCGACGACGGACAACTCTACAAAAAGACACCGCAGGGGGCTCTCCTTTTATGTGTCGACAAGGGTAATGCTGAAAAGGTCATGGCCGAAGTACATGACGGCGAGTGTGGTCCTCACATGAACGCCCAGATGCTAGTCCGGAAGATCATGAGACTTGGATATTACTGGAACAGCATGGAAACCGATTGTCAGCTATATGTCAGACATTGCCATAATTGCCAGATTTTCGCTAATGTACAGCACATGCCACCATCCCTGTTGTATACCATGACATCACCCTGGCCGTTTTCAACGTGGGGAATTGATATAATCGGAAAGATAAACCCCTCGGGAACCGGTGGACACTCCTTCATTTTGGTAGCAATCGACTATTTCACCAAATGGGTCGAAGCAGAATCCTACCGCATCCTCAACGCCAGCCATGTTGCCAAATTTATCCAAAATAAGATAATATGCCGGTATGGGATCCCTCATGAATTCATCAGTGACCACGGGACCCACTTTCAGGCCGAGACGGCAGCCTTGTTGGCCAAATACAAGATCCAAAGACATACGTCTTCACCCTACTGACCCCAAACCAATGGAGCGGTGGAGGCGGCTAACAAAACCATTGTCACCATACTCAAAAAGATGGTTGACAATTATCGGGACTGGCCCGATAAGATACCATTTGCCCTTTGGGGATATCGAACCTCGATTCGTACTGCGTCCGGGGCAACACCGTATTACCTTACATACGGGATGGAAGCGGTCCAACCTGTCGAGCTGGAGGTACCGTCACTCAGAATCTTACTCGAAAGTCAAGTACCAGAAGCCGATTGGGTCCGAGCACGATACGACTCGTTAGTACTCCTAGACGAACGGCGATCTCGTGCCCTCAATAACATACAGATCTACCAGAAAAGAATCCAACGGGCTTTCAACAAAAGAGTAAGGCCCAGGAACATCAAAGAAGGAGATCTGGTTCTCAAGTCCGTACGAGCTTTATTACCAGTAGACCCAAGGGGAAAATTCAAACCTAACTGGGCCGGACCATATCTGGTAAAGAAGATTTTATGGGCGGAGCGGTAATGCTAACAGATCTGGACGGGAACGAGTTTGTCAACCCAACTAACCTGGACCAGCTGAAGCGTTATTACCCTTAACCCGTTTCTCTCAATGTCATTTGCAAAAGTTTATAAAAAACATCTTTTCAAAATAAACTTTTAAAGACAAGTCAAAAGCTAGAATTACTTATTCTACTATTATAAACATCTTGAACCAATAGTCTTGATGTATTTCGAAATTGCAATTTAAAGTCTGAACTATGTTTGGTTTGATTACGCTATTTGTGGATACGTAGGCAACCCCTCAAAAGGGCACAACCACTGCAATCGAAGATACAGGAACGGTTTCTAAATAAACTTTCTTTATTTATCTCAAAAAAAATTCAATTACAAAAAAAAAATCCAAAAAAAAAAACAAATAGTACTAATATTTAAATAATAAAAATCTAAGGCATTTTTCCCTTTCCCTTGTCCTTAGCCTCCTTCTCGGTCCACCGGCGTCGACGCGGAGGTGAACGTTCCCGAATCACCAAGGGAATCTCCTTAACCCGGGCTCGTTTCTTCGAACTGGATTCCCCGGTCACCTCGGTCGGTCCTAGTCGAGCCCGCGCCCTCTCGGGTAGCCGCTCCCGTGGCCCAAGCCTGTCTCGGACCGCTAGCTTAGGTCCGAGCCTTCTCTCTAAGTCACTAGCACCAGTCTCTTTAGCTCGAGTCTTAGTCTTTGACTTAGAACCTGACTCCGGCCCGACAAAAGTAGTTGGAGTTTCTTCTTCAAAGAACCATCTATTGTCTTTTACCGATTCTCTACGGGCTAGGTCAAAAGCCTCATCGGTCTTTAAAGCTTCACGGGCCTCTTTAGATTCTTCAGAAGCCCACTTGAGATATGATTCGGAAACCCAAGCGGTCTGACAAGGGCGAGGTATAGTCCACATGACACGGGTAAACCAGCGTTGTAACTACGTGTCGCACATAGCGTCCGTCAATTGGACCGAAACGCTAATAATTGCTTCAGTTTCGGGGATCTGCTGAAATGAGCCGAACTGCCTTAGAAGACGATCTGGGTAAATATGGACAGTCCAGTCCAAGGACAAGATCACCAGGTAACGGGCTTTATCTCTTTTAGCTAGGCCCGTCATCTTCGAGAGGAACCACCGGATCACGTTCCACCTAATCAAGGGCCCGCCATGGAATTTTAGCTCTTCATCCCAATATTTCCTGTTTATGTGATGACTGGAGCTGATTCGTCCAGACCGCGAGCCAATTTGACAGCTTCGATATCTGGATATACTCACCGGGGGCTCTATAATTGACAGGTGCTCGGATAGCCAAAATTTTCGAAAAGTAAAAAACTTTCGAAAAAACATAAAAAAAAAAAATTCAAAAAAAAAAAAAAAATTTCGAAAATTCAAAATTCTCGGGAAATAAAAAAAAATCGGAAAATCGGAAAAATCAAAAAAAAAAATCGGAATTAAAAAAAAAAAAAAAAAACCAAAAAAAAAAAAGAAGAAGAGAGAAAAAAAAAGGGGTCAAATACCTGCAGAAGACGAATGCTGCCCGTTAATTGCCGATCTAGATCAAGTCACCTCGCATCAAGGCCCATGATAATCTCCCCAGTTATCAGCCAGGCTGGGCTGAAACCTGCCTCCATTTGATCCACTATGCTGATTAGCCTGATTTCGCCTAAACATGAGTCAGCATTCATCCGACCTTCGAAGGCATCTGTGCAGCATACAGAAGGCAAAAGCCCTACGCCTATGGATAGAAGAAATCCTGGGACCATTGGGATCTATAAATTTATCAGCTAAGTCAAACAGGGAAACAGAATTTCCCTTCACCATACGGGAGGTCTCAGCATGAGACAACCCAAGAAAGTCCCTCAGCCTCCTCCTTGGATCAGGGTAAAAAGAAGGAATAGCAGGATGAGCATTAGGGCACCAACCCCCTACAGCAGCAATCTCTTCGGGAAGGGGACATATTTCTCCCCGAGGAAAGGGGAAAACATGGTGGGTAGTATCCCAAAAAGTTAAACAAGCATCCAAGAAGTGGGCATCCACCTTAAGTCGCTGGAGCGGGAACAAAGCCACAATTCCCATCTGAGTTAGCTGGACCTTATCTTCATCTCGAAAATCCTGGGCCCACGCGTGAAGCATCTCGGTCAGATGTTCGATACCCATAGCAGAAAGTTTTTGTTTTATCTTAAGAAGCCTAAAGGGATTTTAAGATGAGAAGGAAATATTTTGGGTTGGAATATGAGAAGATTAAGGGCAAGAACTCTCTATTTATAATAAAGAAATCTCCTCTCCTTGTCACCCCTGGAATAGGGATTTTTGCAGTATTCCTTGTTTTATTTAGGCATACAGGCCTAACCAGAAATTTTTAGGAATCCGTGTAAGAATCTGATCAGGAATCAAGTCATCCCAAACATTCCTTTTCTTCCAAATTTTTCAAAATTTCCGCCATTTTAAAAAAAAATCGGTTTTTTTCAAAAAAAAAAAAAAAAAAATCATTTTCTTCCCCAGCACGAGTCGATATTTTATTTGTATGTTGCATGCAAAACAGACAGGTATCCCAAGACTCCCGAAGAATTCTCAAAGTTCTCAGTGAAAATTCAAGCAACATTTTCGCTGAGGAATCAGATGTATCAGTAAGAGGTACATCCGCAGCTTCTAATAGAGGCTCCCGCGCAATTCAAAGATGGGACGTATCAGTAAGCGGTACACCCATAGCCTCCTAGGCAAACTCCCACGCAATTTCAAGATGGAGATTGTCTGTAAATAGACAAACCCAAGACTTTTTTAGTAGAAAGTCCCCGCGCCGTTATCGACATCTATCCAGGTATGATTTCTATCTTATGGCTGGCGAGCCTTTCACGCAAGTCTAATGGACTCTAAACGACCCGATCGGAAGTCTGCCAGGTCTTAATCCTCGATTGGCCTGGTAGCTACTCTGACTTTCGCCTTGTCCAAGCCTCAGTCAGAGTGGGGGCTCTGTAGACACCCACATTTTGACCGCCAGGTGTCTATAGTAGGTCCCGCCAAACACCCGATAATGATAGGACGCAAACGTGCTTTAATGGACTCGGATATGGGCTCGAAATCATGGACATTTGGTATAGGCTTATTACGGAGTACAAATCTTACAAAACCAACCTCAAATCCAAGCCCAGTGGGTCGTTTCGAGTCAAATAAGACTAATTTGGGTCGATTCCGGCACCAGGGGTAAAACCGTCTTTTAGCGACCGAGTCAAACCCGGTCAAAGATATTTTTTCCCGAGTCACACGAGCTGGACGTGACACAACACGGCTGATTCGGACTCAAACATCACAAAAATCAGCTTTCAAATAATATTAAACAAATCCGTTTAAGGATGGAATTCGATCTCAAGTAGGAATTCTATCCGGAAACCGAATCAGACATCGACCGAGCTCCAAATACTCGGCCGAGACAGCCGAATACTTGGCCAACACTCCCCAACCAGCCGAATACTTGGCTTCTCCTCTAAGAAACGAGAAGTTTATTCCCTTACGAACTCTCGTATTTCCTATCCAAACCGGTATTTCTTGCCACACAAGCAAGACTACCTCGACTCCTATAAATAGGACCTCATATTCAACACAAAATATATATGAAACACCAAGAATTCCGACACACCATAATTATTAGACATACATACTCGATATATAGCAAAAATAGTCTCGACACACGTTCGAAGGAATCCCGAAGTAGCTTCAAAAATCCGTCAAAACCGACCCGTCCAAACCGGCCGAACCCGACGCCTCTCACACACAAAAATCCGCACCACCTTAACTCACCCGCATCATCTCGACGCTCCCGTGCCTAAGCCACCGTCCGACGAGCTCTATACCAAGAAAGTAAAGCATGTAGGTTGAGGGTGTAAATCAAACCCGAATCTTCTCCTTTCTCTCTCTCTCTCTCACGTCTTTCTCCCCTCTTTTCGTCCGTCTTTTTTTTAATTTTTTTTTTATCGATCGTTTCGCATTATTAATATGGGACGTTTGTCGCATCATATTTTTACTTATTTTCGATGATAAAAACTAATTTTTTATAACGTTCTTAAAATACGATATCGATTCTCTAATCGAATATCGTATCTACAAGACTAAATTGAATTAATTTTCGTTGAGATTCATAAAATCATCACCTTTTTTTTAAAACAAAATTCGATGATTTGAAACGAGGAGAGAATTAATATCGTTTTCGTTCAAAAATTCGTTTTTACTTTTTTTCGTTCAAAACAAGTTTTTTTCAAAACTTTTTATAAAATTATTCCGGCTATTTGATATCGATTTCATAATCGAATATCGAATACGACGAATATCGAAAATATAAGTCGAGTATAAATTAATCCATATTTGTACGCAATTTATAAAAATTAACGATTTTTCGAACAAAACAAAAAAACCCGAACAGGCTGTCACGCGAGTCGCGCGCCTGTCAGGCGACTCGCGCCACAGCCTGCTCGGCCGAGTCTTTTTCTTTCTTTTTTTTCGTTTCTTCGCTTTTCTATTTTTAATTCTCTTCGAACCTTACATTAAAATGCGACTTTCGCGACATATTTCGATAAATACTTTTTTTTAGACCTCGGTCAACACGTGCTAATCCATCACGTGTCATTAAAACTTTTTTCGAGTCATGTATATTTTTATTTACATCTTTATTCGATTTATTCACCGTTACTAACTCGTTTTTCTCGTGTTTGTAGCTTTTTATTTGTTTTTATCGTTTTATTAGACTAAAACGAACTCACATGCTAAAATAACTTTGACGTTATTAGTTTAATATGCATTAAACGACTTAGCAACCCATTTATTTATTTTTCTCACATGCTTAGGAAAATAATGTTTGCATATCATTCAACCGTCGAACTAACCCGTGTACACCAAAAACGAACGATATCTTAGTAAAGGCCGCTAAGTGCGGGCGGGGTTGGGTGTTCTTAGTGAACTTCCCAACACGTACCCTCACCCCTTACTCAGAACCGTGGTTTCTGGATTTTCGAAACCATTGGCAACGAGAGTCATTCAATATACGATTAACCGCTCCAGTCGGCATCGGTATCGATATGCAAAGGGACGAGCCCAATAAACTCTGACATCGGAAATGGGCCGTGTTTTGTATACGGCCCACTACGACATAGAGTGGGCTCGAATGGTTCCGAATAACCACAAAATTCAGTGGCGACTCCTACTTCGATTTAAATTTCAATTTGACCATCTCATATGGAGATTCATTCGCCTCCCCAAACCCGCGCGTGGCCGCGTCGGGGTGGACCTATGTCATGTCCACACTATTATATGAAAATAGTAAAAATAAAAATCATTAAAAGATTATAAGGAAAATAAGCTTTCAGTGAAAAACTTCACGTAACGAAACAATATAATAAAAATGAGTTTTCCGAAGAAAACATAAAACATTTGCCAACCTTCAAATCAAAATTATATCGATAATATTAAAAATAGTCAAAATGGCGTTATGGAAATTCGATCAGCGTGCACAAGGCTAGACTTTCACTAGGATAATACTGGAAACTAGCTTCGAGAACTGTAGACTTAACTCATAACATAATCCAGTCTCTAACTAGACAACTCAACTATAACAGGACTGCGTGCAGCGAGGTCCTGGTTTAAGTAGTATACACACCTCCTGGATACAAACCATATCCTGTTCAACCCGACGCGACTTACACGATGCCGTATCTAAGTTTAAGGGCACAATGCACACTCTCCTGAACACAAACCATGCTCAGTTCAACAACCAATGTGCCCCATAAAGACACATCAGCATTACAGTTGATGGCAAAAATGTACATCCTAGACTATATTACTCTAACCCCACACTTGTCCTTATTCCATAACTCCAAAACAAAGCCATTATCGATATTCAAAAGGATATAATCATTGTAAATAATAAGAAAACAAAAGGGAAAACGGATCGCCTTACAAAAAGGAAAATTTCTATTTTAGGAAACTTTTATATTTAGAAACTTTACAAAAATAGCATCATATCAAAATAGCGAAAATATTAGTTCATACTAATAAAACGTTTTTAGTAAAAGATGTAGATTTATAAAACTAATACTTTCGGCCTTAGCGATATTAATTGTTAAAGTGAAAACATTTGAGTTCATGAAATTATTAAAATATCAAACAAGTGTTTATGAAATGATTAAAAATATCTTAAACATTTTAATACTACTAATTAGGGTGTTTCCAAAATTTATAAAATTAAAATTCCCCAATTATTATTAGTTTCGACAATACGAACATAAAATGGATTTTACGGCAAATGTAAAAATAAATCTTTTAACGTGTTTTATTTAATTAAACCATTAAAAAAAATTTAGAATATGATAAGGGATGATTTAACTATCAAAGATTCAGATTTAAATATTATCAAAATTGCTGGAAAAATAATTCTTTTAGGTAAGACGAAGCATTTTAACGATATATCAAAATTTTGTCCAAAAATCATTATTATTATTTAAAGCCTTTAATAAATAGTACACAAATTACGTAAAATAGCTCAAGTATATTTTTGGACATTCTGTCCTGAAAAGAGAATTTTCCAGAACCCTTAAACTCGGTTTTTAAAGGGTTTTCTCGTTAATCGTCTAATCTCAACAATAATGATTAATAAAAATAGTAATTACAAAACGATTTAAGTATTAATATCCAAAAATTATTATTAAACTTAAAAATAATGATTTTCGAGAAACTAATATTTTTTTTCCAAAATTTAAACAAAAGACCAGAAATCGAGAATTTAAACGACACACACGGTTTTAACGATAAACGATGATTTAAAGTGATTAATTAATTCACCCACTTAATAATCCCGAAAAATTATGAAAAAATTCTGAAAATGATTTTTCATCAGAAATATTATCCACGTCAAATTTCAGATTAAAATAAAATGTTTAAGTGCTAGAAATAAAAATCGGTTTTTAATCGTTTTTGTTCGTAAACGGTAAAAATGCAATAATCGATATCAAAAATATCAGAAAAATACCAAATTATTAAAAATCATTAAAAACTTCATTTTTACAGAATATAATAATATATTACAAGTTTAGGCCGATTTTACAAATTAGTACAACAATTTAATCGTTAATCTCGTAAAAGCGATAAAAATATCGAAACATGCAAATTTTTAACATTCAAAAATTTTCCACATTATATGACATACATATATTGTCAAAAATGAAATATAAAAATATACATGCAATTACACAATTAAAATCACGAAATACCGAGTAACATCGACGTTACCTCTAATCCAAATCGGAATCAATAATATACTCATCGACCTCGGGATTGTCCACGAAACCTATCAAACACGAAATTCATGGTAGAAAAATACCATGATAAAAACTAAGAAAATCAAGGTGAATAACGATCGAAAACATAATCGATTATTACCTTATCGATAGACTCGGAAAGAGGATTATTTTGACGATAAAAAAATGAGACGATTGTGACTCAAAATAGAGCAAGTATCATCCAAGAAGGAGGAAGACGTCTCACGGCCAAGGAAGGAGAAAATAGGGTATTGAATTATTTTTTTATGAGAAATGAATGTAAAAGAGTTGGAAGGTTTCTTAAGGTTAAATGAGAAGGTTAAATGAGAATAAATAATTTGAGGAATCCAATGTGGTATCATCAATGTGGAATCCAATGACGAATCCAATGAGGTTAAGAGGGAGTGTGAAGAGTTTAAGCAATAATGCAACAATTAAATGAGAAGGGAAATAATCATATCTTTTCGGTTTACGTAATAAAATGAATCGTATTAATAAAACGTAGTAAAATTGTGACAAGGAGCTTTGTCGGTCCAAAATATGAGGAAAAGGTCTCAAATAATTTGTAAGTTGATACAAAGTATAATCGTAAAATAATTAAAGGCATTTCAAAGTAATTCGAGTAAACCTCGCGTAAGAAAATAATTATTTACGAAACTTCGTAATAAAATAATTAATGGCTAAATTTTCGTAAATAAAAATATTTACTCGTTGAAAATATTATAAAAATATGTTTAGACATTTGTAGAAAAAGGAATAACTCAAATCCGAGCTTAAATACGATGGGTAATAAAATTCCTCGCGGATAACTAAATAGTTTACGAAGAAAATTAAATAAATAGATTTAAAAGAATTAAAATCCTTTAAAATAAAAATAAATATCATTAAACCGAAAAATAAAAATAAAGCTTGGAAAAAGATGAAACGTAAGGTCAAAATGTGATAGAGTTATGACAAAGTCATAACGGAAAGGATAAAAATGTTAGGGAAAATAGCGGGTGTTACACATACACTCTAAACCAACTCCTAGATACATGTACCAAACCAACTCCTAGATACATGTACCAAATTCAAGGCAGTGTTCCAACAAGGCAACCATCTCCATCTAAACAAGAGCCAACATGGGAACTATGGCCACGACTCTAGTTTTTGTATTCCAAATGAAGAAAATTATTTGGAAGAGTAAAATGAAGTGCAAACTATTCAATCTTATGGGCGAAGTCTTCAATTCGATCCCTTCTTTAATACTTACAATGTCGGCACGAGGTTTCGTCCTAACTTTTCTTATGAAAATCAAAATGTTCAAAATTCGATGCCACGCATCCAAGGGAATCAACTGAGGTCTTTCAATCAAAGCCAACAAAGGCCCTTTAACTAAAGCCTTCCAAAGGTCCCCCCATATTTACCTCCTCATCATAAAAACAAATTCAATCAGCAAGGCATAAATTTCCATGTCCCTAAAAATTACCTTAACCAACAAAATAAACAAGGAAGCAATTTCAATCAAGGATATAACCATAGTTTCCAAGGTAATTACTAAGGCAACCAAGGGTACAATCAGCAAGCTTATAATCAACTCTCTCAATCTTATGCCCAACAAAGCAATTTCCAATATGGTTAAGGGGGAGGTCAATGGGACAACACTAATCAATTACAAAGAGTCATTGGTCACTTATGGAGTGAGAACCTGGATACTAAGGCAAGGCTAAAGGTTTGGGACTCTCAAGACGCATCTAAAGCCGTAGCTGCCCCAGTCCGTCCACCCTATGGATTGCTAGGGCAATCGAAAAACCGGAGAGACCCCCCACATGAAGCTAACGCCGTCATATTCTAAGGTGGCAAGGAGCTCGAAGATCCATACAAAAATTTTAACATCAAAAACACCATAACTAAGGACAGTCAAGAAAGTTCACCGCAAGCCGCAGCCCCCACTTCCCCCAAACAAAACCGGGGAATACAAGCGGAGTTTGATATTCTTGAGAAGGCGGAGGTAGAACAAAGAGAATTAAGAGAACTTAGCCAAATGAAGCTAGAAGGAAAGAGGCAGAGAGCTTAGCCGAAGAAGAAGAGGAGTCTTATATTCCACCGCCTCCCGCCTTTGTGCCGCCACTATCCTTCCCCGAACGAGCTAAGACACATAAGGAAAATGCTCGAATTAGGCTTTTCGTGCATATACTAAAGAAAGTGGAAGTCGCCTTACCCTTCACGGAGGTAATTTCTCAAATGCCCCTTTATTCTAAGTTTTTAAAAGAAGTTTTGACCAAAAAGAAAACCATAGAGGATAAGAAATGTGTCCCTCTTACGGCTCAATGTTGTGCCATTTTTATGAACCGCATGCCAAAGAAACTCGATGACCCCGGTAGCTTCTCCATCCCTTGTCGGGTTGCAAATTTTGTCGTTAACTGACAGGGGTAGTGGTATCCCTAACCAAAGGTACCCTAATTAAGGTCCACTAACTAATGTAGATAGTGAAGTAGGGGTAGAACCACAAGGAGACGAGACTTAAATACTTGTTTTAATGTCTAGACTTAAGACTATAAGTCACTGTTTTTTTTTGTTTTTTGGTATGCTGACAGCTAATTAATAAAAGGTAAATCAATAATAAAAGTGTACCACCCCTGACTTTATAAATTAAATTGAATTAAAGTTATATTCATATTTTTATTTTTATTTACGATTTAACTCGTAATTCTTAAAATTATTATAAAATGAATTTATCGTTTAATCGTTTCAAACTCCTAAAATTATATTTGACTCGGAAACTCTTCTTATATTTAAAACACATTTTTATTTCTGTTTCGATTCATTTTATACATTTAATTTAATTTTTATCGAAAGTCTATTTCGACGATTTAAAATTCTAAATTCTTTTTATTTATTTATATTTAAGCTCGAATTTCTATTTTCGGCTCGAAGTTTATTTATTTTAAATTTCGTCAAAACATCTATTACCTTTACTCGAGAAATCAATTTAATAAACTTCATCGAAAATTTATTATTTATCGGGAAATACTATGTCATCGTCTAATTATTTATAAGCCTCGTTTTCGTCCCGGATACTTTATTTACTCATTTTGTTTAACGGCCCGATTATCTATTTAATTTTATTAACTCGTTTTTGATTCAACTCGTGGGTCTGTCAACTTAGTTACGGAATTCGTTTCTCACCCGATTCATTTAATCAATACGTATTTTCTAACCCGCTTTTATTTGAGCCGATTAAGCCCCTTTTCCCATTGCTTCTTTTAAAGTACTCATTTTCTCATACCTGGGCTCACTCCCTCTGCCTTTTTTTTATCTATCAATCCACCGACTCTACCTTTTATTCTCCTTATACTATTTGATTCTTTGCATCTCTTTCACCTCCCGGTCCACCGCTTCACTTTTCCCTTCCAGTTTTCAACGTATACTTTTCCCTTTAACTCCTCTACATCATCATCTTTATCATCTTCATTTCACCCCCATCGTCTGCCTTCTTCGTTCTTCATTCGCACCACCATTTCTCCTCTGTTTTCGCTATTGCTACTACGCTGATGGTGCTGCTGTTGCTTCCCCTTCATCTCGTCCTGTTTCCTTTCGTTTGATGCTCCGCCCTGCTAATGCTTCGTACTACTGTTGCCATGTCAAGGTAGCCTTCTCCTCCATCTTCTCTTCTCTTCTCTTTTTCTTCTTTTCCCCTTCGTTCTATTTCTGTGGCTGTTGTTTTTGTTGTTGTTGTTGTTGTTGTTGTTGTTGTTGTTGTTGTTGTTTTTGTTGTTGTTGTTGTTGTTGTTGTTGTTGTTGTTGTTGTCGTCGTCGTTCGTGTTGATGTTGATGCGTGTCTCGTTTCTTCTTCTATCTCCGTTCTTCTCCTTCCTTTTTTTTTCTGTTCTGTCCGTGTCTGCTCCTACTATTGTTATCGATGTCGCTGTGGTTGTCATTTGTTCTGCTGCACAATCCGTTAGTTGCTGTTGCTGCGGCTACTTTTCTTTTGCTCGGTTTCGATAGCGATCTTCGTTATTTGGCATCCCTCATGCTGCTAGTTTTGTCGTTATTTCTGATGCTATATATGTTCGTTGCTGCTGCGATTCTTCGTTCTGTCCTTGCTGTTCTGCTTCTTCATCATGTTCTCCGTTTCTCCTCTTCTGTTCTGTTCTGTTCTTTTCCTCGAGTCCGTTTTGACTCATGTCTTGCGGTTTGTTGTAGCTTCGTGACTGCTGCTAGTCTGTTACTCTTCATTTGTACTGCCCGCTGTTATTATTGTCGTTGATTAGGTCCGTTTTTGGTGCGTCAACTGTTACCGTCATTGTTGGATCGTCATCCCTGCTGGTTTGTTGAGCATTTGGTGGTTGCTAGCTGATCGTCACTGTTGTCGGTGCTTGCACAGGTTGCTGGTTCACCCCTATTGTTGCTGCAAGTTCCGTTACGCTGCCGTGGTCGCAACGGTTCCGATGTTATGAACTGCAAGTTCTGTTTTGTGTGTCTTTTAGCCTTCCTTCATCTTAATTCGTTCGTCGTTTCATTTCTTGCTCGTCCAACTCGAGGGTAATTACTTACTCTCTTTTCCCCGTCTTGATTTTTAGTTGATACCTCCTCCTCTCATCTGTTTTCCTTGTCACATTTCTGTGTCAACTCTAGTCTTTTCCAACTTTCTTTAATACCGGTTTCTTTGTTTCTATTTCTTTTGTCTCGATTCTCGTTCGAGCCTCGTAGCCCTTCTTTTTAAGACAAGTGTAAGAACGGTTGGAATTTGGACTCATCAAGAAGGGCAAGCACATGTGCATTCGGTTATCGACCTAAGGTAACTTTAGGACATTACTCGATTTTATATCGTATGTTTGAGTAGTAGTATGTAGTAAATATTTTAACTTTGGTTTTCTAATTTTAGCTATTTATTATTGCTAATAATATTAATTTTAAATCGTATTCCTTATAAATGTTTTACGACTTTCGATATCGTTTTATAAATCGTTAGTAATTTAATTATTTACGATCGTGATAATATTTTGTTGGTTATCGTGACACTAGTAACTAAATAATATCGATTTCATATTTTCGTCATATTTCGTTAATTTCTAATTTGTAACTCAAAATCGTATTTTGATATTATAATCTAGATTTGTATACTTGTTTAATAAATTAATTTTCGTTTAATAAATAAATGAGAAAATAGTCGATTTAGTTTTAAACACATTTTAGTCGAGACTATTTTCACTAATAATTTCCTATTTGTTTCCGATTGACTATTTTTATTAAAATTTGTATTATTTATAAATCAAAACTATTTCTTAAAAATAATTTGAAACCTTTGTAAAATTCATTTCATTTATAAAACTCGTTGATTCAATTAATTTTGATATCGTTTTTCTTAAAACATCTCTTTTCTAAAATCTATAGTTTTAACTCGATTTCCTAATTATTTATATAATACTATATATTGACTTATTATATTTTCTTTATGTTTTGAGTAACGAATTTAGAAATATAATAAAGTTACGATAACGACGATAATAATAAAATGTTAATTTCGTTAGAAATGCTATTTTTAATACATTTCACATATTTTACTAATTTACGAATTTTCTATAACAATATTTCTATTTTAAGTAAGTTTCTAAAAATAGTAAGTTTCTATTTATAGAAAGTTACCCTTTTAATATAAAATGTTTATTCCTTTTATCCTCACATTATTATAATGATTATATTTATTTTGAATATCGATAATGGCTTTGTTTTGCAGTTATGGAATATAGTCAAGTGTGGGGTTAGAGTAATATATATAGTCTGGTATGTACGTTTTTGCCATCAGTTATAAAGCCGGTGTGCCTATTTGGGGCGCATTTGGTCGTTGAACTGGGCGTAGTTTCGCCCAGGAGAGTGTATGTTTTGACCTTAAGCTAGATATCGCATCGTGTTAGTCGCCGTCAGCTGAACTAGACATATTTGTTGTCTAGGAGGGGTGTGCACTACTTAAACCAGGACCTCGCTGCACGCAGTCCTGTTATAGTTGAGTTGCCTAGTTAGAGACTGGATTCTGTTATGAGTTATGTCTACAGTTCTCGAAGCTAGTTTCTAATATTATCCTAGTGAAAGTCTAGCCTTGTGCACACTGATCGAATTTCCATAACGCCATTTTTGAATATTTATATTATCGATTGATTCTCACTTGCAGGTTGTCAAGTATTTTAAGTTTCGCTGAAAACTTATTTTTATTATAACGTTTTAATGTTTTTCTGTTTTTAAATATTTTGATATAATAATACTATTATTTTTCCATATGATATAATATGGCTGGGAGAACGTCCGAGTTACTCCCCACTGACGTGGCTGTTATGTTTATAACATGACAGGTATTTGCTACTGGGTTTTGGGTGTGAGCTAGCGAGTAGCGTGGATCCTACTCTCTCTTCATTTATGTAATTTATGGATTTGTTTTACCCGTTTGGTGAATTTTCTCTTTAGCCCTTTTGTAAAAAGAGGCCTTTGTATTGACTTACCGTTTCTTTTAATAAGATATAGTTTGTCAGTGTGTTTTAATCCCAATTCTACAGTGTTTCCGCCACTGTATTGCGTTCGAATTTCTAGGGGATTACAAAAAGAGTCTAGGGTCTCAGGTTCACAATGAATATCAATCGGGTCAGGGAGTCAACTAACAGGTCAATTATCAAACTGTCAAAGGTGTAGGTCCGGTTGGTACTACTACAAACTTTAGAACTAAAGTTAACCTGCGGTCGCTAGAATTAAGCTAGTCTACCCAAAATATCATGACCTAATTAGTTCTTAACCCGGTCGGTGAAAAGTCCTAATTGTGATACTAACTAATTAATCCTGACCAGTAATTAATCAATCAGAATTAAAACAATACTCAGGCGACAGTTCATACGATTAAAAACAAGTCAATTTACTATAACCCAATTAATACCCATCGATCCCCTTAAACCCTAGATAAAATTTAGCTACACATGATTGTAATTAAACTCATAAAATACGAATTGCAAATAAACATGGTGAATACGAATTGAATTAAACTACGCAATGATAATAATTTTATACTAACAAATAATAAGCAAAACTGAAATCAAAATAACTACGAAAACAAAAGATGAATTAAGACAATAATTAAGACTAGAAAACTGAAATTGAAGTTAAAATATCGATACCAAAATAATTCAAGATCGGAAAAGGGAAGAACAGAATTCGATGTATCTCGTGAAGAAAATCGGGAAGATTGCAAACTTCAATGTTAAGAAAATGAAAAGTAACGTATGTTGTAAAAGTATGAAAAAAGGTGTCTGACAATCTTCTCCTCCAACTGATTTGAAAGAAATCAGTTGGACTTAAAGCGGGCCCAAAGTTCTAAGTAGATTAAAATTTAGTCTGCGGCCCGGATGCGACGCACTCGATCGAGTGGATACGTGATTTCTCCAACTCGAGTTTGTCTTGGGCTCAAAGAAGGAATTGGCCCAATATTCCAATGCAGTCCAGTTGGGCTTGACTATGAGGCACTCGATAGAGTGCTATAATACCACTCGACCGAGTGGGTGCTGCTGGAACTCGTAGCAAGAGTTCTTTGATTCTCGGCTTTTCGTTTTCTTCCACGTCTTCCATCCTCGTCTCGGCTATCCAGGTTATTACTCCAAAATAAGCTCAAAATTGTACATAACCTGGAAAATAGCACGAGAATCGGTAGTATCGACTTTCTAATAAAAATCGACATTAAATGATCTCTTGTACTCTCGCGTAATATATGAGGCAAGAGAAGAAAAGCTCAAAAACGGTTGTCGAGGGACAATAAAATACGATATAAAATGTGTTGATCAAACTCCCCCAAACCAAACCTTTGCTTGTCCTCAAGCAAATGACTAAAATATATACTCTCTCCCATCCATTCAATTCTTTACACTTACTATAAATGGACAATCCAATCAATTCTTTACATTCCCTTTTTGGCAAAAGACTTTACCTTATCATCCTCATATCCTTCCTCTATTTACACAAAATGCCACTACTTTTTTCCTTACTTTAAGTTTGGTGGACCCATAACACCATTTGATTTACCAATAATACCCTTACTTTTACCACTTTTCTTAATTTTGATGAAAAATCCCATGTCAAGGATTGTTTGGATGGGAGGGAGTACATACGAGGACAAGTGATTGGAAACACGACTCAGAGCTGAATTACAATTATTCTCCTAAAATCGACTCAAACCGACGAGAACATATGTAATGCTCAAGAATGTAACGAGATCAATAATCATGCCGTAATCCAACAATTTTTTTGGTGAAAGGTAAGGATTAATATTAATGCTCAATAGCCTTTACATCATATTGCACCAAACAACAATTGTAGTAGCTTTCGTACCTAGCTAATTTAATAGCTCACTAATCTCTTGTATTTGACTCCTACTTAATAGGAAATTTAATCTAATACAAAGTTCCTCCTTCAATTGTTTCACAACAACTTGAGGATGCTTCACTCTTCCTTCAAACTTGGTGACATTGCGCACGATCCATATACGATAGTTTAGTCCGACCAATGCACACCCTACAATCCTCTTCCGAATCTTTGTCATATTCTTGATATTCAGCCACCAAGACCAAGTATCCCATCGAGCTGTAATCACATTCGAAATATAAATGTTCATGATTTTCGTTCTCCCTGCAACAGATGCAACGTTTCGAGTCTGTCATCATGCCCAACTTCTGCAGACGACAGTGAGTCTGAAGTCTTCCATTCATGACCAACCAAGCAATAAAAGAGTGTTTAGACACCACTCATTTATGCCAAATGAGATTGCACCAGCCGATTTCAGTTCTAGCTGGCTGTAACCAGTCGTATCCCTGTTGAACAGAGTACTCGTTACCTGCAGCGACCCAATCATCCTCCACATATCCATCAACAATTTTATCCCTAATAGTAAATAACCTCTTCCAAGACAAAGAGGAGTGTGGTTTGACCTGAATACTCTTCCAATTCCGCCCCTTTAAAAAATTAATATGCACTCATTTCATCCATAAATGGTCTTGTTTATTAGCAATCCACGAAGTGTACTTAGCAGCAGCAGCGACATTCCAGTCATAAGAATTTTTCAACCCCAAACCACCATGCTTCTTCTCCATACATACTCTATCCCAAGATATCAAAGGAGCGGAAATATAGTTACTATCACCTCTCCAAAGAAAGTTTCTATACACATCATTCACCTTTCTCAAAATGGTCTTGTATAGGATGAAAACTCGAGCCTAGTAATCATGCAGATGGTGAAGGACCGACTGCACCAAAGTCACCCTTCCACCATACGACAAATGCTTACTCCCAATCTTTTTTATTCTCTCCACGATTTTATCCACCAATATAGCACAATCCAATACACCTAATTTCTTAAAAGAAATAGGTATACCAAGATATTTGAAAGGGAGTGTTCCTTTCTTAATTCCAGTGAGTTGGAGGATCTTCTTCTCTGCCTTGATCCCATTCATAAATATATTGGATTTCTGTTTATACATCTGTACACCGGAGGCCACAGAAAAGGATAAAAAAAACCGTAACAGAATCCACATTTCCATAAGAGAATAATAACAAGTCGTCCGCAAAAAAAAAATGGGAGAGCTTCATTTTCTTACATAAAGAATGATACTTGTATCCGTAAATATCTTGTGCTCTTTACAAAATCCTCAACAGATACTCCATGCAAATAGCAAACAATAAAGCAGAAAGCGGATCTCCCTGTCGTAGCCCCCTCTTACCCTTGAAAAAACCGAACGTGGTTCCATTAATCATAAGCGAATAGGACGGGGTACATACACATTCCATAACCAATCGGACAAACTCATTAGGAATGCCTAAAGCAACCATCATCTCTTCTAAGAACAACCACTTGATGGAATCATATGCCTTCTTAAGATCCAGTTTCATAATACATCGAGGAGAACAAGTCTTTCTACCATATAATCTCACTAAATCCTGAGCAATAAGAATATTTTCAACAATTTCCTTGCCCTGAACGAATCTACTTTGATTCGGACTTATAATAGTTGGTAGAATCTCGCCCAATCTTTTGGACAACACTTTCATAATACATTTATAAATTGTATTACAACAAGCGATAGGTCTAAATTCAATCACATCCTCCGGCATATTCACTTTCGGAATGAGAGTAATGATAGTATGATTGACCTGCTTCAGCATTTTACCTGACCTGAAAAAATTATGTACTGCCATCAGCACCTCCCTGCCAACTATATGCCAAGCATCCTTGTAAAATTGACTAGTGAAACCGTCAGGCCCAGGTGCTTTATAACATGGAATATCAAACAAGCAACTTTTAATTTCATCATCAGTATAGGGCCGAAGAATCTCCGTGGCCTGATTTCTGGACACCACTTTTCCCAGCCTAACAGTAGGTTTATGAACTGGAGTAACCGGCTGATTAGAGCCTAACAACTCAATGTAAAAATCTTCAAAAGCTTGATTGATCTCCTGTGTAGTAGTACAAATTCTTCCTTTACTATCTTTAATACTCAACACCTTGTTTCTAGCACACCTTTTCTTGATACACGAGTGAAAATATGCGGTATTATCATCCTCTTCTTGCAGCCATTGACATGTAGCCCGATGCTTGAGAAAGGAATTTTTAGCTTTTAAAGATTTCAGGTAATCAGCGGCCGGACTCTTTTCTTTCTGATACAATTCTTCATTATGAGGCTCACCCTGTATACGCTGCTGAATTTCCTCCAACTTTAGCTTCCCAATCATGCTAGCATTCTCAACATCCGCAAAATTACTTTTATTCAGCTTCTTCAGTTCAGGCTTAATCATTTTCAACTTTTGCACGAGCCTGTACATATGATTTCCTGTAACTTTCCTGCTCCAAACCTGTGCAACAATAAACGGAAAGCTAGGATCCAAGGCCCACATATTAAAGTATTTGAAAGAGACCCTCTTCGCAGGAACCGAGGTGTCTAAATGAATTACACAAGGAGAATGATCATAAAGTCCTTCCGGTAAGAAATGACACCGTGCATCAGGATACATATCAAACCACTCCTCATTCATAAAAACTCGATAAATTCTACTGAAAACTCTAGTGCCTTCTTCATGTTTATTGTTCCACGTAAAGAAGGCACCACTAGTTTGCATCTCCTCCAAATCACATTTCTGCATTGTATTTCTAAAACTTCTCAATTCTGCTAATGTAACAAGAGCTCCAATCCTATCATTAACATCAAAAATGTTGTTAACATTCCTCCAAACCAACCAAGGCCCTCTGCACATACTATAATACCTCTCCAAAACTGGCCACAAAGTATTGTGATCCGAAGGCTTATTAAAACCATAAACAACAGTAAGAAGATACTGTTTGTCCCAAGTCTTGTCTAATACCTCCAAAAAAATAGTTTGTGCCGTAGTATCCAAAACCCTCACCTCATACAAAGTAGGTTCCATAAAGTCCAAATCCTTCCACCTTTATGCTTAGTATTATTAGTGACTATAGCCCAATCACTAGAGATATTATTAAATACCTTACTCCAATTAACACTCTTCACTCTAGTTTCAAGAAGACTAAACAACTCAACATTATTATTATTCAGGAACCATTTAATATCATGTTGCTTTATCGGATTTTTCAGCCCTCGAATATTCCAAAATCCAATGTTAACCATTTTCAGGCGGTTTGAAACCCTTACTGCCTTCTGTTTCTTTACTTTTGCACTGTAACAAAGCCTCCAAAAAAGAACCTGGTTTGGTCGAGAAAACTCTTGGGGCTTCCTCATTAGGTCGCTGCACTCTTGTCATGATTCATTGAGCTGAGGTGAATCAGGCTGCATAGTTACCACTTTTGGGGTCACCAGTCCCTCCATCCCAATGATAGGTTTAGGAACTGGACCCTCTAGAATTGGTTTAGGCTGCCATTGCTGATTTCGCTTCTCAGGTTGTTTCCTCTCCTTCACCATAGCTTTCTGTTTTCTGCAAATATCCTTAGTATGCCCAATTCCTTTACAACTCAAACATTCCACAGGTATCCAGTCATAAGAAACTGATATATTCGTCTCTATGCCTTTCTCATCTAGGAAGGATATCTTAGTTGGAAATTCTTGGTTTACCTCCACTTCAATCAGTATTTTTGCAAAACTAAGAAATTTTTTAGTAATAGTTGCATCATCACATTTGAGAAATTCTCCTACCAGACCTGCAATCTTCCCCAAAGTAGCTTGACCCCAGAATTTCAGATCTAACCCATGAAGTTTAATCCATATTGGCAGCGTCTTGCATTCTTCCTTAATGAGTTGTGACTCCGGAGTCCATTCTTTCAGTATGACAGGCTTGTTATCAAACATCAGAACTCCTCCCTCCAAAGCCCTATTTTTATCCTCCTTATTCTTGAATCGAACCATGAAAACTCCATTTACCATCACAGAAACTTTATCCACTCTCAAGTTTTTCCATATCCTTCGAATGAATCCTGAAATCACATTCCAAGGGGGATTGGCACCTATCACGTACCCATAAACAGAGTTGGACCAGTAGGCTATCTCTTCAGGCACATTTTCTACAGTGAGCTTCAGTACTGGTTTGCTGCCACTGGCCTTGTGCTTTCCGTTCACTGTATTCCACTGCATCTCCTCCGTACCCTCAACCATCAGGTCTTCGTTAACCAGCTCCAAGTCATGCTCCAAATCAAAGGTTTGGAGTTCTGTATCTTCAAATTCCTCCGAATTTTCATTCTCAGAATCCTTATTTTGGTTTTTTTGTTGACGTATTTTTTCTTTAAGCTTCAAGATTGTAATAGATTGATTAGTTTTTGGATAATTTTTCTTGGATCTAGTCATGGCTGTCTATTGATCAATATGCTATTAGGGTTCTCTAATTTTTAGAGCTTTTTCTCTTTCTATCTCTAGCATCATTTTTTCTTTTGTTTTACTCCGTAATCCAACAATTGCCTGCCAGATTTTCAATCTTGCAAGACCAACAATGTCGGACTTCCTTACGGTTGTCGCTCGACACTCATAAGTACGGGTAAGTATATATGTGAAGATAAGAAAGAATAAAGACACTCACTCGACTTATGAAATATGCATGCAATCGAATATGAAATCAATCTCCCAAATCAAATATATGATCCACCAACCAGAACAATAGTACATGCCAAGGACTTACAAAAGGTGGCTAATATGTGAGCGAATAAAATGGATTGTGCTTAAAGCACGTATGGAAATGTGGGGCTAAGACTAGCAGTGGCAGCTACACAATAAAAACCATCCATCCATAAACCTCATCTATGAATTCTAGCCACTAACTAGAAATAAAACTCGAAAGAGCATAAGAATAAATTTTGTCATCCTTCTAGTTACACTACAATTTTAGTTAGCAACTCGACCGTTCCCCGAAATATTACGAGAAGCATATATGTATTTTTTCTTTTCTTTTTCATGGAATTTTCCTTCTTTTCCTAATTCCATTTTCTTTATTTTCTTTCTTTTCCATGCTTCTATATTTTTTCAATTCGGGCAAGGGGAAGGCGAACAAAAAGTCGCACAACAATGACATTCTACACTAGGATCCAAAAGATGTAAAAATCCAAATTATGATCTAATAGTGAAGTAATTCCAATAATGTTCACTGCGACTGTCCTGGTAAAGTAGGCTATTCTGGGTTGTAGCTGATTGATATATATAATAAAAACAGGCTTACAATAGCTGAAATGGGCTGAACAAAGGAAAATGACCTAAATCTACAGGGTAGTAAAAATGGGTCGTTTTGGCTATGTGGAGCTCATCAAAAACAGAAATGCCTTTCCTCATGTACCTCCTCCTCAAACCAAACATGTATTCAATATCAAGAGACGGACATCATATTTATGCAAATTGATGTTACACATTCCATAAAGAGAAACCACTCAATTCCTAAATATAAATGAGACCAGTTATAGATGTTATTGGCCTAGGAAGCTCTAAATCCTCAGAACTTTTGTGGTTTGCCGACCAAATGGTCAAATTTACTCATTTGGCAATTAAAAGTTTAATAGGCATTCATATTAAAATCATCTCATCTCAAGTATTACATGCATTCAGGTACGGAGTCAGCTATCAATTAGGAGAAATCATGTAAAACGCAATGTCATCGTCGTCGTTTTGCATGTTTCACATCAGATACAAGACAGACACAAAGCACACAAAACAAAAATCTTTTTGAATTTCTCTGATTTTTCAATTTGTTTGGATTTTTAGAATTTTTGAAAGCACACAACAGAAAATAAAAGCACAAAAAAACACACAAACTCTACCGCAAACCTAAATGTCACAGTGTCCTCAATGTGACCATACATCATATAAGACAGGAAATTCCACAGCCAATCCTAAGGACAACTCGACCTAAGGAGAAGAAAAAAATCTAAAAAGTAGTAAAAACGGAAATAAAAAGGAAAGAAAGTACCGTATATACAATGGTAGCTCCCCCAAACCAGCTAATCAGCCATATCATCGTCTCTACCGGTCCCAGATGGACCGGCTCCAGTATCGCCCTGACTTGAGCCGCTAGTACCCCATTGATGGCCTAACTGTCTCAGTTCTCTCAGCCACTATGCTCCTAGGCCGCCGTAGGTGTGCCCGTAGTCTGGACCCCAAGCAGCTGGATCGACCCCATAATCGTGCAATACACCACTAGTATCTCCCGGATCTCGCCATTAAGTCGAGTGGTGAGGAGTCGAGATCCCAAGAGTAGTCATATACTCGTGGATCGCGCGATTGACGAGGCTCTGATTAATACCCGCCCTCGTCTACCCGACGCTGGTGCTCATAAACTAGATCATACATAAATGGATACGAGTGCGGAAACTTGGCACCCGGAGTGTGGAACGGGAAGGTCGGGTGGGTGTAGGTGTGGCCCTATGGGGCTCTGTCTCGTCGGGTTCGGTCTCTACGCGAACCCTATGTCGAGGGGGTTGAACGCCCTCGTCAAAAATGAAGAGCTCCTCGGGAATGTGGTAGCTCGGTGGGTCGGGTATGTTCTCACCTACGGGAGTGAGTTGTAAGAAAAGGAGTGGTGGTAGGATTGTCCCTTCGACAACCGAGAGTTTCATCCAAACCTTGTCCTTTATACGCCACAAGAAGTTCGGGGGATCGCCTCGAATCCACTTCAACGTGGAGGTAAGGTAACTACGTCCTAGCAAAGGGACGCGATCTGTGAGACTCTAAAAAATGACCGTTTCCCCAAAACCTGTAATATAGCACTTTGCTAGCGTGGTGACAATGGCGCCACAGGCGAGCGGTTCAGATCCATTGATCTGCAGCTCGATACCGACACATATCATACCCGAGGCACTGAATGCCTTTAGTGATCGCCTAAAGGGGATGAAGTAATGTCCCAAAATCAACACCTTCAATGAGTGAAGTTTACTCATGTCGGAGCGTGGAAAAACCAAATGACTCAAAATCTACAAAAAGAGGCGGATAGTATGGTGTGGGATGGCGTTGAGTGCCATAGTGGTGACACTCACATAACGACCCGAAAATACCTGAAAGTAAGGAGGGGCTTTTACACCCTTGGGTATGTCGTGGATGTCTTCATCCTGGTCAAAGGTAAGCCTTAAACATTTGGACAGGGTGTTAAGGGCAATACATTGCTCAACATTGTTCAAGCAGAAGGATATCATGCTATCTTGTCTATCGTACTCGAATGAACTAAGGAATTCTAAAGTGAGTATTCGGTACGATAACTCACTGAGTGTCCATAGTCCACAAAATCCGGTCATGGACAAGAGCTGCAGCAATTGCTCATTCAGACCAAGCTCGATCGCGAACTACGATGAGCAACACCGGGTGGCTTCCATCGTCCTTGGTATCAAGGCAAGTAAACGAGTTCGCTGGGCCCCGTTCCTGCATAGAATCTCCTCATAGCCTGGTAGAGGCTGAACAGCTGGGACAACTGGAACAGCCGCCTGCTCTGCATTCCTGTTCCTAGCGCGATTTTGGGGTGGATTTTGTCTTCCTGCCATGACTATAGCATAATAACAAAACAAAATTACACAAAAATCCCACAAAAAAAGTACTTTATCTCGGCCAAAATCAGACATCATACACAAAAATCGATTTTTGAGCATAAAATGGTGAAATTAACACAAAATCAAGCATGCAATGTGATTAATATATAACTAAGGACGAAATTAGACTATGAAATCAAGAGAAGAAGCAAGAATTTCAAAATCCCGAAATATACCTCAAGGGTGACGGGTTGGACGAAATCAGGGGGGAGGGTACGAAAATTTCCAGAAAACAACACCAAGAAACACAAATAAACACTTCCAATTGCAATTTAGAAGCAAAAATTGTGAAATTTGGTGAAGAATTGATGAAATAGTAGTGATTTGGGTGAATTGGGGGTTAGGGTTCTTAAGAAATATGAGGGGAGAGGGGGTTTTCAATTCATAAAACTGATTTCAAATAGGAATAAGAAACAAGTAAAAGGGGACGAAAAACCGATACTGAACCCGGTTCAGGGACACTCGACCGAGTTCCTATAGGGTACTCGATCGAGTAACCCCATAAAAAACAGGCAAACTCCCATTCGTCAGGCCACTCGATCGAGTGACCTCTGCACCTGCTACTCCTCGTTTTTTCCTCTTTTAATTTATTGCTTCAAAATTCCAGAAATTAAATCAATTAAACCGTAAAATTCCTCCGTCCTCACTCGATAAATAATACTAACTCCCAAAGTTAGAGATACCAAGCTAACTAAAAATCAAAAATAAAAAATGCGGAAAGGGAAATTACAAATATATACAGGTGGTACCGGGTTGCCTCCTGGTTAGCGCTGGTTTTTACGGTCCCGCTCGACCGGTTTACCTCAATTTGTTTAGGTGGAATCGAATATGTCGTTGAGGTCCCTGGCCTCTACGACATCGGTATATGCACCTTCGTGATAGAGCTTGAGGCGTTGACCGTTCACCTTGAATATTTCGCCTTTGTCGGTAGTGAGCGTAACCGACCCGAATTTGTTCACTTCAGTCACCGTGAACGGTCCAGACCATCGGGGTTTAAGTTTCCCGGAAAAGAGTCGAAGTTGGGAATTAAATAGAAGTACCTTATCGCCGACATGGAACTCTCAGGGAATAATGCGCTTGTCATGCCATCTTTTGGTCCGCCCCTTATAAATTATTGCGTTATCATAAGCGTGGAGGCGGAATTCATCTAATTCGTTTAATTGCATGAGGCGCTTCTCTCCGGATAGCTTTGGATCAAGATTGAGCTCTTGTAAGGCCCACATTGCCTTAAACTCGAGATCTACGGGTAAGTGGCAAGCCTTGCCATAAACGAGCCTATACGAGGATGTCCTGATAGGAGTCTGGAATGCGGTCCGGTAAGCCCAAAGAGAATCGTCGAGCTTCGAACTCCAATCTTTCCTCGAGGTGTGGACAACCTTCTCGAGAATAGATTTGATCTCACGGTTTGATATCTCGACTTGTCCACTAGTTTGTGGATGATAGGCTAGCCCGATACGGTGGTAAACACCGTATTTCTTCAATAACTTAGTGAGTTGGCATTCATGAAAGTGTGAACCGCCATCACTAATAATAGCCCGTGGGACCCAAAAACGAGGAAATATGGTCTTCTTAAAGAGCTGGATCACCACGTTAGCATCATTAGTAGGTGAAGCGATGGCTTCCACCCACTTCGAAACATAATCGACGATAACTAAAATATACCGATTCCCATAAGAAGAAGGGAACGGTCCTTGATAATCTATACCCCAAACGTCAAATAATTGTACTTCAAGGATCCCGGTTAAAGGTATTTCATGGCGTCGAGAAATGTTTCCCGTTCGTTGGCATGCATCGCAAGAACGGATGAGAGTGGTGGCATCTTTGCGAATAGTGGGCCAATAAAAGCCCGATTGCATTACCTTCGTGAAAGTCTTCGAAGGACCATGATGTCCACCATAAGGGGAGGAGTGGCATCTAGTGAGGATAGAATATACCTCACTCTCGGGAATACACCTCCTGAATAAGCCATCTGCACCTTCTCGGAAAAGGTATGGGTCGTCCCAGAAATAACGCTTCACATCATGTAAAAACCGCTTCTTTTGCTGATATTGAAGATCGGGAGGTAAAGTACCTCCAACTAAGAAGTTAGCATAATCATCGAACCACAGAGTATCCATGGTAATAGCGAGCAAATGGTCATCCGGGAACGAATCATCAATTGGGGCAAGATCCCCACCATCATATCTTAGCCGGGATAGGTGATCGGCTACGATATTCTCGGGCCCGGACTTATCACGGATCTCCAAGTCAAATTCCTGCAATAATAGGATCCATCTAATAAGCCTCAGTTGGGCCTCCTTCTTAGCTATAAGGTACTTCAAAGCTGCGTGATCTGTAAACACTATCACTTTCGAGCCAATGAGATAGGCTCGAAACTTGTCTAGAGCATAGATAATGGCTAATAAATCCTTCTCCGTGGTAGCATAATTAATCTGCACCATATCTAACGTCCGACTAGCATAGTAGATCGCATGTAAAGGTTTGTCTTTCCTTTGCCCGAGCACAGCACCCATAGCATAATCGCTAGCGTCGCACATAACCTCGAAAGGCAAGTCCCAATCCGGTGATCGGATTATCGGTGCGGAAATAAGAGCTTGTTTGATCCTGTCAAAATATCGAGCACACTCGTTAGTAAATACGAACGGGGCATCTTTGAGAAGCAGCTGAGTCAGAGGTTTGGCAATCTTGGAGAAATCATGGATGAAACGGCGGTAAAAACCCATATGACCAAGAAAACTCCTAAGACCCTTAACATTAACGGGGTATGGTAATTGCTCAATCACCTCGACTTTCGCTTTATCCACTTGGATGCCGCGTTCGGACACTAAATGACCCAAAGCGACTACCTCGGTCACCATGAAGTGACATTTCTCCTCTCCCAGTTTAAGACCAAGTTGGTCTCCTAACAACGTTGTAGGACCCATGAAAGGTTAAGTAAACTTGCATTATAATCAGTGCCATATACACTGAAGTCATCCATGAGGACTTCCATGATAAACTCGATAAGGTCCGAAAATATGGACATCATACAACGTTGAAAAGTGGTCAGGGCATTACAAAGGCCAAAAGGCATCCTTCGGTATGCGAAGGTGTCGTAGGGACAGGTGAATGTTGTTTTCTCCTAGTCGTCGGGGTGAATTGGGATTTGAAAGAATCCCGAGTTGCCATCTATGTAGCAGAAGTACTTATGGCAAGCAAGACGCTCTAGCATCTGGTCAATGAAGGATAGTGGGAAATGGTCTTTCCTTGTAGCTACGTTCAGCTTACGGTAATCAATGCACATCCTCCATCCAGTCACTAATCGAGTAGAAATAAGCTCATTCATCTCGTTCGTGATAACCGTGGTCTCTCCCTTCTTAGGGACCACTTGGACTGGTCTAACCCATTTAGAGTCGGAAATGGGATAGACGATGCCAACATCTAGGAGTTTCATAACCTCCTTCCTAACCACGTCCTGCATGTTCGTGTTCAACCTACGTTGTCCCGGAATAGATGGTCTATGGTCTCCCTCTAAGTGAATGCGGTGCATGCGAAATTCGGGACTAATTCCATGTAAGTCATCAATGCTGTACCCTGGATCCTTGGGCTTTGGCGGGGTACGACTCGGTAGTAGTGCGCTGCATTCCTCTGTGAAAGAAATTGTCTCAATTTCACTAAAAGACCGCTTACGAGTTAGTATTTCTTTCATAAATTTCGCATAAGCAGGAACTTGAGTTATCAAATCAGTAAAAGGAACACTTACCTGCAGATTCTCAACGACTTCCATGAACTTACCAAACTGTTGATCAAGCTTTGTCTTACGTTGTCGGTGGGGAAATGGAAGCACGATCGGAATTGCAGGCTCTTTGACTTGAGAGGAGGATGTTTTTGAAGAACTAGCATCCTTGGTTGAAGGTGGGAGAGGAACGATCGCTGAATCACGTGTTACAGGTCCCACTCGATCGAGTTCGTGCTGACTCGGTCGAGTGC
Source organism: Agrostemma githago (assembly GCA_958450325.1). NCBI lineage: Eukaryota > Viridiplantae > Streptophyta > Magnoliopsida > Caryophyllales > Caryophyllaceae > Agrostemma > Agrostemma githago. The sequence goes on along the minus strand of OY288252.1, from coordinate 25,678,208 downwards.
CATCATACTCGATCGAGTGATGTGGAGATACTCGATCGAGTGGTATCGCTGAGGAGCTTCTGGTCGATTCTGGATGGTTTACTCGGTCGAGTGGGCTAACTGTACTCGGTCGAGTGACCGTCAACTCGATCGAGTATGGCGTGACTCGGTCGAGTGCACTACTTTACTGCTCTCTGCTAGTTTTTAGTGGGTCTACTGGATCGAGTGATGTGGTGTTACTCGATGGAGTAGCCTCAATTTGTGGCCTACTCAATGCTTCCTCGATGAGCTCTTGCTTCTCCAACTCGGTTTCATCAACCACAACATACTCCTCGGGCATTTTCGAACCGCCATAATGGGTTCCGCTTTTCAATGTAATCGCATTGGCTTGCTAGTGTGATTGTTCGCCTTGAGGAAGTAGAGTACCCGGTGGCCTAGCTTGCTTTTGGGCGGCAAGTTGTGCTACTTAGGTATCTAGGATCTTGTTATGGGCAAGTATCTGGTTAATTTGGGTTTCTTGCTTATTGTGAGCTTGGATACCTTGCAACAATAAAGCCTTGATTTCCGCATACTCGGTATTGGTTGGAGCTTGAGCTTGGTTTTGATTTTGTGGGATTGGTTGGAATTATTGTTGGTTCCTCCACCCTTGTTGGTTTCCCCAAGGTTGGTTATTACCCACTGTTTGTTACCCCAGTTTTGTTGGTTACCCCAATTTTGTTGCCCTCCTTGGAATTGTTGTCGGTTATTGTTTTGGGAGGGTCGGTTATGGGGTGCTATATAAGGGACGGTTTTGTTACCACCGGGTGGTGGTGGGTTAAGCATGTTCTGGCTCCTATAGGACAACAAGAACTTGTCATAGCCCGGTTTGTTCATGTATGGGAGGTGTGGTCTCATGTATTGGAAGGCATTCGCCATTTCTAAACTTACACACTCTTGGGCATAATGACCCGTATTCCACAATTCTCACAAACTACCTCAGACATTGCATTAACTTGGTACATACTGCCTTGTTGTTGTTGGTTTTGGGTTATAGCAAGCTCCATGGTATCAATCCGCTTAGTTAAAGTAGCTAAGTGGCTAACTATGACATTCAATGACTCGGAGTCACCACTATTTCCTCGGGTGTTACCTCGTGGATTTCCCCAACGTGAGTGATGAGTTGCCATATCTTCTATTAGCTTCCATGCTTTATCATCATCAACGTTGTTTTGAAACCTGCCATTAGCTGCAGAATCGAGCGTAGCTCGGCAATCGTCATATAAACCATTATAGAATTGATTGCACAAAAACCATACCTCCAATCCGTGATGTGGGCACTCCTTGACTAACTTTTTAAATCTTACCCACGCCTCGTAGATATTCTCATGAGATGTCTGTCGGAAGTTAGTAATATGACTCCTCAACATGTTGCTCTTCTGCGGCGTGTAGTAATGCTTGTAAAACGCTAAGGCTAGGGAGTTCCAATCTGTGATTCCCTCGGATACTCGATCTAGATCCATGATCCGGTCTCTCGCGTTATCGCGTAAGGAGAACATGAATAGCATCTCCATCACTTCTTCTTGCGTTACTCCCGCGGGGAGTGGAATAGTAGAGCAATAGTCGGTGAAGAGCTTCATGATCTTCGCCGGGTCTTCATCGGGACCTCCACCGAATTGATTTCGCTCCACCAATATGATAAAGGCGGGGCGAATCTCAAATGTACCTGTGGTGGCCGTGGGCCTCTTCAATGGTTTTGGTAGGGAACTTTGCTCCGGCTCGAAATGGCTAGCAAGTATGGGAGGCATCTTGACTAGCGGTGTGTCGGGGCCAGTAGTTGAATTATCCTCTTCAAAGGACAGTGATTCGGATATGTGGTCGTCGTCCGAATTTTCCACTGATTCTGATGTTTCCGTCTCAGCAATCTCCTTGTAATATTTCCTAGACCTGCGGAGAGTTCTCTCTAGTTCAGGATGGTACGGTGGTACGTAGCCTGAAATTCGAGAGGACCTAGGCGTACGAGGAAACTACAGAAAAAATGTGAGAAACGGTCTCAAGGAACTGAAGTTCCTCGAGACAAGCAATCAAAAGACTAAAACACAAAACAAGTAAATAAATAACACCGTCTCTCCGGCAACGGCGCCAAAATTTGACAGGGGTAGTCGTATCCGTAATCAAATATACCCTAAGGTCCACTAACTAATGTAGATAGTTAAGTAGGGGTCGAACCACAAGGAGACGAGACTTAAATACTTGTTCTAAGGTCTAGACTTAAGCCTACAGGTCACTGTTTTTATGGTTGTTTAGTAGGCTGACAGCTAATTACTAAAAGGTAAATCAATAATAAAAGAGTCTAGGGTCTCAGGTTCACAGTGAATATCAATCGGGTCAGGGAGTCAACTAACATGTCAATTATCGAACTGTCTAAGGTGTAGGTCCGGTCGGTACTACTACAAACTTTAGAACTAAACTTGACCTGCGGTCGCTAGAATTAAGCTAGTCTACCCAAAATATCGTGACCTAATTAGTCCTTAACCCGGTCGGCGAAAACTCGTAATTGTGATACTAACTAATTAATCATGACCAGTAATTAATCAATCAGAATTAAAACAATACTCAGACGACAGTTCATACGATTAAAAACAGGTCAATTTACTATAACTCAATTAGTACCCATCAATCCCCTTAAACCCTAGATAAAATTTAGCTACACATGATGATTGTAATTAAACTCACAAAATACAAATTGCAAATAAACATGGTGAATACGAATTGAATTAAACTACGCAAAGGTAATAATTCTATACTAACAAATAATAAGCAAAACTGAAATAAAAATAACTACGAAAACAAAAGATGAATTAAGAGAAGAATTAAGACTAGAAAACTGAAATTCAAATTAAAATATCGATACTAAAATAATTCAAGACCGGAAAAGGGAAGAACAGAATTCGATGAATCTCGCGAATAAAATCTGGAAAAGCGCAAACTTCAATGTTAAGAAAATGAAAAGTAACGTATGTTGTAAAAGTATGAAAAAAGGTGTCTGACAATCATCTCCTCCAACTGATTTAAAAGGAATCAGTTGGACTTAAAATGGGCCCAAAATTCTAAGTAGATTAAAATTTAGTCTGCGGCCTGGACGCACTCGATTGAGTGCACGCAGTGCCACTCGATCTAGTGGATACGTGATTGCTCCAACTCGAGTTCGTCTTGGGCTCAAAGAAGGAATTGGCCAAATATTACAATGCATTCCAGTTGGGCTTGACTATGAGGGACTCGATCGAGTGCTATAACACCACTTGATCGAGTGGGTGCTGCTAGACCTCGTAGCAAGAGTTCTTCTTTGCTTCTCGGCTTTTCGTTTTCTTCCTCGTCATCCATCCTCGTCTCGGCTATCCGGGTTATTACTCCAAAATAAGCTCAAAATTGTACATAACCTGAAAAATAGCATGAGAATCGGCAGTATTGACTTTCTAATAAAAATCGACATTAAATATATAAATTGGAAGAAGAAAAGCTCAAAAACGGTTGTCAGGGGACAATAAAATATGTGTTGATCATTAACCGAGATTTATGTGACCTAGGGGCTAGCGTTAGCTTGCTACCTTATTTAATAGCCAAAGACTTACTGTAGGGGAGATGAGACCCACAAGCATGTCGATCAAACTTGCGGATAGGTTCCTCAAGTACCCACTTGGAATACTTGTAACACCCCTGAATTTTTATAAATTTAAATTAAATCAAAATTATGTTCGTATTTTTATTTTTACGATTTAACTCCTAATTCTTGAAATTATATTAAAACGACTTTATCATTTAATCGTTTCAAACTCCTAAAATTCTGTTTGTCTTGGAGTCCCTTCTTACATTTAAACATTTTTATTTCTGTTCCGATTTATTTTATACATTTAATTTAACTCTTATCGAAAGTCTGTTTCGGTGATTTTAATTCTAAATTCTTTTTAATCAATTATATTTAAGCTCAAAATTCTATTTTCGGCTCGAAGTTCATTTTTTAAGTTTCATCAAAACATCTATTACCTTTCCTCAAAAAATCAATTTAATTCACTTTATCGAAGATTTATTATTTATCGGAAATTACTATTTCTTTGTGTAATTATTTATATCCATAAGCTTTGTTTTTGTCTCGAATAATTTATTTACTCTTGTTATTTGACGGTCTGATTATCTATTAATTTTTATTAAATCGCTTTAATTTGATTCTTGGGTCAATCAACTTATCATTACGGAATTCGTTTAATCCGTATGTCTAAGAAGTGATCAAATCCCCTTGTTTTCTCTTTTTTTTACACCCCACCGCTTGAGTCCCCTTATTCACTTCACCTTTCTTTTGTTTCCCACTTGATACATTCATTCACCCCCCCCCTACTAATCTCTCCCTCTGCCTTTCATATCAACCCACCGCTTCATCTCTTTCCAATTATCAACGCATCTCGTCTTACTCCCTTCGTCCATTCCATCTCCCTCCTTGCGTCTCCTGTTCTTTCCTGTTCTGCTGTGCACCATCCTCTTCCTTTTCGACGACAATCATCTTCTTCCTCCGACCCCTCTGTTTTCCGTTGTTATGGTTCAGTTGCTGTTGTGCGTTGCTTTGTACTGCTACTGACTAATTTCTTATGTACTATGTACTACGGTTGCTGTTTCGCATATACATCGTCGTCGTGGTTTGTTGTTCCGTGCTTTTGCTGCTACTGTCGTGGGTTACTGTGGTTGGTCGATTTGGCTGTTAATCTCTTGATTATTCTCCTTTCTTCTTCGCTTCCTTTGTCTCCTCTCTTTGTCTGTTTCTCACTGCTGATGCAGACACTGCTCCTGTCGTGTCGTTGTTGTGGCTGTTCTCGTGTTGTCCTTTGTTTTCCGGCATTCCTCGCTGTCTTAATGCTGCTGCTTATGTTGGGCTCTACTGCTGTTATCGTCGTCCAATTGGGCTTTTGTGGAAAGCCTTAGAGCTCATAAGGTCCGAACTCGAGGTACACTTCAAATTTCTCAAGTAAGGAACACTAAATAAAATCCACCAATTAACAATGTTCGGACATAAAAACTTCAAAAATTTTCATCAACATACTCTTATCATCATCAATAGACAGAGGTTAGGAAAGTACGCCAAACCTTAAACACACTCAGCCTGACATGTAACGACAGATATTCACATTGTCAACACGTCATTCGACTAAGGTTTCTGAGAACTCCATCAAATTTTCAAATTGCAACGGCGAAACCACTAAATGTTTAATAACTCAACGAAGCCACAATCTCGTAGGTCTAGGGGTTCTAAACCATAAATCCATTAAGATGATTGGCATTAAGTATTTCTCAAAACAATGGGATAAATCCAACCTTTAATTGTGCAGTATGTTTCTCTTCTTCAACAATTTAACCAAGTTAAATAACTCAACTCCAAATTTCATAGGTTACAACCTTAAACAACGATCAACGATCCAATCCTTGAGAAACACGGGTAATCTATGTCAACCAAAATTTCTAACAACATTAATGAAAACCTTGAATGATACCACAACACTCAGACTAACACTTTAAACAATACTCTATGATCCAGAATATTCGCGATGCATCCATCCAATAAGCGCCAGGTAAGAATTCCAAAGTAGTATTATCAGTTACACTTAGTTCGGTTCTAGGTTAGGTACTAGGTATCCATCAAATATGATATACTCTTACTACCCCAAAATATTATTCAACTTTAAGTACTCTATATAATCATGTAACCTATAACCCAAGGCTGATCGGTATATAAGGTATCATCCTAATTCCATCAAGCAACAATTTGCCATTCAAATCAATCCTCAAGAATTTCTTACTTGCTTAGAAGATATGGTAGACTCACAATCCTCAAACTAGGTGACAAGGGTCTACTGAACCTCAAACATCTATGACTTCTCACGGGGTTCACTGGGACGAAAATGGGTCAAACCAAAGAATCTCAAGAGAAAGATGGTAGAAAACTAGAATAGAACGAGGAATCACCAAGCGAATGAAGAAGAGAATATACAAGAGAAGAAGAAGAAGAAGAAGAAGAGGGCGGAAGAAAAGAATCGATGATCCTATATTACTAAGTTCTTGAACAAGAGGAGAATCTTCGGGCCTCCAGAGTTCACGAGGGAAGAAAATGGATTACTTCATCGTCTTTTAAAGGAACGAGCACATAAGTCTTGGGTCGCTCCATCTGGATCTACTGCAACATCATGGAACAGGAATCTACTCTTAATCATCCAACATGTAGCTTGAGCAAATTAAATCTAGGATGAAAGGTCGCCATCGTATCTTTCTTGGAGCACCTAGTTGTCCACTCGAGTCAGCAGACGTTGAGAGTGCTAAGTAGGTCTTATCCCGATCTGGCGCAGCATCATGTCAGCATCTTGTCCATTCATCTTCTTCTTCTTGGACATATAAAACAAATATTCAATGCTAACCATTGAGTTTCAGGAACAGGAAAACTAAACAAATAAGTCCTTACTTGTTTCTAGGGCTGTGATCGAGCCAAACTATACCGAATAATGCCGTTATTTGGTTTGATTTGAAAATTTTTCGAGCCGACGTTTGATTTGGTTTGATACCGTCGAATAATGAAAATAATTATTTGATTTGGTATTTGATTTTTCGAATCGAATAATCGAATAATATTTGATTTGACCCGACAAAATAAAAAATTAAACAGAAGCACAAAATGAATCGACCTTAAGTATAGGTACTATTCTTACTATGATGGCAACAACCAATTGTTGGAAATATTGGGTCACTATAGGGGCGATATATAACGAGAGAATATACATTGTTGTGTCGTGATATGGAGGCCACTGAATGAGAAACGAAATCGTCCCGACTACGGTACAAATCGGAATGGGTGTCGTCCCCCAAGGTCACACAACACTCCTAAAAGGTTGTATACTCAACCATTAGGAGTTGGAACTCGATGGTATACTCAGAATTTATCAAAGAGATTTGGATGATGACATTTTATGTATATACTCATATGTCTTATCATTCTCATACTTATATAATAAGTGTCATATGAGACTAACCTCAAAAGGTATCCAAAGTCCCTTTATGATGGAAAATGAATTGTCATTATTCTAAATATAATGACATTCATAACCATCCTAATAAATTAGATTTGATATGCTACTAATGGGAGATGCTCTTACTATGCAAGAATGGTCAACAATTTCACTTTGCATTATTTCTAACAATCCCCCACTAATGCAAATGGCAAACCGAAAACAAAAATCCTGAGCATATGAAAAGGTTGACACTTAGACGTTAATATCTTTCGATTTGAATTAACGTATTAGTGAAATGAGTCAACAACTTACTTACAATAAGAGAATATCTTTCGATTTGAATTCCTTATTGAATTTCGGTTGAATTACCCTCACAACACATATCATACCTTAAGTTCCACACGAGTTCCGCAATACAATTCAACAAATTTTTGGCCAAATGAACCTTGGGATTTTGATGAGTGCTCTAGAAAGATAACTCAATCTCTCATAGAAGGAGGCCATCCTTCACACTCACTTAGGTGATTCTATCAAGGATATCTCCATATAACCCACTCAGTTATGAGCTATAGAATCATTATGAGCTCTAAAGCTCAACCTCTCAACACTACGGTGAATCCATCCTTCACAACAGGGCCACCCAAACATAGGGATATAGATTCATTAAGAGAAATATCTCAACCTCTATCATTACAGTGATCTCATCAAGTCTGTCTCACAAGGACCACCCAGATTTGGGCTATAAGACCATTAAGAGCTATATCCTCAACCTTTATCATTACGGCGATCTCATCAAGTCCGTCTCACAAGGACTACCCAAATTTGGGCTATAAGTTCATTAAGAGCTATATGCTCAACCTTTCAAATACACCAAATTATATTCCATAGCAATTTATGCCCCCACAATTATGCAATAAATATTAAGCTCCCAATCACCATGCATTACCCCGGTAAGGTTAAAAGAGCAAAATAATACGCATACATTATATATTAAATTATAACAATCTTCTCAATAGACTTATAATAAAATTATGATAAAGATGAAAGTTTACTCATGATCATTGTGCATCTTACCTTGTGATCCAACATCTTTATAAATATCCAACATGTTGCAATTCTCATTATTGCACCATATATACATCATTATTCTTATATTAGAGAACAACGATATCGATGATTGTTTCACTTATATTTTCTTTTTGCAAATCCACAAATTAAAATATATAACCTTTACTCACATAAAATCAATCATCATAATCTCATATGTTGTGGTGTAAGCCAGATGTACAACATAAATAAATGAACCTTACGCAACCATTATTTATTGACTTAGTCAACAAATTAAAACTCTTATATTTGGTTCAATTATTCATGTATAAAACATGCTATCGATCATCACTTTCCCCCACAATTAGAGATATACATACTCTTCACAAATTATAAGATATCAACTCAAAAATCGATGCATGAATAATTTTATTAAATAAGTTGAATGACTTCCCCCACATGTTGTCACACCACGAAATAGTGACAAACATAATCATTCAAACAAAATATACAAATTATTCATTCATTAATCATCCCAACTTTTAGATATCAAATAATTATGCCTAACAATTTATCTATTCCATAATCTATTCTTAGAGTAATTTATCAAATAATTCATCCAATTATTTAATACATACTTGATCAAGATTATGCATGTCATTAAAAATAAGATATTTAACCCCCACATATAGCTTATTTTACTCAAGTGAGCATTGATGCGTCTCTAGTGTAAAGTTAAATTCTTCTTCCAAATGTATCCAAAATAATTTACAAGACAAGTACACACGTGTCTTTTCAAAACATTAATAAGGATACGAAAAATCACACTAATATATAATCCCAACATATATTATACATATTCAATTTTCTCAAGCAAAACATACATAATGTTCTTAAATTGATTAATGAATAATATTCAATATTATATATATTTAGTGCATAGAATAAATTTACAATGGCTCTATAATGAATTTATAACGGCTGTATAATAAATCCAAATATTGCTCTCATTACTTATAAGAGCATTTAATCTCCACATGGTCATCTTCCAACCATCATAATTTGCACAATAATCCTTTATAATTAATCATTATTATATTACACCACTAATAATCGCATTAATTATTTTATTTGACTATACACATACCATTTTCCATAAACATGAGTCTAAATCTTCTTTCCAAGATGTAATATCAAGACTCGATAAAATTTTAGGAAAATGTTCACCTTTTTAGTCATATAATATTAAAAAATATATGTGCAAATTCATCATTCATCATGAAGTATTGAGACTAGCACATTCAACATATGTTCAGAAACAACATAACATCCTACTCTTACCAGATAATAATTTATCTTCCAATCAATGACGATAAATGATACTCATCTATCAAACGTAATTATTTTATCATCATGATTCACAAGAAGACAAGAACAAAACTGATAGATACCATACCTCATTCTCAAGGATGAATATTGATAATAAAATAAGATAATATCATTTACTCATAAACCTTCAAAAACTTTCAGCATACTACCACGACACTGTGTCCCATTTTCCGAAGGTTAAATGGCTGAATCAGCTCACAACTTCAACTAAAGAGTTGTAGCCCTTCTTCTTAGCTTTCCAACGACATATTACACGTCCCAATCGGAGATCTAGAGACCGAGTTATTGTCATAATACCGAACTGCTGTCTCACCCTCGCTAAACGGGCTAAATCTTACACGCCAAAGCACGTATCTTTGCCAAAAGAAATCATTCCAATGACAAGAATGATGAACACAACAACAATAATAGTGACATAATTTCGTTTTCTCAATTGTTGGAAATATTGGGTCACTATAGGGGCGATATATAACGAGAGAATATACATTGTTGTGTCGTGGTATGGAGGCCACTGAATGAGAAACGAAATCGCCCCGACTACGGTACAAATCGGAATGGGCGTCGTCCCCCAAGGTCACACAACACTCCTAAAAAGTTATGTACTCAACCATTAAGAGTTGGAACTCGATGGTATAATCAGAATTTATCAAAGAGATTTGGATGATGACATTTTATGTATATACTCATATGTCTTATCGTTCTCATACTTATATAATAAGTGTCATATGAGACTAACCTCAAAAGGTATCCAAAGTCCCTTTATGATGGAAAATGAATTGTCATTATTCTAAATATAATGACATTCATAACCATCCTAATAAATTAGGTTTGATATGCTACTAATGGGAGATGCTCTTACTATGCAAGAATGGTCAACAATTCCACTTTGCATTATTTCTAACACCAACTAATTCAACAAGCAATCTCGAAAACACAAAATATTTCGGAAAACAAAATAAATCTAGTTTCAAGTTCTTCTTTTAGGTTAGTTTTAAAAAATTGGATCGTAAATTTAAGTAAAATGGACCGTGAAGGCGTGAATATCTAAATTTTAGGTAAAAATTTAGGATAAATTTTCTAAATCAGCCATGAATTTAGATGGATCGAAAAAAATGGAACAAGTAATGGATTGAAACGAATTGAGCCGAATATTATTTTGATTTGGTTCGAATACCAAATTATGATTTGGCCCTATATTTGATCGCCCGAATCGAATACGAATCGAGCTTTTTTCGAGCCGAGCTTCACGAATCAGATCGAATAGTTCGGCTCACTCATGGCCCTAGTTGTTTCTACCCATCTCTAATAATATTTTTATTTACTGTTTAAATAATTTACTGGTATTTTCCCTAATTTCAGGTGTAAGCGTTGGAGCACTGATGCTCTGATACCAACTGTAATCCCCTAGAAAATCTAACGCGATACAGTGGCGGAAACACTGTAGAGTCGGGATTAAAACACACTGTAACTATGTCTTAGTAAAATTAAAATGGTAAAGTCAAACAATAGGCCTTAATAAAGTGGTCAAAATTTAAAACAATCCACAAAAGGGGTTTGAACAATCCATAAGACATACTCCCTCCATCCAACTTTAAACTTCATGGGGGGAGTGGAACAAAAATTAAGGGTGGGGTAGAGTATGTGGTGGAAAATGAAAGTTCAGAGAAATTGTGGGGTTAGAAATGATGTAGACCACAAAAATGAGCCAAAAGAGGAAATATTGTAAGTAGAAAGTTTAAAGATGGACAATCCTTTAAGGAAAATAAGAAGATTAAAAATGGATAGAGGTAGTAATTATTAAAATAAACAAGCAGGATCCACACTGCTCGCTAGCCCACACACGAAACACGTATACCTGCCATGTTATAACATAACAGCCACAATCAGTGGGGAGCAACGCCAATGTTCTCCTAGCCGTATAAAAAGATTTTAAAACTGTAATTTTTTTTTTGGGAAAGGTAAGTATTATATATAAAAGAATGATAATTACATCAATTGCTCTAGGAAGCTAGTAATGAAGTTGTTATCCTTGTTACTAAACTTTTGGTAACATTTGCTTTTGCAAAACACATAAAACTCCTTACTAATTTGATTAGCCAACTTCTCAGGATGAGTAAGAAAGCCTTCAACCCTCACAGAATTCCATTGCATCCAGATATGGTAAGAGAGCGAGTTGATTAGTCCATTCTTTATAGCTCTTTGTAGCTTGGTTCCTCTCATTTTCTTTCTCCAGTCGTCCCCCATCTCAATCTTGTGAGAACTCGGTAAATTAAAACTGTAATTACTACTATAGAAAAATAGTAAAAAACGGAAAACAGTAAAACATTATAGTGAAAATAAGTTTTCAATGAAAAACTTCACGTATCGAAACAATATATTACAAACGAGTTTTTCGAAGAAAACATAAAACATTTGCCAACCTGCAACCAATTATATCGATAATAATAATAAAAAAATACTCAAAATGGCGTTATGGATATTCGATTAGTGTGCACAAGGCTAGACTTTCACTAGGGATATACTAAAAACTAGCTTCGAGAACTCAGACACCAACTTCACATGCAGCGAGCGTCCAAGGTCTCTAACTAGGCAACTCAACCATAATAGGACGTCGACTTATCATGCGAGGTCCTAGCTTAAGTAATATAAACCCCTTCCTGGATACCAAATGTATCAAGTTCAACAGACGGCGACTAACACGATCCGATATCTAGCATAAGGGCACAATACACAAATACTCCTGAACACCAAATGTGTCCAGTTCAACAACCAATGCATCCCAAATGGATACAAGTTGATGGCAAAACAGTACATCCTAGATTGTATTACTCTAACCTCATACTTATCCTTATTCCATAACTCCAAAACAAAGCCATTATCGATATTCAAAAGATATAATCATTATAATAATAAGAGAACAAAAGGGAAAAATGATCTCCTTCCAAAAGAGAAAACTTTCTATTTTAGGAAACTTCTATTTTTAGAAATTTTACTAAAAATAGCATCATATCAAAATAGCAAAAATATTAGTTTATACTAATACAACATTTTTAGTAAACGATATAGATTTATAAAATTAATAGTTTCAGCACTAATCAGAGTGTTTCCAAAATTTATAAAACTAAAATTCCCTAAATATTATTAGTTAAGACAATACGATTACAAATAGGATTTTACGGCAAATGTAAAATTAAATCTTTTAACGTCTTTTAATTAACTAAACCATTGAATATATTAAGAATATGTTAAGGGATGATTTAACTCTTAAAGTTTCAGATTTAAATATTTTCAAAATGACTGGAAAAATAATTCTTTTAGGTAAGACGAAGTATTTTTACGATAAATCACAAATTGTCCAAAAATCAGTACTTATTAGTTAAAGGCTTTAATAAATAGTAAAAAAATTACGTAAAATAGTTAAAATATACTTATGGACATTTTGTCCAGAAAAGAAAATTTTCCAGAATCCTAAAACTCGGTTTTTAAAGCGTTTTTCTCGATAATCGTCCAATCTCGACAATAACGATTAATAAAAATTGTAATTACAAAACGATTTAAGTATTAATATCCAAAAGTTATTATTAAACTTAAAAATCATGATTTTCCAGAACATACTATTTTTTCCAGATGTCCAAAAATTCCAGATTTAATAAATCCCGTTAAAACCATCTTTTAAACCCGTTTTCACAATTAACGATACCATTAATAAAACTTATCGTTCCTAACATTTTATTAAAGCACTAAAAATCATAAAATTACATTTTATCATGAAATGATCATAATCATAGTTTTTTTCCAGATTTAATCAAAAGACCAGAATTCGAGAATTTGAACGACAAACTCGGTTTTAACGATAAACGATGATTTAAAGTGATTAATTAATTCATCCACTTAACAATTCCGAAAATTTTTGAAAATTTTTAGAAACTTCTATTTCATCAGAAAGTGTCACCACGTCAAAAATCATAATTAAATAAAATGTTTTAGTACTAGAACTAATAATCGGCTTTTTGATCTTTTTTGTCCGTAAACGGTAATAATTCAAAAATCGATAACTAAAATATCAGAAAAATAATAAATTATTTAAAAATCATCATTTTTACATAATATAAACATATATTACATGTTTAGGCCGAATATTACGATTTTACAAATTAATATGACGATTTAATCGTTAATCTCGTAAAAGCGATAAAAATACCGAAACATGCAAATTTTCAACTTTTACAAATTTTCCAGGTTATATGACATACATATATTGTCAAAAATGAAATATACAAATTATACATGCAACTACACAATTAAAACCATGAAATACCGAGTAACATCGACGTTACCTCTAATCCAAATCCGAGTCTACGATAAATTCATCGGCTTCAGGGTCGTCCAAGAATCCTTCAATACACGACATACATGGTACAAAATACCATGAGAAAACTAAAAGAATCGAGGTAAATAATGATGGGAAATAACATCGATTAATACCTTAAAGAAGGAGGCGAAACGAGGAACGACAAAAGAGAAAAATGGGAGACGAAAGATGAAGGATGAACACAGTTTTTGGCTGGAAAAATGGCTGTTATTTTGAGGATGTTTCACTTGAATATGGAGAGCAAAAGAGGGAGTATTTTGCCTTGAATAAAAGCTAGATTAAAAGTAAGAAAATGAATGAGAGAAATGGATGGTTTATGCACTAATTGGAGGAGAAAACTAAGTGCATAATTACATTCAAATACATGTCCAAGTGAAAGGAAAGAAAGAGTTGGTGAGTCAACATATTAATTGGAAGAGAAAATATCTCAACCTTAAAACATTTGTTATGAAATAAAATGGTATATGAAAAAAATGTAATGGTAGTGTGTGACAAGGGTGCCACAGTCCAAAACATGGGGAAAAGGTCTCAAATAAATTGTAAGGTTATAAAAAGAAGAATCGTTAAATCGTTAAAGGTATTTCAAAGCAAATCGACTAAACCTCGCGTTGGAAAATAATTATTTACGACGCTTCGTAATAAAATCATAAATGACTAAATTTTCGTAAATAATAATATTTCTTAGTTGAAACTATTATATAAATATATTTAGACATTTGTAGGAAAAACAATAGCGTAAATCCGTGCTTAAAAACGTTAATTCATAGAGAAATAGAATTTCTCACGGAAAAATAAATAGTTTATGATGAAAATGAAATAAATAGGTTAACAGAATTAAAACCTTTTAAAATAAAAAATCAATATTATTTGACTCGAAAATATAAATAAAGCTCGGAAAAATAAAGGAAAGTGAAGGCAGAAAAATTACAGAGTCATGACGGAGTTATAACGAAATAGATAACAACGCCTAGAAAATTAGCCGGTGTTACACATTAAGTTTCGCTGAAAACTTATTTTTATTATATCGTTTTAATGTTTTCTCATTTTAAGTATTTTGATATAATTATTGTGGACATGACATAGGTCCACCCCGACGCGGCCACGCGCGGGTTTGGGAAGGCGAATGAATCATCATATTAGAATGGATCGAATTGAAATTTAGGTCAAAGTGGAGTCGCCACCGAATTTTGTGGTTATTCGGAACCATTCGAGCCCACTCTATGTCGTAGTGGGCTGTATACAAAATACGGCCCATTTCCGATGTCAGAGTTTATTGGGCTCGTCCCTTTGCATTGCGATACCGATACAGATATTATCGGATATCGTATATTGAATGACTCTCGTGCGCCAACAGTTTCGGGCATCCGGAAACCGAGGTTCTGAGTAAGGAGTGAGGGTACGTGTTGGGAAGCCCACAAAGGACAGCCAACTCCGCCCGCACATTAGCAGCCTCTACTAAGATTTCGAATGACTTTCCAATACGCGCGTTAGTAAAACGGGAAAATGATATGCAAAGATTATTTTCCCTAAACATGTGAATGGAATGGAAAAGGGTTTCTAAGTCAATTTAATGCAATTAATTCTACGTCAAAGTGGAATTAAGCAAGTGAGTTCATTTTAGTACAATAAAATAAACGGTAAAAATTGACAAAGGAAACAACAAACGGTTAGTAACGATATAACGAATAATAACGGTTTGTGCAAATAATGAATTGACTTGAATGATAAACTAGATGATGCATGGTTTGAAAAGATAGTAAATACATGTGATTAATTAACCACGTGTTGACCTAAGTCGTAAAATACTATCGAATTTAGAAAATAGAAGAATGTACGACTCTCGTTTTAGTCGTGATGAGGCCACTCGATCGAGTGGTCGGGTGGGTTTTAAAAAAAGATTCTGCTTTGCGTTTTTGACCGTACTCGGCCGAGTTATTGACCAACTCGGTCGAGTACAAAGCCACTCGACCGAGTCACTGTGAGACTCGATCGAGTGGAGGTAGTAATTGACATTCTGACTCGATTTTGTGGTGTCACTCGATCGAGTGACTAAGGCACTCGGTCGAGTGGCACCTGTACGAAACGAGTTCGCTTGCAATTTTTTTATTGATTTTGAAATTGCTTTTGATTTTTGATAATTCGACGGTTCTACCAAATCGGACATAAATATTGCACAATTTATGTTCGACTCGGATTTTATAAATTGTCGATTTTGTTGAATCGAATATAAATATTGCGGGATTTATATTCGATTCTAAATTTGAATACTCGTAGTATCCCATATTCGATTATCGAATCGATATGGAATACTAGAGTGAAAATAAAAGAAAATAATTTAATTTTAGTCGTCTTAGATTAATTATCGCGATATGGATAAATCGCGTTAATTAGTTTATATGACTAGATTGCTAGATTCGACATCCAATTATGAAATTTGTATCGAATCTAGGGAATCGACTCTTTGCTTGAATTAAAGTACTTGATTCCCTCGACTTTTCCGACATCGAAATAAATCCCTAGGGATTCTGATGTCGGGTCCGTGTCAACGGGTTTTGACCCTTATTAAAATACAATGCTTGTTTTGAAAGTTGACATAAATATGCGACTCGAATAAAGGTGAAAACGAAATAAAAAGGATTATTGATTAAGTTAACTTATTTCAATAATCAAACTATCGGGGTGATGGGATAAGCGACCGACGACGCGTGTGCAGTACACTTGTATATGCGGTTTTCCTTATCTCACCATCACTCACATTCGACACAAATCCATAAGTATTTTAATGTTTTCGTACTAATTATATTATCGATATTCTGACGCGACGAACAAAATAATAAAAAAACAAAAAAAAGAAGCGAAGAAGATGAAGACGACGTGAGGAAGAGAAGAAGAAGAGAAAGGGGTTTTGACACCCTCAACCTACATGTTCTTGTCTCGGAACAGACTCGTAACCGTGGCTTTAACACAAGAGTCTTCGAGGTTTTATGGAGGTTGAGTTATGGTGGCTCGGGTTTGATTCCTAAAACTAGGTTTAGGGTTTGCTAGTGTAGAATTGCTAGGGTTTGCTTAAGGTTTGCTTAGGGTTGTGTAGAGATTAGGGTTCTCGAGTTTGTGTAGTGTTAGGGTTTGTAAGAGGTGTAAAAAGATTGGTTGAAATGTGTGTCGATGTGGGTGGTTGTGCCACTGTTGAAAGGCTGCCTACGTATTCACGTGTAGTGAAATCAAACCATGCCGTAGTTCAGTGTTGAAAAATATATTATGGTGCCTAGTCTAATAGGACTTTGTGTGTAACTAGCCATAACAATGGTGCAGGCTAGGTGCATTCCCAATGATGTCTTGATCAAAGGGCTAGAATGATTATGATGTTGATCCTGTGACTGTGAGCGTTCTCCGGGGTAGCCCCCAGAGGTGGTGTGAACTATTTAGGCATATTCTATGCCGACCGCAAGTTGGGTACCCGTGTTTGGGGTTGGTAACTGGATTAGATGTTTTTGGAAATGTGGTGCTAGGTCACAAGTTGCTTTGATATTCGAAATATGGAGCTCGATTTTGTGGAGCTAATGCTTCGAGGGTAAGGTATTGTAATGTGGTAGGAAAGGGGGAAGTCGAGTAAAAATGGCTCGAACTTCCGTTGGGTTGGTTTGATAATGCGGGATCTGGTTTCCATGTCTGGCCCTAATGGTTAGGGGTATCCTATGGAGCTTGAATCCTCAAAATTCCGGGCTGTCTCTAGCCTAGGTCTCGAGGAGGTCTTAAGGGTTGTAATGTGGGAAGGCTGAGTGTGGTGTTAGCTTACCAGCTTGATTGTTACGCCCCTATTGGATGGTATTGATAATTTTGAATTTGACCGTACCACGCTCAAAGGATTTTCACTTGAGTTGACCGTTGACCACGGTCATGGGTATTTGAATTTTGGTTGACCTCTCAGCCCCGATCATGGGTTTTTTAATTTTGATTGACCTTTTAGCCGCAGTCATGGGTTTTTTGAATTTTGGTTGACCTCTCAGCCCCGATCATGGGTTTTTTAATTTTGGTTGACCTCTCAGCCCCGGTCATGGGTTTTTTAAATTTTGGTTGACCTCTCAGCCCCGGTCACGGGTTTCTTGAATTTTGGTTGACCTCTCAGCCCCGGTCATGGGTTTTTTTTGATTTTGGTTGACCTCTCAGCCCCGGTCATGGGTTTCTTGAATTTTGGTTGACCTCTCAGCCCCGGTCATGGGTTTCTTGAATTTTGGTTGACCACTCAGCCCCGGTCATGGGTTTTTTTGATTTTGGTTGACCTCTCAGGCCCGGTCATGTGTTTTTTGAATTTTTTTTCGTTGGTCAGACTAACACCAAAGGTAGGGGTCGGGTGATCTTATCGGATGGGTGTTTTTTGCGGGAAATGGGCTTGCCTCCCGTCCTGGACCCAAACTAGGAGACTACCCAGATTTGTCATAGGATTCGATATGCTCCAGCTAAGGGTAATTATGTGGCTTTTCTATACCAGACATGGAATAGGTAAAAGGAAAACACAGGCTCGGTTTCCTGCAGTCATTATAGATGTGCCTATAATAGTCACATGCATGTGCTCACAGTGTATGATGGTGTTCATCATGTTCTCGGAAACACATAAGGAAAGTATATATGAGAAAGAATATTGAAAGCTGATTTTATTGAAATTTGAAAAAGAGGACAGAATACAATTGACTTTGACTTTGACTTTGACTTTGACTTTGACTTTGACTTTGACTTTGACTTTGACTTCGAAAGAAATAGTACATCCTTGACACGGGCTCAGACTCGGACTCAAATCAAATCCGGGCTCTCGAATGATGTTGTCATTAGTCGTCGGCTTCTAAGGAATCGAGTTGATGTCCAGTATAGCCTTCAGTAGAAGCTTCGCCTAGATCTTCGTTATGTCGAAGATCGTCTTCAATTCTAATGCCCATTTCGGTAAGCATGACAAAGTTTGAAATGCCGGCATACCTAAGATGGACGCGATAAGAAGGTAGCAGTTTGTTGATGAACGCCTCCACCAGTGTCTTCTCGTTGGGCTTGTTTACCAACTTTACTCTCTCGGCCCTCCATCTTTGAAGATATTTAGTGAACCCTTCTTTGGGCTCTTGGGCCATGACTTCCAGAGTACGCATTGTAGTCTGGATCTTGATATTATCAGCGTAGTTCCGAGCGAACTCCGTTGCCACGTCATCCCAAGTCGGGTATTTCTTGGAATCGAGCCTGTAGTACCAGGCTTTGGGGTGCTTCTCGAGGGAGGAAGAGAATAAGTGCTTAAACGTGGTGGACTTTACCCCTTTGACCGCCATGAAATCTTCGAAAGCCCGGATGTGATGGACCGGGTCTTCAGTACCCTCAAACATTAGAATTCCCGTAAGGTTGAGGTCAGCAGGTAGCTCGTCATTCAAAGGTGAATAAGAACGAGCATTTTCAGTGTGGATTGAATTGTTCGTCGACAGATGAACCTGTTCTTCGAGCCTGCGAACAACACTGATTAGCTCAGCTATGGGCCCAGTGGGCTCAGATCCTTCAAAAGGGGCCATCTTCTCTACGGCGCTCAGGCGGGTGGCTAACGTTGCTTGGTTAAGCTGAATGGAGGTCAGTTGAGTCTCAGTCTTGGCCAGAGCATTTTCCAAATCGTCCATCTTGCGTTGGTATCTGTTTTCAGGTGGCCTGTCTGTAAGAACACCACGTAATCAGAAAAGTTGCTTTGGAACTCCAACTCACCAAAACATAGGAAATAGCGCAGGAGGAGAGACGACTCCAGTTTGACTCGGGTTAGACTCCCCTAAGACAAATGTGTAGGGTACGATTCTTGGAGTGACTGTGATTAATCACTCCGTCGGAGAATGGCCCCCCAATGTGAGACTAAGGACTCAGATGGTGTGGCATCTAAGTGACTCGAAGGTGGGGTACGTGAGACACGTGTAAGACATGACCCTTAGAGCAACCATGATTGACCGCTCTAGGGTAGCCCCCAAGTGGGATCGAAAATTTGGTTAAGACTCGAGTGTCGGACGAGTGACCTTTGGACGTAAGGGTCACGAACCTTTTGTTATAGGGCTATGCCTTGTAAAAGGTTGACTCGGAAAAGACACCTAGGCGGGTGACTTATGAAAGGTGGGCCTCCCTTAGAATTCGGCATGTGGGCCGAGTCCTTTTCGAAAGAAGGTCCGCGTGAGACATCCCCAGACTTTGGACTCGATTGTGTAGACGGGCCCTCCTTTGTAGGAGTATGTCCTACGTAGGTGGGCCTTGCCTTAGTCTAATAAGGCAGACTGGGATAGGGAAGAAACTCGTGATGTAAGATCGACGGAGTTTCGACGCTAAAGACCTTGACGACTTAAGACACGACCCGAAACTGCTAAATACGGGAAGTCCTAAGATGAGGAAGGTTTTGAAAATTGATTGTTTTGCAAATTCCGAGATAACTCGGTGGAGAGGCCCGATTTTTCGAGAAAATCGGAAAGTGTACCGGGCCTCGGTTTTGAGAGTTCGAAAGTATTTTCGAGTTTTGAATTGGGCAGCATACCGGCTAGAAATAGGCTATTTTGAGTAAAATCATAAGTCCTAAATTCGGTATGTGTCCCGGGTTTTGAAATTGGATATCTTGAAAATTGAAAATTTGAATGTCGAAAAAAAGAATTTTTGACGATTTGAAAATTGAAGCTGAGATCCCGAAGATTTGAAAATCGAAAACGACATCTCGGAGATTTGAAAATCGAGAATGGCATCTCGAAGATTTGAAAAGTGAAATTGAGATTTTGAAAATTCGAATATCGAAAAAAAGAATTTCCGACAATTTGAAAATTGAAGATGAGATCCCGAAGATTTGAAAATCGAAAACGGCATCTCGGAGATTTGAAAATCGAGAATGGCATCTCGAAGATTTGAAGAGTGAAATTGAGATTTTGAAAATTCGAAAATCGAATGGTGGATCGGAAGTTCGAATTTCGAAATGGGCGGCATGCCAGCCAGAAAATAGGCTTGTTTTGAGTCAAATCATAAGTCCTAAATTTCGGCAGCTTTCCGAGTTTTTGAAAGTTGAATATTTTTGAAAATATGCATTTTTGAAATGACGGTTTTTGAAAACGACACGGAAACCAAGTAGCACGTAGTCAAGCATTATAACGACGCCATGTATGCTTTACACTAAGTCTCGGTCGGTCTATATAGGGTCTATACCAGTGTACATAGTCTAGACGTTGATCGGGACAGACTTCCTAAGTCGAGTTGATCTTAGAACATGCCGCGAAACCCACTCGAATCGACTATGGACACCTTTTGACATATCCATATTGGAGTACATCAACGGTATAGTGGGACGTCGGTCGCGAGTACCAGCCCGGGAAAATATGGGTTATGCATGAACCGTAAAACTAAAGCGCGTATATTACAAGTCAAACGATTTCTATTCGTGTCTCACCCTGAGGATGCCGATGGTAAGTCACGCATCAGTTAATCCCCAGCGGAGTCGCCAAATTGTGGACATGACATAGGTCCACCCCGACGCGGCCACGCGCGGGTTTGGGTAGGGGAATGAATCTCCATATGAGAATGGATCGAATTGAAATTTAGGTCAGTGGAGTCGCCACCGAATTTTGTGGTTATTCGGAACCATTCGAGCCCACTCTATGTCGTAGTGGGTCGTATACAAAATACGGCCCATTTCCGATGTCAGAGTTTATTGGGCTCGTCCCTTTGCATTGCGATACCGATACCAACATTATCGGATATCGTATATTGAATGACTCTTGTGCGCCAACGGTTTCGGGCATCCGGAAACCGAGGTTCTGAGTAAGGGGTGAGGGTACGTGTTGGGAAGCCCACAAAGGACAGCCAACTCCGCCCGCACATTAGCGGCCTCTACTAAGATTTCGAATGACTTTCCAATACGCGCGTTAGTAAAACGGGAAAATGATATGCAAAGATTATTTTCCCTAAACATGTGAATGGAATGGAAAAGGGTTTCTAAGTCAATTTAATGCAATTAATTCTACGTCAAAGTGGAATTTAGCAAGTGAGTTCATTTTAGTACAATAAAATAAACGGTAAAAATTGACAAAGGAAACAACAAACGGTTAGTAACGATATAACGAATAATAACGGTTTGTGCAAATAATGAATTGACTTGAATGATAAACTAGATGATGCATGGTTTGAAAAGATAGTAAATACATGTGATTAATTAACCACGTGTTGACCTAAGTCGTAAAATACTATCGAATTTAGAAAATAGAAGAATGTACGACTCTCGTTTTAGTCGTGATGAGGCCACTCGATCGAGTGGTCGATGAACTCGATCGGGTGGGTTTTAAAAAAAGATTCTGCTTTGCGTTTTGGACAGTACTCGGCCGAGTTATTGACCAACTTGGTCGAGTACAAAGCCACTCGACCGAGTCACTGTGAGACTCGATCGAGTGGAGGTCGTAATTGCCATTCTGACTCGATTTTGTGGTGTCACTCGATCGAGTGACTAAGGCACTCGGTCGAGTGGCACCTGTACGAAACGAGTTCGCTTGCAATTTTTATTGATTTTGAAATTGCTTTTGATTTTTGATAATTCGACGATTCTACCAAATCGGACATAAATATTGCACAATTTATGTTCGACTCGGATTTTATAAATTGTCGATTTTGTTGAATCGAATATAAATATTGCGGGATTTATATTCGATTCTAAATTTGAATACTCGTAGTATCCCATATTCGATTATCGAATCGATATGGAATACTAGAGTGAAAATAAAAGAAAATAATTTAATTTTAGTCGTCTTAGATTAATTATCGCGATATGGATAAATCGCGTTAATTAGTTTATATGACTAGATTGCTAGATTCGACATCCAATTATGAAATTTGTATCGAATCTAGGGAATCGACTCTTTGCTTGAATTAAAGGACTTGATTCCCTCGACTTTTCCGACATCGAAATAAATCCCTAGGGATTCTGATGTCGGGTCCGTGTCAACGGGTTTCGACCCTTATTAAAATACAATGCTTGTTTTGAAAGTTGACATAAATATGCGACTCGAATAAAGGTGAAAACGAAATAAAAAGGATTATTGATTAAGTTAACTTATTTCAATAATCAAACGATCGGGGTGATGGGATAAGCGACCGACGACGCGTGTGCAGTACACTTGTATATGCGGTTTTCCTTATCCCACCATCACTCATATTCGACACAAATCCATAAGTATTTTAATGTTTTCGTACTAATCATATTATCGATATTATGACGCGACGAACAAAATAATAAAAAAACGAAAAAAAAGACGCGAAGAAGATGAAGACGACGTGAGGAAGAGAAGAAGAAGAGAAAGGGGTTTTGACACCCTCAACCTACATGTTCTTGTCTCGGAACGGACTCGTAACCGTGGCTTTAACACAAGAGTCTTCGAGGTTTTATGGAGGTTGAGTTATGGTGGCTCGGGTTTGATTCCTAAAACTAGGTTTAGGGTTTGCTAGTGTAGAATTGCTAGGGTTTGCTTAGGGTTTGCTTAGGGTTGTGTAGAGATTAGGGTTCTCGAGTTTGTGTAGTGTTAGGGTTTGTAAGAGGTGTAAAAAGAGAACTTTTTTTCAAAATAATGCTCTTAAATAAACTTATTATCGTTTCGGGTCGGATTAAAAACTAATTAACAAAATGGGGCTCTAGGAGGTTCGGAGCGAGGGTCGTGTTTAGGCGGAGCGAACCCGCCATTAGAAATGGCGGGTTATTGAAATAATAAATTTACGGAAAAAAAAAACCCCTTAAACCCTCCATTGGGAATGGCGGGTTAATGAGAACTAACACGCCACTCCCAATGGCGGGTTAAGGTGATTATTTTTTTTTTAACAAAGATAAGATGATATAAATGTAACAAATGATCAAGTGGTCAATTGTAGTCTAGTAGTACAAGAACCCAATTGCTATCTAGAGGTTCTGGGTTCGAACCTTCTTATTGTATACGAACTACTTTTTAAATTTGTGAACAAATGGAATCAATTTGTGAACCCAATTGTATATTTTTTAAATTGTGAGTTACAAAATAATCAATTTGTGAACAAATGGATTCGACCCTATGACCACGTATGCAATGGACAAATGTTCTACCACTAAAGCAATATTAATTATCTAATGCTTAATATCATTAAACTTTACTTATCTTGATTTCTTAAGGAAATAAAAGTAATACAAATTTTTATATTTATCTGATGGTAATACGAACTTTACCATTGGGAGTGGCGGGTTTAAAAGTAATACGAATAATTTTTATATTTTTTCCCGAATTTCACATACCCGCCATTTGCTAATGGCATGTTTATTTAGTCCCATGTCGATCCTCAATTCGAACCTCTCAGAGCCCCGATAAGTAAATTTTAATGATATAAAATCTCGAATAATTTATATTGGTTCAGTGGTAAAACCTTTCTTTCTTGGACAAGAGGTCACAGGTTTGAATCCCTTTGTTAACAAATTGATTATTTTGTAACTTACAATTTAAAAAATATCCAATGAGAAGGTTCGAACCCAAAACCTCTAGATAGTAACTAGGCTCTTGTACCACTAGACTACAATGAATCACTTGATAATTTGCTACATTTATATTACTTTATCCTTGTTAAAAAAAAAATCAACTTAACCCGCCATTGGGGGTGGCGTGTTAGTTCTCATTAACCTGCCATTCCCAATGACGGGTTTAAGGGTTTTTTTTTTTTTTTTTTTTTTTTCGGAAATTTATTATTTCAAAAACCCGCCATTTATAATTGTGGGTTCGCTCCGCCTAAACACGACCCTGGCTCCGAACCTCCTAGAGCCCCATTTTGTTAATTAGTTTTCAATCCGACCCGAAATGATAATAAGTTTATTTAAGAGCATTATTTTGAAAAAAAGTTCGTAAAAAGATTGGTTGCATGTGTGTTGCATGGGGTTTACATATAGGAAAAGATAGGGCACTCGGTTTAGGGTTACTCGACCGAGTAGGTGGCTAACTCGGTCGAGTGGCCCGTTAAGCTAGTCGTCGGGCTCGAAATAGGCCCACTCGATCGAGTGGGTGAGTCACTCGATCGAGTGGCCCAGTTGGGTCGCGCGGGTCTATTGATTTGGCCTTTGAGGATTGTATGGCTGTTTTTGTGTGTCTCGGAAGCGGCTTTGACCGGGGTTGACCCAATCGCAAAAAGTTGGTTTTATTTTCGGTGTCGGTTTCGGCCCAAATTAGCCTTATTTGATTGGAAACAGCCCACTGGACCTGGATTCGAGGTTGATTTTGTGAGATTTGTACTCTTTAAGTGTGTTAGCCAACAATTAATGGATTTGAGCCCGTATCCGAGCGCGTAGAAGCATGTTAGCGTCCGATCATCATCGGGTGTTTTTTGGAAACTGCCATAGACACCTGGCAGTCAAAATGCGGGTGTCTACAATAATACTATTATTTTCCATATGATAAGTATGGCTGAGAGAACGTCCGAGTTTCTCCCTACTGACGTGGCTGTTATGTTTATAACATGACAGGTATTTGCTGTTGGGTTTTGGGTGTGAGCTAGCGAGTAGCGTGGATCCTACTCTTTCTTTATTCACGATTTATGGAATTCTATAAACCCGTTTGGAGATTTTACTTTTAGCCCTTTTGTAAAAAGAGGTATTTGTATTGACTTACCATTTCTTATAATAAGATATAGTTTGTCAGTGTGTTTTAATCTCTACTCTACAGTGTTTCCACCACTGTATTGCGTTAGATTTTCTAGGGGATTACAGTTGGTATCAGAGCATTGTTGCTCCCGACGCTTACACCTGATTCTAGGAAAATTACTCGTAAATGATTTGAACATTAAAGAAAAACTAATGAGAGATGGGTAGAAACCAAAATAAGGATTTTACTGTTAGGTTTATATGTTATTGTAACTCAATGATTAGCATTGAATATTTGTTGCTTTTGTCTGAAAGAATATGAATGAACAAGATGTTGATATGATGCTATTCCTGATTGGGACAAGACCTGCTTAGAACACTCAATGCCTGTTGATTCGAGTGGACAACATTGTTCTACAAGGAAGATACAAGGGTGACCTTTCAGCCCAGATTTTGTTTGCTCAAGCTACAAGTTAGATGATCAAGAGTAGATTCCTGTTCCATGATGTCGCAGTAGATCCAGATGGAGCGACCCAAGACTTGTGTGCTCGTTCCTCTACAATAAGATGAAGTAATCCATTTAGTTCCCTCGTGAACTCTGGAGGCCCGAAGATTCTCTTCTGGTTCAAGATCTTAGTTATCTAAGATCATTGATTCCTTCCTTCCTCTCCTCCTCTAAATCTTCTCTTATAAATTCTCGTCTTCATTATGGTGATGATTAAATCTTCGAATAATTCTCCTACTTTATCATCTTTCCCTTAAGATTCTTTGGTTAGACCGGACACTGTCTTAGTGAACCCGTGAAAGGTATAAATGTTTGAGGTTTAGTAAACCCTTGTTACATGGTTTGAGGATTGTGAGTTATAACCTATTATCCATCTTAGTAAGCTTTTGAGGATCGATTTGAATGATAAATTATCGATTAATGGAATTAGGTTGGTACTTTAGATTTTGAACTTTGGGTTATAGGTTACTTTGATTATTTGGAGTACTTAAAGTTGAAGGATATTTTGGAGTTGTAAGAGTATATCATATTTGATGGATACCTCACACCTAACCTAGAACCGAACTAAGTGTAACTGATAATATCACTTTGGGATTCTTACCTAATGCTTATTTGATGAATGCATCGCGAATATTTGGGATCATAAAGTATTGTTTAAAGTGTTAAGCTGAGTGTTGTGGTACTATTGAAGGTTTTCTTTAATGTTGTTTGAAATTTTGGGTTGACATAGATTACCCGTGTTCCTTAAGGATTAGATCGTTGATCGTTGTTCAATGTTCTAACCTATGAGCTTTGGAGTTGAGTTATCTAAACTTGAATGAATTATTCTTAACCTTGATGAAGAGAAATATCATGCACAATCATAATTTGGGCTTAATGTGTTGTTTTGAGGAATACTATAATACAGATCATCTTATTGGGACTTTCAGGATAGAACTCTTTGACCAACGAGATTGTGCCTTCGTTGAGATATTAAATATAATGTGGTTGCACCGTGGTGATATGAAATTTGATGGAATTTTCAGAAACCTTAGCTCAATGACGTGTTTGAAGATGTGAGTGTTTACGCCTTAACCTATAGATTTGAACGTGTTTGAGGATTTATTATATTTTTTTCTTCCAACTTCTGTACTAGTGGCATTACAAATATGTTGAGGATCATTTTTGAGGATTTCGTACCCGAGCATTGTTAAATTTGTGGACCTTTTTTAGTGTTCTTACTCGAGAAATTTGGAGTATACTTCGAGTTCACACTTTACGAGCTTTGGATTTAGGAACCTTATCGATGGCAAGTTTGGGTGTGTTTTGTTGACCGTTGGAATTTTAATTGATGAGATTAGATTGTTAAACAATTGTGGATTAGTATCGTGTCGTTTGAACGATTGGATAATCACGTAAGACAATTTTGGAGGTTGTGACTGAGTAGTACCACCTAGCGCCTAATATTGGACTTAAAGTATTTGACGGAAATTAGGAACCCGTGTTGTGGGAGTCGTACCAGGAATCTCGAGATGGTTAGCTTCTTCTGTAATTCCTTGAGAACTCCGTTTGACTCTCAATTTCGTTCCTTCCCTTGGCTTTTCTTAAATCATGCTACTTCTACTTCGGCTAATCCCTTGACTTCCTTATCGGGTTTCAAAACATTTGTTTGGATTTGTCGTCGACCTTGACTCCACTTATCCGTTTACCATTTTCCCGAACCTATGTTATGAAAAGTTTGACTATTTAAAAAAAGTTGGCTATCGTAAAATTTTAACTATAAATTTCAGAACTTCGTTTTCGTTTTCGTTTTTGGTTGATAACATGTATTTAGTCCTGTTTCAAAATGCCTTACAAATTTATTACAAAGTATTTCGAAATTGTTTCAAATTTCAATTTTCAAGTGAGTTTAAATTTTATGAAAACTTCATAATTTCAAATATTTTGATTTCTATAAGATTATTATGTAAAACGGTTTAACATTTTCGAAAAAACATCTTATGTATTAAGTTTTTATTTTATTGTCGAATTTTCTTAATTAAAACGTTTTACTGTTGTTTTGAAAATATTTCGGTACTCTTACCCCTCGAGTTCGTTTACAAATATTATTTATCGTCATTATTTTATCGAATAATTTTAAACTTACGAGTTTGTTAATTTAAATGATTTTAAACTTTGGGTAGCTGAGCCTAACTCATCTTGAAACAACTTTTCTCTTCGATTTCGATTTCATATTCCGTTTGAAGATGTAATTTTTCTTTTAAACCGAGATTGTGATGCGAGTTAAGCATTCTCATTTTGTTCAAATGATATAATCTTGTTTTCCATTTTATTATTATATTTTTGATAGTTTCGAGGACGAAACTTCTTTTTAGTGGGGAAGATTGTAACTCCCCTGAATTTTTATAAATTTAAATCAAATCAAAACCTTGTTCATATTTTTATTTTTACGATTTAAATCTTAATTCTTAAAATTATATTAAAGCGACTTTATCGTTTAATCGTTTCAAACTCCTAAAATTCTATTTGTCTCGGAGGCTCTTCTTATATTTAAACTTTTTTATTTCTGATTCGATTTATTTTATACATTTACTTTAACTCTTATCGAAAGTCTGTTTCGGTGATTTTAATTCTAAATTCTTTTTAATCATTTATATTCAAGCTCAAAATTCTATTTTGGGCTCGAAGTTCATTTTTTAAGTTTCGTCAAAACTTCTACTTTTCCTCGAAAAATCAATTTAATTCACTTTATCGAAGATTTATTATTTATTGGAAAACACTATTTCTTTGTCTAATTATTTATATCTATAAGCTTTGTTTTCGCCTCGAATAATTTATTTACTCTTATTATTTGACGGTCCGATTATCTATTTTATTAAATCGCTTTAATTTGATTCGTGGGTCAATCAACTTATCATTACGGGATTCGTTTAATCCGTATGTCTAACAAGTGATAAAATCCCCTTGTTTTCTCTTTTTTTTACACATCACCGCTTGACTCCCCTTATTCACTTCACCTTCCTTTTGTTTCCCACTTGATACATTCATTCACCCACTTACTATTCTCTCCCTCTGCCTTTCATATCAACCCACCGCTTCATCTCTTTCCAATTTTTCAACGCATCTCGTCTTTCTCCCTTTGTCCATTCCATCTCCCCTCCTTTTGTCTCCGGTTCTTTCCCCAGTTCTTCTGCGCACCATCCTCTTCCTTTTCGACGACAATCATCTTCTTCCTCCGACCCTTCTGTTTTTCGTTGTTCTGGTTCAGTTGCTGTTGTACGTTGCTCTGTACTGCTACTGACTAATTGTTGTGGGTGTACTATGTACTACGGTTGCTGTTTTGCTTTTACATCGTCGTCATTGTTTGTTGTTGTGTGCTTTTGCTGCTACTGTCGTGGGTTACTGTGGTTGGTCGATTTGACTGTTAATCTCTTGATTATTCTCCTTTCCTTCTTTGTTTCCTTTGTCTCCTCTCTTTGTTTGTTGCTCGCTGCTGATGCGGACACTGCTCCTGTCGTGTCGTTGTTGTGGCTGTTCTCATGTTGTCCTTTGTTTTTCGTCATTTCTCGCTGTCTTAATGTTGGTCCTTATGTTGGGCTCTACTGCTGTTATCGTCGTCCAGTTGGAGTTTGCGGAAAGCGTCGGAGTTCTATTGAAGAACAGGATTTGAGAACGACTATTCATATTCAAATGTTGGAGCTTGGACTAATCAAGGAGTACGAATACGCGTCTGCTTCGGATTCGACTTAAGGTAACTTTAGTACGTTACTCGATTTTATATCGTATGTTTGAGTAGTAGTATGTAGTTAATATTTTAACTTCGATTATCTAATTTTAGCTGTTTATTATTGCTAATAATATTATTCTAAAATCGTATTCCTTAAATACTTTACAACTTTCGATATCGTTTTATAAATCGTTAGTCATTTAAATATTTACGAACGTTGTAATATTTTGTTGGTTATCGTGACACTAGTAAGTAAATAATATCGATCATATTTCGTTAATCTATATTTTAACTCGAAATTGTATTTTTATATTTTGATCGAAATTTGTATACTTGTTCAATAAATTAATTTCGTTTACGACTTATATTAATAAATGAGAAAGTAGTCGATTTTATTTTAAATATATTTTTAGTCGAGACTATTTTCCCTAATAATTTCTCATTTGTCTACGATTGATTATTTTTAGTAAAATCAGTATTATTTATTGATAAAATCTATTTACTAAAACTAATTTGAAAGCTTTATAAAATCTCGTTTAATTTATAAAACTCGTCGACTCAATTAATTTTGGATATCATTTTTCTTAAGACATCTCTTACATAAAATTTATAGTTTTAACTCGATTTCTTAATTATTTATAACATACTATATATTGACTTATTATATTTTATTTATATTTTGAGTAACGAATTTAGAAATATATTAAATTTACGATAACGACGATAATAATAAAATGTTAATTTCGTTATTAATGCTATTTTTATACATTTCACTAATTTTAACAACTTACGTATTATCTATAAAAACTATTTCTATTTTAATTAAGTTTCTAGAATTAGTAAGTTTGTATTTATAGAAAGTTTCCCTTTTAATATCGAATGTTTATTCATTTTATCCTCATATTATTTATATTGATTATATATCTTTTGAATATCGATAATGACTTGTTTTGGAGTTATGGAATAAAGGCAAGTGTGGGGTTAGAGTAATATAGTCTGGGATGTACGTTTTTGCCATCAACTATAAAGCCGGTGTACCTATTTTGGGTACATTTGCTCGTGGAACTGGGCGTAGTTTCGCCCATCAGGAGAGTGTATGTTTTGATCTTAAGCTTGATATCGCATCGTGTTAGTCGCCGTCATCTGAACTAGACATAATTGTTGTCTAGGAGGGGTATGCACTACTTAAACCAGGACCTCGCTGCACGCAGTCCAATTATAGTTGAGTTGCCTAGTTAGAGACTGGATTCTGTTATGAGTTAAGTCTACAGTTTTCGAAGCTAGTTTCCAGTATTATCCTAGTGAAAGTCTAGCCTGGTGCACACTGACCGAATTTCCATAACGCCATTTTTGAATATTATTATTATCGATTGATTTTTGACTTGCAGGTTGGCAAGAGCCTTAAGTTTCGCTGAAAACTTATTTTTATTATATAGTTTTTATGTTTTCTCATAATACTATTATTTTCCATATGATATAATATGGCTGGGAGAACGTCTGAGTTCCTCCCCACTGACGTGGCTTTTATGTTTATAACATGACAAGTATTTGCTGCTGGGTTTTGGGTGTGAGCTAGCGAGTAGCGTGGATCCTACGCTTTCATCCTTCACGATTTATGGAATTGTATAAACCTGTTTGGAGAATTTCCTTTTTGCCCTTTTGTAAAACGAGGCCTTTGTATTGACTTACCATTTCTTTTAATAAGATATAGTTTGTCAGTGTGTTTTAATCCCAACTCTACTTTGTTTCCGCCACTGTATTGCGTTAGATTTTCTAGGGGATTACAATACTTGAGGATGTACCCGTACAAGTTGGTAAGTTTTTCATCCCCGCAGATTTCGTCATGATGGACATGCCCAAGGAAACATCTACCCCCATATTCTTAGGTCGACCATTAATAGCTACTGGTGGCACAATAATGGATGTTAAAAATGGAAAGCTGTCGATCAATATAGGGAACGAATCGGTAGAGTTTTCCCTTTCTCAAGCACTTAAACAACCAATGATTGAGCAAATTTATTCAATTAAAGTTATTGATGGTTTGGTTGAGTATAGCTTGATAGATGATGAAAAGGAAGAAGATGAGGAACTGCTTGATTCCCCATCTCTTGAAGAAGAGGTAGAACTACTACCGGTGGGTGAAATTACGGTACCCTCTACTCTTAATCTTAAACTTAAATCACTCCCCTCTTCCCTCAAGTATTTCTTCTTTGAAGGAACTAATTATCCCGTTATCGTCAATGCCACACTCGATGGTCCCCAATTGGAAAATCTTTTGGTAGTTTTGAGGAAACATAAAAAGGCCATTGGGTATATCATTGACGACCTCCAAGGCATTAGTCCGAACATTTGTATGCATAGGATCATCCTTGATGATAACCACAGTCCTTCGGTTGAGAGTCAACGTCGTTTGAACCTCACCATGAAGAAGGTTGTCATGAAGGAAGTCCTCAAATTGCATGAGGCTAACATTATATACCCTATAACCAGAAGTAAATGGGTTAGCCCTTACAATTAGTGACAGAAAAGGGAGGAATGATGGTTGTGAAAAGAGAAAAGGGTGAGTTAATCTCTACTAGGACTATCACCGGTTGCCGCATGTGTATAGACTTTCGAAAGTTGAACACGACCACCATAAAAGACCATTTCCACCTCCCCTTTATTGATCAAATGCTTGAACGACTAGTGCATCACTCTTATTTTTGTTTCCTCGATGGCCATTCGGGATTTTTCCAAATTCCCATTCATCCCGATGACAAAGAGAAAAATAGTTTCACATGTCCCTATGGCACCTATGCTTTTCGAAGGATGTCATTTGGATTGTGTAATGCGTTGGGAATGTTTCAACGAAGTTTGATGGCAATTTTCTTCGATTTTATTGAGAAGTTCATGAAGTTTTGATGGATGATTAAAGTGTCCATGGTACTTCTTTTGATTCTTGCCTAACTCATCTCGATCAAGTGTTAGCTCGTTGAGAGGAATATCGAATTGTCTTAAATTGGGAAAAATTTCATCTTATGGTAGAACAAGGTGTAGTCCTCGGTCATATTGTTTCCAAAAAGGTGACGAAGTCGATAAGGCCAAAGCCTCCGTGATAGAGAACTTGCCACCCCTAACAAATGTCGAAGGGGTGAGGACGTTCTTAGGTCATGCCGGCTTTTATAGGCGTTTCATCAAAGATTTTTCTAAAATTGCCAAGCCTTTAACTTCACTTCTTATGAAAGATGTGCCTTTTCCATTTGATGACTTCTGTCTTGACGCCTTTCGCAGGATAAAGACCGCTCTCACTAACTCCCCAATTATCAAAGCACCTGATTGCAATCTTACATTTGAGATCATGTCGGATGCTTCCAATTTTTCCGTGGGTATCGTTCTTGGCCAATGCGTTGACAAGAAGTTGCATGTGATATATTATGCAAGAAAGACCCTTGTTGAAGCCTGATCGAGATATACCACAACTGAGAAAGAAATGCTCGCCGTTGTCCGCGCTATGGAAAATTTTCAAACCTATGTTAACGGTTCTAAGGTGATTATTCATACCGATCATGAGGATATTCACTACATTACGTTAAAAAGGAGACCAAATCCCGAATCTTTCGGTGGGTTCTCCTCCTACAAGAATTCGACATCAAAATCAAAGATAAAGCCGGATCGGAAAACTTGGTAGCGGACCACTTAAGTAGACTAACGATGAATGAGCGTGGTAATAAAAACAATGGTGTCTCCATTAATGAAGCAATGAGAGATGATTCTTTGATGGCAGTTGAAACTATTACACCTTGGTACACGGACATTATCAATTTCCCAGTGTCCAACTATATCCCCGATGATTATTCAAAACAAGAAAGGAAGAAGCAACGATACTAAGCTAGGCGTTATTAATCAGATGAACCCCTTACTTGTTTCGCTGATGAATCGGTGGTATTTATCCCCGATGTGTCACGACCGATGAAGGTTTCGATATAGTAAAGCACCTCCATTCTACCTCTTATGGTGGACATTTGCCCTTCGAAAGACAATTGCCAAAGTCCTCCAAAGCGGATTTTGGTGGCCTTCTATGTTCAAAGATATTTGAGCCTTTATTCTTACATGTGACGCTTGTCAAAGATGTGGCAACATAACAAAAAGAAAAGATATTCCCCTTCAACTTATCCTTGAAATTGAACTATTCGATGATTGGGGTATTGATTTCGTGGGACAATTCACTTCTTCGTTCGGCAACAAATACATCCTTGTCGCGGTTTATTATATTTCAAAATGGATCGAGGTCGTAGCCTCTCCTACCAATGATTCCAAGTTCGTAATTAAACCCTTTGAAAATTTGATATTCCTTAGATTCGTTATTCCTAGAGCCATAATTAGTGATGGAGATTCTCACTTTAGGAAGGACAAATTTAAAAATCTTCTACGGAAATATGGAATCACGCACAAGATGTCCTTGGCCTATCATCCGCAATCAAATGGGTAAGCAGAGATTTCAAATCGACAAATCAAGGAAATATTGGAGAAAGTAGTAAATACACATCGTATGGATTGGTCATTAAAGTTAAGTGACACCTTTTGGGCATTGCGAACGGCTTACAAAGTGCCAATTTGGAATCACTCCTTATAGACTTGTGTATGGCAAAGCATGTCACTTGACGATGGAACTAGAGCACAAAGCGAATTGGGCTATCAAAGAGCTAAACTTTGACGAGAAGATTGTCGGTGACAATCGCCTTCTCCAACTACAAGAGCTAGAGGAGTTAAGACTTGAAGCTTAAAAAACCTCAAAAATCAACAAGGAGCGGACACGCAAATGGCATGATGCTAGAATCCTTCATAATGACTTCTCCGTTGGCGACAAGGTACTCCTCTATAAATCTCGTTTCAAGCTTTTCCCCGGTAAGTTAAAGTCAAAATGGTCGTCGGGTCCATTTGAAGTGACCAAGGTACATACAACCATATGGATCAATCGAGATCTCTAGCCTGAAAACTGGGAAGTTTATGGTTAATGGACAACGCTTGAAGATATATCGTGCCGGTCACGTTCGTGAGACCTTTTCTATCATCAAAGTTGGTGAGCTCCCTTTTGAGAGCATTAATTAACCCTCTCTCCAAAAGAAGTAGGTTTGGTGGTATCCTTAACAACCAACTTGTAAATATGTATCATAAACTTTGTTAGCTTTGTTAGCCTTTGAGTGGATGGATGCACTTGGATTTCAACTCGGAGCATCTATTTTGTTAATTATTGATGTTTTGGATGAAGTTATGAAGCTAATTTGAAGAACACAAGTATGTTTGTTGAAAAATTAATAATGTAATGTGAGTTGAGTCATTATTTGGAACTTTAGGTGATCCTTGAAGGGCCTTAAATTGGCAAGGCGAAAAGATGAAGCAAACAAGACCGCCGGTCGAAACTTCACCTGGTGTGATTTTTGGAACATATCGTCAAGTAAAGTTTCACCTGATGAAAATCTGCCAAGCCATGGGGATAATTGTTGAAAAACTTTCCGTCGGTTGATACTTCACCCGATGAGATTTGATCGGGCAAAACTTCGCCCTACGAGAAACCTCATAATTTGCCAAGACTGCCAGAATTGTCCACAAACTATCGGGAGAAACTTCGCCCGATGAGAGTTCACCAAGTGAAACTTTGCTCTGCGTTGAAATTTTTTGCAGAAGAATTTTAATGAGAAGAAATCGTCTGGTGAAACTTGACCCGATGGTATCTGCCCGGGTTACCCGTTGACTTGGCCGGATCAACTTCTCACCCACTCATTACAAGATTCTTCCCTCTTTTCCCAAATTTCCACACATAACTTCCCCTCCAAATTAAAAACACCAAATATTTTCCCAAACACCAAATCAAACTTTTCAAACTTTACTTTCCCATCCACCAAACCTCTTTATATATATATATATATATCACCTCCACTTCATTTCCTTTTCACCTCATCACTCCTCATTTCATCTTTAACATTCACACACCACCTACCATACCCAACCCATCTTCATCCCTCTATTACATTCCATTAAGTGATTATTTCGGGTTTCGAAGAGATGAAGCAAAGTTATTCCGGAACAATTTTACAAATTCTACATCATGGAAACAAGGTCAAGATGAGCTTCTCAGAAACAAGGTACATCTTCCTCTTCTAAGTCTACCAATTTACCTTGTCTAAATTCCTCATTATCTCGCGCCATCTCTGAAAAGATCTTTCAGAGTACTCGTTGGCCTTGTCCTCACACAATGATTGACTTGGATATCGTTAACAATATTAAAGAGTTATCGTCTCGAACCGGCACTAGTGAACTCCTTAGCCTTGCGACCTTTACATATAAAGACTTAACATTTGAGTTCATAGGAACCTTTACACTTCACCACCCGACCACACCTAGAGTTATCAAATTCCAATTATTCGGCAAACCTCATAGACTGACCATTCCCGAGTTCGGCCTCGCGCTATGCCTACTCTCTTCGGGTACCAGACTCGGTGAACCTTCGGGCAATATTCAAGCATGTGTTTCGAGGAGAGATTTCTGGAAACGAATCTCACGTTGTAAAGGGGGTTACTCGGCCGAATTATCTTATGCCTCCGAAAGACGTAACACCTTCATTTGCTACTTCTACGAAATCCTCTCTCACTGGTTAGTGCCCTCTGCCAATATTATATACTTTCTTAGTTTGTGTGTCTTGCAATCAATTCTTGACTCTTTAGCTAGTAATTCAAGTCCCCTAGACCTACCCATCATCATGGCGTTGCATTTTCAACGCATTATCATTGCTTAACGCCCCTCCTTTGATTATGGAGGTCTAGTAACGGCTATTGCAAACAAATTGGGCTACTTGATAAGTGTGTTTTGTAGTGTTTATTTCATGTGTTTGGTCCTGCTTCCTTATGTGAAATCGCCCTTTAGAGTGGTTTCGAGGCTACTTACGCTTCTTCTAGCTTGTTTTAGGTTTCTAATGCTCATCGTGGAGAAAAGGAACGATTTCGTCTCGTTTCCGATGCATATGGAGCCAATGAAGAGAAGCAACGATGATTCGGTGACTTAGACTCCATCCTGAGTCCCTTGGAGCCCATTTGAAGATATCCCGAGCATCGAGCATGGATAAAAAGCCTAGGAAGAGTAAATAAGAACCCATCACGGCCGGGATGAGAAGAGGAGAAGAAACGAGCCACTGGAGGGCCTTCCCGGCCGGGACCACCACCTTCTCAACCGCGACCACCACCTTCCCGGCCGAGAAGGGCCCAGCTCGTACTCCGCTTCATTCTTGTTATTCCCCTCACTTATGGAACCCTATATATACCTTCCTCTTGTATTGTTTTAAGCACACTGCCTTATATGAAAACCCTAGATAGAGAACTCATTTCATTAGCTTAGTTTCTCCTTAATATTTTGTTAATCTTAGCTTAATCTTAGTAATTACTCTTGTATTATTGAATTTCTCGAAGAATCTACCAATCTTAACAACATTGGTGGAGGTTTTGGGTTTTCCTTATATACAAGTTTCAATCTTTTCCATTCATCTTGTAGTTGGTATAATCCTTCTTCTCTCTTTTCCTTTAATCTTTCATTGTTAGTAAACTTTTAATCTTTATCTTTTGTTTATTGTTCATCCTTGTTGTTCTTCATTATGAATGTTCTTGTTCTTATGATGATTTCCTTTGTTCATGTTAGTTTTAGTTTAGTCATGAGTGAGTAGACTCATTGTGCGGTTAATAGGGGGATTAGGTGTTGAATATGGGTGATTAGGGTTGATTGTGGGTAAAGGTTGAATCTTTGTTGTTAGTCACTTGTTAAGCACGCCATGTGTTTGATGAAATGTTTGTTAGGGTAGTAGTGGCCAATACTACTCTTGCTAGTTTCCTCTTTCTTGTTGTATATTTGATTGGTGGTTGAATTCTCTTGTTTTGGGTAACATCTTGCTTGACTTTTCGGGTTTGTTCTTCACGCGAGAGCGCGGACTTACCATAGTGACTAGGTGAAACGTACACCCTCGATTTCCCTACTAGCCTAATGCGCCTATGAACCCGACCTAACCCTACTCTTCCCCTTAGTTTAGTCATAGTCATAGTGTTATTTTCTTTTCATTATCTTAGTTTGTTTATCCTTGTTTGTTAGCCTAGTGATTGTGTTACTAATCAATTCTCTATAGGTATCCCCCATTGTAACCTTGTGACCTAGTCTAATCCTTAGGTAACCTTAGTCTAAACCGTTTTTCCGTCTCCGTGGATTGACCCGACTAACCCTATCTACTTGTTAGGATTAGTTGGTTTATTTGGTGTCGGGATTCACGACAAATCCCACCATCAATTTGCCGCCGTTCCCGGGGATGGTGTTTGTTTAGACTATGTTTGCTTATTTTCTTGACTTAGTTATCGTTTTTGTGTGTTTTATTTATCTCCTTGTCTTTTGTTGTGTGCGTTTATTGTCTCTACCTAGTGCCCTTAAAGCACTAAGTGTTATCACGTTTGTTCAAAGTGTGTAGTGCATGCCTAGGAGGGGAGACGACTTCTTTCTCTTCAATCCAGAGCCGGAAAGACTCTTTAGAGCCTTTCGCCAACGGACAATTGCTAGAGTTAGAAATTCCCAACCGGGTACAAGCAACAACATTGAAGAACAAACTCAAGGATTTGACTTAAACGAAGCATCTCGAGAGACCACCGAAGGGACCTTCATCAATCCCTTTGGTACATCTATTCACTCTTCTCCACCCAGTTCTCCTTCAACATCTATATCAAGTTCTACACCGTCATCTCCCTTACATCCAAACATGCCTAATTTCTCATCTCACTCTACCTTCACCGAGGATGTCTTTCTGGGATCGAGCACTCTACCGGCCGCTTATGTCGGAAATTTTGTGGCCAAGACACAGTTTATTCAACTAGTAGAGCAAAATCAATTTAGTGGTTTGCCCACCGAAGACCCGCACTAACATATGGAGACATTTGGCAATATATACTCACATAATGTAAATGTACTCAACATGTCATATAATGCGTTGTTTTAGTCTGGACGTATAAGTCCCTTGATGTAAATGTACTCAACGATCTTTTTTTGGCAATATATACTCACATTTTACCAAAAAAAAAAGGTTACCAAAATCATAATCAAGGTAACTTTCAAGGCCTAAATCAAGGCAATCCTCAAGGGTTCCAAGGGAACTTCCAAAATCAACAAGGGTTCCAAAATGCTCAACAAGACAACAAGCCAAGGAGCCGATCTTCAACTCATGACTATGGTTTTCCCCTAACCCTCGTTAATACTCCACACAACCAACAATCTCCGCCTTGGGAATTTGATATGCAAAAGACGATGTTGGACATGCAAAGGAATAGTCAAGAGATGCAAAGAAACCAAATGGAGATGCAAAGAAATCTACAAGAATTCTATGCTCAACTTCAAAAGAAAACAAGGCAAGAGATACACATGTTAAGATGCTTGAAACGCAACTATCTCAAGTTGCTTAGGGTAGCTCATCTAGGCAAAAAGGTCAACTACCTTCTCAAGGCGTACCATCGAAATTTGAAACCATGAATGCTATCACTTTGAGGAGCGTTGCATCCTATGATTCTCCCTTGTTTCCTAATAAACATGAAGCTATGAAAGAAATGGAATCTCCATGCCAAGGCAATGAACATTTGGGGAATCTCATGGAGGAGCAAGTCTTATGGGAAATTAAAAAACCGATTGAAGACAAGCTTCCCCTACCCCAAGAAGAAAGTAAAGCAAAGAAGAGGATGGCAAGTGAAAAATCCAAGCCTAATGAACTTGACAAGATCAACATCAAGTTGCCATTCCCATCGAGGCAATTGAAGACAAAGGCGGATGATCAATTTGATAAGTTCGTCGATATTGTGAAGAAATTAGATGTGAGCATCCTTTCACCGAGTTAATTACCCAAATCCCGGCCAATGGAAAATTCATGAGGGAAATTTTGGCTAGGAAACGATCCTTAGACAAGGAAGAGACAATAGCATTTACAAGAGAGGTGAGTGATCTTATTCAATGCTCCACCTTACCTAAGCTCAAGGATCCGGGTAGTTTCTCAATCCCATCCACCATCGGGAATTTGAAGATCGAGAGGGCGTTGTGTGATTTAGGGGCGAGTGTAAGCATTCTCCCTTATTCTATTTGTGAGCAACTTGGAATGAAAGAGCTCAAGTATACCTCGATTACACTCCAAATGGCGGATCGTTCACTTAATCGGCCATTACGAATGTTAGAGGATGTGCCGTTAAGGATCGGGAAATTCTTCATTCCGGTTGACTTCCTTGTACTTGTCATGCCTGAGGATGCAACCACCCCTATTATTCTCGGACGACCATTTCTACACACCGCCGGTGCATTGATTGATGTCAAGAAGGGTAGGATCACTTTTGAGTTAGGCGACGAGAAGCTTATGTTTGACCTCCAAGGCAACACCTCGCCTACAAATGAAGAGTCATGTAATATGATCCATGCCTTGAAGAACACCGACCTAGGAAAGAAATTGGGTGAAAAGAACGATAGATATTGTCAAAAATTTGGATGAAGCAAGTGAAAAGGGAATGTCCTTGTGTGATAATTTGAAAGCTTGTAATAAGCTTGATTGTGAGAAGCTAGAGAATAGCTCGGAGATGAGTGAACTCACTTGCTTGAGTTTCAAATCTCCCCTTCTTGATAATGCGCTAAATGAAGATGCTTTGGAGCTTAGGGTGGATGATTACCCTTGTCATGTTGACATGGAAAATCTCGTTGGTAAGAGGAAGGTTGAGCCTCCATTGATGTTCAATGAAGAGGAATGGAAGTTACGGTATTTCCCAAAAGATTTCAAGTACAAGTTCAAGCCATTGAACATAGTGGATCGGGATGCCCCGGGGACGTCAAGACAAGGTTATGAAGACCTTGGAGTATATGTTGGTGTTCCACATGCTTTAAAGAAGATTGTTCAAGAGCTTTCGACTTGTTGCTCCGTGCCCTTGAGGGCTATGGAATTGTGTGCAATTGTGTTGATAAAGAATGAAGATCCATCACAAGCCTTGGTTTGACAGAGTTCCTCAAAAACCGTCTTGTTGTATATATCTGTTTCCTCTTCTTTTGAGTTTTTGTAGTTGTATTTGTGTGTTTTGTTGGTTGGTTTCTATGTTTTGTAGAGTTCTTGTAATTTGGAATTTTGATGAGTGATGTGAGGGAGGGATTTTTGATGGAAGTTATTGAGCTTGATTGATAGGTTTGAAGTGAAGATGAAGAATTAGAAAGGGTTATGGATGATAGAAGCTTCAAAGCTTGGTGGTGGAAGTAGGTTTTTGAGCTTGGTACAAGCTTTTGGGGACGGGATCTTGGATCCCGAGGTATTATTTATCGTTTGGGTGGAAGATTCGGTATGCTATTAATGAATGAAGGCTTCAAGGCTAGGGACGGGTGCAATCCCGACCGTGATCATTACCATCATGGCTGGGACGAAGTGAGCAGAAAATCAGGGGCTACGGACGGGCCATCCCGCTCGGGATCAGTGTCTTCCCGACCGGGACCAAGCCTTACCGACCGTGATGGTTATGTCATGACCGGGAAGGGTTTCAGCATCCTCCTTCGCCTTCTTTTCTTCATTTAAGCCCCACCCCACCACTTTATACCCCTACCCAACCTCCCTACTCACCTTTGCCGCTATCATTTCATCCCTACACTTTAATTATACACCTTCGTCTCATATTCTCATCAGTATACACCGAGTTTCCCCTTATATTCCACCCCCAATTCATGACTCTCTTTTCTTTTCCGTCTCTTATTTGCCAGTCTTTCTTTGTATGTTCCCCTTCCTTTTATGCATTTGGTGTCATGGCGGACCTCGACGCCTTTGTGGTTATTGCTCCCGATTCTCGATGACGTGACTACATCGAGAATCCATTGAAAATGCAAATTGTCAAGTTCTTTTCACTTTTTCATTACTTTTTATTTCCTTTTTGGTCGAATTTAGTCGAAATTGGGCGAAATCAGGGCTAGGTGACTTGATTACACCTAGCCCTCCCCTCCCATTTCCTTTTATTTTCTGCTTTTTATTTCTCCCCCCATCCATATCTTTTCTCGTCTCGGCCCTAGGTGACTTGATTACACCTAGGCACGACAAATTCTACCCTTTCTTCACTTTCATTCTTGATTTTTAGTTTTAGGGTTTTTCTATAGAGTACCCCTCAACTATTGGCTTTTCCAAGTGGTACCCCCGCCTTTTTCGAATTACAAGGTGTACCCCTAAACTTTACTTATCAGTCCATATCATAACCCTAAATTTTACTTATCAGTCCATATTATAACCAAAGTGATAAGTATATTACAATTTTTTTTGTAAATGAATAATTAACCTATTACTCAATCCAATTTAATGCTCCAAACCACCTCTCTTTCTTTACCATTCACCAAGCCACTAAATGTTCACCACAACGCACCTCTGTGGTCGGTCAACGTCAACCTCTTTACCTCACTCTTTTAAATCCTTCAACCTCAATTCCTTCATCACACCTATGTCGTAGTGTAGTGGAATGAAGTTTTTCGAGTAAAGGATGCAAATTGAAGAAATATATCATGGTTGATGAAAGTCAATTAGGGAATAATCACTATTTACATCATCAATTGAGAAATTTTCGTCGGAAAATCAAAATTTTGGTTACTATATAGAGTAATTTTCAAAGTTTAGGGGTACACCATGTAATTTGAAAAAGGCGGGGGTACCACTTGGAAAAGCCGATAGTTGAGGGGTACCCCATAGAAAAACCCTTAGTTTTATTTTCCCTTTTTCTCTTCTATTTAGTGTCTCCACACACTACCGATCGAGCATGAGGACATTGCTCGGTTTAAGTGTGGGGGAGCGTTATCTTAGTTTAGTTTAGCTTTATTTTCTTAGTTTTTCGAAAAAAATATTCAAAACTTCTAAAAATTTGTAAAATTTCATAAAAACCAAAAAGATTTTCTTTTGTGTCTTTGTGTCGTATATTTGTTGTTTTTTGTGTGTTTTGCCTCCCGATTTCCTTGTAGGTTGCTTGATCGCCGCAAGTTTCAGAAAGCTCTTAACATCCGATAATATCCTTCTATCTCTTTCTTTTTTTTCCCTTTTTGGTGTTTGGAGGAGAATTTGTGATGGTGTGTGCTCGGGTGGAGCTTTTTGGTGTGGATTGATGTGGTTTCTTGCTTGGAAGTTTCGGGGTGGTATTTGTTTACCTTTTTGTGTGTGTTTGTTTTCTTTTGTTTATCTCATTTTAATTCATCTTTGTTGTGTCTTGTATATGTTTACTTTCCCTTTCTAGTGATATAAATCAATTTTTGGACTTTAGTCTAGTAGAATGACTTTAAATCAATAGTTTCGTTGGTCCTTTACCTTGAGTCCACCTAATCTACTAGGGCTTTACTGGGAGATTTGCATTTTGACCACCTTGACCACCCAAGAAATGAAAAGGCCTTGGTTGCCGAGTCCGGTTCTCTTAGGTGACCATGCTCGAAATTGTTTGATTAGTCCAAGTTTCCAGCTTTTTGTGGGTTTGAAGGGAAAGCGCGCCCAACTCACGGATTCCCCTACCGTCTACACATATTCCACAAATAAATTACATTTTATCGAGGTTTCTATACTTGGTTGTGATTATTGTCTAAAATACAAAATTTGGCCAAAAGGGAAAACCAAGAAAGAAAAGAAAGAAGAAAAAGAAAAGGCACAACAAATCAAAAACTAAATAGAAAAGAAGAAAAAGAAATGGCAAAAGACAAATCAAAAGCAAAATATGAAAGAAGAAAAATGCCAAGAAAATCATTTCACAAAAAAATCTTACCCCTAAAAAATAAGCCTTATACCGATTGTTATCAAGAAGAGCCTACCAAAGGACCGAGTCCCTAGGAAGGATGATAGCGGTAATGGTCGGTATTCCCTCATTTTGTAACCATTACCACCTTTTTACTTGGACTAGTTAGGCTATTTTTGAGCTTGGGACGACCCTCTTGGATTATCGCTAAAGGAGGCGGAGTTTCACTTTACCTACAGTGTCGACTAACTCCGTGGTTCATCCTTTTTCCATCCCGCCTATCGTCCCGTAGTACGTTCTTAAAAGGTTAGGAGGACCTAGATAAGTTACCAACGTTTTTATTTCTTTGTTGTCATACTATTAGGATTTTGTCTATTTCGATTTGTATTATTAGCTTGGGAACGTTGTCACTTGCCTTGAGTACTTAACCGGTGTTTCTTTCACCGCTTTGTTGAGGGAGGCGGTATTTGTTTCTTCTTGGATGCAACTGTTTGTTTGTTTGTTTATGTGTTTCCGTGTTCGGTTGTATCCACAAATTTGTTGCAAGACCTCACTTGCCTTGCGGAGAGCACTTTTCCTCTAAGTTTTCTCGCGCGAGTTGAAAGGGCATAGGGTGTGCTAATACCCGCTCGGTTAGTAGTCTAGTTTCTTTTAGTTAGTAGTTAGTTCGTGCTTACTCGAGGGTGAGAAAGGGTTAAGTGTGGGGGAGTTGATAAGTGTGTATTGTAGTATTTATTTCACGTGTTTGGTTATGCTTCCTTTTGTGAAATCGCTCTTTAGAGCGGTTTCGAGGCTACTTACGCTTCTTCTAGCTTGTTTTAGGTTTCTAATGCTCATCATGG
The DNA here is from genome assembly GCA_958450325.1 of Agrostemma githago. Lineage (NCBI taxonomy): Eukaryota > Viridiplantae > Streptophyta > Magnoliopsida > Caryophyllales > Caryophyllaceae > Agrostemma > Agrostemma githago. The sequence goes on along the minus strand of OY288252.1, from coordinate 25,633,990 downwards.
AGAAAAAGAATGATTCCGTCTCGTTTCTGATGCATATGGAGCCAATGAAGAGAAGCAACGATGATTCGGTTACTTAGACTCGATCCCGAGTCCCTTGGAGCCCATTTGAAGATATCCCGAGCACCGAGCATCGATAAGAAGCCTAGGAAGAGAAAATGAGGACCCATCACTACCGGGATGTGAAGACGAGAAGAAACGAGCCACTGGGGGGCCTTCCGGGCCGGGACCACCACCTTCCCGGTCGGGAAGGGCCCTGCTCGCACTCCGCTTCATTCTTTTCATTCCCCTCACTTATGGAACCCTATATATACCTTCCTCTTGTAGTTTTTTAAGCACACTACCTTATATGAAACCCTAGATAGAGAACTCATTTCATTAGCTTAGTTCCTCCTTAATCTTTTGTTAATCTTAGTAATTACTCTTGTATTATTGGATTTCTTGAGGAATCTACCAATCTTGACAACATTGGTGGAGGTTTTGGGTTTTTGTTATATACAAGTTTCAATCTTTTCCATTCATCTTGTAGTTGGTATAATCCTTCTTCTCTCTTTTCCTTTAATCATTCATTGTTAGTAAACTTTTAATCTTTATCTTTTATTTATTGTTCATCCTTGTTGTTCTTCATTATGAATGTTCTTGTTCTTATGATGATTTCCTTTGTTCATGTTAGTTTTAGTTTAGCCATGAGTGAGTAGACTCATTGTGGGGTTAGTAGGGGGATTAGGTGTTGAATATGGGTGATTAGGGTTTATTGTGGGTAAAGGTTGAATCTTTGTTGTTAGTCTCTTGTTAAGCATGCCATGTGTTTGATGAAATGTTTGTTAGGGTAGTAGTGGCCAATACTACTCTTGCTAGTTTCCTCCTTGTTGTATGTTTGATTGGTGGTTGAATTCTCTTATTTTGGGTAACATCTTGCTTGAGTTTTCGGGTTTGTTCTTGACGCGAGAGCGCAGACTTACCTTAGTGACTAGGTGAAACCTACACCCTCGATTTCCCAACTAGCCTAATGCGCCTAATGCGCCTATGAACCCGACCTAACCCTACTCTCCCCCTATTTGATTTCTTCATCATCTTTGTCATTGTTCTTCTTGTTTGTTGCTTGAATTTAGCTTTAGTTGAATCATTTAGTTCATGTTATCCTTAGTTTATTCATAGTCATAGCTTTATTCTCTTTTCATTATCTTAGTTTGTTTATCCTTGTTTGTTAGCCTAGTGATTGTGTTAGTAATCAATTCTCTATAGTTATCCCCCATTGTGACCTAGTCTAGTCCTTAGGTAACCTTAGTCTAAACCATTTTTCCGTCCCCATGGATCGACCCGACTCACCCTAGCTACTTGTTAGGATTATTTGGTTTATTTGGTGTCGGGATTCACGACAAATTCCACCATCACTACTCGACCGACCACCTTACCCCACTTGACAACTCCATTTTGCTCGACGAGGCCTATTTTTCTAATTGGATTTTCCATGTTCCCCACCATCGCCCCGTCTAAATTAGTTGTGGACGTGCCTTAATTTTACCCAACACGCACCGCACCACCATCTTCATTCACCACAATTGGGACCTCCCTTTAGGCCCTGTTGAGTATAGATTGACAAAAAACGAGTCGGGAGGAAGGGGAGTCTGGGAGTACGCTCATTATACACTCCCCGAGGATCGTACGATCTATGATCTCTTTGAGATTGAGCCAGATAATGCCCTCCGCTGAGTGACAGTCTAGAAGAATTTTGTCCCCAGGCATCATCGGAGAGTATGTCGTACTTCTTTGGGTCTCTTAGTGCTTCATACATGTCTGATGATTATTCGATCTAGCCCATCTCCCTGAGTCGGTAGCGGTGTCGTGGGTATTTGAGCGCGGGTCGGGTAGGTGTATCTATAGGAGTCTATAATTGCATGTATTGGGATGTGTCCAGTTCATATCCATTGTTATCATTGTTATTGTTATTCACTTTCTAACCAATCTTTGCAAGCTTGTTCCCTTGAAGGGTGTGGCCGTTTCGGCCTTGGTATTGCTCCCGGTCTATAGGCGATGGGATTACGCCATTGACCAATTTGAAAATATAAATCTTTTCATCTTTCTCAAAATTTTCCAATTTGTACGAAATACGGGCTAGGTGACGTGATTACACCTATGTCCATTTTTTGCCCTTTTCACTTATATTTTTTTCTTTTTAATTTTATTTTCATTTTCTTCCCCACTTGGCTAGGGTCTAGGTGACGTGATTACACGTAGTCCCGCCATTGTTTTTATTCTTTTTATTGTCATTTCCAAATAATTTGAAAAAAAAACATAAAAACATTCGAAAAATCCAAAAAATATTTTTCTTTTTTCGTCTTTTTTTATCTTTCCCCTACTTGTCCATTGAGGACAATGCACAGTTTTAGTGTGGGGGAGGGAGCTAATATCTTTTGTTTTTAAAAAATCTTTCCAAAAAAAACCGTAAAAATTTGAAAATTCTAAAAAAACCCAAAAAAAAAAAATTTCCTTATCTTATTTTCGTTATATTTCAGTGTACTTTGTATAGTTTTGTTCTCCACTCTTACATGATAACCACCACCTCAATAGCACAAGATGAGGAGATCATGGAAGCAATCCGCTAGGTAACTGTATTCCTCTTCGCTTTCCCTTTACTCTTGTATAGGAGTTACGTGGTTCCTATTTGGAGGCGCTCGAAGAGATGAGCTTTTTAGGAATTGTGGTTGATTACGTAATTGAATTTCTATGGAGAATGGAGTGCATGACTTTACTTGGGTTTTCCCTTATTTACTTTTTCTTTTTCTTGTGTCTTTTTTATTTTGTATAGTGTGTCTAGGATTAAAAATTTTCGAAAACCTGATTACAAGCTTATTGCGATAATTCACATTCCATTGTGGATACCCCATTTAGATTTTGGACCTTAATCTAGTAGAATGACTCTAAATCAATGAATATATTGATCGTTTAGCTTGAGTCCACCTTTTCTACTAAAGGTTTACTTCGAGGTTTGCATTTGACCACCTTGACCATCCATGGCCTTGGTTACCGCATCCTGATGATAGGATTTGCCGTGGATCCCCACCAACAAATAATAACCAACTAATCCTAACACGTAGATAGGGCAAGTCGGGTCGAGTCCACGGGGACGGTAAAGAGGGATTAAACCAAGTTTCACCCAAATACAAGACTAGGTCAACGAACTAAACTAAACTAGAACGATAAGAAGGGGATGAAACTATGACTAAGACTAAGGTCGGGATAACAACTAAAGGTTAAAGAATCTATCGAACTAGAGGAATCAAAAAAGGAGAGAGTAGGGTTAGGTCGGATTCATAAGTGTAGTAGGATAGTTGGGAGATCGAGGGTGTAGGTTTCACCTAGTTACTAAGGTTGGTCCGCGCTCTCGCATCAAAGCCAATGTCCACACTCTCGTGTCAAAGACAAAACCCGAATACTCATGCAAGATATTACCCAATACACAAGGATTCAACCACAAATCAATCACACAATGAGAAGAGGAAGACAAGCAAGAGAAGTATTTGCAACTACTACTCTAACAAGCAATTCAACAAACACATGGTGCTCTTAATATGTGACTAGTAACAAAGAATCCACCTCTACCCACAATCAAACCCTAATCATCAATAATCAACACTTAATCACCCTACTAACCCCACAACAAGTCTACTCACACATAATGTGTAATCCCCTAGAAATTCTAACGCAATACAGTGGCGGAAACACTTAGAGTTGAGATTAAAACACACTGACAAACTATATCTTATTAAAAGAAATGGTAAGTCAATACAAAGGCCTCTTTTTACAAAAGGGCTAAAAGTAAAATCTCTAAACGGGTTTATATAAATCCATAAATAAACATGAATGAAGAAAGAGTAGGATCCACGCTACTCGCTAGCTCACACCCAAAACCCAGCAGCAATTACCTGTCATGTTATAAACATAACAGCCACGTCAGTGGGGAGTAACTCGGACGTTCTCCCAGCCATATTATATCATATGGAAAATAATAGTATTATTATATCAAAATAATTAAAATGTAAAATATTAAATGATATAATAAAAATAAGCTTTCGGAGAAGTCTTAAAATATTGGAACAATAAAATCAGAACAAGTTTTCAGAAGAAAACTTCAAATATTTGCCAACCTGCAAACCAAAATGTATCGATAATAATAAAAATATTCAAAATGGCGTTATGGATAGGATTAGTGTCGACGGCTAGACTTTTACTAGGAGAATACTAAAAACTAGCTTCGAGAACCTAGTTCAAACAAATCAAACTTCGGTCTCTAACTAGGCTACTCAACTATAATAGAGCGGCGACTTATAAATGCGTGGGCCTAGTTTAAGACCATGCACACCCCTCCTGGGATTACCTGTCACCCAGTTCAACTTATGAGGGCGACTTACTGCGAGGCCTAAGCTTAAGGTCAAAATGTACACAACTCCTGGGATACCTATCACCCGGTTCAACAACCAATGTACCGATTCCTGATACACTAGCCTTATAGTTGATGGCAAAAACGTAAACCCCAGAATATATTACTCTAAACCTCACACTGGTCCATATTCCATAACTCCAAAACAAGCCATTATCGATATAAACAAGAGATATAATCATTATGAATAATATGAAGATAAAAGAAATAAAAATTTCATATTAAAAGGGAAATTTTCTATAAATAGAAACTTACTACTTTTAGAAACTTACTTAAAATAGAGATATTCTTATAGAAAATACGTAAGTTATTAAATTAGGTGAAATGTATAAAATAGCATTTCTAACGAAATTAACATTTTATTATTATCGTCGTTATCGTAACTTTAATATATTTCTAAATTCGTTACTCAAAACATAATTAAAATATAATAAGTCAATATATAGTATTTTGTAAATACTTAGGAAATCGAGTTAAAACTATAAATTTTAGAAAAGAGATGTTTTAAGAAAAACGATATAAAAATTAATTGAGTCAATGAACTTTATAATTGAAATGAAATTTACGAAGGTTTCAAATTAATTTTAACAGATAGTTTTTATTAATAAATAACATGGATTTTAATAAAAATAGTCAATCGGAAACAAATAGGAAATTATTAGTGAAAATAGTCTCGACTAAAAATATATTTAAAATAAAATCGACTATTTTCTAATTTATTAGAATAAATCGTAAAACGAAAATTAATTTATTAACAAGTATACAAATTTCGATTGAAATATGAAAATACGATTTTGAGTGAAAATTATAAATTAACGAAATATGACTAAAATATGAAATCGACATTATTTAGTTACTAGTGTCACGATAACCAACAAAATATTATAACGATCATTAATAATAAAATTACTAACGATTTACAAAAAGATATCGAAAACTCGTAAAATATTTATGGGGCATACGATTTAAAATTAATATAATTAGCAGTAATATATAGCTAAAATTTGAAAACCGGAGTTCAAATATTTACTACATACTACTACTCAAACATACGATATAAAATCGAGTAACGTCCTAAAGTTACCTTGAGCCGACAACCGAAACGAACACGTACTCGTCCTTCGCGATCAAACCAAGCTTCAAATCAATAGCAATGTCGTCTTTAAGCTCCAAGTTGTAGAGTCGTTAGTCTTCTAAGTAGGCTAATCACGAAAATCGAGTTGACAAAACAAAAGAATGAGACGAGTGTTGGACTCGGGTAACAAGACAACCCAAAAACGAGGAAAACTAAAATCAACACAAAAGAATTGGTATCAATCGATAATCAACCCGGAATAGGGAAACGTAGAGACAAGGACTGGAAAAGACGTAAGGTAAGGAAATTGTTATGACAAAAAGGGAAACATGAAGGCCGGGCTTAATCGAGTTGACAAATACGATCGAACAAGAGCAGTAGCAACAGAAATGAGAAGAAGGACCGAGATTGAAATCAAGAATAAGGAAATGAGCAAGTAGCAAGACGAGATTGAAATGACATAAGCAGCAAAATGACATCAAATAAATTGCATTCTGTATCAAGCAACACGCTGTAGAAGCCGGACAGCAGCAGCCAGAGGGACCAGACCACTATACGAATGAAACCGACAACCCGAGCTGCAATAATATGAGCATTACAGCTACAGGAGAAGCAACAACAGCACACGATACAGAAACGAGTAAAAGAATGGCACGAACAGGCAAGAAATAGAGAAGAAGAAAGGGGAAAACGGAAGTAGCAGCCGCAGCACAAAACAACAGTAAACAAGACCGATTCCACGACAAAAAGTGACGAAACAGGAGCAGCAATGGTTTAGATCAGACGATAGAGGGCAAAAAGACAGTAGCAGATGCAGAACAGACGAGTGACAGTACAACCGCATCAGCAACAGTAGAACGCAGACACAAACATCGGACAGAAGATGAATAAACGAACAGGGGAGAAAGAAGAACGACAACATAGATCGACAATCCGAAAATGGAGTAGTTTGAAGCAACAAGGACGAAGAAGAAGAAGAAGAAGAAACAACAAGGAAACGCAAAGACGATAAACAGAGGAAAACAGAGGAAACGCAGCAAACGAACAGCATCAACAGCGACGCACAATAGCAGCAACGAGAATTAGAAAATGCAGGGGAAGAAGAAACAAGAAAGGAAGGAGAAGAAGACGAGGAGGAGGAAAAAACAGAACAGCAGCAAGCAACGCAGCAGTAGCAGCAACGCAGCAAAAGAAATCAGAAGAAGAAGACTACCTCGACCAAATCAGGAGACAAAAGAGAAAAACGGAGGCATGAAACAACAGCAGCAGCAGGTCGAGTAGCAAAAGCAGCGTGCAAACCAAAGAGTTGTAGACGAAGAACAAGGCAAAGCATCGGCAAAAGCAGCGGACAAAACGAAGACGAAAAAGAAGTTAAATGGAATAGAAGATGAGCGGTGATGGAGGCTGAAATAAGTGTGATTAAATAAAAGAAAGGAAGAGGAGAAGAATGAGAAGGAGAAGGAGAGGAAAACTAAAAGAATGAGGGAATGAAGGAGTATGAAGCGGTGGGAAAGAGGAAGGGGGCTGCACACGTGAAAGCTAGTGGGAAAACAAAGAGATAATGGGAGGTGAGTGTTTTAAACAAGTGGGTTAAATTAACTCACAATAAATGTGTACGGATTCCAAGACAATAGTATACATTGTATACGGGTTTAATTAAATGAAGCGGGTAGGAAATGAATTCAGTAATGATAAGTTGACGGACCCACGAAATCGAATTAAAAACGAGTTAATAAAATTAACAAATAATTGGACCGACTAATAAAATGACTAAATAACGTATTCGAGACGAAAACGAAATTGATAGAAAATAATCAAACGATGAAAATATATTTCCCGATATGTAGTAAATTTTCGATAAAGTGATTTAAATTGATTTCTCGAGAAAAAGTAATAAATATTTTGACGAAAAATAAAATAAATGAGCTTCGAGCCCGAAAATAGAAATTCGAGCATACATAAAAATAAATAAAAATAATTTAGAATTTAAATTGTCGACATAGACTTCCGATAAGAATTAAATTAAATGTATAAAGTAATTCGAAATATAAATGAAAATATGTTTTAAATATAAGAGTTTCCGAGACAAATAGATTTTTAGAAGTATGAATCGATTAAACGATAAATTCGTTTTATAATAATTTTAACAATTACGAGTTAAATCGTAAAAATATAAATATGAACATAATTTTAATTTAATTTAATTTATAAAAATCAGGGGTGTTACATAATGAAACTAATCCTAACCATAACAAGAGAAATCAACACAAACAACAAAACATTCATAATGAAACTAGCAAGAACAAGAACAATAATAAAAGAATAAAACTTGAAAGATTAAACAAGGATTAAGAGTAAAGTGAATAAGAAGATTATACCTACTAAAAAGAGGAGGAAAGATTGAAACTTACATTAATAAGAAAACCCCAAAACAATCTCCCAAGGTTGTCAATCTTGGTTGAATCTTGAAGAATTCCCTTAATAAAAGGATTAAACTAAGATTAAAGATTAACTAAAGACTAATCTACACTAATCTAGGCTAATTTAGGCTAAAGTATGCTAGGGTTTAGTGGGTAAGGTCTAACCTAACATAAGATTACAAGAGGGGGGTATTTATAGGGTTGTAAGAATAAGGGGAATGAAGTGACAAAGTGCGAGGAGAAACAGGGGGCTCACGGCCATGATGAGGGGGCTCACGGCCATGAGGCACCCCCGTCATGGCCATGATGGTCATGTGTCAGGGCCATGACGCCCTGCTGTGGCTTGCTTCGTCTCTTCTTTGCTTCCCAACTCACTACACGGCTATGTAGGCTTCTGACACGGCCATGTAGGCCCCTACTTGCTCCTCCTAGGCTTCTTATCGACTCTCGGTGCTCGGGAATGGGCTCCAAGGGACTCGGGACCGAGTCTAAGCCACCGAATCATCGTCGCTTCTCTTCATTGGCTCCATATGTATCGGAAACGAAACGGAATCGCTCCACTTCTCCAGGATTGGTCTTAGGAACCTAAAATGAACTAGAAGAAGCGTAAGTAGGCTAGAAACCGCTCCAAAGAGCGATTCCAACAAGAAAAACCGGGACCAAACACAACAAATAAGCACTATAAGACACACTTATCACCTCCCCCACACTTAACCCTTACTCGCCCTCGAGTAAGCACGAACTAACTAATAACTAAAAGAAACTAGACTACTAACCGAGCGGGTATTAGCGCACCCTACGCCCTTTCAACTCACGCGAGTGCACTTAGAGGAAAAGTGCTCTCCGCAAGGCAAGTGAGGTCTTGTGACAAAACTGTGGATGCAACCGGACACAAAAACACACGAACAAACACACAAACACCAAACGGTTGCATCCAAGAAGAAACAAATACCGCTTCCCTCAACAAAGCGGTGAAAGAGACACCGGTTAAGGACTCAAGGCAAGTGACAACGTTCCCAAGCTAGCAATACAAACCCCAATGGACAAAACCCTAATAGTATGACGACAAAGCAATGAAAACGTTGGTAACTTACCTAGGTTCCGCCTAACCTTCTAAGAACGTACCACGGGACGATAGGCGTGATGGAAAAAGGATGAACCACGGTGTTAGTCGACACTGTAGGTAAGTGAAACCCCGCCCCCTTTAGCGATAAGCCAAGAGGGTTGTCCCATTCTCAAAACCGCCTAACTAGTCCTAGTAAAAAGGTGGATAAGGTTGCAAAATGAGGGAAGACCGATCACTACCGCTATCATCCTTCCTAGGGACTCGGTCCTTTGGTAGGCTCTTTACGGTAACGATCGGAGAAAGGCTTATTTTTGAGAGGGTGAGAATATTTTTGTGAGACGGTTTTCTTTTGGCATTTTTCTTTTTCATTTGGCTTTTGAGTTGCTATGTCATTTCTTTTTCTTCTTTTGTATTTTCTTTATGACTTTTTGCCTTTTCTTTTTCTTCATTCTTTTCTTTCTTTCATTTTCTTTCTTTTTATTTGTTTGTCTTTTTGGCTAGATTTGAGTTGTAGGCATTTCTTTTTGCAACTAAGAAAGAGATTTCAACAATTTGTAACTTTATTTTGTGTTCGAAGAGGGAGGGAATGATACGAAAATAAAAGTATCTAATTAGTCGTTTAGGAAATTATTAATATTGATATTCTTTGTTTAGTCGTTTTCCTTATTTACAAATATAAGTATCTAATTAGTTTATTTTCTAGTGATATTTAGAAGTTATATTAGGCTAGAGTATAACTTCCATATTTAGAATTAGTTTTATTTTAGTAGTATAAATAAGCGATTAAGGTTGTATTTTGAAAGACAGATGATTCGAGAAATAAAAACGCAGTTTTATTACATACAACAAGGTTCGTTGTATTCAGAAATCGATAAGGTACTTCGATTTTTCGAGTTAAGGCTGAATCGGCGTTCATCCTTACTCACCGATATCCGTGAGATCGGCATCTCATTAATATCACCTATCCATTCTATTCGTTTCGCTTCCGTTACGCATCATAAGTGGTATCAAAGCTACAACTCTTGAATTTGATTGAATCAAGACGGTCCAAGGGAGTGTCAAAGCCAAGTTATTGGTTGAATTTCTGGTTGCGATTGGAATTCAAAGGTTAAACTCGGGCGAGGTAGTTCGAGGGTTAATCGGTTTTAATTGTCTAGTGGTTCTTGTTGAGTTTCGATTTTTTTCAAAAAAAAATTAAAATAAAAAAAACTATTCTCGTGTACTGTTCACGGAGAGAGATAAAAAGGAAAAAATAATGTCGGGAATATTTTCGTTGGAAAATACAGACGAGGAAGATGTGGCTTTTGATCCAACATTACCACCGATTTTTGATGATTACGGAGATGAAGGAACCATTGTTATTGATGTTAAGGATCCGTGTTTTACACTTGATTATGGTTTTGGGTTCAATCTAACTTCTAAGCCAAATAAACACACGGTTGATCCTATTAGGTTTATTCAAGGTCAAGTTTGTTATTTGTACAACAATGCGGCTCGTGATAGGTTATCGCACTTGTGCACGGAGGGAGGTGGGGTTTATGGCACAAGAGGGTTCAAAGATCAAGAAGAAGAACCGAGAGTTGGAGTTTATTGCTAGTGGTTTTTGTTTACGATCCCGGCGAATAAAAGTTGCAAGAATTGAGGACAATTCTCTTCGAAGAGGGAGGGAATGATACGAAAATATTAGTATCTAATTAGTCGTTTAGGAAATTATTAATATTAATATTCTTTGTTTAGTCGTTTTCCTTATTTACAAATATAAGTATGTAATTAGTTTATTTTCTAGTGATATTTGAGAATTATATTAGGCTAGACTATAACTTCCATACTTAGAATTAGTTTTATTTTAGTAGTATAAATAAGGGATTAAGGTTGTATTTTGAAAGACAGATGATTCAAGAAATAAAAACGCAGTTTTATTAAATACAACAATGTTCGTTGTGTTCATAAATCGATAAGCTAATTCGATTTTTCGAGTTAAGGCTGAATCGGCGTTCATCCTTACTCACCGATATCCGTGAGATCGGCGTCTCATTAATATCACCTATCCGTTCTATTCGTTTCGCTTCCGTTACGCGTCATAAGTGGTATCAGAGCTACAACTCTTGATTTTGATTGAATGAAGACGGTCCAAGGGAGTGTCAAAGCCAAGTTATTGGTTGAATTTCTGGTTGATTGGAATTCAAAGGTTAAACTCGGGCGAGGTAGTTCGAGGGTTAATCGGTTTTGATTGTCTAGTGGTTCTTGTTGAGTTTCGATTTTTTTTTAAAAAAAATACAGTTCACGTGTACTGTTCACGGAGAGAGAAAAAAAGGAAAAAAAATGTTGGGAATATTTTCGTTGGAAAATATAGACGAGGAAAGTGTGGCTTTTGATCCAACATTGCCACCAATTTTTTATGATTACAGAGATGAAGAAACCATTGTTATTGATGTTAAGGAGCCGTGTTTTATTACACTTGATTATGGTTTTGGGTTCAATCTAACTTCTAAACCAAATAAACACACGGTTGATCCTATTTGGTTTATTCAAGGTCAAGTTTGTTATTTGTACAACAATGCGGCTCGTGATAGGTTATCGCACTTGTGCACGGAGAGTGGTGGGGTGGATGGCACAAGAGGGTTCTAAGATCTAGAATAAGAACCGAGAGTTAGAGTTTATTGCTAGTTGTTTTTGTTTTCGATCCCGGCGGATCAAATTTGGAAGAATTGAGGACAATTCTCTTCGAAGAGGGAGGGAATGATACCAAAATAAAAGTATCTAACTAGTCGTTTAGGAAATTATTAATATTGATATTCTTTGTTTAGTCGTTTTACTTATTTATAAATATAAGTATCTAATTAGTTTATTTTCTAGTGATATTTAGGAATTATATTAGGCTAGAGTATAACTTCCATATTTAGAATTAGTTTTATTTTAGTAGTATAAATAAGGGATTAAAGTTGTATTTTGAAAGACAAATGATTCAAGAAATAAAAACACAGTTTTATTAAATACAACAAGGTTCGTTGTGTTCATAAATTGATAAGGTACTTCGATTTTTCGAGCTAAGGCTGAATCGGCGTTCATCCTTACTCACCGATATCCATGAGATCGGCGTCTCATTAATATCACCTATCCGTTCTATTCGTTTCGCTTCCGTTACGCATCGTAAGTAGTATCAGAGCTACAACTCTTGATTTTGATTGAATCAGGACGGTCCAAGGGAGTGTCAAAGCCAAGTTATTGGTTGAATTTCTGGTTGCGATTGGAATTTAAAGGTTAAACTCGGGCGAGGAAGTTTGAGGGTTAATCGGTTTTGATTGTCTAGTGGTTCTTGTTGAGTTTCGATTTTTTTCAAAAAATAATTAAAATAAAAAAAAACTGTTCACTAGTACTGTTCACGGAGAGAGATAAAAAGGGAAAAAAATGTCGGAAATATTTTCGTTCGAAAATACAGACGAGGAAAGTGTGGCTTTTGATCCAACATTGCCACCGATTTTTGATGATTACGGAGATGAAGGAACCATTGTTATTGATGTTAATGAGCCGTGTTTTACACTTGATTATGGTTTTGGGTTCAATCTAACTTCTAAGCCAAATAAACACACGGTTGATCCTATTAGGTTTATTCAAGGTCAAGTTTGTTATTTGTACAACAATGCGGCTCGTGATAGGTTATCGCACTTGTGCACGGAGGGAGGTGGGGTTTATGGCACAAGAGGGTTCAAAGATCAAGAAGAAGAACCGAGAGTTGGAGTTTATTGCTAGTGGTTTTTGTTTACGATCCCGGCGACTAAAAGTTGCAAGAATTGAGGACAATTCTCTTCGAAGAGGGAGGGAATGATACGAAAATATTAGTATCTAATTAGTCGTTTAGGAAATTATTAATATTAATATTCTTTGTTTAGTCGTTTTCCTTATTTACAAATATAAGTATCTAATTAGTTTATTTTCTAGTGATATTTGAGAATTATATTAGGCTAGACTATAACTTCCATACTTAGAATTAGTTTTATTTTAGTAGTATAAATAAGGGATTAAGGTTGTATTTTGAAAGACAGATGATTCAAGAAATAAAAACGCAGTTTTATTAAATACAACAATGTTCGTTGTGTTCATAAATCGATAAGCTAATTCGATTTTTCGAGTTAAGGCTGAATCGGCGTTCATCCTTACTCACCGATATCCGTGAGATCGGCGTCTCATTAATATCACCTATCCGTTCTATTCGTTTCGCTTCCGTTACGCGTCATAAGTGGTATCAGAGCTACAACTCTTGATTTTGATTGAATGAAGACGGTCCAAGGGAGTGTCAAAGCCAAGTTATTGGTTGAATTTCTGGTTGATTGGAATTCAAAGGTTAAACTCGGGCGAGGTAGTTCGAGGGTTAATCGGTTTTGATTGTCTAGTGGTTCTTGTTGAGTTTCGATTTTTTTTAAAAAAAAATACAGTTCACGTGTACTGTTCACGGAGAGAGAAAAAAAGGAAAAAAAATGTTGGGAATATTTTCGTTGGAAAATATAGACGAGGAAAGTGTGGCTTTTGATCCAACATTGCCACCAATTTTTTATGATTACAGAGATGAAGAAACCATTGTTATTGATGTTAAGGAGCCGTGTTTTATTACACTTGATTATGGTTTTGGGTTCAATCTAACTTCTAAACCAAATAAACACACGGTTGATCCTATTTGGTTTATTCAAGGTCAAGTTTGTTATTTGTACAACAATGCGGCTCGTGATAGGTTATCGCACTTGTGCACGGAGAGTGGTGGGGTGGATGGCACAAGAGGGTTCTAAGATCTAGAATAAGAACCGAGAGTTAGAGTTTATTGCTAGTTGTTTTTGTTTTCGATCCCGGCGGATCAAATTTGGAAGAATTGAGGACAATTCTCTTCGAAGAGGGAGGGAATGATACCAAAATAAAAGTATCTAACTAGTCGTTTAGGAAATTATTAATATTGATATTCTTTGTTTAGTCGTTTTACTTATTTATAAATATAAGTATCTAATTAGTTTATTTTCTAGTGATATTTAGGAATTATATTAGGCTAGAGTATAACTTCCATATTTAGAATTAGTTTTATTTTAGTAGTATAAATAAGGGATTAAAGTTGTATTTTGAAAGACAAATGATTCAAGAAATAAAAACACAGTTTTATTAAATACAACAAGGTTCGTTGTGTTCATAAATTGATAAGGTACTTCGATTTTTCGAGCTAAGGCTGAATCGGCGTTCATCCTTACTCACCGATATCCATGAGATCGGCGTCTCATTAATATCACCTATCCGTTCTATTCGTTTCGCTTCCGTTACGCATCGTAAGTAGTATCAGAGCTACAACTCTTGATTTTGATTGAATCAGGACGGTCCAAGGGAGTGTCAAAGCCAAGTTATTGGTTGAATTTCTGGTTGCGATTGGAATTTAAAGGTTAAACTCGGGCGAGGAAGTTTGAGGGTTAATCGGTTTTGATTGTCTAGTGGTTCTTGTTGAGTTTCGATTTTTTTCAAAAAATAATTAAAATAAAAAAAAACTGTTCACTAGTACTGTTCACGGAGAGAGATAAAAAGGGAAAAAAATGTCGGAAATATTTTCGTTCGAAAATACAGACGAGGAAAGTGTGGCTTTTGATCCAACATTGCCACCGATTTTTGATGATTACGGAGATGAAGGAACCATTGTTATTGATGTTAATGAGCCGTGTTTTACACTTGATTATGGTTTTGGGTTCAATCTAACTTCTAAGCCAAATAAACACACGGTTGATCCTATTAGGTTTATTCAAGGTCAAGTTTGTTATTTGTACAACAATGCGGCTCGTGATAGGTTATCGCACTTGTGCACGGAGGGAGGTGGGGTTTATGGCACAAGAGGGTTCAAAGATCAAGAAGAAGAACCGAGAGTTGGAGTTTATTGCTAGTGGTTTTTGTTTACGATCCCGGCGACTAAAAGTTGCAAGAATTGAGGACAATTCTCTTCGAAGAGGGAGGGAATGATACGAAAATATTAGTATCTAATTAGTCGTTTAGGAAATTATTAATATTAATATTCTTTGTTTAGTCGTTTTCCTTATTTACAAATATAAGTATCTAATTAGTTTATTTTCTAGTGATATTTGAGAATTATATTAGGCTAGACTATAACTTCCATACTTAGAATTAGTTTTATTTTAGTAGTATAAATAAGGGATTAAGGTTGTATTTTGAAAGACAGATGATTCAAGAAATAAAAACGCAGTTTTATTAAATACAACAATGTTCGTTGTGTTCATAAATCGATAAGCTAATTCGATTTTTCGAGTTAAGGCTGAATCGGCGTTCATCCTTACTCACCGATATCCGTGAGATCGGCGTCTCATTAATATCACCTATCCGTTCTATTCGTTTCGCTTCCGTTACGCGTCATAAGTGGTATCAGAGCTACAACTCTTGATTTTGATTGAATGAAGACGGTCCAAGGGAGTGTCAAAGCCAAGTTATTGGTTGAATTTCTGGTTGATTGGAATTCAAAGGTTAAACTCGGGCGACGTAGTTCGAGGGTTAATCGGTTTTGATTGTCTAGTGGTTCTTGTTGAGTTTCGATTTTTTTAAAAAAAAAATACAGTTCACGTGTACTGTTCACGGAGAGAGAAAAAAAGGAAAAAAAATGTTGGGAATATTTTCGTTGGAAAATATAGACGAGGAAAGTGTGGCTTTTGATCCAACATTGCCACCAATTTTTTATGATTACAGAGATGAAGAAACCATTGTTATTGATGTTAAGGAGCCGTGTTTTATTACACTTGATTATGGTTTTGGGTTCAATCTAACTTCTAAACCAAATAAACACACGGTTGATCCTATTTGGTTTATTCAAGGTCAAGTTTGTTATTTGTACAACAATGCGGCTCGTGATAGATTATCGCACTTGTGCACGGAGAGTGGTGGGGTGGATGGCACAAGAGGGTTCTAAGATCTAGAATAAGAACCGAGAGTTAGAGTTTATTGCTAGTTGTTTTTGTTTTCGATCCCGGCGGATCAAATTTGGAAGAATTGAGGACAATTCTCTTCGAAGAGGGAGGGAATGATACCAAAATAAAAGTATCTAACTAGTCGTTTAGGAAATTATTAATATTGATATTCTTTGTTTAGTCGTTTTCCTTATTTATAAATATAAGTATCTAATTAGTTTATTTTCTAGTGATATTTAGGAATTATATTAGGCTAGAGTATAACTTCCATATTTAGAATTAGTTTTATTTTAGTAGTATAAATAAGGGATTAAAGTTGTATTTTGAAAGACAAATGATTCAAGAAATAAAAACACAGTTTTATTAAATACAACAAGGTTCGTTGTGTTCATAAATTGATAAGGTACATCGATTTTTCGAGCTAAGGCTGAATCGGCGTTCATCCTTACTCACCGATATCCATGAGATCGGCGTCTCATTAATATCACCTATCCGTTCTATTCGTTTCGCTTCCGTTACGCATCGTAAGTAGTATCAGAGCTACAACTCTTGATTTTGATTGAATCAGGACGGTCCAAGGGAGTGTCAAAGCCAAGTTATTGGTTGAATTTCTGGTTGCGATTGGAATTTAAAGGTTAAACTCGGGCGAGGAAGTTTGAGGGTTAATCGGTTTTGATTGTCTAGTGGTTCTTGTTGAGTTTCGATTTTTTTCAAAAAATAATTAAAATAAAAAAAAACTGTTCACGAGTACTGTTCACGGAGAGAGATAAAAAGGAAAAAAAATGTCGGAAATATTTTCGTTGGAAAATACAGACGAGGAAAGTGTGGCTTTTGATCCAACATTGCCACCGATTTTTGATGATTACGGAGATGAAGGAACCATTGTTATTGATGTTAATGAGCCGTGTTTTACACTTGATTATGGTTTTGGGTTCAATCTAACTTCTAAGCCAAATAAACACACGGTTGATCCTATTAGGTTTATTCAAGGTCAAGTTTGTTATTTGTACAACAATGCGGCTCGTGATAGGTTATCGCACTTGTGCACGGAGGGAGGTGGGGTTTATGGCACAAGAGGGTTCAAAGATCAAGAAGAAGAACCGAGAGTTGGAGTTTATTGCTAGTGGTTTTTGTTTACGATCCCGGCGACTAAAAGTTGCAAGAATTGAGGACAATTCTCTTCGAAGAGGGAGGGAATGATACGAAAATATTAGTATCTAATTAGTCTTTTAGGAAATTATTAATATTAATATTCTTTGTTTAGTTGTTTTCCTTATTTACAAATATAAGTATCTAATTAGTTTATTTTCTAGTGATATTTGAGAATTATATTAGGCTAGACTATAACTTCCATACTTAGAATTAGTTTTATTTTAGTAGTATAAATAAGGGATTAAGGTTGTATTTTGAAAGACAGATGATTCAAGAAATAAAAACGCAGTTTTATTAAATACAACAATGTTCGTTGTGTTCATAAATCGATAAGCTAATTCGATTTTTCGAGTTAAGGCTGAATCGGCGTTCATCCTTACTCACCGATATCCGTGAGATCGGCGTCTCATTAATATCACCTATCCGTTCTATTCGTTTCGCTTCCGTTACGCGTCATAAGTGGTATCAGAGCTACAACTCTTGATTTTGATTGAATGAAGACGGTCCAAGGGAGTGTCAAAGCCAAGTTATTGGTTGAATTTCTGGTTGATTGGAATTCAAAGGTTAAACTCGGGCGACGTAGTTCGAGGGTTAATCGGTTTTGATTGTCTAGTGGTTCTTGTTGAGTTTCGATTTTTTTTTAAAAAAAATACAGTTCACGTGTACTGTTCACGGAGAGAGAAAAAAAGGAAAAAAAATGTTGGGAATATTTTCGTTGGAAAATATAGACGAGGAAAGTGTGGCTTTTGATCCAACATTGCCACCAATTTTTTATGATTACAGAGATGAAGAAACCATTGTTATTGATGTTAAGGAGCCGTGTTTTATTACACTTGATTATGGTTTTGGGTTCAATCTAACTTCTAAACCAAATAAACACACGGTTGATCCTATTTGGTTTATTCAAGGTCAAGTTTGTTATTTGTACAACAATGCGGCTCGTGATAGGTTATCGCACTTGTGCACGGAGAGTGGTGGGGTGGATGGCACAAGAGGGTTCTAAGATCTAGAATAAGAACCGAGAGTTAGAGTTTATTGCTAGTTGTTTTTGTTTTCGATCCCGGCGGATCAAATTTGGAAGAATTGAGGACAATTCTCTTCGAAGAGGGAGGGAATGATACCAAAATAAAAGTATCTAACTAGTCGTTTAGGAAATTATTAATATTGATATTCTTTGTTTAGTCGTTTTACTTATTTATAAATATAAGTATCTAATTAGTTTATTTTCTAGTGATATTTAGGAATTATATTAGGCTAGAGTATAACTTCCATATTTAGAATTAGTTTTATTTTAGTAGTATAAATAAGGGATTAAAGTTGTATTTTGAAAGACAAATGATTCAAGAAATAAAAACACAGTTTTATTAAATACAACAAGGTTCGTTGTGTTCATAAATTGATAAGGTACTTCGATTTTTCGAGCTAAGGCTGAATCGGCGTTCATCCTTACTCACCGATATCCATGAGATCGGCGTCTCATTAATATCACCTATCCGTTCTATTCGTTTCGCTTCCGTTACGCATCGTAAGTAGTATCAGAGCTACAACTCTTGATTTTGATTGAATCAGGACGGTCCAAGGGAGTGTCAAAGCCAAGTTATTGGTTGAATTTCTGGTTGCGATTGGAATTTAAAGGTTAAACTCGGGCGAGGAAGTTTGAGGGTTAATCGGTTTTGATTGTCTAGTGGTTCTTGTTGAGTTTCGATTTTTTTCAAAAAATAATTAAAATAAAAAAAAACTGTTCACGGGTACTGTTCACGGAGAGAGATAAAAAGGAAAAAAAATGTCGGAAATATTTTCGTTGGAAAATACAGACGAGGAAAGTGTGGCTTTTGATCCAACATTGCCACCGATTTTTGATGATTACGGAGATGAAGGAACCATTGTTATTGATGTTAATGAGCCGTGTTTTACACTTGATTATGGTTTTGGGTTCAATCTAACTTCTAAGCCAAATAAACACACGGTTGATCCTATTAGGTTTATTCAAGGTCAAGTTTGTTATTGGTACAACAATGCGGCTCGTGATAGGTTATCGTACTTGTGCACGGAGGGAGGTGGGGTTTATGGCACAATAGGGTTCAAAGATCAAGAAGAAGAACCGAGAGTTGGAGTTTATTGCTAGTGGTTTTTGTTTACGATCCCGGCGACTAAAAGTTGCAAGAATTGAGGACAATTCTCTTCGAAGAGGGAGGGAATGATACGAAAATATTAGTATCTAATTAGTCGTTTAGGAAATTATTAATATTAATATTCTTTGTTTAGTCGTTTTCCTTATTTACAAATATAAGTATCTAATTAGTTTATTTTCTAGTGATATTTGAGAATTATATTAGGCTAGACTATAACTTCCATACTTAGAATTAGTTTTATTTTAGTAGTATAAATAAGGGATTAAGGTTGTATTTTGAAAGACAGATGATTCAAGAAATAAAAACGCAGTTTTATTAAATACAACAATGTTCGTTGTGTTCATAAATCGATAAGCTAATTCGATTTTTCGAGTTAAGGCTGAATCGGCGTTCATCCTTACTCACCGATATCCGTGAGATCGGCGTCTCATTAATATCACCTATCCGTTCTATTCGTTTCGCTTCCGTTACGCGTCATAAGTGGTATCAGAGCTAGAACTCTTGATTTTGATTGAATGAAGACGGTCCAAGGGAGTGTCAAAGCCAAGTTATTGGTTGAATTTCTTGTTGATTGGAATTCAAAGGTTAAACTCGGGCGAGGTAGTTCGAGGGTTAATCGGTTTTGATTGTCTAGTGGATCTTGTTGAGTTCCGATTTTTTTCAAAAAATAATTAGAATAAAAAAAAACTGTTCACGAGTACTATTCACGGAGAGAGATAAAAAGGAAAAAAAATTTCGGAAATGTTTTCGTTGGAAAATACAGACGGGGAAAGTGTGGCTTTTGATCCAACATTGCCACCGATTTTTGATGATTACGGAGATGAAGGAACCATTGTTATTGATGTTAATGAGCCGTGTTTTACACTTGATTATGGTTTTGGGTTCAATCTAACTTCTAAGCCAAATAAACACACGGTTGATCCTATTAGGTTTATTCAAGGTCAAGTTTGTTATTTGTACAACAATGCGGCTCGTGATAGGTTATCGCAGTTGTGCACGGAGGGTGGTGGGGTGGATGGCACAAGAGGGTTCAAAGATCAAGAAGAAGAACCGAGAGTTGAAGATTTTTGCTAGTGGTTTTTGTTTACGATCCCGGCGAATCAAAGTTGCAAGAATTGAGGACAATTCTCTTCGAAGAGGGAGGGAATGATACGGAAATAAAAGTATATAATTAGTCGTTTAGGAAATTATTAATATTGATATTCTTTGTTTAGTCGTTTTCATTATTTACAAATATAAGTATCTAATTAGTTTATTTTATAGTGATATTTGAGAATTATATTAGGCTAGACTATAACTTCCATACTTAGAATTAGTTTTATTTTAGTAGTATAAATAAGGGATTAAGGTTGTATTTTGAAAGACAGATGATTCAAGAAATAAAAACGCAGTTTTATTACATACAACAAGGTTCGTTGTGTTCATAAATTGATAAGGTACTTCGATTTTTCGAGTTAAGGCTGAATCGGCGTTCATTCTTACTCACCGATATCCGTAAGATCGGCGTCTCATTAATATCACCTATCCATTCTACTCGTTTCGCTTCCGTTACGCATCATAAGTGGTATCAGAGCTACAACTCTTGAATTTGATTGAATCAAGACGGTCCAAGGGAGTGTCAAAGCCAAGTTATTGGTTGAATTTCTGGTTGCGATTGGAATTCAAAGGTTAAACTCGGGCGAGGTAGTTCGAGGGTTAATCGGTTTTGATTGTCTAGTGGTTCTTGTTGAGTTTCGATTTTTTTTTTAAAAAAATACTGTTCACGGAGAGTGAAAAAAAGGGAAAAAAAAATGTTGGGAATCTTTTCGTTGGAAAATACAGACGAGGAAAGTGTGCCTTTTTATCCAACATTGCCACCGATTTTTTATGATTACGGAGATGAAGGAACCATTGTTATTGATGTTAAGGAGCCGTGTTTTATTATACTTGATTATGGTTTTGAGTTCAATCTAACTAATAAGCCAAATAAACACACGGTTGATCCTATTAGGTTTATTCAAGGTCAAGTTTGTTATTTGTACAAGAATGCGGCTCGTGATAGGTTATCGCACTTGTGCACGGAAAGTGGTGGGGTGGATGGCACAAGAGGGTTCTAAGATCAAGAAGAAGAACCGAGAGTTGGAGTTTAATGCTAGTGGTTTTTGTTTTCGATCCCGGCAGATCAAAGTTGGAAGAATTGAGAACAATTCTCTTCGAAGAGGGAGGGAATGATACGAAAATAAATGTATCTAATTAGTCGTTTAGGAAATTATTAATATTGATATTCTTTGTTTAGTCGTTTTCCTTATTTACAAATATAAGTATCTAATTAGTTTATTTTCTAGTGATATTTAGGAATTATATTAGGCTAGAGTATAACTTCCATATTTAGAATTAGTTTTATTTTAGTAGTATAAATAAGGGATTAAGGTTGTATTTTGAAAGACAGATGATTCAAGAAATAAAAACGCAGTTTTATTAATTACAACAAGGTTCGTTGTATTCATAAATCGATAAGGTACTTTGATTTTTCGAGTTAAGGCTGAATCGGCGTTCATTCTTACTCACCGATATCCGTGAGATCCGCATCTCATTAATATCACCTATCCATTCTATTGTTTCGCTTCCGTTATGCATCATAAGTGGTATCAGAGCTACAACTCTTGAATTTGATTGAATCAAGACGGTCCAAGGGAGTGTCAAAGCCAAGTTATTGGTTGAATTTCTGGTTGCGATTGGAATTCAAAGGTTAAACTCGGGCGAGGTAGTTCGAGGGTTAATCGGTTTTGATTGTCTAGTGGTTCTTGTTGAGTTTCGATTTTTTTTTAAAAAAAAAATATTGTTCACGTGTACTGTTCACGGAGAGTGAAAAAAAGGGAAAAAAAAATGTTGGGAATATTTTCGTTGGAAAATACAGACGAGGAAAGTGTGCCTTCTTATCCAACATTGCCACCGATTTTTTATGATTACGGAGATGAAGGAACCATTGTTATTGATGTTAATGAGCCGTGTTTTACACTTGATTATGATTTTGGGTTCAATCTAACTTCTAAGCCAAATAAACACACGGTTGATCCTATTAGGTTTATTCAAGGTCAAGTTTGTTATTTGTACAACAATGCGGCTCGTGATAGGTTATCGCACTTGTGCACGGAGGGTGGTGGGGTGGATGGCACAAGAGGGTTCAAATATCAAGAAGAAGAACCGAGAGTTGAAGATTTTTGCTAGTGGTTTTTGTTTACGATCCCGGCGAATCAAAGTTGCAAGAATTGAGGACAATTTTCTTCGAAGAGGGAGGGAATGATACGGAAATAAAAGTATCTAATTAGTCGTTTAGGAAATTATTAATATTGATATTCTTTGTTTAGTCGTTTTCCTTATTTACAAATATAAGTATCTAATTAGTTTATTTTCTAGTGATATTTGAGAATTATATTAGGCTAGACTATAACTTCCATACTTAGAATTAGTTTTATTTTAGTAGTATAAATATGGGATTAAGGTTGTATTTTGAAAGACAGATGATTCAAGAAATAAAAACGCGGTTTTATTACATACAACAAGGTTCGTTGCGTTCACAAATTGATAAGGTACTTCGATTTTTCGAGTTAAGGCTGAATCGGCGTTCATCCTTACTCACCGATATCCGTAAGATCGGCGTCTCATTAATATCACCTATCCATTCTATTCGTTTCGCTTCCGTTACGCATCATAAGTGGTATCAGAGCTACAACTCTTGAATTTGATTGAATCAAGACGGTCCAAGGGAGTGTCAAAGCCAAGTTATTGGTTGAATTTCTGGTTGCGATTGGAATTCAAAGGTTAAACTCGGGCGAGGTAGTTCGAGGGTTAATCGGTTTTGATTGTCTAGTGGTTCTTGTTGAGTTTCGATTGTTTTCAAAAAAAAAATAAAAAATAAAATGTTCACGTGTACTGTTCACGGAGAGAGATAAAAAGGAAAAAATAATGTCGGGAATATTTTCTTTGGAAAATACAGACGAGGAAGATGTGGCTTTTGATCCAACATTGCCACCGATTTTTGATGATTACGGAGATGAAGGAACCATTGTTATTGATGTTAAGGAGCCGTGTTTTACACTTGATTATGGTTTTGGGTTCAATCTAACTTCTAAGCCAAATAAACACACGGTTGATCCTATTAGGTTTATTCAAGGTCAAGTTTGTTATTTGTACAACAATGCGGCTCGTGATAGGTTATCGCACTTGTGCACGGAGGGAGGTGGGGTTGATGGCACAAGTGGGTTCAAAGATCAAGAAGAAGAACCGAGAGTTGGAGTTTATTGCTAGTGGTTTTTGTTTACGATCCCGGCGAATAAAAGTTGCAAGAATTGAGGACAATTCTCTTCGAAGATGGAGGGAATGATACGAAAATATTAGTATCTAATTAGTCGTTTAGGAAATTATTAATATTAATATTCTTTGTTTAGTTCTTTTCCTTATTTACAAATGTAAGTATCTAATTAGTTTATTTTCTAGTGATATTTGAGAATTATATTAGACTAGACTATAACTTCCATACTTAGAATTAGTTTTATTTTAGTAGTATAAATAAGGGATTAAGGTTGTATTTTGAAAGACAGATGATTCAAGAAATAAAAACGCAGTTTTATTAAATACAACAATGTTCGTTGTGTTCATAAATCGATAAGCTAATTCGATCTTTCGAGTTAAGGCTGAATCGGCGTTCATCCTTACTCACCGATATCCGTGAGATCGGCCTCTCATTAATATCACCTATCTGTTCTATTCGTTTCGCTTCCGTTACACGTCATAAGTGGTATCAGAGATACAACTCTTGATTTTGATTGAATGAAGACGGTCCAAGGGAGTGTCAAAGCCAAGTTATTGGTTGAATTTCTGGTTGATTGGAATTCAAAGGTTAAACTCGGGCGAGGTAGTTCGAAGGTTAATCGGTTTTGATTGTCTAGTGGTTCTTGTTGAGTTTCGATTTTTTTTTAAAAAAAATACAGTTCACGTGTACTGTTCACGGAGAGAGAAAAAAAGGAAAAAAAAATGTTGGGAATATTTTCGTTAGAAAATATAGACGAGGAAAGTGTGGCTTTTGATCCAACATTGCCACCGATTTTTTATGATTACGGAGATGAAGAAACCATTGTTATTGATGTTAAGGAGCCGTGTTTTATTACACTTGATTATGGTTTTGGGTTCAATCTAACTTCTAAACCAAATAAACACACGGTTGATCCTATTTGGTTTATTCAAGGTCAAGTTTGTTATTTGTACAACAATGCGGCTCGTGATAGGTTATCGCACTTGTGCACGGAGAGTGGTGGGGTGGATGGCACAAGAGGGTTCTAAGATCTAGAATAAGAACCGAGAGTTGGAGTTTATTGCTAGTTGTTTTTGTTTTCGATCCCGGCGGATCAAAGTTGGAAGAATTGAGGACAATTCTCTTCGAAGAGGGAGGGAATGATACCAAAATAAAAGTATCTAATTAGTCGTTTAGGAAATTATTAATATTGATATTCTTTGTTTAGTCGTTTTCCTTATATACAAATATAAGTATCTAATTACTTTATTTTCTAGTGATATTTGAGAATTATATTAGGCTAGACTATAACTTCCATACTTAGAATTAGTTTTATTTTAGTAGTATAAATAAGGGATTAAGGTTGTATTTTGAAAGACAGATGATTCAAGAAATAAAAACGCAGTTTTATAAAATACAACAAGGTTCGTTGTATTCATAAATCGATAAGGTACTTCGATTTTTCGAGTTAAGGCTGAATCGGCGTTCATCCTTACTCACCGATATCCGTGAGATCGGCGTCTCATTAATATCACCTATCTGTTCTATTCGTTTCGCTTCCGTTACACGTCATAAGTGGTATCAGAGATACAACTCTTGATTTTGATTGAATGAAGACGGTCCAAGGGAGTGTCAAAGCCAAGTTATTGGTTGAATTTCTGGTTGATTGGAATTCAAAGGTTAAACTCGGGCGAGGTAGTTCGAGGGTTAATCGGTTTTGATTGTCTAGTGGTTCTTGTTGAGTTTCGATTTTTTTTTAAAAAAAATACAGTTCACGTGTACTGTTCACGGAGGGAGAAAAAAAGGAAAAAAAATGTTGGGAATATTTTCGTTAGAAAATATAGACGAGGAAAGTGTGGCTTTTGATCCAACATTGCCACCGATTTTTTTTGATTACGGAGATGAAGAAACCATTGTTATTGATGTTAAGGAGCCGTGTTTTATTACACTTGATTATGGTTTTGGGTTCAATCTAACTTCTAAACCAAATAAACACACGGTTGATCCTATTTGGTTTATTCAAGGTCAAGTTTGTTATTTGTACAACAATGCGGCTCGTGATAGGTTATCGCACTTGTGCACGGAGAGTGGTGGGGTGGATGGCACAAGAGGGTTCTAAGATCTAGAATAAGAACCGAGAGTTGGAGTTTATTGCTAGTTGTTTTTGTTTTCGATCCCGGCGGATCAAAGTTGGAAGAATTGAGGACAATTCTCTTCGAAGAGGGAGGGAATGATACCAAAATAAAAGTATCTAATTAGTCGTTTAGGAAATTATTAATATTGATATTCTTTGTTTAGTCGTTTTCCTTATATACAAATATAAGTATCTAATTACTTTATTTTCTAGTGATATTTGAGAATTATATTAGGCTAGACTATAACTTCCATACTTAGAATTAGTTTTATTTTAGTAGTATAAATAAGGGATTAAGGTTGTATTTTGAAAGACAGATGATTCAAGAAATAAAAACGCAGTTTTATAAAATACAACAAGGTTCGTTGTATTCATAAATCGATAAGGTACTTCGATTTTTCGAGTTAAGGCTGAATCGGCGTTCATCCTTACACACCGATATCCGTGAGATCGGCGTCTCATTAATATCACCTATCTGTTCTATTCGTTTCGCTTCCGTTACACGTCATAAGTGGTATCAGAGCTACAACTCCTGATTTTGATTGAATGAAGACGGTCCAAGGGAGTGTCAAAGCCAAGTTATTGGTTGAATTTCTGGTTGATTGGAATTCAAAGGTTAAACTCGGGCGAGGTAGTTGGAGGGTTAATCGGTTTTGATTGTCTAGTGGTTCTTGTTGAGTTTCGATTTTTTTTTAAAAAAAATACAGTTAACGTGTACTGTTCACGGAGAGAGAAAAAAAGGAAAAAAAATGTTGGGAATATTTTCGTTAGAAAATATAGACGAGGAAAGTGTGGCTTTTGATCCAACATTGCCACCGATTTTTTATGATTACGGAGATGAAGAAACCATTGTTATTGATGTTAAGGAGCCGTGTTTTATTACACTTGATTATGGTTTTGGGTTCAATCTAACTTCTAAACCAAATAAACACACGGTTGATCCTATTTGGTTTATTCAAGGTCAAGTTTGTTATTTGTACAACAATGCGGCTCGTGATAGGTTATCGCACTTGTGCACGGAGAGTGGTGGGGTGGATGGCACAAGAGGGTTCTAAGATCTAGAATAAGAACCGAGAGTTGGAGTTTATTGCTAGTTGTTTTTGTTTTCGATCCCGGCGGATCAAAGTTGGAAGAATTGAGGACAATTCTCTTCGAAGAGGGAGGGAATGATACCAAAATAAAAGTATCTAATTAGTCGTTTAGGAAATTATTAATATTGATATTCTTTGTTTAGTCGTTTTCCTTATATACAAATATAAGTATCTAATTACTTTATTTTCTAGTGATATTTGAGAATTATATTAGGCTAGACTATAACTTCCATACTTAGAATTAGTTTTATTTTAGTAGTATAAATAAGGGATTAAGGTTGTATTTTGAAAGACAGATGATTCAAGAAATAAAAACGCAGTTTTATAAAATACAACAAGGTTCGTTGTATTCATAAATCGATAAGGTACTTCGATTTTTCGAGTTAAGGCTGAATCGGCGTTCATCCTTACACACCGATATCCGTGAGATCGGCGTCTCATTAATATCACCAATCTGTTCTATTCGTTTCGCTTCCGTTACACGTCATAAGTGGTATCAGAGCTACAACTCCTGATTTTGATTGAATGAAGACGGTCCAAGGGAGTGTCAAAGCCAAGTTATTGGTTGAATTTCTGGTTGATTGGAATTCAAAGGTTAAACTCGGGCGAGGTAGTTCGAGGGTTAATCGGTTTTGATTGTCTAGTGGTTCTTGTTGAGTTTCGATTTTTTTAAAAAAAAAATACAGTTCACGTGTACTGTTCACGGAGAGAGAAAAAAAGGAAAAAAAAATGTTGGGAATATTTTCGTTAGAAAATATAGACGAGGAAAGTGTGGCTTTTGATCCAACATTGCCACCGATTTTTTATGATTACGGAGATGAAGAAACCATTGTTATTGATGTTAAGGAGCCGTGTTTTATTACACTTGATTATGGTTTTGGGTTCAATCTAACTTCTAAACCAAATAAACACACGGTTGATCCTATTTGGTTTATTCAAGGTCAAGTTTGTTATTTGTACAACAATGCGGCTCGTGATAGGTTATCGCACTTGTGCACGGAGAGTGGTGGGGTGGATGGCACAAGAGGGTTCTAAGATCTAGAATAAGAACCGAGAGTTGGAGTTTATTGCTAGTTGTTTTTGTTTTCGATCCCGACGGATCAAAGTTGGAAGAATTGAGGACAATTCTCTTCGAAGAGGGAGGGAATGATACCAAAATAAAAGTATCTAATTAGTCGTTTAGGAAATTATTAATATTGATATTCTTTGTTTAGTCGTTTTCCTTATATACAAATATAAGTATCTAATTACTTTATTTTCTAGTGATATTTGAGAATTATATTAGGCTAGACTATAACTTCCATACTTAGAATTAGTTTTATTTTAGTAGTATAAATAAGGGATTAAGGTTGTATTTTGAAAGACAGATGATTCAAGAAATAAAAACGCAGTTTTATAAAATACAACAAGGTTCGTTGTATTCATAAATCGATAAGGTACTTCGATTTTTCGAGTTAAGGCTGAATCGGCGTTCATCCTTACACACCGATATCCGTGAGATCGGCGTCTCATTAATATCACCTATCTGTTATATTCGTTTCGCTTCCGTTACACGTCATAAGTGGTATCAGAGCTACAACTCCTGATTTTGATTGAATGAAGACGGTCCAAGGGAGTGTCAAAGCCAAGTTATTGGTTGAATTTCTGGTTGATTGGAATTCAAAGGTTAAACTCGGGCGAGGTAGTTCGAGGGTTAATCGGTTTTGATTGTCTAGTGGTTCTTGTTGAGTTTCGATTTTTTTAAAAAAAAAATACAGTTCACGTGTACTGTTCACGGAGAGAGAAAAAAAGGAAAAAAAAATGTTGGGAATATTTTCGTTAGAAAATATAGACGAGGAAAGTGTGGCTTTTGATCCAACATTGCCACCGATTTTTTATGATTACGGAGATGAAGAAACCATTGTTATTGATGTTAAGGAGCCGTGTTTTATTACACTTGATTATGGTTTTGGGTTCAATCTAACTTCTAAACCAAATAAACACACGGTTGATCCTATTTGGTTTATTCAAGGTCAAGTTTGTTATTTGTACAACAATGCGGCTCGTGATAGGTTATCGCACTTGTGCACGGAGAGTGGTGGGGTGGATGGCACAAGAGGGTTCTAAGATCTAGAATAAGAACCGAGAGTTGGAGTTTATTGCTAGTTGTTTTTGTTTTCGATCCCGACGGATCAAAGTTGGAAGAATTGAGGACAATTCTCTTCGAAGAGGGAGGGAATGATACCAAAATAAAAGTATCTAATTAGTCGTTTAGGAAATTATTAATATTGATATTCTTTGTTTAGTCGTTTTCCTTATATACAAATATAAGTATCTAATTACTTTATTTTCTAGTGATATTTGAGAATTATATTAGGCTAGACTATAACTTCCATACTTAGAATTAGTTTTATTTTAGTAGTATAAATAAGGGATTAAGGTTGTATTTTGAAAGACAGATGATTCAAGAAATAAAAACGCAGTTTTATAAAATACAACAAGGTTCGTTGTATTCATAAATCGATAAGGTACTTCGATTTTTCGAGTTAAGGCTGAATCGGCGTTCATCCTTACTCACCGATATCCGTGAGATCGGCGTCTCATTAATATCACCTATCTGTTCTATTCGTTTCGCTTCCGTTACACGTCATAAGTGGTATCAGAGCTACAACTCCTGATTTTGATTGAATGAAGACGGTCCAAGGGAGTGTCAAAGCCAAGTTATTGGTTGAATTTCTGGTTGATTGGAATTCAAAGGTTAAACTCGGGCGAGGTAGTTCGAGGGTTAATCGGTTTTGATTGTCTAGTGGTTCTTGTTGAGTTTCGATTTTTTTTTAAAAAAAATACAGTTCACGTGTACTGTTCACGGAGAGAGAAAAAAAGGAAAAAAAAATATTGGGAATATTTTCGTTAGAAAATATAGACGAGGAAAGTGTGGCTTTTGATCCAACATTGCCACCGATTTTTTATGATTACGGAGATGAAGAAACCATTGTTATTGATGTTAAGGAGCCGTGTTTTATTACACTTGATTATGGTTTTGGGTTCAATCTAACTTCTAAACCAAATAAACACACGGTTGATCCTATTTGGTTTATTCAAGGTCAAGTTTGTTATTTGTACAACAATTCGGCTCGTGATAGGTTATCGCACTTGTGCACGGAGAGTGGTGGGGTGGATGGCACAAGAGGGTTCTAAGATCTAGAATAAGAACCGAGAGTTGGAGTTTATTGCTAGTTGTTTTTGTTTTCGATCCCGACGGATCAAAGTTGGAAGAATTGAGGACAATTCTCTTCGAAGAGGGAGGGAATGATACCAAAATAAAAGTATCTAATTAGTCGTTTAGGAAATTATTAATATTGATATTCTTTGTTTAGTCGTTTTCCTTATATACAAATATAAGTATCTAATTACTTTATTTTCTAGTGATATTTGAGAATTATATTAGGCTAGACTATAACTTCCATACTTAGAATTAGTTTTATTTTAGTAGTATAAATAAGGGATTAAGGTTGTATTTTGAAAGACAGATGATTCAAGAAATAAAAACGCAGTTTTATAAAATACAACAAGGTTCGTTGTATTCATAAATCGATAAGGTACTTCGATTTTTCGAGTTAAGGCTGAATCGGCGTTCATCCTTACTCACCGATATCCGTGAGATCGGCGTCTCATTAATATCACCTATCTGTTCTATTCGTTTCGCTTCCGTTACACGTCATAAGTGGTATCAGAGATACAACTCTTGATTTTGATTGAATGAAGACGGTCCAAGGGAGTGTCAAAGCCAAGTTATTGGTTGAATTTCTGGTTGATTGGAATTCAAAGGTTAAACTCGGGCGAGGTAGTTCGAGGGTTAATCGGTTTTGATTGTCTAGTGGTTCTTGTTGAGTTTCGATTTTTTTTTAAAAAAAATACAGTTCACGTGTACTGTTCACGGAGAGAGAAAAAAAGGAAAAAAAAATGTTGGGAATATTTTCGTTAGAAAATATAGACGAGGAAAGTGTGGCTTTTGATCCAACATTGCCACCGATTTTTTATGATTACGGAGATGAAGAAACCATTGTTATTGATGTTAAGGAGCCGTGTTTTATTACACTTGATTATGGTTTTGGGTTCAATCTAACTTCTAAACCAAATAAACACACGGTTGATCCTATTTGGTTTATTCAAGGTCAAGTTTGTTATTTGTACAACAATGCCGCTCGTGATAGGTTATCGCACTTGTGCACGGAGAGTGGTGGGGTGGATGGCACAAGAGGGTTCTATGATCTAGAATAAGAACCGAGAGTTGGAGTTTATTGCTAGTTGTTTTTGTTTTCGATCCCGACGGATCAAAGTTGGAAGAATTGAGGACAATTCTCATCGAAGAGGGAGGGAACGATACCAAAATAAAAGTATCTAATTAGTCGTTTAGGAAATTATTAATATTGATATTCTTTGTTTAGTCATTTTCCTTATATACAAATATAAGTATCTAATTACTTTATTTTCTAGTGATATTTGATAATTATATTAGGCTAGACTATAACTTCCATACTTAGAATTAGTTTTATTTTAGTAGTATAAATAAGGGATTAAGGTTGTATTTTGAAAGACAGATGATTCAAGAAATAAAAACGCAGTTTTATAAAATACAACAAGGTTCGTTGTATTCATAAATCGATAAGGTACTTCGATTTTTCGAGTTAAGGCTGAATCGGCGTTCATCCTTACTCACCGATATCCGTGAGATCGGCGTCTCATTAATATCACCTATCTGTTCTATTCGTTTCGCTTCCGTTACACGTCATAAGTGGTATCAGAGCTACAACTCTTGATTTTGATTGAATGAAGACGGTCCAAGGGAGTGTCAAAGCCAAGTTATTGGTTGAATTTCTGGTTGATTGGAATTCAAAGGTTAAACTCGGGCGAGGTAGTTCGAGGGTTAATCGGTTTTGATTGTCTAGTGGTTCTTGTTGAGTTTCGATTTTTTTTTAAAAAAAATACAGTTCACGTGTACTGTTCACGGAGAGAGAAAAAAAGGAAAAAAAAATGTTGGGAATATTTTCGTTAGAAAATATAGACGAGGAAAGTGTGGCTTTTGATCCAACATTGCCACCGATTTTTTATGATTACGGAGATGAAGAAACCATTGTTATTGATGTTAAGGAGCCGTGTTTTATTACACTTGATTATGGTTTTGGGTTCAATCTAACTTCTAAACCAAATAAACACACGGTTGATCCTATTTGGTTTATTCAAGGTCAAGTTTGTTATTTGTACAACAATGCGGCTCGTGATAGGTTATCACACTTGTGCACGGAGAGTGGTGGGGTGGATGGCACAAGAGGGTTCTAAGATCTAGAATAAGAACCGAGAGTTGGAGTTTATTGCTAGTTGTTTTTGTTTTCGATCCCGGCGGATCAAAGTTGGAAGAATTGAGGACAATTCTCTTCGAAGAGGGAGGGAATGATACCAAAATAAAAGTATCTAATTAGTCGTTTAGGAAATTATTAATATTGATATTCTTTGTTTAGTCGTTCTCCTTATTTATAAATATAGATATCAATTAGTTTATTTTCTAGTGATATTTAGGAATTATATTAGGCTAGAGTATAACTTCCATATTTAGAATTAGTTTTATTTTAGTAGTATAAATAAGGGATTAAGGTTGTATTTTGAAAGACAAATGATTCAAGAAATAAAAACGCAGTTTTATTAAATACAACAAGGTTCGTTGTGTTCATAAATTGATAAGGTACTTCGATTTTTCGAGCTAAGGCTGAATCGGCGTTCATCCTTACTCACCGATATCCGTGAGATCGGCGTCTCATTAATATCACCTATCCATTCTATTCGTTTCGCTTCCGTTACGCATCATAAGTGGTATCAGAACTACAACTCTTGATTTTGATTGAATCAAGACGGTCCAAGGGAGTGTCAAAGCCAAGTTATTGGTTGAATTTCTGGTTGCGATTGGAATTCAAAGGTTAAACTCGGGCGAGGTAGTTCGAGGGTTAATCGGTTTTGATTGTCTAGTGGTTCTTGTTGAGTTTTGATTTTTTTTAAAAAAAAATTAGAAAAAAAAAACTGTTCACTTGTACTGTTCACGGAGAGAGATAAAAAGGAAAAAAAGTGTCGGAGATATTTTCGTTGGAAAATACAGACGAGGAAAGTGTGGCTTTTGATCCAACATTGTCACCGATTTTTGATGATTACGGAGATGAAGGAACCATTGTTATTGATGTTAAGGAGCCGTGTTTTACACTTGATTATGGTTTTGGGTTCAATCTAACTTCTAAGCCAAATAAACACACGGTTGATCCTATTAGGTTTATTCAAGGTCAAGTTTGTTATTTGTGCAACAATGCGGCTCGTGATAGGTTATCGCACTTGTGCACGGAGAGTGGTGGGGTGGATGGCACAAGAGGGTTCTAGGATCTAGAAGAAGAACCGAGAGTTGGAGTTCATTGCTAGTTGTTTTTGTTTTCGATCCCGGCGGATTAAAGTTGGAAGAATTGAGGACAATTCTCTTCGAAGAGGGAGGGAATGATACGAAAATAAAAGTATCTAATTAGTCGTTTAGGAAATTATTAATATTGATATTCTTTGTTTAGTCGTTTTCCTTATATACAAATATAAGTATCTAATTACTTTATTTTCTAGTGATATTTGATAATTATATTAGGCTAGACTATAACTTCCATACTTAGAATTAGTTTTATTTTAGTAGTATAAATAAGTGATTAAGGTTGTATTTTGAAAGACAGATGATTCAAGAAATAAAAACGCAGTTTTATAAAATACAACAAGGTTCGTTGTATTCATAAATCGATAAGGTACTTCGATTTTTCGAGTTAAGGCTGAATCGGCGTTCATCCTTACTCACCGATATCCGTGAGATCGGCGTCTCATTAATATCACCTATCTGTTCTATTCGTTTCGCTTCCGTTACACGTCATAAGTGGTATCAGAGCTACAACTCTTGATTTTGATTGAATGAAGACGGTCCAAGGGAGTGTCAAAGCCAAGTTATTGGTTGAATTTCTGGTTGATTGGAATTCAAAGGTTAAACTCGGGCGAGGTAGTTCGAGGGTTAATCGGTTTTGATTGTCTAGTGGTTCTTGTTGAGTTTCGATTTTTTTTTAAAAAAAATACAGTTCACGTGTACTGTTCACGGAGAGAGAAAAAAAGGAAAAAAAAATGTTGGGAATATTTTCGTTAGAAAATATAGACGAGGAAAGTGTGGCTTTTGATCCAACATTGCCACCGATTTTTTATGATTACGGAGATGAAGAAACCATTGTTATTGATGTTAAGGAGCCGTGTTTTATTACACTTGATTATGGTTTTGGGTTCAATCTAACTTCTAAACCAAATAAACACACGGTTGATCCTATTTGGTTTATTCAAGGTCAAGTTTGTTATTTGTACAACAATGCGGCTCGTGATAGGTTATCACACTTGTGCACGGAGAGTGGTGGGGTGGATGGCACAAGAGGGTTCTAAGATCTAGAATAAGAACCGAGAGTTGGAGTTTATTGCTAGTTGTTTTTGTTTTCGATCCCGGCGGATCAAAGTTGGAAGAATTGAGGACAATTCTCTTCGAAGAGGGAGGGAATGATACCAAAATAAAAGTATCTAATTAGTCGTTTAGGAAATTATTAATATTGATATTCTTTGTTTAGTCGTTCTCCTTATTTATAAATATAGATATCAATTAGTTTATTTTCTAGTGATATTTAGGAATTATATTAGGCTAGAGTATAACTTCCATATTTAGAATTAGTTTTATTTTAGTAGTATAAATAAGGGATTAAGGTTGTATTTTGAAAGACAAATGATTCAAGAAATAAAAACGCAGTTTTATTAAATACAACAAGGTTCGTTGTGTTCATAAATTGATAAGGTACTTCGATTTTTCGAGCTAAGGCTGAATCGGCGTTCATCCTTACTCACCGATATCCGTGAGATCGGCGTCTCATTAATATCACCTATCCATTCTATTCGTTTCGCTTCCGTTACGCATCATAAGTGGTATCAGAACTACAACTCTTGATTTTGATTGAATCAAGACGGTCCAAGGGAGTGTCAAAGCCAAGTTATTGGTTGAATTTCTGGTTGCGATTGGAATTCAAAGGTTAAACTCGGGCGAGGTAGTTCGAGGGTTAATCGGTTTTGATTGTCTAGTGGTTCTTGTTGAGTTTTGATTTTTTTCAAAAAAAAATTAGAAAAAAAAAACTGTTCACTTGTACTGTTCACGGAGAGAGATAAAAAGGAAAAAAAGTGTCGGAGATATTTTCGTTGGAAAATACAGACGAGGAAAGTGTGGCTTTTGATCCAACATTGTCACCGATTTTTGATGATTACGGAGATGAAGGAACCATTGTTATTGATGTTAAGGAGCCGTGTTTTACACTTGATTATGGTTTTGGGTTCAATCTAACTTCTAAGCCAAATAAACACACGGTTGATCCTATTAGGTTTATTCAAGGTCAAGTTTGTTATTTGTGCAACAATGCGGCTCGTGATAGGTTATCGCACTTGTGCACGGAGAGTGGTGGGGTGGATGGCACAAGAGGGTTCTAGGATCTAGAAGAAGAACCGAGAGTTGGAGTTCATTGCTAGTTGTTTTTGTTTTCGATCCCGGCGGATTAAAGTTGGAAGAATTGAGGACAATTCTCTTCGAAGAGGGAGGGAATGATACGAAAATAAAAGTATCTAATTAGTCGTTTAGGAAATTATTAATATTGATATTCTTTGTTTAGTCGTTTTCCTTATATACAAATATAAGTATCTAATTACTTTATTTTCTAGTGATATTTGAGAATTATATTAGGCTAGACTATAACTTCCATACTTAGAATTAGTTTTATTTTAGTAGTATAAATAAGGGATTAAGGTTGTATTTTGAAAGACAGATGATTCAAGAAATAAAAACGCAGTTTTATAAAAATACAACAAGGTTCGTTGTATTCATAAATCGATAAGGTACTTCGATTTTTCGAGTTAAGGCTGAATCGGCGTTCATCCTTACTTACCGATATCCGTGAGTTCGGCGTCTCATTAATATCACCCATCCATTCTATTCGTTTTGCTTCCGTTACGCATCATAAGTGGTATTATAGCTACAACTCTTGAATTTGATTGAATCAAGACGGTCCAAGGGAGTGTCAAAGACAAGTTATTGGTTGAATTTCTGGTCGCGATTGGAATTCAAAGGTTATACTCGGGCGAGGTAGTTCGATGGTTAATCGATTTTGATTGTCTAGTGGTTCTTGTTGAGTTTCGATTTTTTTCAAAAGATATTGTAAGAAAAATACTGTTCACGTGTACTGTTCACGGGGAGAGAAAAAAAAGGAAAAAAAAATGTTGGGAATATTTTCGTTGGAAAATACAGACGAGGAAAGTGTGGCTTTTGATCCAACATTGCCACCATTTTTGGTGATTACAGAGATGAAGGAACCATTTTTATTGATGTTAAGGAGCCGTGTTTTACACTTGATTATGGTTTTGGGTTCAATCTAACTTCTAAGCCAAGTAAACACACGGTTGATCCTATTAGGTTTATTCAAGGTCAAGTTTGTTATTTGTACAACAATGCGGCTCGTGATAGGTTATCTCACTTGTGCACGGAGGGTGGTGGAGTAGATGGCACAAGAGGGTTCTAAGATCAAGAAGAAGAATCGAGAGTTGGAGTTTATTGCTAGTGGTTTTTGTTTTCGATCCCGGCGGATCACAGTTTCAAGAATTGAGGACAATTCTCTTCGAAGAGGGAGGGAATGATACGAAAATAAAAGTATCTAATTAATCGTTTAGGAAATTATTAATATTGATATTCTTTGTTTAGTCGTTTTCCTTATTTACAAATATAAGTATCTAATTAGTTTATTTTCTAGTGATATTTAGGAATTATATTAGGCTAGAGTATAACTTCCATACTTAGAATTAGTTTTATTTTAGTAGTATAAATAAGGGATTAAGGTTGTATTTTGAAAGACAGATGATTCAAGAAATAAAAACGCAGTTCTACGAGAAAAACTAAGAGAAGAAACTCTGGTTCTGCCAGTAAGGGGCATTCGACACCGAAGAATTCAGGGAAACCTAAGGGACCTGATGTTGATGCCAATGTTAGAACCCGACCTATGCACGAGATTAATGACATTCCGGGTCTGAATCTAGACGATGACAATGAAAGCCTTTTTCATTCTGAGGAAGAGGATGTTAATGGTATTTGGATCACCCAACGAGGGAAAAAGAAGACTTCAAACTCTGTATTGAATAAGTCAGAGACAGATATGATAACGATGATGATCCTATGCTACAATTCTCTGATGAGGACACTAAGGAAGAAGAGGACTTTTGGTCCACTGCAGTTTACTGCTACATACTTGGCGCAAACCCTCCATGGGAAGTAATTACAGGATACATTCAAAGAGTCTGGGGGAAACATGGAGTGGATAAAGTGTCGTTTCTACCTAATGGTATTTTCCTAGATAGATTCAAAGATATGAAAGTAAAGCAGACGGTTATTCAAGCAGGGTACCATATGTTTGATAATAAGCCTCTTATTGTTAAACCTTGGAAACCTGATATTGATCTCCTTAAGGAAGATATTAAATCTGTACCATCCTGGGTGCGCTTATATGACTTGCCTTTGAAGTACTGGGGAGCTTGTTTGCCTCAAATAGCAGGACTTGCGGGGAAGTTTATCAAAACTGACCCACTAACTGATGATAAAACACGACTTGGCTATGCTAGGGTACTTCTGGAGTTGACAGTGGGACAAAACTTTAGGGAGCACATCCAATTCAAGAATGCCAAAGGTGATATTATTACTGTCAAAGTGGAGTTCGAATGGAAACCAGTTCTATGCTTAAAGTGCAAGGCCATGGGACATGTAGCTGCAACATGTCGGAGAACTGATAAGTATACAAAACCAGTTCAGAAGAAGGTATGGATGCCGAAGATCGCTGCAAAACCAATAGTGAATGAACATCCTGGAAATGAGGATATAAGAGGGACATATGCTGATGCTGTATTGCGCACGAACAACCCTTCAACTCCTACTGTTGAAGTGATACCTGAGACCCCTCCAGATATTGGACTAGCAGCTCTAGAGACTGATATTAGTGACCAGATTCCAAAAAATCAAAATGATAATCGGGTTTTGGAATGTTAGAGGACTCAATACTGTAAATAAACAAAGAGAAGTTATGCGTTTCATTAAGAATAAAGGAGTAGGTCTTTTTGGCCTACTGGAAACAAAGATTAAACAGAATAATAGTCCTAGGATTGCGAATAAAATGCTAGATGGGTGGTGTGTTACCACTAATGGCCAGTATCATTCAGGAGGGAGAGTTTGGATCATCAGGCAACCTGCTCTGTTTGAGGTTCTCCCGATAGCTTATCATTCACAGTTCATCCATTGCAAGGTGACTAATAAGGTAAATGGAATTAGCTTTTTCTATACTGTCATATACGCTTTTAATGATGGTAATGATAGAAAAGAACTATGGCTCCACTTAGAGAACATTGCTGCTGAGATTGAGGGTTCGTGGGCATGGGGGGGTGATTTTAACACGGTAATATCACCGGAAGAAAGGTTAGGAGGTCACACGAAACAGGAAGATATGGATGATTTCATAAGGTGCTTGGGAAATTGTGGACTGGTGGATATTAGGGCATCTGGTGCCTGATATACATGGTCTAACAAACGAGAACCTGATGCTAGAAAATATAGTCGTTTGGACAGGTTTGTGATTAATGCTGATTGGTTGAGAGCTTTCCCTGACTGGGAGGCTCATTTTCACCCGGAAGGGTTCTTCGATCACACCCCATGTACGGTGCAAAACCCAAGCAATATTGAAGAGAGAAAGCCAAGCTTCAAGTATTTTAATATGTGGGGAAAGGCGCCCAATTTCCTGCAAACTGTCCAGTTTGTGTGGGAAAAACCTCACTCAGGGACCAAAATGTTTCGGGTTATAAAGAAACTAAAGGAGTTGAAACAAGGTCTTAAGGCTTTGAATCGTGATTGCTTCTCCGATGTGGAAGGAAGGGCTGCACAAAAGGATTATGAGTTGAAGGAAATTCAAAGGACAATACAACTTAATCCGATGTCAAAAGCCTTGATTGAACGTGAATTTGCCCTCAACTCTGAGGTTAAATTTTATAATCAGGCACGGGACAGTTTCTTAATGCAGAAAGCCAAGGCTCAATGGTTGGAAGAAGGTGATACAAACACACATTTTTTTCATCAGGCCATTGCTCAAAAACTGAACAGAAATAAAGTTTCCAAAATAAAGAATGTTGATGGATTGGAATGCACTGAATGGAGTACAATCCAAGGAGCGTTTTTATCCTTCTATAAGAAACTTCTTGGTGAAAGTACTCCTGTTTCTGATGTCAGGCCTGAGATTATTGCTATGGGTCCGTGTTGTTCGCAGATGCATAATGAAATCCTTTTGCAGCCGGTCTCCAAAGAGGAAGTGAAAAATGCTTTCTTTTCGATACCAAATGACAAAGCCCCGGGACCAGACGGTTATTCGAGTGGCTTCTTCAAGGACTCTTGGTCTATTATTGGGGACTATGTGAGTGAGGCTGTCATGCATTTTTTCACATCTGGAAAGCTTCTTAAACAGATTAATGCCACAAATGTGGTCCTTATCCCAAAATGTGATAGACCGGATTCTGTGACTCAATTTAGACCGATAGCTTGCTGTAATATGCTATACAAGGTCATTGCGAAGCTGATATGCAACCGGTTGGCTCGAGTTCTCCCTGATATTATACATCCCACGCAAACAACCTTTGTTCAAGGACGGTCGATAATTGAAAATGTCTTGATTTGCCAAGATCTTGTCCATATGTATTCCAGGAAACATGTTTCCCCCAGGTGCCTATATAAACTCGATTTGCCAAGATCTTGTCCATATGTATTCCAGGAAACATGTTTCCCCCAGGTGCCTATATAAACTCGATTTGCAAAAGGCCTATGATACGATTGAATGGAGCTTTGTGGATGGGATGCTAAGGGCATTATCCTTCCATTCACACTTCACCAGATTAATCATGCAATGTATTGAGTCTCCCACTTATACTCTGGTGCTTAATGAATCGAACTTTGGCTACTTTCCAGGTAAGCGGGGTTTGCGACAAGGGGACCCGTTATCGCCTTTGATATTCACAATATGTATGGAATACCTGAGTAGGACTATTCAGTATGCTACGGATAGATGGCCCTTCTCCTATCATCCAAAATGCAAACAACTAAAACTGACTCATCTTATGTTTGCGGATGATCTTCTTCTCTTCCGTAAAGGAAACTCTTCCTCCATTATGCTACTTATGAAGGCGTTTTCTACCTTTTCCAAATCTTTGGGACTTCATATGAATAAAGCTAAGTCTGAAGGCTACTATAATGGTGTGCCGGACGCTCTTAAGACGAATATCTATAATGTGACAGGTATAAGGGAAGGAAGTATGCCTTTCAAGTATCTTGGTTTACCCATTCAAGCTACCAAAATCAGTAGAGAACAGTGCTTGATCCTATCGGAAAAAATCATTCACAGGATCAGAAACTTAGGAGCCAAAAAGCTATCGTATGCGGGAAGAGTCACACTTATCAACTCTGTGCTCAATACGCTGCATAATTATTGGGCGAATATTTTCATCATCCCAAAGCATGTCATTAAAAGAATAGAAGCGGTTTCTAGGAATTTTCTTTGGGATGGATCGGCCGAATATAGAAAGACTCCACTTGTTGCGTGGGATAAAGTTACATTGCCGAAAAATGAAGGTGGCCTTGGTATCAAGGAAGCCTCACGATGGAATGTGGCAACAATTGGGAAGTTGGTGAATTGGATTTACACTCAGCGGGATAGCTTGTGGATCAAATGGGTTAATTCAGTCTATTTAAAAACGCAAGCTTGGCAGGATTATGTACCCTCGAATGACTCTCCTTGGAGTTGGAAAGCTGTTTGTCGAGTCAAAGAGAAGCTCATAAATGGATACACAAATGGAGCCTGGAACAACCTTACTAAAACGTACACTATCAAGGATGGCTACCGTTGGTTAAGACCCCCTGAACCTTCGCCGATTTGGAGTGATTTTGTCTGGAACAGGTGGAATGTTCCTAAACATTCTATCATCTCTTGGATTATCATGAATGATGGGTTAAATACTAAAGTAAAACTGCAGAATTATGGATACATCGAGAGCAATTTGTGCTGTCTTTGTCATCTTCAGCCTGAAACAGAGAGGCACCTCTTCTTCGATTGCTGTTACAGCAATCAGGTCTTGAATGCTGTCTCAATCGCTGCTGGGTCTCGCCTGTATCCGCAGCAAATCTTTATTGCTGGAACGGGATCTGTTATTGGCAGATTACGGTCAGCTCTCTTGGCTGCTTGTTACTATTTGATTTGGGTTCAACGTAATGCAGCTTTGCATGATGGAATGCTCCTCCGTCCAGAACGTATCGCGACTCAGGCTGCTGATTGTGCACGGAGTCGGATAAAGATTAATCCTAAGGATCCTCTAGGAGTTGATGATATTCGTTCTCTCCGATTGATAGGTTATAATGTTTGAGCTGAGATAGCTTGTATTTGGTATGTTGTTTGTGTCCTGATAAGCTACTGTTGTACATATGCTCTGTAAAGTCAATTCTGGTTGAATAAAATCTCACATTTCACCAAAAAAAAAAGCATTTTTATTAAATACAACAAGGTTCGTTGTATTCATAAATCGATAAGGTACTTCGATTTTTCGAGTTAAGGCTGAATCGGCGTTCATCCTTACTCACCGATATCCGTGAGATCGGCGTCTCATTAATATCACCTATCCATTCTATTCGTTTCGCTTTCGTTATGCATCATAAGTGGTATTAGAGCTACAACTCTTGATTTTGATTGAATCAAGACGATCCAAGGGAGTGTCAAAGACAAGTTATTGGTTGAATTTCTGGTCGCGATTGGAATTCAAAGGTTAAACTCGGGCGAGGTAGTTCGATGGTTAATCGATTTTGATTGTCTAGTGGTTCTTGTTGAGTTTCGATTTTTTTCAAAAGATATTGTCAGGAAAATACTGTTCACGTGTACTGTTCACGGAGAGAGAAAAAAAAGGAAAAACAAAAGTTGGGAATATTTTCGTTGGAAAATACAATCGAGGAAAGTGTGGCTTTTGATCCAACATTGCCACCATTTTTGATGATTATGGAGATGAAGGAACCATTGTTATTGATGTTAAGGAGCCGTGTTTTACACTTGATTATGGTTTTGGGTTCAATCTAACTTCTAAGCCAAATAAACACACGGTTGATCCTATTAGGTTTATTCAAGGTCAAGTTTATTTTTTGTACAACAATGCGGCTCGTGATAGGTTATCGCACTTGTGCACGGAGGGTGGTGGAGTAGATGGCACAAGAGGGTTCTAAGATCAAGAAGAAGAACCGAGAGTTGGAGTTTATTGCTAGTGGTTTTTGTTTTCGATCCCGG
The DNA here is from genome assembly GCA_958450325.1 of Agrostemma githago. Taxonomy (NCBI): domain Eukaryota; kingdom Viridiplantae; phylum Streptophyta; class Magnoliopsida; order Caryophyllales; family Caryophyllaceae; genus Agrostemma; species Agrostemma githago. Next base: position 25,591,828 of record OY288252.1, on the reverse strand, counting down.
TGGATCAAAGTTGCAAAAATTGAGGACAATTCTCTTCGAATAGAGAGGGAATGATACGAAAATAAAAGTATCTAATTAGTCGTTTAGGAAATTATTAATATTGATATTCTTTGTTTAGTCGCTTTCCTTATTTACAAATATAAGTATCTAATTAGTTTATTTTCTAGTCATATTTAGGAATTATATTAGGCTAGAGTATAACTTCCATACTTAGAATTAGTTTTATTTTAGTAGTATAAATAAGGGATTAAGGTTGTATTTTGAAAGACGGATGATTCAAGAAATAAAAACGCAGTTTGGTTAAATACAACAAGGTTCGTTGTATTCATAAATCGATAAGGTACTTCAATTTTTCGAGTTAAGGCTGAATCGGCGTTCATCCTTACTCACCGATATCCGTGAGATCGGCGTGTCATTAATATCACCTATCCATTCTATTCGTTTCGCTTCCGTTACGCATCATTAGTGGTATTAGAGCTACAACTGTTGATTTTGATTGAATCAAGACGGTCCAAGGGAGTGTCAAAGACAAGTTATTGGTTGAATTTCTGGTCGCGATTGGAATTCAAAGGTTAAACTCGGGCGAGGTAGTTCGATGGTTAATCGATTTTGATTGTCTAGTGGTTCTTGTTGAATTAAAAAAATACTGTTCACGTTTACTGTTCACGAAGAGAGAAAAAAAGGGAAAAAAATTTGCTGGGAATATTTTCGTTGGAAAATACAGACGAGAAAAGTGTGGCTTTTGATCCAACGTTGCCACCGATTTTTGATGATTACGGAGATGAAGGAACCATTATTATTGATGTTAAAGAGCCGTGTTTTACACTTGATTATGGTTTTGGGTTCAATCTAACTTCTAAGCCAAGTAAACACACGGTTGATCCTATTAGGTTTATACAAGGTCAAGTTTGTTATTTGTACAACAATGCGGCTCGTGATAGGTTATCGCACTTGTGCACGGAGTGTGGTGGGGTAGATGGCACAAGAAGGTTCTAAGATCAAGAAGAAGAACCGAGAGTTGGAGTTTATTGCTAGTGGTTTTTGTTTTCGATCCCGGCGGATCAAAGTTTCAAGAATTGAGGACAATTCTCTTCGAAGAGGGAGGGAATGATACGAAAATAAAAGTATCTAATTAGTCGTTTAGGAAATTATTAATATTGATATTCTTAGTTTAGTCGTTTTCCTTATTTACAAATATAAGTATCTAATTAGTTTTTTTTCTAGTGATATTTAGGAATTATATTAGGGTAGAGTATAACTTCCATACTTAGAATTACTTTTATTTTAGTAGTATAAATAAGGGATTAAGGTTGTATTTTGAAAGACAGATGATTCAAGAAATAAAAACGCAGTTTTATTAAATACAACAAGGTTCGTTGTGTTCATAAATCGATAAGGTACTTCGATTTTTCGAGTTAAGGCTGAATAGGCGTTCATCCTTACTCACCGATATCCGTGAGATCGGTTTCTCATTAATATCACCTATCCATTCTATTCGTTTCTCTTCCGTTACGCAGTATAAGTGGTATCAGAGCTACAACTCTTGATTTTGATTGAATCAAGACGGTCCAAGGGTGTGTCAAAGACAAGTTATTGGTTGAAATTCTGGTCGCGATTGGAATTCAAAGGTTAAACTCGGACGAGGTAGTTCGAGGGTTAATCGATTTTGATTGTCTAGTGGTTCTTGTTGAATTAAAAAAATACTGTTGACGTGTAATGTTCACGAAGAGAGAAAAAAAGGGAAAAAAAATTGTTGGGAATATTTTCATTGGAAAATACAGACGAGAAAAGTGTGGCTTTTGATCCAACGTTGCCACCGATTTTTGATGATTACGGAGATGAAGGAACCATTATTATTGATGTTAAAGAGCCGTGTTTTACACTTGATTATGGTTTTGGGTTCAATCTAACTTCTAAGCCAAATAAACACACGGTTGATCCTATTAGGTTTATACAAGGTCGAGTTTGTTATTTGTACAACAATGCGACTCGTGATAGGTTATCGCACTTGTGCACGGAGTGTGGTGGGGTAGATGGCACAAGAAGGTTCTAAGATCAAGAAGAAGAACCGAAAGTTGGAGTTTATTGCTAGAGGTTTTTGTTTTCGATCCCGGCGGATCAAAGTTTCAAGAATTGAGGACAATTCTCTTCGAAGAGGGAGGGAATGATACGAAAATAAAAGTATCTAATTAGTCGTTTAGGAAATTATTAATATTGATATTCTTTGTTTAGTCGTTTTCCTTATTTACAAATATAAGTATCTAATTAGTTTTTTTTCTAGTGATATTTAGGAATTATATTAGGGTAGAGTATAACTTCCATACTTAGAATTAGTTTTATTTTAGTAGTATAAATAAGGGATTAAGGTTGTATTTTGAAAGACGGATGATTCAAGAAATAAAAACGCAGTTTGGTTAAATACAACAAGGTTCGTTGTATTCATAAATCGATAAGGTACTTCAATTTTTCGAGTTAAGGCTGAATCGGCGTTCATCCTTACTCACCGATATCCGTGAGATCGGCGTGTCATTAATATCACCTATCCATTCTATTCGTTTCGCTTCCGTTACGCATCATTAGTGGTATTAGAGCTACAACTGTTGATTTTGATTGAATCAAGACGGTCCAAGGGAGTGTCAAAGACAAGTTATTGGTTGAATTTCTGGTCGCGATTGGAATTCAAAGGTTAAACTCGGGCGAGGTAGTTCGATGGTTAATCGATTTTGATTGTCTAGTGGTTCTTGTTGAATTAAAAAAATACTGTTCACGTTTACTGTTCACGAAGAGAGAAAAAAAGGGAAAAAAATTTGCTGGGAATATTTTCGTTGGAAAATACAGACGAGAAAAGTGTGGCTTTTGATCCAACGTTGCCACCGATTTTTGATGATTACGGAGATGAAGGAACCATTATTATTGATGTTAAAGAGCCGTGTTTTACACTTGATTATGGTTTTGGGTTCAATCTAACTTCTAAGCCAAGTAAACACACGGTTGATCCTATTAGGTTTATACAAGGTCAAGTTTGTTATTTGTACAACAATGCGGCTCGTGATAGGTTATCGCACTTGTGCACGGAGTGTGGTGGGGTAGATGGCACAAGAAGGTTCTAAGATCAAGAAGAAGAACCGAGAGTTGGAGTTTATTGCTAGTGGTTTTTGTTTTCGATCCCGGCGGATCAAAGTTTCAAGAATTGAGGACAATTCTCTTCGAAGAGGGAGGGAATGATACGAAAATAAAAGTATCTAATTAGTCGTTTAGGAAATTATTAATATTGATATTCTTTGTTTAGTCGTTTTCCTTATTTACAAATATAAGTATCTAATTTGTTTTTTCTCTAGTGATATTTAGGAATTATATTAGGGTAGAGTATAACTTCCATACTTAGAATTAGTTTTATTTTAGTAGTATAAATAAGGGATTAAGGTTGTATTTTGAAAGACAGATGATTCAAGAAATAAAAACGCAGTTTTATTAAATACAACAAGGTTCGTTGTATTCATAAATCGAAAAGGTACTTCGATTTTTCGAGTTAAGGCTGAATCGGCGTTCATCCTTACTCATCGATATCCGTGAGATCGGCGTCTCATTAATATCACCTATCCATTCTATTCGTTTCGCTTCCGTTACGCATCATAAGTAGTATTAGAGCTACAACTCTTGATTTTGATTGAATCAAGACGGTCCAAGGGAGTGTCAAAGACAAGTTATTGGTTGAATTTCTGGTCGCAATTGGAATTCAAAGGTTAAACTCGGGCGAGGTAGTTCGATGGTTAATCGATTTTGATTGTCTAGTGGTTCTTGTTGAATTAAGAAAATACTGTTCACGTGTACTGTTCACGAAGAGAGAAAAAAAGGGGAAAAAAATTGCTGGGAATATTTTCGTTGGAAAATACAGACGAGAAAAGTGTGGCTTTTGATCCAACGTTGCCACCGATTTTTGATGATTACGGAGATGAAGGAACCATTATTATTGATGTTAAAGAGCCGTGTTTTACACTTGATTATGGTTTTGGGTTCAATCTAACTTCTAAGCCAAATAAACACACGGTTGATCCTATTAGGTTTATACAAGGTCAAGTTTGTTATTTGTACAACAATGCGGCTCGTGATAGGTTATCGCACTTGTGCACGGAGTGTGGTGGGGTAGATGGCAAAAGAAGGTTCTAAGATCAAGAAGAAGAACCGAGAGTTGGAGTTTATTGCTAGTGGTTTTTGTTTTCGATCCCGGCGGATCAAAGTTTCAAGAATTGAGGACAATTCTCTTCGAAGAGGGAGGGAATGATACGAAAATAAAAGTATCTAATTAGTCGTTTAGGAAATTATTAATATTGATATTCTTTGTTTAGTCGTTTTCCTTATTTACAAATATAAGTATCTAATTTGTTTTTTCTCTAGTGATATTTAGGAATTATATTAGGGTAGAGTATAACTTCCATACTTAGAATTAGTTTTATTTTAGTAGTATAAATAAGGGATTAAGGTTGTATTTTGAAAGAACGATGATTCAAGAAATAAAAACGCAGTTTTATTAAATACAACAAGGTTCGTTGTATTCGTAAATCGAAAAGGTACTTCGATTTTTCGAGTTAAGGCTGAATCGGCGTTCATCCTTACTCACCGATATCCGTGAGATCGGCGTCTCATTAATATCACCTATCCATTCTATTCGTTTCGCTTCCGTTACGCATCATAAGTAGTATTAGAGCTACAACTCTTCATTTTGATTGAATCAAGACGGTCCAAGGGAGTGTCAAAGACAAGTTATTGGTTGAATTTCTGGTCGCAATTGGAATTCAAAGGTTAAACTCGGGCAAGGTAGTTCGATGGTTAATCGATTTTGATTGTCTAGTGGTTCTTGTTGAATTTAAAAAATACTGTTCACGTGTACTGTTCACGAAGAGAGAAAAAAAGGGAAAAAAAATTGCTGGGAATATTTTCGTTGGAAAATACAGACGAGAAAAGTGTGGCTTTTGATCCAACGTTGCCACCGATTTTTGATGATTACGGAGATGAAGGAACCATTATTATTGATGTTAAAGAGCCGTGTTTTACACTTGATTATGGTTTTGGGTTCAATCTAACTTCTAAGCCAAGTAAACACACGGTTGATCCTATTAGGTTTATACAAGGTCAAGTTTGTTATTTGTACAACAATGCGGCTCGTGATAGGTTATCGCACTTGTGCACGGAGTGTGGTGGGGTAGATGGCACAAGAAGGTTCTAAGATCAAGAAGAAGAACCGAGAGTTGGAGTTTATTGCTAGTGGTTTTTGTTTTCGATCCCGGCGGATCAAAGTTTCAAGAATTGAGGACAATTCTCTTCGAAGAGGGAGGGAATGATACGAAAATAAAAGTATCGAATTAGTCGTTTAGGAAATTATTAATATTGATATTCTTTGTTTAGTCGTTTTCCTTATTTACAAATATAAGTATCTAATTTGTTTTTTCTCTAGTGATATTTAGGAATTATATTAGGGTAGAGTATAACTTCCATACTTAGAATTAGTTTTATTTTAGTAGTATAAATAAGGGATTAAGGTTGTATTTTGAAAGACAGATGATTCAAGAAATAAAAACGCAGTTTTATTAAATACAACAAGGTTCGTTGTATTCATAAATCGAAAAGGTACTTCGATTTTTCGAGTTAAGGCTGAATCGGCGTTCATCCTTACTCATCGATATCCGTGAGATCGGCGTCTCATTAATATCACCTATCCATTCTATTCGTTTCGCTTCCGTTACGCATCATAAGTAGTATTAGAGCTACAACTCTTGATTTTGATTGAATCAAGACGGTCCAAGGGAGTGTCAAAGACAAGTTATTGGTTGAATTTCTGGTCGCAATTGGAATTCAAAGGTTAAACTCGGGCGAGGTAGTTCGATGGTTAATCGATTTTGATTGTCTAGTGGTTCTTGTTGAATTAAAAAAATACTGTTCACGTGTACTGTTCACGAAGAGAGAAAAAAAGGGGAAAAAAATTGCTGGGAATATTTTCGTTGGAAAATACAGACGAGAAAAGTGTGGCTTTTGATCCAACGTTGCCACCGATTTTTGATGATTACGGAGATGAAGGAACCATTATTATTGATGTTAAAGAGCCGTGTTTTACACTTGATTATGGTTTTGGGTTCAATCTAACTTCTAAGCCAAATAAACACACGGTTGATCCTATTAGGTTTATACAAGGTCAAGTTTGTTATTTGTACAACAATGCGGCTCGTGATAGGTTATCGCACTTGTGCACGGAGTGTGGTGGGGTAGATGGCAAAAGAAGGTTCTAAGATCAATAAGAAGAACCGAGAGTTGGAGTTTATTGCTAGTGGTTTTTGTTTTCGATCCCGGCGGATCAAAGTTTCAAGAATTGAGGACAATTCTCTTCGAAGAGGGAGGGAATGATACGAAAATAAAAGTATCTAATTAGTCGTTTAGGAAATTATTAATATTGATATTCTTTGTTTAGTCGTTTTCCTTATTTACAAATATAAATATCTAATTAGTTTTTTTTCTAGTGATATTTAGGAATTATATTAGGGTAGAGTATAACTTCCACACTTAGAATTAGTTTTATTTTAGTAGTATAAATAAGGGATTAAGGTTGTATTTTGAAAGACAGATGATTCAAGAAATAAAAACGCAGTTTTATTAAATACAACAAGGTTCGTTGTATTCATAAATCGAAAAGGTACTTCGATTTTTCGAGTTAAGGCTGAATCGGCGTTCATCCTTACTCATCGATATCCGTGAGATCGGCGTCTCATTAATATCACCTATCCATTCTATTCGTTTCGCTTCCGTTACGCATCATAAGTAGTATTAGAGCTACAACTCTTGATTTTGATTGAATCAAGACGGTCCAAGGGAGTGTCAAAGACAAGTTATTGGTTGAATTTCTGGTCGCAATTGGAATTCAAAGGTTAAACTCGGGCGAGGTAGTTCGATGGTTAATCGATTTTGATTGTCTAGTGGTTCTTGTTGAATTAAAAAAATACTGTTCACGTGTACTGTTCACGAAGAGAGAAAAAAAGGGAAAAAAAATTGCTGGGAATATTTTCGTTGGAAAATACAGACGAGAAAAGTGTGGCTTTTGATCCAACGTTGCCACCGATTTTTGATGATTACGGAGATGAAGGAACCATTATTATTGATGTTAAAGAGCCGTGTTTTACACTTGATTATGGTTTTGGGTTCAATCTAACTTCTAAGCCAAGTAAACACACGGTTGATCCTATTAGGTTTATACAAGGTCAAGTTTGTTATTTGTACAACAATGCGGCTCGTGATAGGTTATCGCACTTGTGCATGGAGTGTGGTGGGGTAGATGGCACAAGAAGGTTCTAAGATCAAGAAGAAGAACCGAGAGTTGGAGTTTATTGCTAGTGGTTTTTGTTTTCGATCCCGGCGGATCAAAGTTTCAAGAATTGAGGACAATTCTCTTCGAAGAGGGAGGGAATGATACGAAAATAAAAGTATCTAATTAGTCGTTTAGGAAATTATTAATATTGATATTCTTTGTTTAGTCGTTTTCCTTATTTACAAATATAAGTATCTAATTAGTTTTTTTTCTAGTGATATTTAGGAATTATATTAGGGTAGAGTATAACTTCCACACTTAGAATTAGTTTTATTTTAGTAGTATAAATAAGGGATTAAGGTTGTATTTTGAAAGACAGATGATTCAAGAAATAAAAACCCAGTTTTATTAAATACAACAAGGTTCGTTGTATTCATAAATCGAAAAGGTACTTCGATTTTTCGAGTTAAGGCTGAATCGGCGTTCATCCTTACTCATCGATATCCGTGAGATCGGCGTCTCATTAATATCACCTATCCATTCTATTCGTTTCGCTTCCGTTACGCATCATAAGTAGTATTAGAGCTACAACTCTTGATTTTGATTGAATCAAGACGGTCCAAGGGAGTGTCAAAGACAAGTTATTGGTTGAATTTCTGGTCGCAATTGGAATTCAAAGGTTAAACTCGGGCGAGGTAGTTCGATGGTTAATCGATTTTGATTGTCTAGTTGTTCTTGTTGAATTAAAAAAATACTGTTCACGTGTACTGTTCACGAAGAGAGAAAAAAAGGGGAAAAAAATTGCTGGGAATATTTTCGTTGGAAAATACAGACGAGAAAAGTGTGGCTTTTGATCCAACGTTGCCACCGATTTTTGATGATTACGGAGATGAAGGAACCATTATTATTGATGTTAAAGAGCCGTGTTTTACACTTGATTATGGTTTTGGGTTCAATCTAACTTCTAAGCCAAATAAACACACGGTTGATCCTATTAGGTTTATACAAGGTCAAGTTTGTTATTTGTACAACAATGCGGCTCGTGATAGGTTATCGCACTTGTGCACGGAGTGTGGTGGGGTAGATGGCAAAAGAAGGTTCTAAGATCAATAAGAAGAACCGAGAGTTGGAGTTTATTGCTAGTGGTTTTTGTTTTCGATCCCGGCGGATCAAAGTTTCAAGAATTGAGGACAATTCTCTTCGAAGAGGGAGGGAATGATACGAAAATAAAAGTATCTAATTAGTCGTTTAGGAAATTATTAATATTGATATTCTTTGTTTAGTCGTTTTCCTTATTTACAAATATAAGTATCTAATTAGTTTTTTTTCTAGTGATATTTAGGAATTATATTAGGGTAGAGTATAACTTCCACACTTAGAATTAGTTTTATTTTAGTAGTATAAATAAGGGATTAAGGTTGTATTTTGAAAGACAGATGATTCAAGAAATAAAAACGCAGTTTTATTAAATACAACAAGGTTCGTTGTATTCATAAATCGAAAAGGTACTTCGATTTTTCGAGTTAAGGCTGAATCGGCGTTCATCCTTACTCATCGATATCCGTGAGATCGGCGTCTCATTAATATCACCTATCCATTCTATTCGTTTCGCTTCCGTTACGCATCATAAGTAGTATTAGAGCTACAACTCTTGATTTTGATTGAATCAAGACGGTCCAAGGGAGTGTCAAAGACAAGTTATTGGTTGAATTTCTGGTCGCAATTGGAATTCAAAGGTTAAACTCGGGCGAGGTAGTTCGATGGTTAATCGATTTTGATTGTCTAGTGGTTCTTGTTGAATTAAAAAAATACTGTTCACGTGTACTGTTCACGAAGAGAGAAAAAAAGGGGAAAAAAATTGCTGGGAATATTTTCGTTGGAAAATACAGACGAGAAAAGTGTGGCTTTTGATCCAACGTTGCCACCGATTTTTGATGATTACGGAGATGAAGGAACCATTATTATTGATGTTAAAGAGCCGTGTTTTACACTTGATTATGGTTTTGGGTTCAATCTAACTTCTAAGCCAAATAAACACACGGTTGATCCTATTAGGTTTATACAAGGTCAAGTTTGTTATTTGTACAACAATGCGGCTCGTGATAGGTTATCGCACTTGTGCACGGAGTGTGGTGGGGTAGATGGCACAAGAAGGTTCTAAGATCAAGAAGAAGAACCGAGAGTTGGAGTTTATTGCTAGTGGTTTTTGTTTTCGATCCCGGCGGATAAAAGTTTCAAGAATTGAGGACAATTCTCTTCGAAGAGGGAGGGAATGATACGAAAATAAAAGTATCTAATTAGTCGTTTAGGAAATTATTAATATTGATATTCTTTGTTTAGTCGTTTTCCTTATTTACAAATATAAATATCTAATTAGTTTTTTTTCTAGTGATATTTACGAATTATATTAGGGTAGAGTATAACTTCCACACTTAGAATTAGTTTTATTTTAGTAGTATAAATAAGGGATTAAGGTTGTATTTTGAAAGACAGATGATTCAAGAAATAAAAACGCAGTTTTATTAAATACAACAAGGTTCGTTGTATTCATAAATCGAAAAGGTACTTCGATTTTTCGAGTTAAGGCTGAATCGGCGTTCATCCTTACTCATCGATATCCGTGAGATCGGCGTCTCATTAATATCACCTATCCATTCTATTCGTTTCGCTTCCGTTACGCATCATAAGTAGTATTAGAGCTACAACTCTTGATTTTGATTGAATCAAGACGGTCCAAGGGAGTGTCAAAGACAAGTTATTGGTTGAATTTCTGGTCGCAATTGGAATTCAAAGGTTAAACTCGGGCGAGGTAGTTCGATGGTTAATCGATTTTGATTGTCTAGTGGTTCTTGTTGAATTAAAAAAATACTGTTCACGTGTACTGTTCACGAAGAGAGAAAAAAAGGGAAAAAAAATTGCTGGGAATATTTTCGTTGGAAAATACAGACGAGAAAAGTGTGGCTTTTGATCCAACGTTGCCACCGATTTTTGATGATTACGGAGATGAAGGAACCATTATTATGGATGTTAAAGAGCCGTGTTTTACACTTGATTATGGTTTTGGGTTCAATCTAACTTCTAAGCCAAGTAAACACACGGTTGATCCTATTAGGTTTATACAAGGTCAAGTTTGTTATTTGTACAACAATGCGGCTCGTGATAGGTTATCGCACTTGTGCACGGAGTGTGGTGGGGTAGATGGCACAAGAAGGTTCTAAGATCAAGAAGAAGAACCGAGAGTTGGAGTTTATTGCTAGTGGTTTTTGTTTTCGATCCCGGCGGATCAAAGTTTCAAGAATTGAGGACAATTCTCTTCGAAGAGGGAGGGAATGATACGAAAATAAAAGTATCTAATTAGTCGTTTAGGAAATTATTAATATTGATATTCTTTGTTTAGTCGTTTTCCTTATTTACAAATATAAGTATCTAATTAGTTTTTTTTCTAGTGATATTTAGGAATTATATTAGGGTAGAGTATAACTTCCACACTTAGAATTAGTTTTATTTTAGTAGTATAAATAAGGGATTAAGGTTGTATTTTGAAAGACAGATGATTCAAGAAATAAAAACGCAGTTTTATTAAATACAACAAGGTTCGTTGTATTCATAAATCGAAAAGGTACTTCGATTTTTCGAGTTAAGGCTGAATCGGCGTTCATCCTTACTCATCGATATCCGTGAGATCGGCGTCTCATTAATATCACCTATCCATTCTATTCGTTTCGCTTCCGTTACGCATCATAAGTAGTATTAGAGCTACAACTCTTGATTTTGATTGAATCAAGACGGTCCAAGGGAGTGTCAAAGACAAGTTATTGGTTGAATTTCTGGTCGCAATTGGAATTCAAAGGTTAAACTCGGGCGAGGTAGTTCGATGGTTAATCGATTTTGATTGTCTAGTGGTTCTTGTTGAATTAAAAAAATACTGTTCACGTGTACTGTTCACGAAGAGAGAAAAAAAGGGAAAAAAAATTGCTGGGAATATTTTCGTTGGAAAATACAGACGAGAAAAGTGTGGCTTTTGATCCAACGTTGCCACCGATTTTTGATGATTACGGAGATGAAGGAACCATTATTATTGATGTTAAAGAGCCGTGTTTTACACTTGATTATGGTTTTGGGTTCAATCTAACTTCTAAGCCAAGTAAACACACGGTTGATCCTATTAGGTTTATACAAGGTCAAGTTTGTTATTTGTACAACAATGCGGCTCGTGATAGGTTATCGCACTTGTGCACGGAGTGTGGTGGGGTAGATGGCACAAGAAGGTTCTAAGATCAAGAAGAAGAACCGAGAGTTGGAGTTTATTGCTAGTGGTTTTTGTTTTCGATCCCGGCGGATCAAAGTTTCAAGAATTGAGGACAATTCTGTTCGAAGAGGGAGGGAATGATACGAAAATAAAAGTATCTAATTAGTCGTTTAGGAAATTATTAATATTGATATTCTTTGTTTAGTCGTTTTCCTTATTTACAAATATAAGTATCTAATTAGTTTTTTTTCTAGTGATATTTAGGAATTATATTAGGGTAGAGTATAACTTCCACACTTAGAATTAGTTTTATTTTAGTAGTATAAATAAGGGATTAAGGTTGTATTTTGAAAGACAGATGATTCAAGAAATAAAAACGCAGTTTTATTAAATACAACAAGGTTCGTTGTATTCATAAATCGAAAAGGTACTTCGATTTTTCGAGTTAAGGCTGAATCGGCGTTCATCCTTACTCATCGATATCCGTGAGATCGGCGTCTCATTAATATCACCTATCCATTCTATTCGTTTCGCTTCCGTTACGCATCATAAGTAGTATTAGAGCTACAACTCTTGATTTTGATTGAATCAAGACGGTCCAAGGGAGTGTCAAAGACAAGTTATTGGTTGAATTTCTGGTCGCAATTGGAATTCAAAGGTTAAACTCGGGCGAGGTAGTTCGATGGTTAATCGATTTTGATTGTCTAGTGGTTCTTGTTGAATTTAAAAAATACTGTTCACGTGTACTGTTCACGAAGAGAGAAAAAAAGGGAAAAAAAATTGCTGGGAATATTTTCGTTGGAAAATACAGACGAGAAAAGTGTGGCTTTTGATCCAATGTTGCCACCGATTTTTGATGATTACGGAGATGAAGGAACCATTATTATTGATGTTAAAGAGCCGTGTTTTACACTTGATTATGGTTTTGGGTTCAATCTAACCTCTAAGCCAAGTAAACACACGGTTGATCCTATTAGGTTTATACAAGGTCAAGTTTGTTATTTGTACAACAATGCGGCTCGTGATAGGTTATCGCACTTGTGCACGGAGTGTGGTGGGGTAGATGGCACAAGAAGGTTCTAAGATCAAGAAGAAGAACCGAGAGTTGGAGTTTATTGCTAGTGGTTTTTGTTTTCGATCCCGGCGGATCAAAGTTTCAAGAATTGAGGACAATTCTCTTCGAAGAGGGAGGGAATGATACGAAAATAAAAGTATCTAATTAGTCGTTTAGGAAATTATTAATATTGATATTCTTTGTTTAGTCGTTTTCCTTATTTACAAATATAAGTATCTAATTAGTTTTTTTTCTAGTGATATTTAGGAATTATATTAGGGTAGAGTATAACTTCCACACTTAGAATTAGTTTTATTTTAGTAGTATAAATAAGGGATTAAGGTTGTATTTTGAAAGACAGATGATTCAAGAAATAAAAACGCAGTTTTATTAAATACAACAAGGTTCGTTGTATTCATAAATCGAAAAGGTACTTCGATTTTTCGAGTTAAGGCTGAATCGGCGTTCATCCTTACTCATCGATATCCGTGAGATCGGCGTCTCATTAATATCACCTATCCATTCTATTCGTTTCGCTTCCGTTACGCATCATAAGTAGTATTAGAGCTACAACTCTTGATTTTGATTGAATCAAGACGGTCCAAGGGAGTGTCAAAGACAAGTTATTGGTTGAATTTCTGGTCGCAATTGGAATTCAAAGGTTAAACTCGGGCGAGGTAGTTCGATGGTTAATCGATTTTGATTGTCTAGTTGTTCTTGTTGAATTTAAAAAATACTGTTCACGTGTACTGTTCACGAAGAGAGAAAAAAAGGGAAAAAAAAATTGCTGGGAATATTTTCGTTGGAAAATACAGACGAGAAAAGTGTGGCTTTTGATCCAATGTTGCCACCGATTTTTGATGATTACGGAGATGAAGGAACCATTATTATTGATGTTAAAGAGCCGTGTTTTACACTTGATTATGGTTTTGGGTTCAATCTAACCTCTAAGCCAAGTAAACACACGGTTGATCCTATTAGGTTTATACAAGGTCAAGTTTGTTATTTGTACAACAATGCGGCTCGTGATAGGTTATCGCACTTGTGCACGGAGTGTGGTGGGGTAGATGGCACAAGAAGGTTCTAAGATCAAGAAGAAGAACCGAGAGTTGGAGTTTATTGCTAGTGGTTTTTGTTTTCGATCCCGGCGGATCAAAGTTTCAAGAATTGAGGACAATTCTCTTCGAAGAGGGAGGGAATGATACGAAAATAAAAGTATCTAATTAGTCGTTTAGGAAATTATTAATATTGATATTCTTTGTTTAGTCGTTTTCCTTATTTACAAATATAAGTATCTAATTAGTTTTTTTTCTAGTGATATTTAGGAATTATATTAGGGTAGAGTATAACTTCCACACTTAGAATTAGTTTTATTTTAGTAGTATAAATAAGGGATTAAGGTTGTATTTTGAAAGACAGATGATTCAAGAAATAAAAACGCAGTTTTATTAAATACAACAAGGTTCGTTGTATTCATAAATCGAAAAGGTACTTCGATTTTTCGAGTTAAGGCTGAATCGGCGTTCATCCTTACTCATCGATATCCGTGAGATCGGCGTCTCATTAATATCACCTATCCATTCTATTCGTTTCGCTTCCGTTACGCATCATAAGTAGTATTAGAGCTACAACTCTTGATTTTGATTGAATCAAGACGGTCCAAGGGAGTGTCAAAGACAAGTTATTGGTTGAATTTCTGGTCGCAATTGGAATTCAAAGGTTAAACTCGGGCGAGGTAGTTCGATGGTTAATCGATTTTGATTGTCTAGTGGTTCTTGTTGAATTAAAAAAATACTGTTCACGTGTACTGTTCACGAAGAGAGAAAAAAAGGGAAAAAAAATTGCTGGGAATATTTTCGTTGGAAAATACAGACGAGAAAAGTGTGGCTTTTGATCCAACGTTGCCACCGATTTTTGATGATTACGGAGATGAAGGAACCATTATTATTGATGTTAAAGAGCCGTGTTTTACACTTGATTATGGTTTTGGGTTCAATCTAACCTCTAAGCCAAGTAAACACACGGTTGATCCTATTAGGTTTATACAAGGTCAAGTTTGTTATTTGTACAACAATGCGGCTCGTGATAGGTTATCGCACTTGTGCACGGAGTGTGGTGGGGTAGATGGCACAAGAAGGTTCTAAGATCAAGAAGAAGAACCGAGAGTTGGAGTTTATTGCTAGTGGTTTTTGTTTTCGATCCCGGCGGATCAAAGTTTCAAGAATTGAGGACAATTCTCTTCGAAGAGGGAGGGAATGATACGAAAATAAAAGTATCTAATTAGTCGTTTAGGAAATTATTAATATTGATATTCTTTGTTTAGTCGTTTTCCTTATTTACAAATATAAGTATCTAATTAGTTTTTTTTCTAGTGATATTTAGGAATTATATTAGGGTAGAGTATAACTTCCACACTTAGAATTAGTTTTATTTTAGTAGTATAAATAAGGGATTAAGGTTGTATTTTGAAAGACAGATGATTCAAGAAATAAAAACGCAGTTTTATTAAATACAACAAGGTTCGTTGTATTCATAAATCGAAAAGGTACTTCGATTTTTCGAGTTAAGGCTGAATCGGCGTTCATCCTTACTCATCGATATCCGTGAGATCGGCGTCTCATTAATATCACCTATCCATTCTATTCGTTTCGCTTCCGTTACGCATCATAAGTAGTATTAGAGCTACAACTCTTGATTTTGATTGAATCATGACGGTCCAAGGGAGTGTCAAAGACAAGTTATTGGTTGAATTTCTGGTCGCAATTGGAATTCAAAGGTTAAACTCGGGCGAGGTAGTTCGATGGTTAATCGATTTTGATTGTCTAGTGGTTCTTGTTGAATTAAAAAAATACTGTTCACGTGTACTGTTCACGAAGAGAGAAAAAAAGGGGAAAAAAATTGCTGGGAATATTTTCGTTGGAAAATACAGACGAGAAAAGTGTGGCTTTTGATCCAACGTTGCCACCGATTTTTGATGATTACGGAGATGAAGGAACCATTATTATTGATGTTAAAGAGCCGTGTTTTACACTTGATTATGGTTTTGGGTTCAATCTAACTTCTAAGCCAAATAAACACACGGTTGATCCTATTAGGTTTATACAAGGTCAAGTTTGTTATTTGTACAACAATGCGGCTCGTGATAGGTTATCGCACTTGTGCACGGAGTGTGGTGGGGTAGATGGCAAAAGAAGGTTCTAAGATCAAGAAGAAGAACCGAGAGTTGGAGTTTATTGCTAGTGGTTTTTGTTTTCGATCCCGGCGGATCAAAGTTTCAAGAATTGAGGACAATTCTCTTCGAAGAGGGAGGGAATGATACGAAAATAAAAGTATCTAATTAGTCGTTTAGGAAATTATTAATATTGATATTCTTTGTTTAGTCGTTTTCCTTATTTACAAATATAAGTATCTAATTAGTTTTTTTTCTAGTGATATTTAGGAATTATATTAGGGTAGAGTATAACTTCCACACTTAGAATTAGTTTTATTTTAGTAGTATAAATAAGGGATTAAGGTTGTATTTTGAAAGACAGATGATTCAAGAAATAAAAACGCAGTTTTATTAAATACAACAAGGTTCGTTGTATTCATAAATCGAAAAGGTACTTCGATTTTTCGAGTTAAGGCTGAATCGGCGTTCATCCTTACTCATCGATATCCGTGAGATCGGCGTCTCATTAATATCACCTATCCATTCTATTCGTTTCGCTTCCGTTACGCATCATAAGTAGTATTAGAGCTACAACTCTTGATTTTGATTGAATCAAGACGGTCCAAGGGAGTGTCAAAGACAAGTTATTGGTTGAATTTCTGGTCGCAATTGGAATTCAAAGGTTAAACTCGGGCGAGGTAGTTCGATGGTTAATCGATTTTGATTGTCTAGTGGTTCTTGTTGAATTAAAAAAATACTGTTCACGTGTACTGTTCACGAAGAGAGAAAAAAAGGGGAAAAAAATTGCTGGGAATATTTTCGTTGGAAAATACAGACGAGAAAAGTGTGGCTTTTGATCCAACGTTGCCACCGATTTTTGATGATTACGGAGATGAAGGAACCATTATTATTGATGTTAAAGAGCCGTGTTTTACACTTGATTATGGTTTTGGGTTCAATCTAACTTCTAAGCCAAATAAACACACGGTTGATCCTATTAGGTTTATACAAGGTCAAGTTTGTTATTTGTACAACAATGCGGCTCGTGATAGGTTATCGCACTTGTGCACGGAGTGTGGTGGGGTAGATGGCACAAGAAGGTTCTAAGATCAAGAAGAAGAACCGAGAGTTGGAGTTTATTGCTAGTGGTTTTTGTTTTCGATCCCGGCGGATCAAAGTTTCAAGAATTGAGGACAATTCTCTTTGAAGAGGGAGGGAATGATACGAAAATAAAAGTATCTAATTAGTCGTTTAGGAAATTATTAATATTGATATTCTTTGTTTAGTCGTTTTCCTTATTTACAAATATAAGTATCTAATTAGTTTTTTTTTTAGTGATATTTAGGAATTATATTAGGGTAGAGTATAACTTCCACACTTAGAATTAGTTTTATTTTAGTAGTATAAATAAGGGATTAAGGTTGTATTTTGAAAGACAGATGATTCAAGAAATAAAAACGCAGTTTTATTAAATACAACAAGGTTCGTTGTATTCATAAATCGAAAAGGTACTTTGATTTTTCGAGTTAAGGCTGAATCGGCGTTCATCCTTACTCATCGATATCCGTGAGATCGGCGTCTCATTAATATCACCTATCCATTCTATTCGTTTCGCTTCCGTTACGCATCATAAGTAGTATTAGAGCTACAACTCTTGATTTTGATTGAATCAAGACGGACCAAGGGAGTGTCAAAGACAAGTTATTGGTTGAATTTCTGGTCGCAATTGGAATTCAAAGGTTAAACTCGGACGAGGTAGTTCGATGGTTAATCAATTTTGATTGTCTAGTGGTTCTTGTTGAATTAAAAAAATAGTGTTCACGTGTACTGTTCACGAAGAGAGAAAAAAAGGGGAAAAAAATTGCTGGGAATATTTTCGTTGGAAAATACAGACGAGAAAAGTGTGGCTTTTGATCCAACGTTGCCACCGATTTTTGATGATTACGGAGATGAAGGAACCATTATTATTGATGTTAAAGAGCCGTGTTTTACACTTGATTATGGTTTTGGGTTCAATCTAACTTCTAAGCCAAATAAACACAAGGTTGATCCTATTAGGTTTATACAAGGTCAAGTTTGTTATTTGTACAACAATGCGGCTCGTGATAGGTTATCGCACTTGTGCACGGAGTGTGGTGGGGTAGATGGCACAAGAAGGTTCTAAGATCAAGAAGAAGAACCGAGAGTTGGAGTTTATTGCTAGTGGTTTTTGTTTTCGATCCCGGCGGATCAAAGTTTCAAGAATTGAGGACAATTCTCTTCGAAGAGGGAGGGAATGATACGAAAATAAAAGTATCTAATTAGTCGTTTAGGAAATTATTAATATTGATATTCTTTGTTTTGTCGTTTTCCTTATTTACAAATATAAGTATCTAATTAGTATTTTTTCTAGTGATATTTAGGAATTATATTAGGGTAGAGTATAACTTCCACACTTAGAATTAGTTTTATTTTAGTAGTATAAATAAGGGATTAAGGTTGTATTTTGAAAGACAGATGATTCAAGAAATAAAAACGCAGTTTTATTAAATACAACAAGGTTCGTTGTATTCATAAATCGAAAAGGTACTTCGATTTTTCGAGTTAAGGCTGAATCGGCGTTCATCCTTACTCATCGATATCCGTGAGATCGGCGTCTCATTAATATCACCTATCCATTCTATTCGTTTCGCTTCCGTTACGCATCATAAGTAGTATTAGAGCTACAACTCTTGA
The DNA here is from genome assembly GCA_958450325.1 of Agrostemma githago. Classification (NCBI taxonomy): domain Eukaryota; kingdom Viridiplantae; phylum Streptophyta; class Magnoliopsida; order Caryophyllales; family Caryophyllaceae; genus Agrostemma; species Agrostemma githago. Next base: position 25,573,368 of record OY288252.1, on the reverse strand, counting down.
TTTTGATTGAATCAAGACGGTCCAAGGGAGTGTCAAAGACAAGTTATTGGTTGAATTTCTGGTCGCAATTGGAATTCAAAGGTTAAACTCGGGCGAGGTAGTTGGATGGTTAATCGATTTTGATTGTCTAGTGGTTCTTGTTGAATTAAAAAAATACTGTTCACGTGTACTGTTCACGAAGAGAGAAAAAAAGGGGAAAAAAATTGCTGGGAATATTTTCGTTGGAAAATACAGACGAGAAAAGTGTGGCTTTTGATCCAACGTTGCCACCGATTTTTGATGATTACGGAGATGAAGGAACCATTATTATTGATGTTAAAGAGCCGTGTTTTACACTTGATTATGGTTTTGGGTTCAATCTAACTTCTAAGCCAAATAAACACAAGGTTGATCCTATTAGGTTTATACAAGGTCAAGTTTGTTATTTGTACAACAATGCGGCTCGTGATAGGTTATCGCACTTGTGCACGGAGTGTGGTGGGGTAGATGGCACAAGAAGGTTCTAAGATCAAGAAGAAGAACCGAGAGTTGGAGTTTATTGCTAGTGGTTTTTGTTTTCGATCCCGGCGGATAAAAGTTTCAAGAATTGAGGACAATTCTCTTCGAAGAGGGAGGGAATGATACGAAAATAAAAGTATCTAATTAGTCGTTTAGGAAATTATTAATATTTATATTCTTTGTTTAGTCGTTTTCCTTATTTACAAATATAAATATCTAATTAGTTTTTTTTCTAGTGATATTTAGGAATTATATTAGGGTAGAGTATAACTTCCACACTTAGAATTAGTTTTATTTTAGTAGTATAAACAAGGGATTAAGGTTGTATTTTGAAAGACAGATGATTCAAGAAATAAAAACTCAGTTTTATTAAATACAACAAGGTTCGTTGTATTCATAAATCGAAAAGGTCCTTCGATTTTTCGAGTTAAGGCTGAATCGGCGTTCATCCTTACTCATCGATATCCGTGAGATCGGCGTCTCATTAATATCACCTATCCATTCTATTCGTTTCGCTTCCGTTACGCATCATAAGTAGTATTAGAGCTACAACTCTTGGTTTTGATTGAATCAAGACGGTCCAAGGGAGTGTCAAAGACAAGTTATTGGTTGAATTTCTGGTCGCAATTGGAATTCAAAGGTTAAACTCGGGCGAGGTAGTTCGATGGTTAATCGATTTTGATTGTCTAGTGGTTCTTGTTGAATTTAAAAAATACAGTTCACGTGTACTGTTCACGAAGAGAGAAAAAAAGGGAAAAAAAATTGCTGGGAATATTTTCGTTGGAAAATACAGACGAGAAAAGTGTGGCTTTTGATCCAACGTTGCCACCGATTTTTGATGATTACGGAGATGAAGGAACCATTATTATTGATGTTAAAGAGCCGTGTTTTACACTTGATTATGGTTTTGGGTTCAATCTAACTTCTAAGCCAAGTAAACACACGGTTGATCCTATTAGGTTTATACAAGGTCAAGTTTGTTATTTGTACAACAATGCGGCTCGTGATAGGTTATCGCACTTGTGCACGGAGTGTGGTGGGGTAGATGGCACAAGAAGGTTCTAAGATCAAGAAGAAGAACCGAGAGTTGGAGTTTATTGCTAGTGGTTTTTGTTTTCGATCCCGGCGGATCAAAGTTTCAAGAATTGAGGACAATTCTCTTCGAAGAGGGAGGGAATGATACGAAAATAAAAGTATCTAATTAGTCGTTTAGGAAATTATTAATATTGATATTCTTTGTTTAGTCGTTTTCCTTATTTACAAATATAAGTATCTAATTAGTATTTTTTCTAGTGATATTTAGGAATTATATTAGGGTAGAGTATAACTTCCACACTTAGAATTAGTTTTATTTTAGTAGTATAAATAAGGGATTAAGGTTGTATTTTGAAAGACAGATGATTCAAGAAATAAAAACGCAGTTTTATTAAATACAACAAGGTTCGTTGTATTCATAAATCGAAAAGGTACTTCGATTTTTCGAGTTAAGGCTGAATCGGCGTTCATCCTTACTCATCGATATCCGTGAGATCGGCGTCTCATTAATATCACCTATCCATTCTATTCGTTTCGCTTCCGTTACGCATCATAAGTTGTATTAGAGCTACAACTCTTGATTTTGATTGAATTAAGACGGTCCAAGGGAGTGTCAAAGACAAGTTATTGGTTGAATTTCTGGTCGCAATTGGAATTCAAAGGTTAAACTCGGGCGAGGTAGTTGGATGGTTAATCGATTTTGATTGTCTAGTGGTTCTTGTTGAATTAAAAAAATACTGTTCACGTGTACTGTTCACGAAGAGAGAAAAAAAGGGGAAAAAAATTGCTGGGAATATTTTCGTTGGAAAATACAGACGAGAAAAGTGTGGCTTTTGATCCAACGTTGCCACCGATTTTTGATGATTACGGAGATGAAGGAACCATTATTATTGATGTTAAAGAGCCGTGTTTTACACTTGATTATGGTTTTGGGTTCAATCTAACTTCTAAGCCAAATAAACACAAGGTTGATCCTATTAGGTTTATACAAGGTCAAGTTTGTTATTTGTACAACAATGCGGCTCGTGATAGGTTATCGCACTTGTGCACGGAGTGTGGTGGGGTAGATGGCACAAGAAGGTTCTAAGATCAAGAAGAAGAACCGAGAGTTGGAGTTTATTGCTAGTGGTTTTTGTTTTCGATCCCGGCGGATAAAAGTTTCAAGAATTGAGGACAATTCTCTTCGAAGAGGGAGGGAATGATACGAAAATAAAAGTATCTAATTAGTCGTTTAGGAAATTATTAATATTGATATTCTTTGTTTAGTCGTTTTCCTTATTTACAAATATAAGTATCTAATTAGTATTTTTTCTAGTGATATTTAGGAATTATATTAGGGTAGAGTATAACTTCCACACTTAGAATTAGTTTTATTTTAGTAGTATAAATAAGGGATTAAGGTTGTATTTTGAAAGACAGATGATTCAAGAAATAAAAACGCAGTTTTATTAAATACAACAAGGTTCGTTGTATTCATAAATCGAAAAGGTACTTCGATTTTTCGAGTTAAGGCTGAATCGGCGTTCATCCTTACTCATCGATATCCGTGAGATCGGCGTCTCATTAATATCACCTATCCATTCTATTCGTTTCGCTTCCGTTACGCATCATAAGTTGTATTAGAGCTACAACTCTTGATTTTGATTGAATTAAGACGGTCCAAGGGAGTGTCAAAGACAAGTTATTGGTTGAATTTCTGGTCGCAATTGGAATTCAAAGGTTAAACTCGGGCGAGGTAGTTGGATGGTTAATCGATTTTGATTGTCTAGTGGTTCTTGTTGAATTAAAAAAATACTGTTCACGTGTACTGTTCACGAAGAGAGAAAAAAAGGGGAAAAAAATTGCTGGGAATATTTTCGTTGGAAAATACAGACGAGAAAAGTGTGGCTTTTGATCCAACGTTGCCACCGATTTTTGATGATTACGGAGATGAAGGAACCATTATTATTGATGTTAAAGAGCCGTGTTTTACACTTGATTATGGTTTTGGGTTCAATCTAACTTCTAAGCCAAATAAACACAAGGTTGATCCTATTAGGTTTATACAAGGTCAAGTTTGTTATTTGTACAACAATGCGGCTCGTGATAGGTTATCGCACTTGTGCACGGAGTGTGGTGGGGTAGATGGCACAAGAAGGTTCTAAGATCAAGAAGAAGAACCGAGAGTTGGAGTTTATTGCTAGTGGTTTTTGTTTTCGATCCCGGCGGATAAAAGTTTCAAGAATTGAGGACAATTCTCTTCGAAGAGGGAGGGAATGATACGAAAATAAAAGTATCTAATTAGTCGTTTAGGAAATTATTAATATTGATATTCTTTGTTTAGTCGTTTTCCTTATTTACAAATATAAGTATCTAATTAGTATTTTTTCTAGTGATATTTAGGAATTATATTAGGGTAGAGTATAACTTCCACACTTAGAATTAGTTTTATTTTAGTAGTATAAATAAGGGATTAAGGTTGTATTTTGAAAGACAGATGATTCAAGAAATAAAAACGCAGTTTTATTAAATACAACAAGGTTCGTTGTATTCATAAATCGAAAAGGTACTTCGATTTTTCGAGTTAAGGCTGAATCGGCGTTCATCCTTACTCATCGATATCCGTGAGATCGGCGTCTCATTAATATCACCTATCCATTCTATTCGTTTCGCTTCCGTTACGCATCATAAGTTGTATTAGAGCTACAACTCTTGATTTTGATTGAATTAAGACGGTCCAAGGGAGTGTCAAAGACAAGTTATTGGTTGAATTTCTGGTCGCAATTGGAATTCAAAGGTTAAACTCGGGCGAGGTAGTTGGATGGTTAATCGATTTTGATTGTCTAGTGGTTCTTGTTGAATTAAAAAAATACTGTTCACGTGTACTGTTCACGAAGAGAGAAAAAAAGGGGAAAAAAATTGCTGGGAATATTTTCGTTGGAAAATACAGACGAGAAAAGTGTGGCTTTTGATCCAACGTTGCCACCGATTTTTGATGATTACGGAGATGAAGGAACCATTATTATTGATGTTAAAGAGCCGTGTTTTACACTTGATTATGGTTTTGGGTTCAATCTAACTTCTAAGCCAAATAAACACAAGGTTGATCCTATTAGGTTTATACAAGGTCAAGTTTGTTATTTGTACAACAATGCGGCTCGTGATAGGTTATCGCACTTGTGCACGGAGTGTGGTGGGGTAGATGGCACAAGAAGGTTCTAAGATCAAGAAGAAGAACCGAGAGTTGGAGTTTATTGCTAGTGGTTTTTGTTTTCGATCCCGGCGGATAAAAGTTTCAAGAATTGAGGACAATTCTCTTCGAAGAGGGAGGGAATGATACGAAAATAAAAGTATCTAATTAGTCGTTTAGGAAATTATTAATATTTATATTCTTTGTTTAGTCGTTTTCCTTATTTACAAATATAAATATCTAATTAGTTTTTTTTCTAGTGATATTTAGGAATTATATTAGGGTAGAGTATAACTTCCACACTTAGAATTAGTTTTATTTTAGTAGTATAAACAAGGGATTAAGGTTGTATTTTGAAAGACAGATGATTCAAGAAATAAAAACGCAGTTTTATTAAATACAACAAGGTTCGTTGTATTCATAAATCGAAAAGGTACTTCGATTTTTCGAGTTAAGGCTGAATCGGCGTTCATCCTTACTCATCGATATCCGTGAGATCGGCGTCTCATTAATATCACCTATCCATTCTATTCGTTTCGCTTCCGTTACGCATCATAAGTAGTATTAGAGCTACAACTCTTGGTTTTGATTGAATCAAGACGGTCCAAGGGAGTGTCAAAGACAAGTTATTGGTTGAATTTCTGGTCGCAATTGGAATTCAAAGGTTAAACTCGGGCGAGGTAGTTCGATGGTTAGTCGATTTTGATTGTCTAGTGGTTCTTGTTGAATTAAAAAAATACTGTTCACGTGTACTGTTCACGAAGAGAGAAAAAAAGGGAAAAAAAATTGCTGGGAATATTTTCGTTGGAAAATACAGACGAGAAAAGTGTGGCTTTTGATCCAACGTTGCCACCGATTTTTGATGATTACGGAGATGAAGGAACCATTATTATTGATGTTAAAGAGCCGTGTTTTACACTTGATTATGGTTTTGGGTTCAATCTAACTTCTAAGCCAAGTAAACACACGGTTGATCCTATTAGGTTTATACAAGGTCAAGTTTGTTATTTGTACAACAATGCGGCTCGTGATAGGTTATCGCACTTGTGCACGGAGTGTGGTGGGGTAGATGGCACAAGAAGGTTCTAAGATCAAGAAGAAGAACCGAGAGTTGGAGTTTATTGCTAGTGGTTTTTGTTTTCGATCCCGGCGGATCAAAGTTTCAAGAATTGAGGACAATTCTCTTCGAAGAGGGAGGGAATGATACGAAAATAAAAGTATCTAATTAGTCGTTTAGGAAATTATTAATATTGATATTCTTTGTTTAGTCGTTTTCCTTATTTACAAATATAAGTATCTAATTAGTTTTTTTTCTAGTGATATTTAGGAATTATATTAGGGTAGAGTATAACTTCCACACTTAGAATTAGTTTTATTTTAGTAGTATAAACAAGGGATTAAGGTTGTATTTTGAAAGACAGATGATTCAAGAAATAAAAACGCAGTTTTATTAAATACAACAAGGTTCGTTGTATTCATAAATCGAAAAGGTACTTCGATTTTTCGAGTTAAGGCTGAATCGGCGTTCATCCTTACTCATCGATATCCGTGAGATCGGCGTCTCATTAATATCACCTATCCATTCTATTCGTTTCGCTTCCGTTACGCATCATAAGTAGTATTAGAGCTACAACTCTTGGTTTTGATTGAATCAAGACGGTCCAAGGGAGTGTCAAAGACAAGTTATTGGTTGAATTTCTGGTCGCAATTGGAATTCAAAGGTTAAACTCGGGCGAGGTAGTTCGATGGTTAGTCGATTTTGATTGTCTAGTGGTTCTTGTTGAATTAAAAAAATACTGTTCACGTGTACTGTTCACGAAGAGAGAAAAAAAGGGAAAAAAAATTGCTGGGAATATTTTCGTTGGAAAATACAGACGAGAAAAGTGTGGCTTTTGATCCAACGTTGCCACCGATTTTTGATGATTACGGAGATGAAGGAACCATTATTATTGATGTTAAAGAGCCGTGTTTTACACTTGATTATGGTTTTGGGTTCAATCTAACTTCTAAGCCAAGTAAACACACGGTTGATCCTATTAGGTTTATACAAGGTCAAGTTTGTTATTTGTACAACAATGCGGCTCGTGATAGGTTATCGCACTTGTGCACGGAGTGTGGTGGGGTAGATGGCACAAGAAGGTTCTAAGATCAAGAAGAAGAACCGAGAGTTGGAGTTTATTGCTAGTGGTTTTTGTTTTCGATCCCGGCGGATCAAAGTTTCAAGAATTGAGGACAATTCTCTTCGAAGAGGGAGGGAATGATACGAAAATAAAAGTATCTAATTAGTCTTTTAGGAAATTATTAATATTGATATTCTTTGTTTAGTCGTTTTCCTTATTTACAAATATAAGTATCTAATTAGTTTTTTTTCTAGTGATATTTAGGAATTATATTAGGGTAGAGTATAACTTCCACACTTAGAATTAGTTTTATTTTAGTAGTATAAATAAGGGATTAAGGTTGTATTTTGAAAGACAGATGATTCAAGAAATAAAAACGCAGTTTTATTAAATACAACAAGGTTCGTTGTATTCATAAATCGAAAAGGTACTTCGATTTTTCGAGTTAAGGCTGAATCGGCGTTCATCCTTACTCACCGATATCCGTGAGATCGGCGTCTCATTAATATCACCTATCCATTCTATTCGTTTCGCTTCCGTTACGCATCATAAGTAGTATTAGAGCTACAACTCTTGATTTTGATTGAATCAAGACGGTCCAAGGGAGTGTCAAAGACAAGTTATTGGTTGAATTTCTGGTCGCGATTGGAATTCAAAGGTTAAACTCGGGCGTGGTAGTTCGATGGTTAATCGATTTTGATTGTCTAGTGGTTCTTGTTGAATTAAAAAAATAGTGTTCACGTGTACTGTTCACGAAGAGAGAAAAAAAGGGGAAAAAAATTGTTGGGAATATTTTCGTTGGAAAATACAGACGAGAAAAGTGTGGCTTTTGATCCAACGTTGCCACCGATTTTTGATGATTACGGAGATGAAGGAACCATTATTATTGATGTTAAAGAGCCGTGTTTTACACTTGATTATGGTTTTGGGTTCAATCTAACTTCTAAGCCAAATAAACACAAGGTTGATCCTATTAGGTTTATACAAAGTCAAGTTTGTTATTTGTACAACAATGCGGCTCGTGATAGGTTATCGCACTTGTGCACGGAGTGTGGTGGGGTAGATGGCACAAGAAGGTTCTAAGATCAAGAAGAAGAACCGAGAGTTGGAGTTTATTGCTAGTGGTTTTTGTTTTCGATCCCGGCGGATCAAAGTTTCAAGAATTGAGGACAATTCTCTTCGAAGAGGGAGGGAATGATACGAAAATAAAAGTATCTAATTAGTCGTTTAGGAAATTATTAATATTGATATTCTTTGTTTAGTCGTTTTCCTTATTTACAAATATAAGTATCTAATTAGTTTTTTTTCTAGTGATATTTAGGAATTATATTAGGGTAGAGTATAACTTCCACACTTAGAATTAGTTTTATTTTAGTAGTATAAATAAGGGATTAAGGTTGTATTTTGAAAGACAGATGATTCAAGAAATAAAAACGCAGTTTTATTAAATACAACAAGGTTCGTTGTATTCATTAATCGAAAAGGTACTTCGATTTTTCGAGTTAAGGCTGAATCGGCGTTCATCCTTACTCATCGATATCCGTGAGATCGGCGTCTCATTAATATCACCTATCCATTCTATTCGTTTCGCTTCCGTTACGCATCATAAGTAGTATTAGAGCTACAACTCTTGATTTTGATTGAATCAAGACGGTCCAAGGGAGTGTCAAAGACAAGTTATTGGTTGAATTTCTGGTCGCAATTGGAATTCAAAGGTTAAACTCGGGCGAGGTAGTTCGATGGTTAATCGATTTTGATTGTCTAGTGGTTCTTGTTGAATTAAAAAAATACTGTTCACGTGTACTGTTCACGAAGAGAGAAAAAAAGGGGAAAAAAATTGCTGGGAATATTTTCGTTGGAAAATACAGACGAGAAAAGTGTGGCTTTTGATCCAACGTTGCCACCGATTTTTGATGATTACGGAGATGAAGGAACCATTATTATTGATGTTAAAGAGCCGTGTTTTACACTTGATTATGGTTTTGGGTTCAATCTAACTTCTAAGCCAAATAAACACACGGTTGATCCTATTAGGTTTATACAAGGTCAAGTTTGTTATTTGTACAACAATGCGGCTCGTGATAGGTTATCGCACTTGTGCACGGAGTGTGGTGGGGTAGATGGCAAAAGAAGGTTCTAAGATCAAGAAGAAGAACCGAGAGTTGGAGTTTATTGCTAGTGGTTTTTGTTTTCGATCCCGGCGGATCAAAGTTTCAAGAATTGAGGACAATTCTCTTCGAAGAGGGAGGGAATGATACGAAAATAAAAGTATCTAATTAGTCGTTTAGGAAATTATTAATATTGATATTCTTTGTTTAGTCGTTTTCCTTATTTACAAATATAAGTATCTAATTAGTTTTTTTTCTAGTGATATTTAGGAATTATATTAGGGTAGAGTATAACTTCCACACTTAGAATTAGTTTTATTTTAGTAGTATAAATAAGGGATTAAGGTTGTATTTTGAAAGACAGATGATTCAAGAAATAAAAACGCAGTTTTATTAAATACAACAAGGTTCGTTGTATTCATAAATCGAAAAGGTACTTCGATTTTTCGAGTTAAGGCTGAATCGGCGTTCATCCTTACTCACCGATATCCGTGAGATCGGCGTCTCATTAATATCACCTATCCATTCTATTCGTTTCGCTTCCGTTACGCATCATAAGTAGTATTAGAGCTACAACTCTTGATTTTGATTGAATCAAGACGGTCCAAGGGAGTGTCAAAGACAAGTTATTGGTTGAATTTCTGGTCGCGATTGGAATTCAAAGGTTGAACTCGGGCGTGGTAGTTCGATGGTTAATCGATTTTGATTGTCTAGTGGTTCTTGTTGAATTAAAAAAATACCGTTCACGTGTACTGTTCACGAAGAGAGAAAAAAAGGGAAAAAAAATTGCTGGGAATATTTTCGTTGGAAAATACAGACGAGAAAAGTGTGGCTTTTGATCCAACGTTGCCACCGATTTTTGATGATTACGGAGATGAAGGAACCATTATTATTGATGTTAAAGAGCCGTGTTTTACACTTGATTATGGTTTTGGGTTCAATCTAACTTCTAAGCCAAGTAAACACACGGTTGATCCTATTAGGTTTATACAAGGTCAAGTTTGTTATTTTTACAACAATGCGGCTCGTGATAGGTTATCGCACTTGTGCACGGAGTGTGGTGGGGTAGATGGCACAAGAAGGTTCTAAGATCAAGAAGAAGAACCGAGAGTTGGAGTTTATTGCTAGTGGTTTTTGTTTTCGATCCCGGCGGATCAAAGTTTCAAGAATTGAGGACAATTCTCTTCGAAGAGGGAGGGAATGATACGAAAATAAAAGTATCTAATTAGTCGTTTAGGAAATTATTAATATTGATATTCTTTGTTTAGTCGTTTTCCTTATTTACAAATATAAGTATCTAATTAGTTTTTTTTCTAGTGATATTTAGGAATTATATTAGGGTAGAGTATAACTTCCACACTTAGAATTAGTTTTATTTTAGTAGTATAAATAAGGGATTAAGGTTGTATTTTGAAAGACAGATGATTCAAGAAATAAAAACGCAGTTTTATTAAATACAACAAGGTTCGTTGTATTCATAAATCGAAAAGGTACTTCGATTTTTCGAGTTAAGGCTGAATCGGCGTTCATCCTTACTCACCGATATCCGTGAGATCGGCGTCTCATTAATATCACCTATCCATTCTATTCGTTTCGCTTCCGTTACGCATCATAAGTAGTATTAGAGCTACAACTCTTGATTTTGATTGAATCAAGACGGTCCAAGGGAGTGTCAAAGACAAGTTATTGGTTGAATTTCTGGTCGCGATTGGAATTCAAAGGTTAAACTCGGGCGTGGTAGTTCGATGGTTAATCGATTTTGATTGTCTAGTGGTTCTTGTTGAATTAAAAAAATACCGTTCACGTGTACTGTTCACGAAGAGAGAAAAAAAGGGAAAAAAAATTGCTGGGAATATTTTCGTTGGAAAATACAGACGAGAAAAGTGTGGCTTTTGATCCAACGTTGCCACCGATTTTTGATGATTACGGAGATGAAGGAACCATTATTATTGATGTTAAAGAGCCGTGTTTTACACTTGATTATGGTTTTGGGTTCAATCTAACTTCTAAGCCAAGTAAACACACGGTTGATCCTATTAGGTTTATACAAGGTCAAGTTTGTTATTTGTACAACAATGCGGCTCGTGATAGGTTATCGCACTTGTGCACGGAGTGTGGTGGGGTAGATGGCACAAGAAGGTTCTAAGATCAAGAAGAAGAACCGAGAGTTGGAGTTTATTGCTAGTGGTTTTTGTTTTCGATCCCGGCGGATCAAAGTTTCAAGAATTGAGGACAATTCTCTTCGAAGAGGGAGGGAATGATACGAAAATAAAAGTATCTAATTAGTCGTTTAGGAAATTATTAATATTGATATTCTTTGTTTAGTCGTTTTCCTTATTTACAAATATAAGTATCTAATTAGTTTTTTTTCTAGTGATATTTAGGAATTATATTAGGGTAGAGTATAACTTCCACACTTAGAATTAGTTTTATTTTAGTAGTATAAATAAGGGATTAAGGTTGTATTTTGAAAGACAGATGATTCAAGAAATAAAAACGCAGTTTTATTAAATACAACAAGGTTCGTTGTATTCATAAATCGAAAAGGTACTTCGATTTTTCGAGTTAAGGCTTAATCGGCGTTCATCCTTACTCACCGATATCCGTGAGATCGGCGTCTCATTAATATCACCTATCCATTCTATTCGTTTCGCTTCCGTTACGCATCATAAGTAGTATTAGAGCTACAACTCTTGATTTTGATTGAATCAAGACGGTCCAAGGGAGTGTCAAAGACAAGTTATTGGTTGAATTTCTGGTCGCGATTGGAATTCAAAGGTTAAACTCGGGCGTGGTAGTTCGATGGTTAATCGATTTTGATTGTCTAGTGGTTCTTGTTGAATTAAAAAAATACCGTTCACGTGTACTGTTCACGAAGAGAGAAAAAAAGGGAAAAAAAATTGCTGGGAATATTTTCGTTGGAAAATACAGACGAGAAAAGTGTGGCTTTTGATCCAACGTTGCCACCGATTTTTGATGATTACGGAGATGAAGGAACCATTATTATTGATGTTAAAGAGCCGTGTTTTACACTTGATTATGGTTTTGGGTTCAATCTAACTTCTAAGCCAAGTAAACACACGGTTGATCCTATTAGGTTTATACAAGGTCAAGTTTGTTATTTGTACAACAATGCGGCTCGTGATAGGTTATCGCACTTGTGCACGGAGTGTGGTGGGGTAGATGGCACAAGAAGGTTCTAAGATCAAGAAGAAGAACCGAGAGTTGGAGTTTATTGCTAGTGGTTATTGTTTTCGATCCCGGCGGATCAAAGTTTCAAGAATTGAGGACAATTCTCTTCGAAGAGGGAGGGAATGATACGAAAATAAAAGTATCTAATTAGTCGTTTAGGAAATTATTAATATTGATATTCTTTGTTTAGTCGTTTTCCTTATTTACAAATATAAGTATCTAATTAGTTTTTTTTCTAGTGATATTTAGGAATTATATTAGGGTAGAGTATAACTTCCACACTTAGAATTAGTTTTATTTTAGTAGTATAAATAAGGGATTAAGGTTGTATTTTGAAAGACAGATGATTCAAGAAATAAAAACGCAGTTTTATTAAATACAACAAGGTTCGTTGTATTCATAAATCGAAAAGGTACTTCGATTTTTCGAGTTAAGGCTGAATCGGCGTTCATCCTTACTCACCGATATCCGTGAGATCGGCGTCTCATTAATATCACCTATCCATTCTATTCGTTTCGCTTCCGTTATGCATCATAAGTAGTATTAGAGCTACAACTCTTGATTTTGATTGAATCAAGACGGTCCAAGGGAGTGTCAAAGACAAGTTATTGGTTGAATTTCTGGTCGCGATTGGAATTCAAAGGTTAAACTCGGGCGAGGTAGTTCGATGGTTAATCGATTTTGATTGTCTAGTGGTTCTTGTTGAATTAAAAAAATACTGTTCACGTGTACTGTTCACGAAGAGAGAAAAAAAGGGGAAAAAAATTGCTGGGAATATTTTCGTTGGAAAATACAGACGAGAAAAGTGTGGCTTTTGATCCAACGTTGCCACCGATTTTTGATGATTACGGAGATGAAGGAACCATTATTATTGATGTTAAAGAGCCGTGTTTTACACTTGATTATGGTTTTGGGTTCAATCTAACTTCTAAGCCAAATAAACACACGGTTGATCCTATTAGGTTTATACAAGGTCAAGTTTGTTATTTGTACAACAATGCGGCTCGTGATAGGTTATCGCACTTGTGCACGGAGTGTGGTGGGGTAGATGGCACAAGAAGGTTCTAAGATCAAGAAGAAGAACCGAGAGTTGGAGTTTATTGCTAGTGGTTTTTGTTTTCGATCCCGGCGGATCAAAGTTTCAAGAATTGAGGACAATTCTCTTCGAAGAGGGAGGGAATGATACGAAAATAAAAGTATCTAATTAGTCGTTTAGGAAATTATTAATATTGATATTCTTTGTTTAGTCGTTTTCCTTATTTACAAATATAAGTATCTAATTAGTTTTTTTTCTAGTGATATTTAGGAATTATATTAGGGTAGAGTATAACTTCCACACTTAGAATTAGTTTTATTTTAGTAGTATAAATAAGGGATTAAGGTTGTATTTTGAAAGACAGATGATTCAAGAAATAAAAACGCAGTTTTATTAAATACAACAAGGTTCGTTGTATTCATAAATCGAAAAGGTACTTCGATTTTTCGAGTTAAGGCTGAATCGGCGTTCATCCTTACTCATCGATATCCGTGAGATCGGCGTCTCATTAATATCACCTATCCATTCTATTCGTTTCGCTTCCGTTACGCATCATAAGTAGTATTAGAGCTACAACTCTTGATTTTGATTGAATCAAGACGGTCCAAGGGAGTGTCAAAGACAAGTTATTGGTTGAATTTCTGGTCGCAATTGGAATTCAAAGGTCAAACTCGGGCGAGGTAGTTCGATGGTTAATCGATTTTGATTGTCTAGTGGTTCTTGTTGAATTAAAAAAATACTGTTCACGTGTACTGTTCACGAAGAGAGAAAAAAAGGGGAAAAAAATTGCTGGGAATATTTTCGTTGGAAAATACAGACGAGAAAAGTGTGGCTTTTGATCCAACGTTGCCACCGATTTTTGATGATTACGGAGATGAAGGAACCATTATTATTGATGTTAAAGAGCCGTGTTTTACACTTGATTATGGTTTTGGGTTCAATCTAACTTCTAAGCCAAATAAACACACGGTTGATCCTATTAGGTTTATACAAGGTCAAGTTTGTTATTTGTACAACAATGCGGCTCGTGATAGGTTATCGCACTTGTGCACGGAGTGTGGTGGGGTAGATGGCACAAGAAGGTTCTAAGATCAAGAAGAAGAACCGAGAGTTGGAGTTTATTGCTAGTGGTTTTTGTTTTCGATCCCGGCGGATCAAAGTTTCAAGAATTGAGGACAATTCTCTTCGAAGAGGGAGGGAATGATACGAAAATAAAAGTATCTAATTAGTCGTTTAGGAAATTATTAATATTGATATTCTTTGTTTAGTCGTTTTCCTTATTTACAAATATAAGTATCTAATTAGTTTTTTTTCTAGTGATATTTAGGAATTATATTAGGGTAGAGTATAACTTCCACACTTAGAATTAGTTTTATTTTAGTAGTATAAATAAGGGATTAAGGTTGTATTTTGAAAGACAGATGATTCAAGAAATAAAAACGCAGTTTTATTAAATACAACAAGGTTCGTTGTATTCATAAATCGAAAAGGTACTTCGATTTTTCGAGTTAAGGCTGAATCGGCGTTCATCCTTACTCATCGATATCCGTGAGATCGGCGTCTCATTAATATCACCTATCCATTCTATTCGTTTCGCTTCCGTTACGCATCATAAGTAGTATTAGAGCTACAACTCTTGATTTTGATTGAATCAAGACGGTCCAAGGGAGTGTCAAAGACAAGTTATTGGTTGAATTTCTGGTCGCAATTGGAATTCAAAGGTTAAACTCGGGCGAGGTAGTTCGATGGTTAATCGATTTTGATTGTCTAGTGGTTCTTGTTGAATTAAAAAAATACTGTTCACGTGTACTGTTCACGAAGAGAGAAAAAAAGGGGAAAAAAATTGCTGGGAATATTTTCGTTGGAAAATACAGACGAGAAAAGTGTGGCTTTTGATCCAACGTTGCCACCGATTTTTGATGATTACGGAGATGAAGGAACCATTATTATTGATGTTAAAGAGCCGTGTTTTACACTTGATTATGGTTTTGGGTTCAATCTAACTTCTAAGCCAAATAAACACACGGTTGATCCTATTAGGTTTATACAAGGTCAAGTTTGTTATTTGTACAACAATGCGGCTCGTGATAGGTTATCGCACTTGTGCACGGAGTGTGGTGGGGTAGATGGCACAAGAAGGTTCTAAGATCAAGAAGAAGAACCGAGAGTTGGAGTTTATTGCTAGTGGTTTTTGTTTTCGATCCCGGCGGATCAAAGTTTCAAGAATTGAGGACAATTCTCTTCGAAGAGGGAGGGAATGATACGAAAATAAAAGTATCTAATTAGTCGTTTAGGAAATTATTAATATTGATATTCTTTGTTTAGTCGTTTTCCTTATTTACAAATATAAGTATCTAATTAGTTTTTTTTCTAGTGATATTTAGGAATTATATTAGGGTAGAGTATAACTTCCACACTTAGAATTAGTTTTATTTTAGTAGTATAAATAAGGGATTAAGGTTGTATTTTGAAAGACAGATGATTCAAGAAATAAAAACGCAGTTTTATTAAATACAACAAGGTTCGTTGTATTCATAAATCGAAAAGGTACTTCGATTTTTCGAGTTAAGGCTGAATCGGCGTTCATCCTTACTCACCGATATCCGTGAGATCGGCGTCTCATTAATATCACCTATCCATTCTATTCGTTTCGCTTCCGTTATGCATCATAAGTAGTATTAGAGCTACAACTCTTGATTTTGATTGAATCAAGACGGTCCAAGGGAGTGTCAAAGACAAGTTATTGGTTGAATTTCTGGTCGCGATTGGAATTCAAAGGTTAAACTCGGGCGAGGTAGTTCGATGGTTAATCGATTTTGATTGTCTAGTGGTTCTTGTTGAATTAAAAAAATACTGTTCACGTGTACTGTTCACGAAGAGAGAAAAAAAGGGAAAAAAAATTGCTGGGAATATTTTCGTTGGAAAATACAGACGAGAAAAGTGTGGCTTTTGATCCAACGTTGCCACCGATTTTTGATGATTACGGAGATGAAGGAACCATTATTATTGATGTTAAAGAGCCGTGTTTTACACTTGATTATGGTTTTGGGTTCAATCTAACTTCTAAGCCAAATAAACACACGGTTGATCCTATTAGGTTTATACAAGGTCAAGTTTGTTATTTGTACAACAATGCGGCTCGTGATAGGTTATCGCACTTGTGCACGGAGTGTGGTGGGGTAGATGGCACAAGAAGGTTCTAAGATCAAGAAGAAGAACCGAGAGTTGGAGTTTATTGCTAGTGGTTTTTGTTTTCGATCCCGGCGGATCAAAGTTTCAAGAATTGAGGACAATTCTCTTCGAAGAGGGAGGGAATGATACGAAAATAAAAGTATCTAATTAGTCGTTTAGGAAATTATTAATATTGATATTCTTTGTTTAGTCGTTTTCCTTATTTACAAATATAAGTATCTAATTAGTTTTTTTTCTAGTGATATTTAGGAATTATATTAGGGTAGAGTATAACTTCCACACTTAGAATTAGTTTTATTTTAGTAGTATAAATAAGGGATTAAGGTTGTATTTTGAAAGACAGATGATTCAAGAAATAAAAACGCAGTTTTATTAAATACAACAAGGTTCGTTGTATTCATAAATCGAAAAGGTACTTCGATTTTTCGAGTTAAGGCTGAATCGGCGTTCATCCTTACTCACCGATATCCGTGAGATCGGCGTCTCATTAATATCACCTATCCATTCTATTCGTTTCGCTTCCGTTACGCATCATAAGTAGTATTAGAGCTACAACTCTTGATTTTGATTGAATCAAGACGGTCCAAGGGAGTGTCAAAGACAAGTTATTGGTTGAATTTCTGGTCGCAATTGGAATTCAAAGGTCAAACTCGGGCGAGGTAGTTCGATGGTTAATCGATTTTGATTGTCTAGTGGTTCTTGTTGAATTAAAAAAATACTGTTCACGTGTACTGTTCACGAAGAGAGAAAAAAAGGGGAAAAAAATTGCTGGGAATATTTTCGTTGGAAAATACAGACGAGAAAAGTGTGGCTTTTGATCCAACGTTGCCACCGATTTTTGATGATTACGGAGATGAAGGAACCATTATTATTGATGTTAAAGAGCCGTGTTTTACACTTGATTATGGTTTTGGGTTCAATCTAACTTCTAAGCCAAATAAACACACGGTTGATCCTATTAGGTTTATACAAGGTCAAGTTTGTTATTTGTACAACAATGCGGCTCGTGATAGGTTATCGCACTTGTGCACGGAGTGTGGTGGGGTAGATGGCACAAGAAGGTTCTAAGATCAAGAAGAAGAACCGAGAGTTGGAGTTTATTGCTAGTGGTTTTTGTTTTCGATCCCGGCGGATCAAAGTTTCAAGAATTGAGGACAATTCTCTTCGAAGAGGGAGGGAATGATACGAAAATAAAAGTATCTAATTAGTCGTTTAGGAAATTATTAATATTGATATTCTTTGTTTAGTCGTTTTCCTTATTTACAAATATAAGTATCTAATTAGTTTTTTTTCTAGTGATATTTAGGAATTATATTAGGGTAGAGTATAACTTCCACACTTAGAATTAGTTTTATTTTAGTAGTATAAATAAGGGATTAAGGTTGTATTTTGAAAGACAGATGATTCAAGAAATAAAAACGCAGTTTTATTAAATACAACAAGGTTCGTTGTATTCATAAATCGAAAAGGTACTTCGATTTTTCGAGTTAAGGCTGAATCGGCGTTCATCCTTACTCATCGATATCCGTGAGATCGGCGTCTCATTAATATCACCTATCCATTCTATTCGTTTCGCTTCCGTTACGCATCATAAGTAGTATTAGAGCTACAACTCTTGATTTTGATTGAATCAAGACGGTCCAAGGGAGTGTCAAAGACAAGTTATTGGTTGAATTTCTGGTCGCAATTGGAATTCAAAGGTCAAACTCGGGCGAGGTAGTTCGATGGTTAATCGATTTTGATTGTCTAGTGGTTCTTGTTGAATTAAAAAAATACTGTTCACGTGTACTGTTCACGAAGAGAGAAAAAAAGGGGAAAAAAATTGCTGGGAATATTTTCGTTGGAAAATACAGACGAGAAAAGTGTGGCTTTTGATCCAACGTTGCCACCGATTTTTGATGATTACGGAGATGAAGGAACCATTATTATTGATGTTAAAGAGCCGTGTTTTACACTTGATTATGGTTTTGGGTTCAATCTAACTTCTAAGCCAAATAAACACACGGTTGATCCTATTAGGTTTATACAAGGTCAAGTTTGTTATTTGTACAACAATGCGGCTCGTGATAGGTTATCGCACTTGTGCACGGAGTGTGGTGGGGTAGATGGCACAAGAAGGTTCTAAGATCAAGAAGAAGAACCGAGAGTTGGAGTTTATTGCTAGTGGTTTTTGTTTTCGATCCCGGCGGATCAAAGTTTCAAGAATTGAGGACAATTCTCTTCGAAGAGGGAGGGAATGATACGAAAATAAAAGTATCTAATTAGTCGTTTAGGAAATTATTAATATTGATATTCTTTGTTTAGTCGTTTTCCTTATTTACAAATATAAGTATCTAATTAGTTTTTTTTCTAGTGATATTTAGGAATTATATTAGGGTAGAGTATAACTTCCACACTTAGAATTAGTTTTATTTTAGTAGTATAAATAAGGGATTAAGGTTGTATTTTGAAAGACAGATGATTCAAGAAATAAAAACGCAGTTTTATTAAATACAACAAGGTTCGTTGTATTCATAAATCGAAAAGGTACTTCGATTTTTCGAGTTAAGGCTGAATCGGCGTTCATCCTTACTCATCGATATCCGTGAGATCGGCGTCTCATTAATATCACCTATCCATTCTATTCGTTTCGCTTCCGTTACGCATCATAAGTAGTATTAGAGCTACAACTCTTGATTTTGATTGAATCAAGACGGTCCAAGGGAGTGTCAAAGACAAGTTATTGGTTGAATTTCTGGTCGCAATTGGAATTCAAAGGTCAAACTCGGGCGAGGTAGTTCGATGGTTAATCGATTTTGATTGTCTAGTGGTTCTTGTTGAATTAAAAAAATACTGTTCACGTGTACTGTTCACGAAGAGAGAAAAAAAGGGGAAAAAAATTGCTGGGAATATTTTCGTTGGAAAATACAGACGAGAAAAGTGTGGCTTTTGATCCAACGTTGCCACCGATTTTTGATGATTACGGAGATGAAGGAACCATTATTATTGATGTTAAAGAGCCGTGTTTTACACTTGATTATGGTTTTGGGTTCAATCTAACTTCTAAGCCAAATAAACACACGGTTGATCCTATTAGGTTTATACAAGGTCAAGTTTGTTATTTGTACAACAATGCGGCTCGTGATAGGTTATCGCACTTGTGCACGGAGTGTGGTGGGGTAGATGGCACAAGAAGGTTCTAAGATCAAGAAGAAGAACCGAGAGTTGGAGTTTATTGCTAGTGGTTTTTGTTTTCGATCCCGGCGGATCAAAGTTTCAAGAATTGAGGACAATTCTCTTCGAAGAGGGAGGGAATGATACGAAAATAAAAGTATCTAATTAGTCGTTTAGGAAATTATTAATATTGATATTCTTTGTTTAGTCGTTTTCCTTATTTACAAATATAAGTATCTAATTAGTTTTTTTTCTAGTGATATTTAGGAATTATATTAGGGTAGAGTATAACTTCCACACTTAGAATTAGTTTTATTTTAGTAGTATAAATAAGGGATTAAGGTTGTATTTTGAAAGACAGATGATTCAAGAAATAAAAACGCAGTTTTATTAAATACAACAAGGTTCGTTGTATTCATAAATCGAAAAGGTACTTCGATTTTTCGAGTTAAGGCTGAATCGGCGTTCATCCTTACTCATCGATATCCGTGAGATCGGCGTCTCATTAATATCACCTATCCATTCTATTCGTTTCGCTTCCGTTACGCATCATAAGTAGTATTAGAGCTACAACTCTTGATTTTGATTGAATCAAGACGGACCAAGGGAGTGTCAAAGACAAGTTATTGGTTGAATTTCTGGTCGCAATTGGAATTCAAAGGTTAAACTCGGGCGAGGTAGTTCGATGGTTAATCGATTTTGATTGTCTAGTGGTTCTTGTTGAATTAAAAAAACACTGTTCACGTGTACTGTTCACGAAGAGAGAAAAAAAGGGGAAAAAAATTGCTGGGAATATTTTCGTTGGAAAATACAGACGAGAAAAGTGTGGCTTTTGATCCAACGTTGCCATCGATTTTTGATGATTACGGAGATGAAGGAACCATTATTATTGATGTTAAAGAGCCGTGTTTTACACTTGATTATGGTTTTGGGTTCAATCTAACTTCTAAGCCAAATAAACACACGGTTGATCCTATTAGGTTTATACAAGGTCAAGTTTGTTATTTGTACAACAATGCGGCTCGTGATAGGTTATCGCACTTGTGCACGGAGTGTGGTGGGGTAGATGGCACAAGAAGGTTCTAAGATCAAGAAGAAGAACCGAGAGTTGGAGTTTATTGCTAGTGGTTTTTGTTTTCGATCCCGGCGGATCAAAGTTTCAAGAATTGAGGACAATTCTCTTCGAAGAGGGAGGGAATGATACGAAAATAAAAGTATCTAATTAGTCGTTTAGGAAATTATTAATATTGATATTCTTTGTTTAGTCGTTTTCCTTATTTACAAATATAAGTATCTAATTAGTTTTTTTTCTAGTGATATTTAGGAATTATATTAGGGTAGAGTATAACTTCCACACTTAGAATTAGTTTTATTTTAGTAGTATAAATAAGGGATTAAGGTTGTATTTTGAAAGACAGATGATTCAAGAAATAAAAACGCAGTTTTATTAAATACAACAAGGTTCGTTGTATTCATAAATCGAAAAGGTACTTCGATTTTTCGAGTTAAGGCTGAATCGGCGTTCATCCTTACTCATCGATATCCGTGAGATCGGCGTCTCATTAATATCACCTATCCATTCTATTCGTTTCGCTTCCGTTACGCATCATAAGTAGTATTAGAGCTACAACTCTTGATTTTGATTGAATCAAGACGGTCCAAGGGAGTGTCAAAGACAAGTTATTGGTTGAATTTCGGGTCGCAATTGGAATTCAAAGGTCAAACTTGGGCGAGGTAGTTCGATGGTTAATCGATTTTGATTGTCTAGTGGTTCTTGTTGAATTAAAAAAACACTGTTCACGTGTACTGTTCACGAAGAGAGAAAAAAAGGGGAAAAAAATTGCTGGGAATATTTTCGTTGGAAAATACAGACGAGAAAAGTGTGGCTTTTGATCCAACGTTGCCACCGATTTTTGATGATTACGGAGATGAAGGAACCATTATTATTGATGTTAAAGAGCCGTGTTTTACACTTGATTATGGTTTTGGGTTCAATCTAACTTCTAAGCCAAATAAACACACGGTTGATCCTATTAGGTTTATACAAGGTCAAGTTTGTTATTTGTACAACAATGCGGCTCGTGATAGGTTATCGCACTTGTGCACGGAGTGTGGTGGGGTAGATGGCACAAGAAGGTTCTAAGATCAAGAAGAAGAACCGAGAGTTGGAGTTTATTGCTAGTGGTTTTTGTTTTCGATCCCGGCGGATCAAAGTTTCAAGAATTGAGGACAATTCTCTTCGAAGAGGGAGGGAATGATACGAAAATAAAAGTATCTAATTAGTCGTTTAGGAAATTATTAATATTGATATTCTTTGTTTAGTCGTTTTCCTTATTTACAAATATAAGTATCTAATTAGTTTTTTTTCTAGTGATATTTAGGAATTATATTAGGGTAGAGTATAACTTCCACACTTAGAATTAGTTTTATTTTAGTAGTATAAATAAGGGATTAAGGTTGTATTTTGAAAGACAGATGATTCAAGAAATAAAAACGCAGTTTTATTAAATACAACAAGGTTCGTTGTATTCATAAATCGAAAAGGTACTTCGATTTTTCGAGTTAAGGCTGAATCGGCGTTCATCCTTACTCATCGATATCCGTGAGATCGGCGTCTCATTAATATCACCTATCCATTCTATTCGTTTCGCTTCCGTTACGCATCATAAGTAGTATTAGAGCTACAACTCTTGATTTTGATTGAATCAAGACGGTCCAAGGGAGTGTCAAAGACAAGTTATTGGTTGAATTTCTGGTCGCAATTGGAATTCAAAGGTCAAACTCGGGCGAGGTAGTTCGATGGTTAATCGATTTTGATTGTCTAGTGGTTCTTGTTGAATTTAAAAAATACTGTTCACGTGTACTGTTCACGAAGAGAGAAAAAAAGGGGAAAAAAATTGCTGGGAATATTTTCGTTGGAAAATACAGACGAGAAAAGTGTGGCTTTTGATCCAACGTTGCCACCGATTTTTGATGATTACGGAGATGAAGGAACCATTATTATTGATGTTAAAGAGCCGTGTTTTACACTTGATTATGGTTTTGGGTTCAATCTAACTTCTAAGCCAAATAAACACACGGTTGATCCTATTAGGTTTATACAAGGTCAAGTTTGTTATTTGTACAACAATGCGGCTCGTGATAGGTTATCGCACTTGTGCACGGAGTGTGGTGGGGTAGATGGCACAAGAAGGTTCTAAGATCAAGAAGAAGAACCGAGAGTTGGAGTTTATTGCTAGTGGTTTTTGTTTTCGATCCCGGCGGATCAAAGTTTCAAGAATTGAGGACAATTCTCTTCGAAGAGGGAGGGAATGATACGAAAATAAAAGTATCTAATTAGTCGTTTAGGAAATTATTAATATTGATATTCTTTGTTTAGTCGTTTTCCTTATTTACAAATATAAGTATCTAATTAGTTTTTTTTCTAGTGATATTTAGGAATTATATTAGGGTAGAGTATAACTTCCACACTTAGAATTAGTTTTATTTTAGTAGTATAAATAAGGGATTAAGGTTGTATTTTGAAAGACAGATGATTCAAGAAATAAAAACGCAGTTTTATTAAATACAACAAGGTTCGTTGTATTCATAAATCGAAAAGGTACTTCGATTTTTCGAGTTAAGGCTGAATCGGCGTTCATCCTTACTCATCGATATCCGTGAGATCGGCGTCTCATTAATATCACCTATCCATTCTATTCGTTTCGCTTCCGTTACGCATCATAAGTAGTATTAGAGCTACAACTCTTGATTTTGATTGAATCAAGACGGACCAAGGGAGTGTCAAAGACAAGTTATTGGTTGAATTTCTGGTCGCAATTGGAATTCAAAGGTTAAACTCGGGCGAGGTAGTTCGATGGTTAATTGATTTTGATTGTCTAGTGGTTCTTGTTGAAT
Organism: Agrostemma githago; assembly: GCA_958450325.1. NCBI lineage: Eukaryota > Viridiplantae > Streptophyta > Magnoliopsida > Caryophyllales > Caryophyllaceae > Agrostemma > Agrostemma githago. Next base: position 25,549,968 of record OY288252.1, on the reverse strand, counting down.
TAAAAAAATAGTGTTCACGTGTACTGTTCACGAAGAGAGAAAAAAAGGGGAAAAAAATTGCTGGGAATATTTTCGTTGGAAAATACAGACGAGAAAAGTGTGGCTTTTGATCCAACGTTGCCACCGATTTTTGATGATTACGGAGATGAAGGAACCATTATTATTGATGTTAAAGAGCCGTGTTTTACACTTGATTATGGTTTTGGGTTCAATCTAACTTCTAAGCCAAATAAACACACGGTTGATCCTATTAGGTTTATACAAGGTCAAGTTTGTTATTTGTACAACAATGCGGCTCGTGATAGGTTATCGCACTTGTGCACGGAGTGTGGTGGGGTAGATGGCACAAGAAGGTTCTAAGATCAAGAAGAAGAACCGAGAGTTGGAGTTTATTGCTAGTGGTTTTTGTTTTCGATCCCGGCGGATCAAAGTTTCAAGAATTGAGGACAATTCTCTTCGAAGAGGGAGGGAATGATACGAAAATAAAAGTATCTAATTAGTCGTTTAGGAAATTATTAATATTGTTATTCTTTGTTTAGTCGTTTTCCTTATTTACAAATATAAGTATCTAATTAGTTTTTTTTCTAGTGATATTTAGGAATTATATTAGGGTAGAGTATAACTTCCACACTTAAAATTAGTTTTATTTTAGTAGTATAAATAAGGGATTAAGGTTGTATTTTGAAAGACAGATGATTCAAGAAATAAAAACGCAGTTTTATTAAATACAACAAGGTTCGTTGTATTCATAAATCGAAAAGGTACTTCGATTTTTCGAGTTAAGGCTGAATCGGCGTTCATCCTTACTCATCGATATCCGTGAGATCGGCGTCTCATTAATATCACTTATCCATTCTATTCGTTTCGCTTCCGTTACGCATCATAAGTAGTATTAGAGCTACAACTCTTGATTTTGATTGAATCAAGACGGTCCAAGGGAGTGTCAAAGACAAGTTATTGGTTGAATTTCGGGTCGCAATTGGAATTCAAAGGTTAAACTTGGGCGAGGTAGTTCGATGGTTAATCGATTTTGATTGTCTAGTGGTTCTTGTTGAATTAAAAAAATACTGTTCACGTGTACTGTTCACGAAGAGAGAAAAAAAGGGGAAAAAAATTGCTGGGAATATTTTCGTTGGAAAATACAGACGAGAAAAGTGTGGCTTTTGATCCAACGTTGCCATCGATTTTTGATGATTACGGAGATGAAGGAACCATTATTATTGATGTTAAAGAGCCGTGTTTTACACTTGATTATGGTTTTGGGTTCAATCTAACTTCTAAGCCAAATAAACACACGGTTGATCCTATTAGGTTTATACAAGGTCAAGTTTGTTATTTGTACAACAATGCGGCTCGTGATAGGTTATCGCACTTGTGCACGGAGTGTGGTGGGGTAGATGGCACAAGAAGGTTCTAAGATCAAGAAGAAGAACCGAGAGTTGGAGTTTATTGCTAGTGGTTTTTGTTTTCGATCCCGGCGGATCAAAGTTTCAAGAATTGAGGACAATTCTCTTCGAAGAGGGAGGGAATGATACGAAAATAAAAGTATCTAATTAGTCGTTTAGGAAATTATTAATATTGATATTCTTTGTTTAGTCGTTTTCCTTATTTACAAATATAAGTATCTAATTAGTTTTTTTTCTAGTGATATTTAGGAATTATATTAGGGTAGAGTATAACTTCCACACTTAGAATTAGTTTTATTTTAGTAGTATAAATAAGGGATTAAGGTTGTATTTTGAAAGACAGATGATTCAAGAAATAAAAACGCAGTTTTATTAAATACAACAAGGTTCGTTGTATTCATAAATCGAAAAGGTACTTCGATTTTTCGAGTTAAGGCTGAATCGGCGTTCATCCTTACTCATCGATATCCGTGAGATCGGCGTCTCATTAATATCACCTATCCATTCTATTCGTTTCGCTTCCGTTACGCATCATAAGTAGTATTAGAGCTACAACTCTTGATTTTGATTGAATCAAGACGGACCAAGGGAGTGTCAAAGACAAGTTATTGGTTGAATTTCTGGTCGCAATTGGAATTCAAAGGTTAAACTCGGGCGAGGTAGTTCGATGGTTAATCGATTTTGATTGTCTAGTGGTTCTTGTTGAATTAAAAAAATAGTGTTCACGTGTACTGTTCACGAAGAGAGAAAAAAAGGGGAAAAAAATTGCTGGGAATATTTTCGTTGGAAAATACAGACGAGAAAAGTGTGGCTTTTGATCCAACGTTGCCACCGATTTTTGATGATTACGGAGATGAAGGAACCATTATTATTGATGTTAAAGAGCCGTGTTTTACACTTGATTATGGTTTTGGGTTCAATCTAACTTCTAAGCCAAATAAACACACGGTTGATCCTATTAGGTTTATACAAGGTCAAGTTTGTTATTTGTACAACAATGCGGCTCGTGATAGGTTATCGCACTTGTGCACGGAGTGTGGTGGGGTAGATGGCACAAGAAGGTTCTAAGATCAAGAAGAAGAACCGAGAGTTGGAGTTTATTGCTAGTGGTTTTTGTTTTCGATCCCGGCGGATCAAAGTTTCAAGAATTGAGGACAATTCTCTTCGAAGAGGGAGGGAATGATACGAAAATAAAAGTATCTAATTAGTCGTTTAGGAAATTATTAATATTGATATTCTTTGTTTAGTCGTTTTCCTTATTTACAAATATAAGTATCTAATTAGTTTTTTTTCTAGTGATATTTAGGAATTATATTAGGGTAGAGTATAACTTCCATACTTAGACTTAGTTTTATTTTAGTAGTATAAATAAGGGATTAAGGTTGTATTTTGAAAGACAGATGATTCAAGAAATAAAAACGCAGTTTTATTAAATACAACAAGGTTCGTTGCATTCATAAATCGAAAAGGTACTTCGATTTTTCGAGTTAAGGCTGAATCGGCGTTCATCCTTACTCATCGATATCCGTGAGATCGGCGTCTCATTAATATCACCTATCCATTCTATTCGTTTCGCTTCCGTTACGCATCATAAGTAGTATTAGAGCTACAACTCTTGATTTTGATTGAATCAAGACGGACCAAGGGAGTGTCAAAGACAAGTTATTGGTTGAATTTCTGGTCGCGATTGGAATTCAAAGGTTAAACTCGGGCGAGGTAGTTCGATGGTTAATCGATTTTGATTGTCTTGTGGTTCTTGTTGAATTAAAAAAATACTGTTCACGTGTACTGTTCACGAAGAGAGAAAAAAAGGGGAAAAAAATTGCTGGGAATATTTTCGTTGGAAAATACAGACGAGAAAAGTGTGGCTTTTGATCCAACGTTTCCACCGATTTTTGATGATTACGGAGATGAAGGAACCATTATTATTGATGTTAAAGAGCCGTGTTTTACACTTGATTATGGTTTTGGGTTCAATCTAACTTCTAAGCCAAATAAACACACGGTTGATCCTATTAGGTTTATACAAGGTCAAGTTTGTTATTTGTACAACAATGCGGCTCGTGATAGGTTATCGCACTTGTGCACGGAGTGTGGTGGGGTAGATGGCAAAAGAAGGTTCTAAGATCAAGAAGAAGAACCGAGAGTTGGAGTTTATTGCTAGTGGTTTTTGTTTTCGATCCCGGTGGATCAAAGTTTCAAGAATTGAGGACAATTCTCTTCGAAGAGGGAGGGAATGATACAAAAATAAAAGTATCTAATTAGTCGTTTAGGAAATTATTAATATTGATATTCTTTGTTTAGTCGTTTTCCTTATTTACAAATATAAGTATCTAATTAGTTTTTTTTCTAGTGATATTTAGGAATTATATTAGGGTGGAGTATAACTTCCACACTTAGAATTAGTTTTATTTTAGTAGTATAAATAAGGGATTAAGGTTGTATTTTGAAAGACAGATGATTCAAGAAATAAAAACGCAGTTTTATTAAATACAACAAGGTTCGTTGTATTCATAAATCGAAAAGGTACTTCGATTTTTCGAGTTAAGGCTGAATCGGCGTTCATCCTTACTCATCGATATCCGTGAGATCGGCGTCTCATTAATATCACCTATCCATTCTATTCGTTTCGCTTCCGTTACGCATCATAAGTAGTATTAGAGCTACAACTCTTGATTTTGATTGAATCAAGACGGACCAAGGGAGTGTCAAAGACAAGTTATTGGTTGAATTTCTGGTCGCAATTGGAATTCAAAGGTTAAACTCGGGCGAGGTAGTTCGATGGTTAATCGATTTTGATTGTCTACTGGTTCTTGTTGAATTAAAAAAATACTGTTCACGTGTACTGTTCACGAAGAGAGAAAAAAAGGGGAAAAAAATGGCTGCGAATATTTTCGTTGGAAAATACAGACGAGAAAAGTGTGGCTTTTGATCCAACGTTGCCACCGATTTTTGATGATTACGGAGATGAAGGAACCATTATTATTGATGTTAAAGAGCCGTGTTTTACACTTGATTATGGTTTTGGGTTCAATCTAACTTCTAAGCCAAATAAACACACGGTTGATCCTATTAGGTTTATACAAGGTCATGTTTGTTATTTGTACAACAATGCGGCTCGTGATAGGTTATCGCACTTGTGCACGGAGTGTGGTGGGGTAGATGGCACATGAAGGTTCTAAGATCAAGAAGAAGAACCGAGAGTTGGAGTTTATTGCTAGTGGTTTTTGTTTTCGATCCCGGCGGATCAAAGTTTCAAGAATTGAGGACAATTCTCTTCGAAGAGGGAGGGAATGATATGAAAATAAAAGTATCTAATTAGGCGTTTAGGAAATTATTAATATTGATATTCTTTGTTTAGTCGTTTTCCTTATTTACAAATATAAGTATCTAATTAGTTTTTTTTCTAGTGATATTTAGGAATTATATTAGGGTAGAGTATAACTTCCATACTTAGAATTAGTTTTATTTTAGTAGTATAAATAAGGGATTAAGGTTGTATTTTGAAAGACAGATGATTCAAGAAATAAAAACGCAGTTTTATTAAATACAACAAGGTTCGTTGCATTCATAAATCGAAAAGGTACTTCGATTTTTCGAGTTAAGGCTGAATCGGCGTTCATCCTTACTCATCGATATCCGTGAGATCGGCGTCTCATTAATATCACCTATCCATTCTATTCGTTTCGCTTCCGTTACGCATCATAAGTAGTATTAGAGCTACAACTCTTGATTTTGATTGAATCAAGACGGACCAAGGGAGTGTCAAAGACAAGTTATTGGTTGAATTTCTGGTCGCGATTGGAATTCAAAGGTTAAACTCGGGCGAGGTAGTTCGATGGTTAATCAATTTTGATTGTCTTGTGGTTCTTGTTGAATTAAAAAAATACTGTTCACGTGTACTGTTCACGAAGAGAGAAAAAAAGGGGAAAAAAATTGCTGGGAATATTTTCGTTGGAAAATACAGACGAGAAAAGTGTGGCTTTTGATCCAACGTTGCCACCGATTTTTGATGATTACGGAGATGAAGGAACCATTATTATTGATGTTAAAGAGCCGTGTTTTACACTTGATTATGGTTTTGGGTTCAATCTAACTTCTAAGCCAAATAAACACACGGTTGATCCTATTAGGTTTATACAAGGTCAAGTTTGTTATTTGTACAACAATGCGGCTCGTGATAGGTTATCGCACTTGTGCACGGAGTGTGGTGGGGTAGATGGCAAAAGAAGGTTCTAAGATCAAGAAGAAGAACCGAGAGTTGGAGTTTATTGCTAGTGGTTTTTGTTTTCGATCCCGGCGGATCAAAGTTTCAAGAATTGAGGACAATTCTCTTCGAAGAGGGAGGGAATGATACGAAAATAAAAGTATCTAATTAGTCGTTTAGGAAATTATTAATATTGATATTCTTTGTTTAGTCGTTTTCCTTATTTACAAATATAAGTATCTAATTAGTTTTTTTTCTAGTGATATTTAGGAATTATATTAGGGTGGAGTATAACTTCCACACTTAGAATTAGTTTTATTTTAGTAGTATAAATAAGGGATTAAGGTTGTATTTTGAAAGACAGATGATTCAAGAAATAAAAACGCAGTTTTATTAAATACAACAAGGTTCGTTGTATTCATAAATCGAAAAGGTACTTCGATTTTTCGAGTTAAGGCTGAATCGGCGTTCATCCTTACTCATCGATATCCGTGAGATCGGCGTCTCATTAATATCACCTATCCATTCTATTCGTTTCGCTTCCGTTACGCATCATAAGTAGTATTAGAGCTACAACTCTTGATTTTGATTGAATAAAGACGGTCCAAGGGAGTGTCAAAGACAAGTTATTGGTTGAATTTCTGGTCGCAATTGGAATTCAAAGGTTAAACTCGGGCGAGGTAGTTCGATGGTTAATCGATTTTGATTGTCTAGTGGTTCTTGTTGAATTAAAAAAATACTGTTCACGTGTACTGTTCACGAAGAGAGAAAAAAAGGGGAAAAAATTGCTGGGAATATTTTCGTTGGAAAATACAGACGAGAAAAGTGTGGCTTTTGATCCAACGTTGCCACCGATTTTTGATGATTACGGAGATGAAGGAACCATTATTATTGATGTTAAAGAGCCGTGTTTTACACTTGATTATGGTTTTGGGTTCAATCTAACTTCTAAGCCAAATAAACACACGGTTGATCCTATTAGGTTTATACAAGGTCAAGTTTGTTATTTGTACAACAATGCGGCTCGTGATAGGTTATCGCACTTGTGCACGGAGTGTGGTGGGGTAGATGGCACAAGAAGGTTCTAAGATCAAGAAGAAGAACCGAGAGTTGGAGTTTATTACTAGTGGTTTTTGTTTTCGATCCCGGCGGATCAAAGTTTCAAGAATTGAGGACAATTCTCTTCGAAGAGGGAGGGAATGATACGAAAATAAAAGTATCTAATTAGTCGTTTAGGAAATTATTAATATTGATATTCTTTGTTTAGTCGTTTTCCTTATTTACAAATATAAGTATCTAATTAGTTTTTTTTCTAGTGATATTTAGGAATTATATTAGGGTGGAGTATAACTTCCACACTTAGAATTAGTTTTATTTTAGTAGTATAAATAAGGGATTAAGGTTGTATTTTGAAAGACAGATGATTCAAGAAATAAAAACGCAGTTTTATTAAATACAACAAGGTTCGTTGTATTCATAAATCGAAAAGGTACTTCGATTTTTCGAGTTAAGGCTGAATCGGCGTTCATCCTTACTCATCGATATCCGTGAGATCGGCGTCTCATTAATATCACCTATCCATTCTATTCGTTTCGCTTCCGTTACGCATCATAAGTAGTATTAGAGCTACAACTCTTGATTTTGATTGAATAAAGACGGTCCAAGGGAGTGTCAAAGACAAGTTATTGGTTGAATTTCTGGTCGCAATTGGAATTCAAAGGTTAAACTCGGGCGAGGTAGTTCGATGGTTAATCGATTTTGATTGTCTAGTGGTTCTTGTTGAATTAAAAAAATACTGTTCACGTGTACTGTTCACGAAGAGAGAAAAAAAGGGGAAAAAATTGCTGGGAATATTTTCGTTGGAAAATACAGACGAGAAAAGTGTGGCTTTTGATCCAACGTTGCCACCGATTTTTGATGATTACGGAGATGAAGGAACCATTATTATTGATGTTAAAGAGCCGTGTTTTACACTTGATTATGGTTTTGGGTTCAATCTAACTTCTAAGCCAAATAAACACACGGTTGATCCTATTAGGTTTATACAAGGTCAAGTTTGTTATTTGTACAACAATGCGGCTCGTGATAGGTTATCGCACTTGTGCACGGAGTGTGGTGGGGTAGATGGCACAAGAAGGTTCTAAGATCAAGAAGAAGAACCGAGAGTTGGAGTTTATTACTAGTGGTTTTTGTTTTCGATCCCGGCGGATCAAAGTTTCAAGAATTGAGGACAATTCTCTTCGAAGAGGGAGGGAGTGATACGAAAATAAAAGTATCTAATTAGTCGTTTAGGAAATTATTAATATTGATATTCTTTGTTTAGTCGTTTTCCTTATTTACAAATATAAGTATCTAATTAGTTTTTTTTCTAGTGATATTTAGGAATTATATTAGGGTAGAGTATAACTTCCATACTTAGAATTAGTTTTATTTTAGTAGTATAAATAAGGGATTAAGGTTGTATTTTGAAAGACAGATGATTCAAGAAATAAAAACACAGTTTTATTAAATACAACAAGGTTCGTTGTATTCATAAATCGAAAAGGTACTTCGATTTTTCGAGTTAAGGCTGAATCGGCGTTCATCCTTACTCATCGATATCCGTGAGATCGGCGTCTCATTAATATCACCTATCCATTCTATTCGTTTCGCTTCCGTTACGCATCATAAGTAGTATTAGAGCTACAACTCTTGATTTTGATTGAATCAAGACGGACCAAGGGAGTGTCAAAGACAAGTTATTGGTTGAATTTCTGGTCGCGATTGGAATTCAAAGGTTAAACTCGGGCGAGGTAGTTCGATGGTTAATCGATTTTGATTGTCTAGTGGTTCTTGTTGAATTAAAAAAATACTGTTCACGTGTACTGTTCACGAAGAGAGAAAAAAAGGGGAAAAAAATTGCTGGGAATATTTTCGTTGGAAAATACAGACGAGAAAAGTGTGGCTTTTGATCCAACGTTGCCACCGATTTTTGATGATTACGGAGATGAAGGAACCATTATTATTGATGTTAAAGAGCCGTGTTTTACACTTGATTACGGTTTTGGGTTCAATCTAACTTCTAAGCCAAATAAACACACGGTTGATCCTATTAGGTTTATACAAGGTCAAGTTTGTTATTTGTACAACAATGCGGCTCGTGATAGGTTATCGCACTTGTGCACGGAGTGTGGTGGGGTAGATGGCACAAGAAGGTTCTAAGATCAAGAAGAAGAACCGAGAGTTGGAGTTTATTACTAGTGGTTTTTGTTTTCGATCCCGGCGGATCAAAGTTTCAAGAATTGAGGACAATTCTCTTCGAAGAGGGAGGGAATGATACGAAAATAAAAGTATCTAATTAGTCGTTTAGGAAATTATTAATATTGATATTCTTTGTTTAGTCGTTTTCCTTATTTACAAATATAAGTATCTAATTAGTTTTTTTTCTAGTGATATTTAGGAATTATATTAGGGTGGAGTATAACTTCCATACTTAGACTTAGTTTTATTTTAGTAGTATAAATAAGGGATTAAGGTTGTATTTTGAAAGACAGATGATTCAAGAAATAAAAACGCAGTTTTATTAAATACAACAAGGTTCGTTGTATTCATAAATCGAAAAGGTACTTCGATTTTTCGAGTTAAGGCTGAATCGGCGTTCATCCTTACTCATCGATATCCGTGAGATCGGCGTCTCATTAATATCACCTATCCATTCTATTCGTTTCGCTTCCGTTACGCATCATAAGTAGTATTAGAGCTACAACTCTTGATTTTGATTGAATAAAGACGGTCCAAGGGAGTGTCAAAGACAAGTTATTGGTTGAATTTCTGGTCGCAATTGGAATTCAAAGGTTAAACTCGGGCGAGGTAGTTCGATGGTTAATCGATTTTGATTGTCTAGTGGTTCTTGTTGAATTAAAAAAATACTGTTCACGTGTACTGTTCACGAAGAGAGAAAAAAAGGGGAAAAAATTGCTGGGAATATTTTCGTTGGAAAATACAGACGAGAAAAGTGTGGCTTTTGATCCAACGTTGCCACCGATTTTTGATGATTACGGAGATGAAGGAACCATTATTATTGATGTTAAAGAGCCGTGTTTTACACTTGATTATGGTTTTGGGTTCAATCTAACTTCTAAGCCAAATAAACACACGGTTGATCCTATTAGGTTTATACAAGGTCAAGTTTGTTATTTGTACAACAATGCGGCTCGTGATAGGTTATCGCACTTGTGCACGGAGTGTGGTGGGGTAGATGGCACAAGAAGGTTCTAAGATCAAGAAGAAGAACCGAGAGTTGGAGTTTATTACTAGTGGTTTTTGTTTTCGATCCCGGCGGATCAAAGTTTCAAGAATTGAGGACAATTCTCTTCGAAGAGGGAGGGAGTGATACGAAAATAAAAGTATCTAATTAGTCGTTTAGGAAATTATTAATATTGATATTCTTTGTTTAGTCGTTTTCCTTATTTACAAATATAAGTATCTAATTAGTTTTTTTTCTAGTGATATTTAGGAATTATATTAGGGTAGAGTATAACTTCCATACTTAGAATTAGTTTTATTTTAGTAGTATAAATAAGGGATTAAGGTTGTATTTTGAAAGACAGATGATTCAAGAAATAAAAACACAGTTTTATTAAATACAACAAGGTTCGTTGTATTCATAAATCGAAAAGGTACTTCGATTTTTCGAGTTAAGGCTGAATCGGCGTTCATCCTTACTCATCGATATCCGTGAGATCGGCGTCTCATTAATATCACCTATCCATTCTATTCGTTTCGCTTCCGTTACGCATCATAAGTAGTATTAGAGCTACAACTCTTGATTTTGATTGAATCAAGACGGACCAAGGGAGTGTCAAAGACAAGTTATTGGTTGAATTTCTGGTCGCGATTGGAATTCAAAGGTTAAACTCGGGCGAGGTAGTTCGATGGTTAATCGATTTTGATTGTCTAGTGGTTCTTGTTGAATTAAAAAAATACTGTTCACGTGTACTGTTCACGAAGAGAGAAAAAAAGGGGAAAAAAATTGCTGGGAATATTTTCGTTGGAAAATACAGACGAGAAAAGTGTGGCTTTTGATCCAACGTTGCCACCGATTTTTGATGATTACGGAGATGAAGGAACCATTATTATTGATGTTAAAGAGCCGTGTTTTACACTTGATTACGGTTTTGGGTTCAATCTAACTTCTAAGCCAAATAAACACACGGTTGATCCTATTAGGTTTATACAAGGTCAAGTTTGTTATTTGTACAACAATGCGGCTCGTGATAGGTTATCGCACTTGTGCACGGAGTGTGGTGGGGTAGATGGCACAAGAAGGTTCTAAGATCAAGAAGAAGAACCGAGAGTTGGAGTTTATTACTAGTGGTTTTTGTTTTCGATCCCGGCGGATCAAAGTTTCAAGAATTGAGGACAATTCTCTTCGAAGAGGGAGGGAATGATACGAAAATAAAAGTATCTAATTAGTCGTTTAGGAAATTATTAATATTGATATTCTTTGTTTAGTCGTTTTCCTTATTTACAAATATAAGTATCTAATTAGTTTTTTTTCTAGTGATATTTAGGAATTATATTAGGGTGGAGTATAACTTCCACACTTAGAATTAGTTTTATTTTAGTAGTATAAATAAGGGATTAAGGTTGTATTTTGAAAGACAGATGATTCAAGAAATAAAAACGCAGTTTTATTAAATACAACAAGGTTCGTTGTATTCATAAATCGAAAAGGTACTTCGATTTTTCGAGTTAAGGCTGAATCGGCGTTCATCCTTACTCATCGATATCCGTGAGATCGGCGTCTCATTAATATCACCTATCCATTCTATTCGTTTCGCTTCCGTTACGCATCATAAGTAGTATTAGAGCTACAACTCTTGATTTTGATTGAATCAAGACGGACCAAGGGAGTGTCAAAGACAAGTTATTGGTTGAATTTCTGGTCGCGATTGGAATTCAAAGGTTAAACTCGGGCGAGGTAGTTCGATGGTTAATCGATTTTGATTGTCTTGTGGTTCTTGTTGAATTAAAAAAATACTGTTCACGTGTACTGTTCACGAAGAGAGAAAAAAAGGGGAAAAAAATTGCTGGGAATATTTTCGTTGGAAAATACAGACGAGAAAAGTGTGGCTTTTGATCCAACGTTGCCACCGATTTTTGATGATTACGGAGATGAAGGAACCATTATTATTGATGTTAAAGAGCCGTGTTTTACACTTGATTATGGTTTTGGGTTCAATCTAACTTCTAAGCCAAATAAACACACGGTTGATCCTATTAGGTTTATACAAGGTCAAGTTTGTTATTTGTACAACAATGCGGCTCGTGATAGGTTATCGCACTTGTGCACGGAGTGTGGTGGGGTAAATGGCAAAAGAAGGTTCTAAGATCAAGAAGAAGAACCGAGAGTTGGAGTTTATTGCTAGTGGTTTTTGTTTTCGATCCCGGTGGATCAAAGTTTCAAGAATTGAGGACAATTCTCTTCGAAGAGGGAGGGAATGATACAAAAATAAAAGTATCTAATTAGTCGTTTAGGAAATTATTAATATTGATATTCTTTGTTTAGTCGTTTTCCTTATTTACAAATATAAGTATCTAATTAGTTTTTTTTCTAGTGATATTTAGGAATTATATTAGGGTGGAGTATAACTTCCACACTTAGAATTAGTTTTATTTTAGTAGTATAAATAAGGGATTAAGGTTGTATTTTGAAAGACAGATGATTCAAGAAATAAAAACGCAGTTTTATTAAATACAACAAGGTTCGTTGTATTCATAAATCGAAAAGGTACTTCGATTTTTCGAGTTAAGGCTGAATCGGCGTTCATCCTTACTCATCGATATCCGTGAGATCGGCGTCTCATTAATATCACCTATCCATTCTATTCGTTTCGCTTCCGTTACGCATCATTAGTAGTATTAGAGCTACAACTCTTGATTTTGATTGAATAAAGACGGTCCAAGGGAGTGTCAAAGACAAGTTATTGGTTGAATTTCTGGTCGCAATTGGAATTCAAAGGTTAAACTCGGGCGAGGTAGTTCGATGGTTAATCGATTTTGATTGTCTACTGGTTCTTGTTGAATTAAAAAAATACTGTTCACGTGTACTGTTCACGAAGAGAGAAAAAAAGGGGAAAAAAATGGCTGCGAATATTTTCGTTGGAAAATACAGACGAGAAAAGTGTGGCTTTTGATCCAACGTTGCCACCGATTTTTGATGATTACGGAGATGAAGGAACCATTATTATTGATGTTAAAGAGCCGTGTTTTACACTTGATTATGGTTTTGGGTTCAATCTAACTTCTAAGCCAAATAAACACACGGTTGATCCTATTAGGTTTATACAAGGTCATGTTTGTTATTTGTACAACAATGCGGCTCGTGATAGGTTATCGCACTTGTGCACGGAGTGTGGTGGGGTAGATGGCACATGAAGGTTCTAAGATCAAGAAGAAGAACCGAGAGTTGGAGTTTATTGCTAGTGGTTTTTGTTTTCGATCCCGGCGGATCAAAGTTTCAAGAATTGAGGACAATTCTCTTCGAAGAGGGAGGGAATGATATGAAAATAAAAGTATCTAATTAGGCGTTTAGGAAATTATTAATATTGATATTCTTTGTTTAGTCGTTTTCCTTATTTACAAATATAAGTATCTAATTAGTTTTTTTTCTAGTGATATTTAGGAATTATATTAGGGTAGAGTATAACTTCCATACTTAGAATTAGTTTTATTTTAGTAGTATAAATAAGGGATTAAGGTTGTATTTTGAAAGACAGATGATTCAAGAAATAAAAACGCAGTTTTATTAAATACAACAAGGTTCGTTGCATTCATAAATCGAAAAGGTACTTCGATTTTTCGAGTTAAGGCTGAATCGGCGTTCATCCTTACTCATCGATATCCGTGAGATCGGCGTCTCATTAATATCACCTATCCATTCTATTCGTTTCGCTTCCGTTACGCATCATAAGTAGTATTAGAGCTACAACTCTTGATTTTGATTGAATCAAGACGGACCAAGGGAGTGTCAAAGACAAGTTATTGGTTGAATTTCTGGTCGCGATTGGAATTCAAAGGTTAAACTCGGGCGAGGTAGTTCGATGGTTAATCGATTTTGATTGTCTTGTGGTTCTTGTTGAATTAAAAAAATACTGTTCACGTGTACTGTTCACGAAGAGAGAAAAAAAGGGGAAAAAAATTGCTGGGAATATTTTCGTTGGAAAATACAGACGAGAAAAGTGTGGCTTTTGATCCAACGTTGCCACCGATTTTTGATGATTACGGAGATGAAGGAACCATTATTATTGATGTTAAAGAGCCGTGTTTTACACTTGATTATGGTTTTGGGTTCAATCTAACTTCTAAGCCAAATAAACACACGGTTGATCCTATTAGGTTTATACAAGGTCAAGTTTGTTATTTGTACAACAATGCGGCTCGTGATAGGTTATCGCACTTGTGCACGGAGTGTGGTGGGGTAGATGGCAAAAGAAGGTTCTAAGATCAAGAAGAAGAACCGAGAGTTGGAGTTTATTGCTAGTGGTTTTTGTTTTCGATCCCGGCGGATCAAAGTTTCAAGAATTGAGGACAATTCTCTTCGAAGAGGGAGGGAATGATACGAAAATAAAAGTATCTAATTAGTCGTTTAGGAAATTATTAATATTGATATTCTTTGTTTAGTCGTTTTCCTTATTTACAAATATAAGTATCTAATTAGTTTTTTTTCTAGTGATATTTAGGAATTATATTAGGGTGGAGTATAACTTCCACACTTAGAATTAGTTTTATTTTAGTAGTATAAATAAGGGATTAAGGTTGTATTTTGAAAGACAGATGATTCAAGAAATAAAAACGCAGTTTTATTAAATACAACAAGGTTCGTTGTATTCATAAATCGAAAAGGTACTTCGATTTTTCGAGTTAAGGCTGAATCGGCGTTCATCCTTACTCATCGATATCCGTGAGATCGGCGTCTCATTAATATCACCTATCCATTCTATTCGTTTCGCTTCCGTTACGCATCATAAGTAGTATTAGAGCTACAACTCTTGATTTTGATTGAATAAAGACGGTCCAAGGGAGTGTCAAAGACAAGTTATTGGTTGAATTTCTGGTCGCAATTGGAATTCAAAGGTTAAACTCGGGCGAGGTAGTTCGATGGTTAATCGATTTTGATTGTCTAGTGGTTCTTGTTGAATTAAAAAAATACTGTTCACGTGTACTGTTCACGAAGAGAGAAAAAAAGGGGAAAAAATTGCTGGGAATATTTTCGTTGGAAAATACAGACGAGAAAAGTGTGGCTTTTGATCCAACGTTGCCACCGATTTTTGATGATTACGGAGATGAAGGAACCATTATTATTGATGTTAAAGAGCCGTGTTTTACACTTGATTATGGTTTTGGGTTCAATCTAACTTCTAAGCCAAATAAACACACGGTTGATCCTATTAGGTTTATACAAGGTCAAGTTTGTTATTTGTACAACAATGCGGCTCGTGATAGGTTATCGCACTTGTGCACGGAGTGTGGTGGGGTAGATGGCACAAGAAGGTTCTAAGATCAAGAAGAAGAACCGAGAGTTGGAGTTTATTACTAGTGGTTTTTGTTTTCGATCCCGGCGGATCAAAGTTTCAAGAATTGAGGACAATTCTCTTCGAAGAGGGAGGGAATGATACGAAAATAAAAGTATCTAATTAGTCGTTTAGGAAATTATTAATATTGATATTCTTTGTTTAGTCGTTTTCCTTATTTACAAATATAAGTATCTAATTAGTTTTTTTTCTAGTGATATTTAGGAATTATATTAGGGTGGAGTATAACTTCCACACTTAGAATTAGTTTTATTTTAGTAGTATAAATAAGGGATTAAGGTTGTATTTTGAAAGACAGATGATTCAAGAAATAAAAACGCAGTTTTATTAAATACAACAAGGTTCGTTGTATTCATAAATCGAAAAGGTACTTCGATTTTTCGAGTTAAGGCTGAATCGGCGTTCATCCTTACTCATCGATATCCGTGAGATCGGCGTCTCATTAATATCACCTATCCATTCTATTCGTTTCGCTTCCGTTACGCATCATAAGTAGTATTAGAGCTACAACTCTTGATTTTGATTGAATAAAGACGGTCCAAGGGAGTGTCAAAGACAAGTTATTGGTTGAATTTCTGGTCGCAATTGGAATTCAAAGGTTAAACTCGGGCGAGGTAGTTCGATGGTTAATCGATTTTGATTGTCTAGTGGTTCTTGTTGAATTAAAAAAATACTGTTCACGTGTACTGTTCACGAAGAGAGAAAAAAAGGGGAAAAAATTGCTGGGAATATTTTCGTTGGAAAATACAGACGAGAAAAGTGTGGCTTTTGATCCAACGTTGCCACCGATTTTTGATGATTACGGAGATGAAGGAACCATTATTATTGATGTTAAAGAGCCGTGTTTTACACTTGATTATGGTTTTGGGTTCAATCTAACTTCTAAGCCAAATAAACACACGGTTGATCCTATTAGGTTTATACAAGGTCAAGTTTGTTATTTGTACAACAATGCGGCTCGTGATAGGTTATCGCACTTGTGCACGGAGTGTGGTGGGGTAGATGGCACAAGAAGGTTCTAAGATCAAGAAGAAGAACCGAGAGTTGGAGTTTATTACTAGTGGTTTTTGTTTTCGATCCCGGCGGATCAAAGTTTCAAGAATTGAGGACAATTCTCTTCGAAGAGGGAGGGAGTGATACGAAAATAAAAGTATCTAATTAGTCGTTTAGGAAATTATTAATATTGATATTCTTTGTTTAGTCGTTTTCCTTATTTACAAATATAAGTATCTAATTAGTTTTTTTTCTAGTGATATTTAGGAATTATATTAGGGTAGAGTATAACTTCCATACTTAGAATTAGTTTTATTTTAGTAGTATAAATAAGGGATTAAGGTTGTATTTTGAAAGACAGATGATTCAAGAAATAAAAACACAGTTTTATTAAATACAACAAGGTTCGTTGTATTCATAAATCGAAAAGGTACTTCGATTTTTCGAGTTAAGGCTGAATCGGCGTTCATCCTTACTCATCGATATCCGTGAGATCGGCGTCTCATTAATATCACCTATCCATTCTATTCGTTTCGCTTCCGTTACGCATCATAAGTAGTATTAGAGCTACAACTCTTGATTTTGATTGAATCAAGACGGACCAAGGGAGTGTCAAAGACAAGTTATTGGTTGAATTTCTGGTCGCGATTGGAATTCAAAGGTTAAACTCGGGCGAGGTAGTTCGATGGTTAATCGATTTTGATTGTCTAGTGGTTCTTGTTGAATTAAAAAAATACTGTTCACGTGTACTGTTCACGAAGAGAGAAAAAAAGGGGAAAAAAATTGCTGGGAATATTTTCGTTGGAAAATACAGACGAGAAAAGTGTGGCTTTTGATCCAACGTTGCCACCGATTTTTGATGATTACGGAGATGAAGGAACCATTATTATTGATGTTAAAGAGCCGTGTTTTACACTTGATTACGGTTTTGGGTTCAATCTAACTTCTAAGCCAAATAAACACACGGTTGATCCTATTAGGTTTATACAAGGTCAAGTTTGTTATTTGTACAACAATGCGGCTCGTGATAGGTTATCGCACTTGTGCACGGAGTGTGGTGGGGTAGATGGCACAAGAAGGTTCTAAGATCAAGAAGAAGAACCGAGAGTTGGAGTTTATTACTAGTGGTTTTTGTTTTCGATCCCGGCGGATCAAAGTTTCAAGAATTGAGGACAATTCTCTTCGAAGAGGGAGGGAATGATACGAAAATAAAAGTATCTAATTAGTCGTTTAGGAAATTATTAATATTGATATTCTTTGTTTAGTCGTTTTCCTTATTTACAAATATAAGTATCTAATTAGTTTTTTTTCTAGTGATATTTAGGAATTATATTAGGGTGGAGTATAACTTCCACACTTAGAATTAGTTTTATTTTAGTAGTATAAATAAGGGATTAAGGTTGTATTTTGAAAGACAGATGATTCAAGAAATAAAAACGCAGTTTTATTAAATACAACAAGGTTCGTTGTATTCATAAATCGAAAAGGTACTTCGATTTTTCGAGTTAAGGCTGAATCGGCGTTCATCCTTACTCATCGATATCCGTGAGATCGGCGTCTCATTAATATCACCTATCCATTCTATTCGTTTCGCTTCCGTTACGCATCATAAGTAGTATTAGAGCTACAACTCTTGATTTTGATTGAATCAAGACGGACCAAGGGAGTGTCAAAGACAAGTTATTGGTTGAATTTCTGGTCGCGATTGGAATTCAAAGGTTAAACTCGGGCGAGGTAGTTCGATGGTTAATCGATTTTGATTGTCTTGTGGTTCTTGTTGAATTAAAAAAATACTGTTCACGTGTACTGTTCACGAAGAGAGAAAAAAAGGGGAAAAAAATTGCTGGGAATATTTTCGTTGGAAAATACAGACGAGAAAAGTGTGGCTTTTGATCCAACGTTGCCACCGATTTTTGATGATTACGGAGATGAAGGAACCATTATTATTGATGTTAAAGAGCCGTGTTTTACACTTGATTATGGTTTTGGGTTCAATCTAACTTCTAAGCCAAATAAACACACGGTTGATCCTATTAGGTTTATACAAGGTCAAGTTTGTTATTTGTACAACAATGCGGCTCGTGATAGGTTATCGCACTTGTGCACGGAGTGTGGTGGGGTAGATGGCAAAAGAAGGTTCTAAGATCAAGAAGAAGAACCGAGAGTTGGAGTTTATTGCTAGTGGTTTTTGTTTTCGATCCCGGTGGATCAAAGTTTCAAGAATTGAGGACAATTCTCTTCGAAGAGGGAGGGAATGATACAAAAATAAAAGTATCTAATTAGTCGTTTAGGAAATTATTAATATTGATATTCTTTGTTTAGTCGTTTTCCTTATTTACAAATATAAGTATCTAATTAGTTTTTTTTCTAGTGATATTTAGGAATTATATTAGGGTGGAGTATAACTTCCACACTTAGAATTAGTTTTATTTTAGTAGTATAAATAAGGGATTAAGGTTGTATTTTGAAAGACAGATGATTCAAGAAATAAAAACGCAGTTTTATTAAATACAACAAGGTTCGTTGTATTCATAAATCGAAAAGGTACTTCGATTTTTCGAGTTAAGGCTGAATCGGCGTTCATCCTTACTCATCGATATCCGTGAGATCGGCGTCTCATTAATATCACCTATCCATTCTATTCGTTTCGCTTCCGTTACGCATCATTAGTAGTATTAGAGCTACAACTCTTGATTTTGATTGAATAAAGACGGTCCAAGGGAGTGTCAAAGACAAGTTATTGGTTGAATTTCTGGTCGCAATTGGAATTCAAAGGTTAAACTCGGGCGAGGTAGTTCGATGGTTAATCGATTTTGATTGTCTAGTGGTTCTTGTTGAATTAAAAAAATACTGTTCACGTGTACTGTTCACGAAGAGAGAAAAAAAGGGGAAAAAATTGCTGGGAATATTTTCGTTGGAAAATACAGACGAGAAAAGTGTGGCTTTTGATCCAACGTTGCCACCGATTTTTGATGATTACGGAGATGAAGGAACCATTATTATTGATGTTAAAGAGCCGTGTTTTACACTTGATTATGGTTTTGGGTTCAATCTAACTTCTAAGCCAAATAAACACACGGTTGATCCTATTAGGTTTATACAAGGTCAAGTTTGTTATTTGTACAACAATGCGGCTCGTGATAGGTTATCGCACTTGTGCACGGAGTGTGGTGGGGTAGATGGCACAAGAAGGTTCTAAGATCAAGAAGAAGAACCGAGAGTTGGAGTTTATTACTAGTGGTTTTTGTTTTCGATCCCGGCGGATCAAAGTTTCAAGAATTGAGGACAATTCTCTTCGAAGAGGGAGGGAGTGATACGAAAATAAAAGTATCTAATTAGTCGTTTAGGAAATTATTAATATTGATATTCTTTGTTTAGTCGTTTTCCTTATTTACAAATATAAGTATCTAATTAGTTTTTTTTCTAGTGATATTTAGGAATTATATTAGGGTAGAGTATAACTTCCATACTTAGAATTAGTTTTATTTTAGTAGTATAAATAAGGGATTAAGGTTGTATTTTGAAAGACAGATGATTCAAGAAATAAAAACGCAGTTTTATTAAATACAACAAGGTTCGTTGTATTCATAAATCGAAAAGGTACTTCGATTTTTCGAGTTAAGGCTGAATCGGCGTTCATCCTTACTCATCGATATCCGTGAGATCGGCGTCTCATTAATATCACCTATCCATTCTATTCGTTTCGCTTCCGTTACGCATCATAAGTAGTATTAGAGCTACAACTCTTGATTTTGATTGAATCAAGACGGACCAAGGGAGTGTCAAAGACAAGTTATTGGTTGAATTTCTGGTCGCGATTGGAATTCAAAGGTTAAACTCGGGCGAGGTAGTTCGATGGTTAATCGATTTTGATTGTCTTGTGGTTCTTGTTGAATTAAAAAAATACTGTTCACGTGTACTGTTCACGAAGAGAGAAAAAAAGGGGAAAAAAATTGCTGGGAATATTTTCGTTGGAAAATACAGACGAGAAAAGTGTGGCTTTTGATCCAACGTTGCCACCGATTTTTGATGATTACGGAGATAAAGGAACCATTATTATTGATGTTAAAGAGCCGTGTTTTACACTTGATTACGGTTTTGGGTTCAATCTAACTTCTAAGCCAAATAAACACACGGTTGATCCTATTAGGTTTATACAAGGTAGAGTTTGTTATTTGTACAACAATGCGGCTCGTGATAGGTTATCGCACTTGTGCACGGAGTGTGGTGGGGTAGATGGCACAAGAAGGTTCTAAGATCAGGAAGAAGAACCGAGAGTTGGAGTTTATTACTAGTGGTTTTTGTTTTCGATCCCGGCGGATCAAAGTTTCAAGAATTGAGGACAATTCTCTTCGAAGAGGGAGGGAATGATACGAAAATAAAAGTATCTAATTAGTCGTTTAGGAAATTATTAATATTGATATTCTTTGTTTAGTCGTTTTCCTTATTTACAAATATAAGTATCTAATTAGTTTTTATTCTAGTGATATTTAGGAATTATATTAGGGTAGAGTATAACTTCCATACTTAGAATTAGTTTTATTTTAGTAGTATAAATAAGGGATTAAGGTTGTATTTTGAAAGACAGATGATTCAAGAAATAAAAACGCAGTTTTATTAAATACAACAAGGTTCGTTGTATTCATAAATCGAAAAGGTACTTCGATTTTTCGAGTTAAGGCTGAATCGGCGTTCATCCTTACTCATCGATATCCGTGAGATCGGCGTCTCATTAATATCACCTATCCATTCTATTCGTTTCGCTTCCGTTACGCATCATAAGTAGTATTAGAGCTACAACTCTTGATTTTGATTGAATCAAGACGGACCAAGGGAGTGTCAAAGACAAGTTATTGGTTGAATTTCTGGTCGCGATTGGAATTCAAAGGTTAAACTCGGGCGAGGTAGTTCGATGGTTAATCGATTTTGATTGTCTAGTGGTTCTTGTTGAATTAAAAAAATACTGTTCACGTGTACTGTTCACGAAGAGAGAAAAAAAGGGGAAAAAAATTGCTGGGAATATTTTCGTTGGAAAATACAGACGAGAAAAGTGTGGCTTTTGATCCAACGTTGCCACCGATTTTTGATGATTACGGAGATGAAGGAACCATTATTATTGATGTTAAAGAGCCGTGTTTTACACTTGATTACGGTTTTGGGTTCAATCTAACTTCTAAGCCAAATAAACACACGGTTGATCCTATTAGGTTTATACAAGGTCAAGTTTGTTATTTGTACAACAATGCGGCTCGTGATAGGTTATCGCACTTGTGCACGGAGTGTGGTGGGGTAGATGGCACAAGAAGGTTCTAAGATCAAGAAGAAGAACCGAGAGTTGGAGTTTATTACTAGTGGTTTTTGTTTTCGATCCCGGCGGATCAAAGTTTCAAGAATTGAGGACAATTCTCTTCGAAGAGGGAGGGAGTGATACGAAAATAAAAGTATCTAATTAGTCGTTTAGGAAATTATTAATATTGATATTCTTTGTTTAGTCGTTTTCCTTATTTACAAATATAAGTATCTAATTAGTTTTTTTTCTAGTGATATTTAGGAATTATATTAGGGTAGAGTATAACTTCCATACTTAGAATTAGTTTTATTTTAGTAGTATAAATAAGGGATTAAGGTTGTATTTTGAAAGACAGATGATTCAAGAAATAAAAACGCAGTTTTATTAAATACAACAAGGTTCGTTGTATTCATAAATCGAAAAGGTACTTCGATTTTTCGAGTTAAGGCTGAATCGGCGTTCATCCTTACTCATCGATATCCGTGAGATCGGCGTCTCATTAATATCACCTATCCATTCTATTCGTTTCGCTTCCGTTACGCATCATAAGTAGTATTAGAGCTACAACTCTTGATTTTGATTGAATCAAGACGGACCAAGGGAGTGTCAAAGACAAGTTATTGGTTGAATTTCTGGTCGCGATTGGAATTCAAAGGTTAAACTCGGGCGAGGTAGTTCGATGGTTAATCGATTTTGATTGTCTTGTGGTTCTTGTTGAATTAAAAAAATACTGTTCACGTGTACTGTTCACGAAGAGAGAAAAAAAGGGGAAAAAAATTGCTGGGAATATTTTCGTTGGAAAATACAGACGAGAAAAGTGTGGCTTTTGATCCAACGTTGCCACCGATTTTTGATGATTACGGAGATAAAGGAACCATTATTATTGATGTTAAAGAGCCGTGTTTTACACTTGATTACGGTTTTGGGTTCAATCTAACTTCTAAGCCAAATAAACACACGGTTGATCCTATTAGGTTTATACAAGGTAGAGTTTGTTATTTGTACAACAATGCGGCTCGTGATAGGTTATCGCACTTGTGCACGGAGTGTGGTGGGGTAGATGGCACAAGAAGGTTCTAAGATCAGGAAGAAGAACCGAGAGTTGGAGTTTATTACTAGTGGTTTTTGTTTTCGATCCCGGCGGATCAAAGTTTCAAGAATTGAGGACAATTCTCTTCGAAGAGGGAGGGAATGATACGAAAATAAAAGTATCTAATTAGTCGTTTAGGAAATTATTAATATTGATATTCTTTGTTTAGTCGTTTTCCTTATTTACAAATATAAGTATCTAATTAGTTTTTATTCTAGTGATATTTAGGAATTATATTAGGGTAGAGTATAACTTCCATACTTAGAATTAGTTTTATTTTAGTAGTATAAATAAGGGATTAAGGTTGTATTTTGAAAGACAGATGATTCAAGAAATAAAAACGCAGTTTTATTAAATACAACAAGGTTCGTTGTATTCATAAATCGAAAAGGTACTTCGATTTTTCGAGTTAAGGCTGAATCGGCGTTCATCCTTACTCATCGATATCCGTGAGATCGGCGTCTCATTAATATCACCTATCCATTCTATTCGTTTCGCTTCCGTTACGCATCATAAGTAGTATTAGAGCTACAACTCTTGATTTTGATTGAATCAAGACGGACCAAGGGAGTGTCAAAGACAAGTTATTGGTTGAATTTCTGGTCGCGATTGGAATTCAAAGGTTAAACTCGGGCGAGGTAGTTCGATGGTTAATCGATTTTGATTGTCTTGTGGTTCTTGTTGAATTAAAAAAATACTGTTCACGTGTACTGTTCACGAAGAGAGAAAAAAAGGGGAAAAAAATTGCTGGGAATATTTTCGTTGGAAAATACAGACGAGAAAAGTGTGGCTTTTGATCCAACGTTGCCACCGATTTTTGATGATTACGGAGATGAAGGAACCATTATTATTGATGTTAAAGAGCCGTGTTTTACACTTGATTATGGTTTTGGGTTCAATCTAACTTCTAAGCCAAATAAACACACGGTTGATCCTATTAGGTTTATACAAGGTCAAGTTTGTTATTTGTACAACAATGCGGCTCGTGATAGGTTATCTCACTTGTGCACGGAGTGTGGTGGGGTAGATGGCACAAGAAGGTTCTAAGATCAAGAAGAAGAACCGAGAGTTGGAGTTTATTACTAGTGGTTTTTGTTTTCGATCCCGGCGGATCAAAGTTTCAAGAATTGAGGACAATTCTCTTCAAAGAGGGAGGGAATGATACGAAAATAAAAGTATCTAATTAGTCGTTTAGGAAATTATTAATATTGATATTCTTTGTTTAGTCGTTTTCCTTATTTACAAATATAAGTATCTAATTAGTTTTTTTTCTAGTGATATTTAGGAATTATATTAGGGTAGAGTATAACTTCCATACTTAGAATTAGTTTTATTTTAGTAGTATAAATAAGGGATTAAGGTTGTATTTTGAAAGACAGATGATTCAAGAAATAAAAACGCAGTTTTATTAAATACAACAAGGTTCGTTGTATTCATAAATCGAAAAGGTACTTCGATTTTTCGAGTTAAGGCTGAATCGGCGTTCATCCTTACTCATCGATATCCGTGAGATCGGCGTCTCATTAATATCACCTATCCATTCTATTCGTTTCGCTTCCGTTACGCATCATAAGTAGTATTAGAGCTACAACTCTTGATTTTGATTGAATAAAGACGGTCCAAGGGAGTGTCAAAGACAAGTTATTGGTTGAATTTCTGGTCGCAATTGGAATTCAAAGGTTAAACTCGGGCGAGGTAGTTCGATGGTTAATCGATTTTGATTGTCTAGTGGTTCTTGTTGAATTAAAAAAATACTGTTCACGTGTACTGTTCACGAAGAGAGAAAAAAAGGGGAAAAAATTGCTGGGAATATTTTCGTTGGAAAATACAGACGAGAAAAGTGTGGCTTTTGATCCAACGTTGCCACCGATTTTTGATGATTACGGAGATGAAGGAACCATTATTATTGATGTTAAAGAGCCGTGTTTTACACTTGATTATGGTTTTGGGTTCAATCTAACTTCTAAGCCAAATAAACACACGGTTGATCCTATTAGGTTTATACAAGGTCAAGTTTGTTATTTGTACAACAATGCGGCTCGTGATAGGTTATCGCACTTGTGCACGGAGTGTGGTGGGGTAGATGGCACAAGAAGGTTCTAAGATCAAGAAGAAGAACCGAGAGTTGGAGTTTATTACTAGTGGTTTTTGTTTTCGATCCCGGCGGATCAAAGTTTCAAGAATTGAGGACAATTCTCTTCGAAGAGGGAGGGAATGATACGAAAATAAAAGTATCTAATTAGTCGTTTAGGAAATTATTAATATTGATATTCTTTGTTTAGTCGTTTTCCTTATTTACAAATATAAGTATCTAATTAGTTTTTTTTCTAGTGATATTTAGGAATTATATTAGGGTAGAGTATAACTTCCATACTTAGAATTAGTTTTATTTTAGTAGTATAAATAAGGGATTAAGGTTGTATTTTGAAAGACAGATGATTCAAGAAATAAAAACGCAGTTTTATTAAATACAACAAGGTTCGTTGTATTCATAAATCGAAAAGGTACTTCGATTTTTCGAGTTAAGGCTGAATCGGCGTTCATCCTTACTCATCGATATCCGTGAGATCGGCGTCTCATTAATATCACCTATCCATTCTATTCGTTTCGCTTCCGTTACGCATCATAAGTAGTATTAGAGCTACAACTCTTGATTTTGATTGAATCAAGACGGACCAAGGGAGTGTCAAAGACAAGTTATTGGTTGAATTTCTGGTCGCGATTGGAATTCAAAGGTTAAACTCGGGCGAGGTAGTTCGATGGTTAATCGATTTTGATTGTCTTGTGGTTCTTGTTGAATTAAAAAAATACTGTTCACGTGTACTGTTCACGAAGAGAGAAAAAAAGGGGAAAAAAATTGCTGGGAATATTTTCGTTGGAAAATACAGACGAGAAAAGTGTGGCTTTTGATCCAACGTTGCCACCGATTTTTGATGATTACGGAGATGAAGGAACCATTATTATTGATGTTAAAGAGCCGTGTTTTACACTTGATTACGGTTTTGGGTTCAATCTAACTTCTAAGCCAAATAAACACACGGTTGATCCTATTAGGTTTATACAAGGTAGAGTTTGTTATTTGTACAACAATGCGGCTCGTGATAGGTTATCGCACTTGTGCACGGAGTGTGGTGGGGTAGATGGCACAAGAAGGTTCTAAGATCAAGAAGAAGAACCGAGAGTTGGAGTTTATTACTAGTGGTTTTTGTTTTCGATCCCGGCGGATCAAAGTTTCAAGAATTGAGGACAATTCTCTTCGAAGAGGGAGGGAATGATACGAAAATAAAAGTATCTAATTAGTCGTTTAGGAAATTATTAATATTGATATTCTTTGTTTAGTCGTTTTCCTTATTTACAAATATAAGTATCTAATTAGTTTTTTTTCTAGTGATATTTAGGAATTATATTAGGGTAGAGTATAACTTCCATACTTAGAATTAGTTTTATTTTAGTAGTATAAATAAGGGATTAAGGTTGTATTTTGAAAGACAGATGATTCAAGAAATAAAAACGCAGTTTTATTAAATACAACAAGGTTCGTTGTATTCATAAATCGAAAAGGTACTTCGATTTTTCGAGTTAAGGCTGAATCGGCGTTCATCCTTACTCATCGATATCCGTGAGATCGGCGTCTCATTAATATCACCTATCCATTCTATTCGTTTCGCTTCCGTTACGCATCATAAGTAGTATTAGAGCTACAACTCTTGATTTTGATTGAATCAAGACGGACCAAGGGAGTGTCAAAGACAAGTTATTGGTTGAATTTCTGGTCGCGATTGGAATTCAAAGGTTAAACTCGGGCGAGGTAGTTCGATGGTTAATCGATTTTGATTGTCTTGTGGTTCTTGTTGAATTAAAAAAATACTGTTCACGTGTACTGTTCACGAAGAGAGAAAAAAAGGGGAAAAAAATTGCTGGGAATATTTTCGTTGGAAAATACAGACGAGAAAAGTGTGGCTTTTGATCCAACGTTGCCACCGATTTTTGATGATTACGGAGATGAAGGAACCATTATTATTGATGTTAAAGAGCCGTGTTTTACACTTGATTATGGTTTTGGGTTCAATCTAACTTCTAAGCCAAATAAACACACGGTTGATCCTATTAGGTTTATACAAGGTCAAGTTTGTTATTTGTACAACAATGCGGCTCGTGATAGGTTATCTCACTTGTGCACGGAGTGTGGTGGGGTAGATGGCACAAGAAGGTTCTAAGATCAAGAAGAAGAACCGAGAGTTGGAGTTTATTACTAGTGGTTTTTGTTTTCGATCCCGGCGGATCAAAGTTTCAAGAATTGAGGACAATTCTCTTCAAAGAGGGAGGGAATGATACGAAAATAAAAGTATCTAATTAGTCGTTTAGGAAATTATTAATATTGATATTCTTTGTTTAGTCGTTTTCCTTATTTACAAATATAAGTATCTAATTAGTTTTTTTTCTAGTGATATTTAGGAATTATATTAGGGTAGAGTATAACTTCCATACTTAGAATTAGTTTTATTTTAGTAGTATAAATAAGGGATTAAGGTTGTATTTTGAAAGACAGATGATTCAAGAAATAAAAACGCAGTTTTATTAAATACAACAAGGTTCGTTGTATTCATAAATCGAAAAGGTACTTCGATTTTTCGAGTTAAGGCTGAATCGGCGTTCATCCTTACTCATCGATATCCGTGAGATCGGCGTCTCATTAATATCACCTATCCATTCTATTCGTTTCGCTTCCGTTACGCATCATAAGTAGTATTAGAGCTACAACTCTTGATTTTGATTGAATCAAGACGGACCAAGGGAGTGTCAAAGACAAGTTATTGGTTGAATTTCTGGTCGCGATTGGAATTCAAAGGTTAAACTCGGGCGAGGTAGTTCGATGGTTAATCGATTTTGATTGTCTAGTGGTTCTTGTTGAATTAAAAAAATACTGTTCACGAAGAGAGAAAAAAAGGGGAAAAAAATTGCTGGGAATATTTTCGTTGGAAAATACAGACGAGAAAAGTGTGGCTTTTGATCCAACGTTGCCACCGATTTTTTATGATTACGGAGATGAAGGAACCATTATTATTGATGTTAAAGAGCCGTGTTTTACACTTGATTACGGTTTTGGGTTCAATCTAACTTCTAAGCCAAATAAACACACGGTTGATCCTATTAGGTTTATACAAGGTCAAGTTTGTTATTTGTACAACAATGCGGCTCGTGATAGGTTATCGCACTTGTGCACGGAGTGTGGTGGGGTAGATGGCACAAGAAGGTTCTAAGATCAAGAAGAAGAACCGAGAGTTGGAGTTTATTACTAGTGGTTTTTGTTTTCGATCCCGGCGGATCAAAGTTTCAAGAATTGAGGACAATTCTCTTCGAAGAGGGAGGGAATGATACGAAAATAAAAGTATCTAATTAGTCGTTTAGGAAATTATTAATATTGATATTCTTTGTTTACTCGTTTTCCTTATTTACAAATATAAGTATCTAATTAGTTTTTTTTCTAGTGATATTTAGGAATTATATTAGGGTAGAGTATAACTTCCACACTTAGAATTAGTTTTATTTTAGTAGTATAAATAAGGGATTAAGGTTGTATTTTGAAAGACAGATGATTCAAGAAATAAAAACGCAGTTTTATTAAATACAACAAGGTTCGTTGTATTCATAAATCGAAAAGGTACTTCGATTTTTCGAGTTAAGGCTGAATCGGCGTTCATCCTTACTCATCGATATCCGTGAGATCGGCGTCTCATTAATATCACCTATCCATTCTATTCGTTTCGCTTCCGTTACGCATCATAAGTAGTATTAGAGCTACAACTCTTGATTTTGATTGAATCAAGACGGACCAAGGGAGTGTCAAAGACAAGTTATTGGTTGAATTTCTGGTCGCGATTGGAATTCAAAGGTTAAACTCGGGCGAGGTAGTTCGATGGTTAATCGATTTTGATTGTCTTGTGGTTCTTGTTGAATTAAAAAAATACTGTTCACGTGTACTGTTCACGAAGAGAGAAAAAAAGGGGAAAAAAATTGCTGGGAATATTTTCGTTGGAAAATACAGACGAGAAAAGTGTGGCTTTTGATCCAACGTTGCCACCGATTTTTGATGATTACGGAGATGAAGGAACCATTATTATTGATGTTAAAGAGCCGTGTTTTACACTTGATTATGGTTTTGGGTTCAATCTAACTTCTAAGCCAAATAAACACACGGTTGATCCTATTAGGTTTATACAACGTCAAGTTTGTTATTTGTACAACAATGCGGCTCGTGATAGGTTATCGCACTTGTGCACGGAGTGTGGTGGGGTAGATGGCAAAAGAAGGTTCTAAGATCAAGAAGAAGAACCGAGAGTTGGAGTTTATTGCTAGTGGTTTTTGTTTTCGATCCCGGTGGATCAAAGTTTCAAGAATTGAGGACAATTCTCTTCGAAGAGGGAGGGAATGATACAAAAATAAAAGTATCTAATTAGTCGTTTAGGAAATTATTAATATTGATATTCTTTGTTTAGTCGTTTTCCTTATTTACAAATATAAGTATCTAATTAGTTTTTTTTCTAGTGATATTTAGGAATTATATTAGGGTAGAGTATAACTTCCACACTTAGAATTAGTTTTATTTTAGTAGTATAAATAAGGGATTAAGGTTGTATTTTGAAAGACA
Source organism: Agrostemma githago (assembly GCA_958450325.1). NCBI lineage: Eukaryota > Viridiplantae > Streptophyta > Magnoliopsida > Caryophyllales > Caryophyllaceae > Agrostemma > Agrostemma githago. Next base: position 25,520,758 of record OY288252.1, on the reverse strand, counting down.
GATGATTCAAGAAATAAAAACGCAGTTTTATTAAATACAACAAGGTTCGTTGTATTCATAAATCGAAAAGGTACTTCGGTTTTTCGAGTTAAGGCTGAATCGGCGTTCATCCTTACTCATCGATATCCGTGAGATCGGCGTCTCATTAATATCACCTATCCATTCTATTCGTTTCGCTTCCGTTACGCATCATAAGTAGTATTAGAGCTACAACTCTTGATTTTGATTGAATCAAGACGGACCAAGGGAGTGTCAAAGACAAGTTATTGGTTGAATTTCTGGTCGCGATTGGAATTCAAAGGTTAAACTCGGGCGAGGTAGTTCGATGGTTAATCGATTTTGATTGTCTTGTGGTTCTTGTTGAATTAAAAAAATACTGTTCACGTGTACTGTTCACGAAGAGAGAAAAAAAGGGGAAAAAAATTGCTGGGAATATTTTCGTTGGAAAATACAGACGAGAAAAGTGTGGCTTTTGATCCAACGTTGCCACCGATTTTTGATGATTACGGAGATGAAGGAACCATTATTATTGATGTTAAAGAGCCGTGTTTTACACTTGATTATGGTTTTGGGTTCAATCTAACTTCTAAGCCAAATAAACACACGGTTGATCCTATTAGGTTTATACAAGGTCAAGTTTGTTATTTGTACAACAATGCGGCTCGTGATAGGTTATCGCACTTGTGCACGGAGTGTGGTGGGGTAGATGGCAAAAGAAGGTTCTAAGATCAAGAAGAAGAACCGAGAGTTGGAGTTTATTGCTAGTGGTTTTTGTTTTCGATCCCGGTGGATCAAAGTTTCAAGAATTGAGGACAATTCTCTTCGAAGAGGGAGGGAATGATACAAAAATAAAAGTATCTAATTAGTCGTTTAGGAAATTATTAATATTGATATTCTTTGTTTAGTCGTTTTCCTTATTTACAAATATAAGTATCTAATTAGTTTTTTTTCTAGTGATATTTAGGAATTATATTAGGGTGGAGTATAACTTCCACACTTAGAATTAGTTTTATTTTAGTAGTATAAATAAGGGATTAAGGTTGTATTTTGAAAGACAGATGATTCAAGAAATAAAAACGCAGTTTTATTAAATACAACAAGGTTCGTTGTATTCATAAATCGAAAAGGTACTTCGATTTTTCGAGTTAAGGCTGAATCGGCGTTCATCCTTACTCATCGATATCCGTGAGATCGGCGTCTCATTAATATCACCTATCCATTCTATTCGTTTCGCTTCCGTTACGCATCATAAGTAGTATTAGAGCTACAACTCTTGATTTTGATTGAATCAAGACGGACCAAGGGAGTGTCAAAGACAAGTTATTGGTTGAATTTCTGGTCGCGATTGGAATTCAAAGGTTAAACTCGGGCGAGGTAGTTCGATGGTTAATCGATTTTGATTGTCTTGTGGTTCTTGTTGAATTAAAAAAATAATGTTCACGTGTACTGTTCACGAAGAGAGAAAAAAAGGGGAAAAAAATTGCTGGGAATATTTTCGTTGGAAAATACAGACGAGAAAAGTGTGGCTTTTGATCCAACGTTGCCACCGATTTTTGATGATTACGGAGATGAAGGAACCATTATTATTGATGTTAAAGAGCCGTGTTTTACACTTGATTATGGTTTTGGGTTCAATCTAACTTCTAAGCCAAATAAACACACGGTTGATCCTATTAGGTTTATACAAGGTCAAGTTTGTTATTTGTACAACAATGCGGCTCGTGATAGGTTATCGCACTTGTGCACGGAGTGTGGTGGGGTAGATGGCAAAAGAAGGTTCTAAGATCAAGAAGAAGAACCGAGAGTTGGAGTTTATTGCTAGTGGTTTTTGTTTTCGATCCCGGTGGATCAAAGTTTCAAGAATTGAGGACAATTCTCTTCGAAGAGGGAGGGAATGATACAAAAATAAAAGTATCTAATTAGTCGTTTAGGAAATTATTAATATTGATATTCTTTGTTTAGTCGTTTTCCTTATTTACAAATATAAGTATCTAATTAGTTTTTTTTCTAGTGATATTTAGGAATTATATTAGGGTGGAGTATAACTTCCACACTTAGAATTAGTTTTATTTTAGTAGTATAAATAAGGGATTAAGGTTGTATTTTGAAAGACAGATGATTCAAGAAATAAAAACGCAGTTTTATTAAATACAACAAGGTTCGTTGTATTCATAAATCGAAAAGGTACTTCGATTTTTCGAGTTAAGGCTGAATCGGCGTTCATCCTTACTCATCGATATCCGTGAGATCGGCGTCTCATTAATATCACCTATCCATTCTATTCGTTTCGCTTCCGTTACGCATCATAAGTAGTATTAGAGCTACAACTCTTGATTTTGATTGAATCAAGACGGACCAAGGGAGTGTCAAAGACAAGTTATTGGTTGAATTTCTGGTCGCGATTGGAATTCAAAGGTTAAACTCGGGCGAGGTAGTTCGATGGTTAATCGATTTTGATTGTCTTGTGGTTCTTGTTGAATTAAAAAAATACTGTTCACGTGTACTGTTCACGAAGAGAGAAAAAAAGGGGAAAAAAATTGCTGGGAATATTTTCGTTGGAAAATACAGACGAGAAAAGTGTGGCTTTTGATCCAACGTTGCCACCGATTTTTGATGATTACGGAGATGAAGGAACCATTATTATTGATGTTAAAGAGCCGTGTTTTACACTTGATTATGGTTTTGGGTTCAATCTAACTTCTAAGCCAAATAAACACACGGTTGATCCTATTAGGTTTATACAAGGTCAAGTTTGTTATTTGTACAACAATGCGGCTCGTGATAGGTTATCGCACTTGTGCACGGAGTGTGGTGGGGTAGATGGCACAAGAAGGTTCTAAGATCAAGAAGAAGAACCGAGAGTTGGAGTTTATTGCTAGTGGTTTTTGTTTTCGATCCCGGCGGATCAAAGTTTCAAGAATTGAGGACAATTCTCTTCGAAGAGGGAGGGAATGATACGAAAATAAAAGTATCTAATTAGTCGTTTAGGAAATTATTAATATTGATATTCTTTGTTTAGTCGTTTTCCTTATTTACAAATATAAGTATCTAATTAGTTTTTTTCTAGTGATATTTAGGAATTATATTAGGGTACAGTATAACTTCCATACTTAGAATTAGTTTTATTTTAGTAGTATAAATAAGGGATTAAGGTTGTATTTTGAAAGACAGATGATTGAAGAAATAAAAACGCAGTTTTATTAAATACAACAAGGTTCGTTGTATTCATAAATCGAAAAGGTACTTCGATTTTTCGAGTTAAGGCTGAATCGGCGTTCATCCTTACTCATCGATATCCGTGAGATCGGCGTCTCATTAATATCACCTATCCATTCTATTCGTTTCGCTTCCGTTACGCATCATAAGTAGTATTAGAGCTACAACTCTTGATTTTGATTGAATCAAGACGGACCAAGGGAGTGTCAAAGACAAGTTATTGGTTGAATTTCTGGTCGCGATTGGAATTCAAAGGTTAAACTCGGGCGAGGTAGTTCGATGGTTAATCGATTTTGATTGTCTTGTGGTTCTTGTTGAATTAAAAAAATAATGTTCACGTGTACTGTTCACGAAGAGAGAAAAAAAGGGGAAAAAAATTGCTGGGAATATTTTCGTTGGAAAATACAGACGAGAAAAGTGTGGCTTTTGATCCAACGTTGCCACCGATTTTTGATGATTACGGAGATGAAGGAACCATTATTATTGATGTTAAAGAGCCGTGTTTTACACTTGATTATGGTTTTGGGTTCAATCTAACTTCTAAGCCAAATAAACACACGGTTGATCCTATTAGGTTTATACAAGGTCAAGTTTGTTATTTGTACAACAATGCGGCTCGTGATAGGTTATCGCACTTGTGCACGGAGTGTGGTGGGGTAGATGGCAAAAGAAGGTTCTAAGATCAAGAAGAAGAACCGAGAGTTGGAGTTTATTGCTAGTGGTTTTTGTTTTCGATCCCGGTGGATCAAAGTTTCAAGAATTGAGGACAATTCTCTTCGAAGAGGGAGGGAATGATACAAAAATAAAAGTATCTAATTAGTCGTTTAGGAAATTATTAATATTGATATTCTTTGTTTAGTCGTTTTCCTTATTTACAAATATAAGTATCTAATTAGTTTTTTTTCTAGTGATATTTAGGAATTATATTAGGGTGGAGTATAACTTCCACACTTAGAATTAGTTTTATTTTAGTAGTATAAATAAGGGATTAAGGTTGTATTTTGAAAGACAGATGATTCAAGAAATAAAAACGCAGTTTTATTAAATACAACAAGGTTCGTTGTATTCATAAATCGAAAAGGTACTTCGATTTTTCGAGTTAAGGCTGAATCGGCGTTCATCCTTACTCATCGATATCCGTGAGATCGGCGTCTCATTAATATCACCTATCCATTCTATTCGTTTCGCTTCCGTTACGCATCATAAGTAGTATTAGAGCTACAACTCTTGATTTTGATTGAATCAAGACGGACCAAGGGAGTGTCAAAGACAAGTTATTGGTTGAATTTCTGGTCGCGATTGGAATTCAAAGGTTAAACTCGGGCGAGGTAGTTCGATGGTTAATCGATTTTGATTGTCTTGTGGTTCTTGTTGAATTAAAAAAATACTGTTCACGTGTACTGTTCACGAAGAGAGAAAAAAAGGGGAAAAAAATTGCTGGGAATATTTTCGTTGGAAAATACAGACGAGAAAAGTGTGGCTTTTGATCCAACGTTGCCACCGATTTTTGATGATTACGGAGATGAAGGAACCATTATTATTGATGTTAAAGAGCCGTGTTTTACACTTGATTATGGTTTTGGGTTCAATCTAACTTCTAAGCCAAATAAACACACGGTTGATCCTATTAGGTTTATACAAGGTCAAGTTTGTTATTTGTACAACAATGCGGCTCGTGATAGGTTATCGCACTTGTGCACGGAGTGTGGTGGGGTAGATGGCACAAGAAGGTTCTAAGATCAAGAAGAAGAACCGAGAGTTGGAGTTTATTGCTAGTGGTTTTTGTTTTCGATCCCGGCGGATCAAAGTTTCAAGAATTGAGGACAATTCTCTTCGAAGAGGGAGGGAATGATACGAAAATAAAAGTATCTAATTAGTCGTTTAGGAAATTATTAATATTGATATTCTTTGTTTAGTCGTTTTCCTTATTTACAAATATAAGTATCTAATTAGTTTTTTTCTAGTGATATTTAGGAATTATATTAGGGTACAGTATAACTTCCATACTTAGAATTAGTTTTATTTTTGTAGTATAAATAAGGGATTAAGGTTGTATTTTGAAAGACAGATGATTCAAGAAATAAAAACGCAGTTTTATTAAATACAACAAGGTTCGTTGTATTCATAAATCGAAAAGGTACTTCGATTTTTCGAGTTAAGGCTGAATCGGCGTTCATCCTTACTCATCGATATCCGTGAGATCGGCGTCTCATTAATATCACCTATCCATTCTATTCGTTTCGCTTCCGTTACGCATCATAAGTAGTATTAGAGCTACAACTCTTGATTTTGATTGAATCAAGACGGACCAAGGGAGTGTCAAAGACAAGTTATTGGTTGAATTTCTGGTCGCGATTGGAATTCAAAGGTTAAACTCGGGCGAGGTAGTTCGATGGTTAATCGATTTTGATTGTCTTGTGGTTCTTGTTGAATTAAAAAAATACTGTTCACGTGTACTGTTCACGAAGAGAGAAAAAAAGGGGAAAAAAATTGCTGGGAATATTTTCGTTGGAAAATACAGACGAGAAAAGTGTGGCTTTTGATCCAACGTTGCCACCGATTTTTGATGATTACGGAGATGAAGGAACCATTATTATTGATGTTAAAGAGCCGTGTTTTACACTTGATTATGGTTTTGGGTTCAATCTAACTTCTAAGCCAAATAAACACACGGTTGATCCTATTAGGTTTATACAAGGTCAAGTTTGTTATTTGTACAACAATGCGGCTCGTGATAGGTTATCGCACTTGTGCACGGAGTGTGGTGGGGTAGATGGCACAAGAAGGTTCTAAGATCAAGAAGAAGAACCGAGAGTTGGAGTTTATTGCTAGTGGTTTTTGTTTTCGATCCCGGCGGATCAAAGTTTCAAGAATTGAGGACAATTCTCTTCGAAGAGGGAGGGAATGATACGAAAATAAAAGTATCTAATTAGTCGTTTAGGAAATTATTAATATTGATATTCTTTGTTTAGTCGTTTTCCTTATTTACAAATATAAGTATCTAATTAGTTTTTTTCTAGTGATATTTAGGAATTATATTAGGGTACAGTATAACTTCCATACTTAGAATTAGTTTTATTTTAGTAGTATAAATAAGGGATTAAGGTTGTATTTTGAAAGACAGATGATTGAAGAAATAAAAACGCAGTTTTATTAAATACAACAAGGTTCGTTGTATTCATAAATCGAAAAGGTACTTCGATTTTTCGAGTTAAGGCTGAATCGGCGTTCATCCTTACTCATCGATATCCGTGAGATCGGCGTCTCATTAATATCACCTATCCATTCTATTCGTTTCGCTTCCGTTACGCATCATAAGTAGTATTAGAGCTACAACTCTTGATTTTGATTGAATCAAGACGGACCAAGGGAGTGTCAAAGACAAGTTATTGGTTGAATTTCTGGTCGCGATTGGAATTCAAAGGTTAAACTCGGGCGAGGTAGTTCGATGGTTAATCGATTTTGATTGTCTTGTGGTTCTTGTTGAATTAAAAAAATAATGTTCACGTGTACTGTTCACGAAGAGAGAAAAAAAGGGGAAAAAAATTGCTGGGAATATTTTCGTTGGAAAATACAGACGAGAAAAGTGTGGCTTTTGATCCAACGTTGCCACCGATTTTTGATGATTACGGAGATGAAGGAACCATTATTATTGATGTTAAAGAGCCGTGTTTTACACTTGATTATGGTTTTGGGTTCAATCTAACTTCTAAGCCAAATAAACACACGGTTGATCCTATTAGGTTTATACAAGGTCAAGTTTGTTATTTGTACAACAATGCGGCTCGTGATAGGTTATCGCACTTGTGCACGGAGTGTGGTGGGGTAGATGGCAAAAGAAGGTTCTAAGATCAAGAAGAAGAACCGAGAGTTGGAGTTTATTGCTAGTGGTTTTTGTTTTCGATCCCGGTGGATCAAAGTTTCAAGAATTGAGGACAATTCTCTTCGAAGAGGGAGGGAATGATACAAAAATAAAAGTATCTAATTAGTCGTTTAGGAAATTATTAATATTGATATTCTTTGTTTAGTCGTTTTCCTTATTTACAAATATAAGTATCTAATTAGTTTTTTTTCTAGTGATATTTAGGAATTATATTAGGGTGGAGTATAACTTCCACACTTAGAATTAGTTTTATTTTAGTAGTATAAATAAGGGATTAAGGTTGTATTTTGAAAGACAGATGATTCAAGAAATAAAAACGCAGTTTTATTAAATACAACAAGGTTCGTTGTATTCATAAATCGAAAAGGTACTTCGATTTTTCGAGTTAAGGCTGAATCGGCGTTCATCCTTACTCATCGATATCCGTGAGATCGGCGTCTCATTAATATCACCTATCCATTCTATTCGTTTCGCTTCCGTTACGCATCATAAGTAGTATTAGAGCTACAACTCTTGATTTTGATTGAATCAAGACGGACCAAGGGAGTGTCAAAGACAAGTTATTGGTTGAATTTCTGGTCGCGATTGGAATTCAAAGGTTAAACTCGGGCGAGGTAGTTCGATGGTTAATCGATTTTGATTGTCTTGTGGTTCTTGTTGAATTAAAAAAATACTGTTCACGTGTACTGTTCACGAAGAGAGAAAAAAAGGGGAAAAAAATTGCTGGGAATATTTTCGTTGGAAAATACAGACGAGAAAAGTGTGGCTTTTGATCCAACGTTGCCACCGATTTTTGATGATTACGGAGATGAAGGAACCATTATTATTGATGTTAAAGAGCCGTGTTTTACACTTGATTATGGTTTTGGGTTCAATCTAACTTCTAAGCCAAATAAACACACGGTTGATCCTATTAGGTTTATACAAGGTCAAGTTTGTTATTTGTACAACAATGCGGCTCGTGATAGGTTATCGCACTTGTGCACGGAGTGTGGTGGGGTAGATGGCACAAGAAGGTTCTAAGATCAAGAAGAAGAACCGAGAGTTGGAGTTTATTGCTAGTGGTTTTTGTTTTCGATCCCGGCGGATCAAAGTTTCAAGAATTGAGGACAATTCTCTTCGAAGAGGGAGGGAATGATACGAAAATAAAAGTATCTAATTAGTCGTTTAGGAAATTATTAATATTGATATTCTTTGTTTAGTCGTTTTCCTTATTTACAAATATAAGTATCTAATTAGTTTTTTTCTAGTGATATTTAGGAATTATATTAGGGTACAGTATAACTTCCATACTTAGAATTAGTTTTATTTTAGTAGTATAAATAAGGGATTAAGGTTGTATTTTGAAAGACAGATGATTGAAGAAATAAAAACGCAGTTTTATTAAATACAACAAGGTTCGTTGTATTCATAAATCGAAAAGGTACTTCGATTTTTCGAGTTAAGGCTGAATCGGCGTTCATCCTTACTCATCGATATCCGTGAGATCGGCGTCTCATTAATATCACCTATCCATTCTATTCGTTTCGCTTCCGTTACGCATCATAAGTAGTATTAGAGCTACAACTCTTGATTTTGATTGAATCAAGACGGACCAAGGGAGTGTCAAAGACAAGTTATTGGTTGAATTTCTGGTCGCGATTGGAATTCAAAGGTTAAACTCGGGCGAGGTAGTTCGATGGTTAATCGATTTTGATTGTCTTGTGGTTCTTGTTGAATTAAAAAAATAATGTTCACGTGTACTGTTCACGAAGAGAGAAAAAAAGGGGAAAAAAATTGCTGGGAATATTTTCGTTGGAAAATACAGACGAGAAAAGTGTGGCTTTTGATCCAACGTTGCCACCGATTTTTGATGATTACGGAGATGAAGGAACCATTATTATTGATGTTAAAGAGCCGTGTTTTACACTTGATTATGGTTTTGGGTTCAATCTAACTTCTAAGCCAAATAAACACACGGTTGATCCTATTAGGTTTATACAAGGTCAAGTTTGTTATTTGTACAACAATGCGGCTCGTGATAGGTTATCGCACTTGTGCACGGAGTGTGGTGGGGTAGATGGCAAAAGAAGGTTCTAAGATCAAGAAGAAGAACCGAGAGTTGGAGTTTATTGCTAGTGGTTTTTGTTTTCGATCCCGGTGGATCAAAGTTTCAAGAATTGAGGACAATTCTCTTCGAAGAGGGAGGGAATGATACAAAAATAAAAGTATCTAATTAGTCGTTTAGGAAATTATTAATATTGATATTCTTTGTTTAGTCGTTTTCCTTATTTACAAATATAAGTATCTAATTAGTTTTTTTTCTAGTGATATTTAGGAATTATATTAGGGTGGAGTATAACTTCCACACTTAGAATTAGTTTTATTTTAGTAGTATAAATAAGGGATTAAGGTTGTATTTTGAAAGACAGATGATTCAAGAAATAAAAACGCAGTTTTATTAAATACAACAAGGTTCGTTGTATTCATAAATCGAAAAGGTACTTCGATTTTTCGAGTTAAGGCTGAATCGGCGTTCATCCTTACTCATCGATATCCGTGAGATCGGCGTCTCATTAATATCACCTATCCATTCTATTCGTTTCGCTTCCGTTACGCATCATAAGTAGTATTAGAGCTACAACTCTTGATTTTGATTGAATCAAGACGGACCAAGGGAGTGTCAAAGACAAGTTATTGGTTGAATTTCTGGTCGCGATTGGAATTCAAAGGTTAAACTCGGGCGAGGTAGTTCGATGGTTAATCGATTTTGATTGTCTTGTGGTTCTTGTTGAATTAAAAAAATACTGTTCACGTGTACTGTTCACGAAGAGAGAAAAAAAGGGGAAAAAAATTGCTGGGAATATTTTCGTTGGAAAATACAGACGAGAAAAGTGTGGCTTTTGATCCAACGTTGCCACCGATTTTTGATGATTACGGAGATGAAGGAACCATTATTATTGATGTTAAAGAGCCGTGTTTTACACTTGATTATGGTTTTGGGTTCAATCTAACTTCTAAGCCAAATAAACACACGGTTGATCCTATTAGGTTTATACAAGGTCAAGTTTGTTATTTGTACAACAATGCGGCTCGTGATAGGTTATCGCACTTGTGCACGGAGTGTGGTGGGGTAGATGGCACAAGAAGGTTCTAAGATCAAGAAGAAGAACCGAGAGTTGGAGTTTATTGCTAGTGGTTTTTGTTTTCGATCCCGGCGGATCAAAGTTTCAAGAATTGAGGACAATTCTCTTCGAAGAGGGAGGGAATGATACGAAAATAAAAGTATCTAATTAGTCGTTTAGGAAATTATTAATATTGATATTCTTTGTTTAGTCGTTTTCCTTATTTACAAATATAAGTATCTAATTAGTTTTTTTCTAGTGATATTTAGGAATTATATTAGGGTACAGTATAACTTCCATACTTAGAATTAGTTTTATTTTTGTAGTATAAATAAGGGATTAAGGTTGTATTTTGAAAGACAGATGATTCAAGAAATAAAAACGCAGTTTTATTAAATACAACAAGGTTCGTTGTATTCATAAATCGAAAAGGTACTTCGATTTTTCGAGTTAAGGCTGAATCGGCGTTCATCCTTACTCATCGATATCCGTGAGATCGGCGTCTCATTAATATCACCTATCCATTCTATTCGTTTCGCTTCCGTTACGCATCATAAGTAGTATTAGAGCTACAACTCTTGATTTTGATTGAATCAAGACGGACCAAGGGAGTGTCAAAGACAAGTTATTGGTTGAATTTCTGGTCGCGATTGGAATTCAAAGGTTAAACTCGGGCGAGGTAGTTCGATGGTTAATCGATTTTGATTGTCTTGTGGTTCTTGTTGAATTAAAAAAATACTGTTCACGTGTACTGTTCACGAAGAGAGAAAAAAAGGGGAAAAAAATTGCTGGGAATATTTTCGTTGGAAAATACAGACGAGAAAAGTGTGGCTTTTGATCCAACGTTGCCACCGATTTTTGATGATTACGGAGATGAAGGAACCATTATTATTGATGTTAAAGAGCCGTGTTTTACACTTGATTATGGTTTTGGGTTCAATCTAACTTCTAAGCCAAATAAACACACGGTTGATCCTATTAGGTTTATACAAGGTCAAGTTTGTTATTTGTACAACAATGCGGCTCGTGATAGGTTATCGCACTTGTGCACGGAGTGTGGTGGGGTAGATGGCACAAGAAGGTTCTAAGATCAAGAAGAAGAACCGAGAGTTGGAGTTTATTGCTAGTGGTTTTTGTTTTCGATCCCGGCGGATCAAAGTTTCAAGAATTGAGGACAATTCTCTTCGAAGAGGGAGGGAATGATACGAAAATAAAAGTATCTAATTAGTCGTTTAGGAAATTATTAATATTGATATTCTTTGTTTAGTCGTTTTCCTTATTTACAAATATAAGTATCTAATTAGTTTTTTTCTAGTGATATTTAGGAATTATATTAGGGTACAGTATAACTTCCATACTTAGAATTAGTTTTATTTTAGTAGTATAAATAAGGGATTAAGGTTGTATTTTGAAAGACAGATGATTCAAGAAATAAAAACGCAGTTTTATTAAATACAACAAGGTTCGTTGTATTCATAAATCGAAAAGGTACTTCGATTTTTCGAGTTAAGGCTGAATCGGCGTTCATCCTTACTCATCGATATCCGTGAGATCGGCGTCTCATTAATATCACCTATCCATTCTATTCGTTTCGCTTCCGTTACGCATCATAAGTAGTATTAGAGCTACAACTCTTGATTTTGATTGAATCAAGACGGACCAAGGGAGTGTCAAAGACAAGTTATTGGTTGAATTTCTGGTCGCGATTGGAATTCAAAGGTTAAACTCGGGCGAGGTAGTTCGATGGTTAATCGATTTTGATTGTCTTGTGGTTCTTGTTGAATTAAAAAAATACTGTTCACGTGTACTGTTCACGAAGAGAGAAAAAAAGGGGAAAAAAATTGCTGGGAATATTTTCGTTGGAAAATACAGACGAGAAAAGTGTGGCTTTTGATCCAACGTTGCCACCGATTTTTGATGATTACGGAGATGAAGGAACCATTATTATTGATGTTAAAGAGCCGTGTTTTACACTTGATTATGGTTTTGGGTTCAATCTAACTTCTAAGCCAAATAAACACACGGTTGATCCTATTAGGTTTATACAAGGTCAAGTTTGTTATTTGTACAACAATGCGGCTCGTGATAGGTTATCGCACTTGTGCACGGAGTGTGGTGGGGTAGATGGCACAAGAAGGTTCTAAGATCAAGAAGAAGAACCGAGAGTTGGAGTTTATTGCTAGTGGTTTTTGTTTTCGATCCCGGCGGATCAAAGTTTCAAGAATTGAGGACAATTCTCTTCGAAGAGGGAGGGAATGATACGAAAATAAAAGTATCTAATTAGTCGTTTAGGAAATTATTAATATTGATATTCTTTGTTTAGTCGTTTTCCTTATTTACAAATATAAGTATCTAATTAGTTTTTTTTCTAGTGATATTTAGGAATTATATTAGGGTGGAGTATAACTTCCACACTTAGAATTAGTTTTATTTTAGTAGTATAAATAAGGGATTAAGGTTGTATTTTGAAAGACAGATGATTCAAGAAATAAAAACGCAGTTTTATTAAATACAACAAGGTTCGTTGTATTCATAAATCGAAAAGGTACTTCGATTTTTCGAGTTAAGGCTGAATCGGCGTTCATCCTTACTCATCGATATCCGTGAGATCGGCGTCTCATTAATATCACCTATCCATTCTATTCGTTTCGCTTCCGTTACGCATCATAAGTAGTATTAGAGCTACAACTCTTGATTTTGATTGAATCAAGACGGACCAAGGGAGTGTCAAAGACAAGTTATTGGTTGAATTTCTGGTCGCGATTGGAATTCAAAGGTTAAACTCGGGCGAGGTAGTTCGATGGTTAATCGATTTTGATTGTCTTGTGGTTCTTGTTGAATTAAAAAAATACTGTTCACGTGTACTGTTCACGAAGAGAGAAAAAAAGGGGAAAAAAATTGCTGGGAATATTTTCGTTGGAAAATACAGACGAGAAAAGTGTGGCTTTTGATCCAACGTTGCCACCGATTTTTGATGATTACGGAGATGAAGGAACCATTATTATTGATGTTAAAGAGCCGTGTTTTACACTTGATTATGGTTTTGGGTTCAATCTAACTTCTAAGCCAAATAAACACACGGTTGATCCTATTAGGTTTATACAAGGTCAAGTTTGTTATTTGTACAACAATGCGGCTCGTGATAGGTTATCGCACTTGTGCACGGAGTGTGGTGGGGTAGATGGCACAAGAAGGTTCTAAGATCAAGAAGAAGAACCGAGAGTTGGAGTTTATTGCTAGTGGTTTTTGTTTTCGATCCCGGCGGATCAAAGTTTCAAGAATTGAGGACAATTCTCTTCGAAGAGGGAGGGAATGATACGAAAATAAAAGTATCTAATTAGTCGTTTAGGAAATTATTAATATTGATATTCTTTGTTTAGTCGTTTTCCTTATTTACAAATATAAGTATCTAATTAGTTTTTTTCTAGTGATATTTAGGAATTATATTAGGGTACAGTATAACTTCCATACTTAGAATTAGTTTTATTTTAGTAGTATAAATAAGGGATTAAGGTTGTATTTTGAAAGACAGATGATTCAAGAAATAAAAACGCAGTTTTATTAAATACAACAAGGTTCGTTGTATTCATAAATCGAAAAGGTACTTCGATTTTTCGAGTTAAGGCTGAATCGGCGTTCATCCTTACTCATCGATATCCGTGAGATCGGCGTCTCATTAATATCACCTATCCATTCTATTCGTTTCGCTTCCGTTACGCATCATAAGTAGTATTAGAGCTACAACTCTTGATTTTGATTGAATCAAGACGGACCAAGGGAGTGTCAAAGACAAGTTATTGGTTGAATTTCTGGTCGCGATTGGAATTCAAAGGTTAAACTCGGGCGAGGTAGTTCGATGGTTAATCGATTTTGATTGTCTTGTGGTTCTTGTTGAATTAAAAAAATACTGTTCACGTGTACTGTTCACGAAGAGAGAAAAAAAGGGGAAAAAAATTGCTGGGAATATTTTCGTTGGAAAATACAGACGAGAAAAGTGTGGCTTTTGATCCAACGTTGCCACCGATTTTTGATGATTACGGAGATGAAGGAACCATTATTATTGATGTTAAAGAGCCGTGTTTTACACTTGATTATGGTTTTGGGTTCAATCTAACTTCTAAGCCAAATAAACACACGGTTGATCCTATTAGGTTTATACAAGGTCAAGTTTGTTATTTGTACAACAATGCGGCTCGTGATAGGTTATCGCACTTGTGCACGGAGTGTGGTGGGGTAGATGGCACAAGAAGGTTCTAAGATCAAGAAGAAGAACCGAGAGTTGGAGTTTATTGCTAGTGGTTTTTGTTTTCGATCCCGGCGGATCAAAGTTTCAAGAATTGAGGACAATTCTCTTCGAAGAGGGAGGGAATGATACGAAAATAAAAGTATCTAATTAGTCGTTTAGGAAATTATTAATATTGATATTCTTTGTTTAGTCGTTTTCCTTATTTACAAATATAAGTATCTAATTAGTTTTTTTCTAGTGATATTTAGGAATTATATTAGGGTACAGTATAACTTCCATACTTAGAATTAGTTTTATTTTAGTAGTATAAATAAGGGATTAAGGTTGTATTTTGAAAGACAGATGATTCAAGAAATAAAAACGCAGTTTTATTAAATACAACAAGGTTCGTTGTATTCATAAATCGAAAAGGTACTTCGATTTTTCGAGTTAAGGCTGAATCGGCGTTCATCCTTACTCATCGATATCCGTGAGATCGGCGTCTCATTAATATCACCTATCCATTCTATTCGTTTCGCTTCCGTTACGCATCATAAGTAGTATTAGAGCTACAACTCTTGATTTTGATTGAATCAAGACGGACCAAGGGAGTGTCAAAGACAAGTTATTGGTTGAATTTCTGGTCGCGATTGGAATTCAAAGGTTAAACTCGGGCGAGGTAGTTCGATGGTTAATCGATTTTGATTGTCTTGTGGTTCTTGTTGAATTAAAAAAATACTGTTCACGTGTACTGTTCACGAAGAGAGAAAAAAAGGGGAAAAAAATTGCTGGGAATATTTTCGTTGGAAAATACAGACGAGAAAAGTGTGGCTTTTGATCCAACGTTGCCACCGATTTTTGATGATTACGGAGATGAAGGAACCATTATTATTGATGTTAAAGAGCCGTGTTTTACACTTGATTATGGTTTTGGGTTCAATCTAACTTCTAAGCCAAATAAACACACGGTTGATCCTATTAGGTTTATACAAGGTCAAGTTTGTTATTTGTACAACAATGCGGCTCGTGATAGGTTATCGCACTTGTGCACGGAGTGTGGTGGGGTAGATGGCACAAGAAGGTTCTAAGATCAAGAAGAAGAACCGAGAGTTGGAGTTTATTGCTAGTGGTTTTTGTTTTCGATCCCGGCGGATCAAAGTTTCAAGAATTGAGGACAATTCTCTTCGAAGAGGGAGGGAATGATACGAAAATAAAAGTATCTAATTAGTCGTTTAGGAAATTATTAATATTGATATTCTTTGTTTAGTCGTTTTCCTTATTTACAAATATAAGTATCTAATTAGTTTTTTTTCTAGTGATATTTAGGAATTATATTAGGGTGGAGTATAACTTCCACACTTAGAATTAGTTTTATTTTAGTAGTATAAATAAGGGATTAAGGTTGTATTTTGAAAGACAGATGATTCAAGAAATAAAAACGCAGTTTTATTAAATACAACAAGGTTTGTTGTATTCATAAATCGAAAAGGTACTTCGATTTTTCGAGTTAAGGCTGAATCGGCGTTCATCCTTACTCATCGATATCCGTGAGATCGGCGTCTCATTAATATCACCTATCCATTCTATTCGTTTCGCTTCCGTTACGCATCATAAGTAGTATTAGAGCTACAACTCTTGATTTTGATTGAATCAAGACGGACCAAGGGAGTGTCAAAGACAAGTTATTGGTTGAATTTCTGGTCGCGATTGGAATTCAAAGGTTAAACTCGGGCGAGGTAGTTCGATGGTTAATCGATTTTGATTGTCTTGTGGTTCTTGTTGAATTAAAAAAATACTGTTCACGTGTACTGTTCACGAAGAGAGAAAAAAAGGGGAAAAAAATTGCTGGGAATATTTTCGTTGGAAAATACAGACGAGAAAAGTGTGGCTTTTGATCCAACGTTGCCACCGATTTTTGATGATTACGGAGATGAAGGAACCATTATTATTGATGTTAAAGAGCCGTGTTTTACACTTGATTATGGTTTTGGGTTCAATCTAACTTCTAAGCCAAATAAACACACGGTTGATCCTATTAGGTTTATACAAGGTCAAGTTTGTTATTTGTACAACAATGCGGCTCGTGATAGGTTATCGCACTTGTGCACGGAGTGTGGTGGGGTAGATGGCACAAGAAGGTTCTAAGATCAAGAAGAAGAACCGAGAGTTGGAGTTTATTGCTAGTGGTTTTTGTTTTCGATCCCGGCGGATCAAAGTTTCAAGAATTGAGGACAATTCTCTTCGAAGAGGGAGGGAATGATACGAAAATAAAAGTATCTAATTAGTCGTTTAGGAAATTATTAATATTGATATTCTTTGTTTAGTCGTTTTCCTTATTTACAAATATAAGTATCTAATTAGTTTTTTTCTAGTGATATTTAGGAATTATATTAGGGTACAGTATAACTTCCATACTTAGAATTAGTTTTATTTTAGTAGTATAAATAAGGGATTAAGGTTGTATTTTGAAAGACAGATGATTCAAGAAATAAAAACGCAGTTTTATTAAATACAACAAGGTTCGTTGTATTCATAAATCGAAAAGGTACTTCGATTTTTCGAGTTAAGGCTGAATCGGCGTTCATCCTTACTCATCGATATCCGTGAGATCGGCGTCTCATTAATATCACCTATCCATTCTATTCGTTTCGCTTCCGTTACGCATCATAAGTAGTATTAGAGCTACAACTCTTGATTTTGATTGAATCAAGACGGACCAAGGGAGTGTCAAAGACAAGTTATTGGTTGAATTTCTGGTCGCGATTGGAATTCAAAGGTTAAACTCGGGCGAGGTAGTTCGATGGTTAATCGATTTTGATTGTCTTGTGGTTCTTGTTGAATTAAAAAAATACTGTTCACGTGTACTGTTCACGAAGAGAGAAAAAAAGGGGAAAAAAATTGCTGGGAATATTTTCGTTGGAAAATACAGACGAGAAAAGTGTGGCTTTTGATCCAACGTTGCCACCGATTTTTGATGATTACGGAGATGAAGGAACCATTATTATTGATGTTAAAGAGCCGTGTTTTACACTTGATTATGGTTTTGGGTTCAATCTAACTTCTAAGCCAAATAAACACACGGTTGATCCTATTAGGTTTATACAAGGTCAAGTTTGTTATTTGTACAACAATGCGGCTCGTGATAGGTTATCGCACTTGTGCACGGAGTGTGGTGGGGTAGATGGCACAAGAAGGTTCTAAGATCAAGAAGAAGAACCGAGAGTTGGAGTTTATTGCTAGTGGTTTTTGTTTTCGATCCCGGCGGATCAAAGTTTCAAGAATTGAGGACAATTCTCTTCGAAGAGGGAGGGAATGATACGAAAATAAAAGTATCTAATTAGTCGTTTAGGAAATTATTAATATTGATATTCTTTGTTTAGTCGTTTTCCTTATTTACAAATATAAGTATCTAATTAGTTTTTTTCTAGTGATATTTAGGAATTATATTAGGGTACAGTATAACTTCCATACTTAGAATTAGTTTTATTTTAGTAGTATAAATAAGGGATTAAGGTTGTATTTTGAAAGACAGATGATTCAAGAAATAAAAACGCAGTTTTATTAAATACAACAAGGTTCGTTGTATTCATAAATCGAAAAGGTACTTCGATTTTTCGAGTTAAGGCTGAATCGGCGTTCATCCTTACTCATCGATATCCGTGAGATCGGCGTCTCATTAATATCACCTATCCATTCTATTCGTTTCGCTTCCGTTACGCATCATAAGTAGTATTAGAGCTACAACTCTTGATTTTGATTGAATCAAGACGGACCAAGGGAGTGTCAAAGACAAGTTATTGGTTGAATTTCTGGTCGCGATTGGAATTCAAAGGTTAAACTCGGGCGAGGTAGTTCGATGGTTAATCGATTTTGATTGTCTTGTGGTTCTTGTTGAATTAAAAAAATACTGTTCACGTGTACTGTTCACGAAGAGAGAAAAAAAGGGGAAAAAAATTGCTGGGAATATTTTCGTTGGAAAATACAGACGAGAAAAGTGTGGCTTTTGATCCAACGTTGCCACCGATTTTTGATGATTACGGAGATGAAGGAACCATTATTATTGATGTTAAAGAGCCGTGTTTTACACTTGATTATGGTTTTGGGTTCAATCTAACTTCTAAGCCAAATAAACACACGGTTGATCCTATTAGGTTTATACAAGGTCAAGTTTGTTATTTGTACAACAATGCGGCTCGTGATAGGTTATCGCACTTGTGCACGGAGTGTGGTGGGGTAGATGGCACAAGAAGGTTCTAAGATCAAGAAGAAGAACCGAGAGTTGGAGTTTATTGCTAGTGGTTTTTGTTTTCGATCCCGGCGGATCAAAGTTTCAAGAATTGAGGACAATTCTCTTCGAAGAGGGAGGGAATGATACGAAAATAAAAGTATCTAATTAGTCGTTTAGGAAATTATTAATATTGATATTCTTTGTTTAGTCGTTTTCCTTATTTACAAATATAAGTATCTAATTAGTTTTTTTCTAGTGATATTTAGGAATTATATTAGGGTACAGTATAACTTCCATACTTAGAATTAGTTTTATTTTAGTAGTATAAATAAGGGATTAAGGTTGTATTTTGAAAGACAGATGATTCAAGAAATAAAAACGCAGTTTTATTAAATACAACAAGGTTCGTTGTATTCATAAATCGAAAAGGTACTTCGATTTTTCGAGTTAAGGCTGAATCGGCGTTCATCCTTACTCATCGATATCCGTGAGATCGGCGTCTCATTAATATCACCTATCCATTCTATTCGTTTCGCTTCCGTTACGCATCATAAGTAGTATTAGAGCTACAACTCTTGATTTTGATTGAATCAAGACGGACCAAGGGAGTGTCAAAGACAAGTTATTGGTTGAATTTCTGGTCGCGATTGGAATTCAAAGGTTAAACTCGGGCGAGGTAGTTCGATGGTTAATCGATTTTGATTGTCTTGTGGTTCTTGTTGAATTAAAAAAATACTGTTCACGTGTACTGTTCACGAAGAGAGAAAAAAAGGGGAAAAAAATTGCTGGGAATATTTTCGTTGGAAAATACAGACGAGAAAAGTGTGGCTTTTGATCCAACGTTGCCACCGATTTTTGATGATTACGGAGATGAAGGAACCATTATTATTGATGTTAAAGAGCCGTGTTTTACACTTGATTATGGTTTTGGGTTCAATCTAACTTCTAAGCCAAATAAACACACGGTTGATCCTATTAGGTTTATACAAGGTCAAGTTTGTTATTTGTACAACAATGCGGCTCGTGATAGGTTATCGCACTTGTGCACGGAGTGTGGTGGGGTAGATGGCACAAGAAGGTTCTAAGATCAAGAAGAAGAACCGAGAGTTGGAGTTTATTGCTAGTGGTTTTTGTTTTCGATCCCGGCGGATCAAAGTTTCAAGAATTGAGGACAATTCTCTTCGAAGAGGGAGGGAATGATACGAAAATAAAAGTATCTAATTAGTCGTTTAGGAAATTATTAATATTGATATTCTTTGTTTAGTCGTTTTCCTTATTTACAAATATAAGTATCTAATTAGTTTTTTTTCTAGTGATATTTAGGAATTATATTAGGGTGGAGTATAACTTCCACACTTAGAATTAGTTTTATTTTAGTAGTATAAATAAGGGATTAAGGTTGTATTTTGAAAGACAGATGATTCAAGAAATAAAAACGCAGTTTTATTAAATACAACAAGGTTCGTTGTATTCATAAATCGAAAAGGTACTTCGATTTTTCGAGTTAAGGCTGAATCGGCGTTCATCCTTACTCATCGATATCCGTGAGATCGGCGTCTCATTAATATCACCTATCCATTCTATTCGTTTCGCTTCCGTTACGCATCATAAGTAGTATTAGAGCTACAACTCTTGATTTTGATTGAATCAAGACGGACCAAGGGAGTGTCAAAGACAAGTTATTGGTTGAATTTCTGGTCGCGATTGGAATTCAAAGGTTAAACTCGGGCGAGGTAGTTCGATGGTTAATCGATTTTGATTGTCTTGTGGTTCTTGTTGAATTAAAAAAATACTGTTCACGTGTACTGTTCACGAAGAGAGAAAAAAAGGGGAAAAAAATTGCTGGGAATATTTTCGTTGGAAAATACAGACGAGAAAAGTGTGGCTTTTGATCCAACGTTGCCACCGATTTTTGATGATTACGGAGATGAAGGAACCATTATTATTGATGTTAAAGAGCCGTGTTTTACACTTGATTATGGTTTTGGGTTCAATCTAACTTCTAAGCCAAATAAACACACGGTTGATCCTATTAGGTTTATACAAGGTCAAGTTTGTTATTTGTACAACAATGCGGCTCGTGATAGGTTATCGCACTTGTGCACGGAGTGTGGTGGGGTAGATGGCACAAGAAGGTTCTAAGATCAAGAAGAAGAACCGAGAGTTGGAGTTTATTGCTAGTGGTTTTTGTTTTCGATCCCGGCGGATCAAAGTTTCAAGAATTGAGGACAATTCTCTTCGAAGAGGGAGGGAATGATACGAAAATAAAAGTATCTAATTAGTCGTTTAGGAAATTATTAATATTGATATTCTTTGTTTAGTCGTTTTCCTTATTTACAAATATAAGTATCTAATTAGTTTTTTTCTAGTGATATTTAGGAATTATATTAGGGTACAGTATAACTTCCATACTTAGAATTAGTTTTATTTTAGTAGTATAAATAAGGGATTAAGGTTGTATTTTGAAAGACAGATGATTCAAGAAATAAAAACGCAGTTTTATTAAATACAACAAGGTTCGTTGTATTCATAAATCGAAAAGGTACTTCGATTTTTCGAGTTAAGGCTGAATCGGCGTTCATCCTTACTCATCGATATCCGTGAGATCGGCGTCTCATTAATATCACCTATCCATTCTATTCGTTTCGCTTCCGTTACGCATCATAAGTAGTATTAGAGCTACAACTCTTGATTTTGATTGAATCAAGACGGACCAAGGGAGTGTCAAAGACAAGTTATTGGTTGAATTTCTGGTCGCGATTGGAATTCAAAGGTTAAACTCGGGCGAGGTAGTTCGATGGTTAATCGATTTTGATTGTCTTGTGGTTCTTGTTGAATTAAAAAAATACTGTTCACGTGTACTGTTCACGAAGAGAGAAAAAAAGGGGAAAAAAATTGCTGGGAATATTTTCGTTGGAAAATACAGACGAGAAAAGTGTGGCTTTTGATCCAACGTTGCCACCGATTTTTGATGATTACGGAGATGAAGGAACCATTATTATTGATGTTAAAGAGCCGTGTTTTACACTTGATTATGGTTTTGGGTTCAATCTAACTTCTAAGCCAAATAAACACACGGTTGATCCTATTAGGTTTATACAAGGTCAAGTTTGTTATTTGTACAACAATGCGGCTCGTGATAGGTTATCGCACTTGTGCACGGAGTGTGGTGGGGTAGATGGCACAAGAAGGTTCTAAGATCAAGAAGAAGAACCGAGAGTTGGAGTTTATTGCTAGTGGTTTTTGTTTTCGATCCCGGCGGATCAAAGTTTCAAGAATTGAGGACAATTCTCTTCGAAGAGGGAGGGAATGATACGAAAATAAAAGTATCTAATTAGTCGTTTAGGAAATTATTAATATTGATATTCTTTGTTTAGTCGTTTTCCTTATTTACAAATATAAGTATCTAATTAGTTTTTTTCTAGTGATATTTAGGAATTATATTAGGGTACAGTATAACTTCCATACTTAGAATTAGTTTTATTTTAGTAGTATAAATAAGGGATTAAGGTTGTATTTTGAAAGACAGATGATTCAAGAAATAAAAACGCAGTTTTATTAAATACAACAAGGTTCGTTGTATTCATAAATCGAAAAGGTACTTCGATTTTTCGAGTTAAGGCTGAATCGGCGTTCATCCTTACTCATCGATATCCGTGAGATCGGCGTCTCATTAATATCACCTATCCATTCTATTCGTTTCGCTTCCGTTACGCATCATAAGTAGTATTAGAGCTACAACTCTTGATTTTGATTGAATCAAGACGGACCAAGGGAGTGTCAAAGACAAGTTATTGGTTGAATTTCTGGTCGCGATTGGAATTCAAAGGTTAAACTCGGGCGAGGTAGTTCGATGGTTAATCGATTTTGATTGTCTTGTGGTTCTTGTTGAATTAAAAAAATACTGTTCACGTGTACTGTTCACGAAGAGAGAAAAAAAGGGGAAAAAAATTGCTGGGAATATTTTCGTTGGAAAATACAGACGAGAAAAGTGTGGCTTTTGATCCAACGTTGCCACCGATTTTTGATGATTACGGAGATGAAGGAACCATTATTATTGATGTTAAAGAGCCGTGTTTTACACTTGATTATGGTTTTGGGTTCAATCTAACTTCTAAGCCAAATAAACACACGGTTGATCCTATTAGGTTTATACAAGGTCAAGTTTGTTATTTGTACAACAATGCGGCTCGTGATAGGTTATCGCACTTGTGCACGGAGTGTGGTGGGGTAGATGGCACAAGAAGGTTCTAAGATCAAGAAGAAGAACCGAGAGTTGGAGTTTATTGCTAGTGGTTTTTGTTTTCGATCCCGGCGGATCAAAGTTTCAAGAATTGAGGACAATTCTCTTCGAAGAGGGAGGGAATGATACGAAAATAAAAGTATCTAATTAGTCGTTTAGGAAATTATTAATATTGATATTCTTTGTTTAGTCGTTTTCCTTATTTACAAATATAAGTATCTAATTAGTTTTTTTTCTAGTGATATTTAGGAATTATATTAGGGTGGAGTATAACTTCCACACTTAGAATTAGTTTTATTTTAGTAGTATAAATAAGGGATTAAGGTTGTATTTTGAAAGACAGATGATTCAAGAAATAAAAACGCAGTTTTATTAAATACAACAAGGTTCGTTGTATTCATAAATCGAAAAGGTACTTCGATTTTTCGAGTTAAGGCTGAATCGGCGTTCATCCTTACTCATCGATATCCGTGAGATCGGCGTCTCATTAATATCACCTATCCATTCTATTCGTTTCGCTTCCGTTACGCATCATAAGTAGTATTAGAGCTACAACTCTTGATTTTGATTGAATCAAGACGGACCAAGGGAGTGTCAAAGACAAGTTATTGGTTGAATTTCTGGTCGCGATTGGAATTCAAAGGTTAAACTCGGGCGAGGTACTTCGATGGTTAATCGATTTTGATTGTCTTGTGGTTCTTGTTGAATTAAAAAAATACTGTTCACGTGTACTGTTCACGAAGAGAGAAAAAAAGGGGAAAAAAATTGCTGGGAATATTTTCGTTGGAAAATACAGACGAGAAAAGTGTGGCTTTTGATCCAACGTTGCCACCGATTTTTGATGATTACGGAGATGAAGGAACCATTATTATTGATGTTAAAGAGCCGTGTTTTACACTTGATTATGGTTTTGGGTTCAATCTAACTTCTAAGCCAAATAAACACACGGTTGATCCTATTAGGTTTATACAAGGTCAAGTTTGTTATTTGTACAACAATGCGGCTCGTGATAGGTTATCGCACTTGTGCACGGAGTGTGGTGGGGTAGATGGCACAAGAAGGTTCTAAGATCAAGAAGAAGAACCGAGAGTTGGAGTTTATTGCTAGTGGTTTTTGTTTTCGATCCCGGCGGATCAAAGTTTCAAGAATTGAGGACAATTCTCTTCGAAGAGGGAGGGAATGATACGAAAATAAAAGTATCTAATTAGTCGTTTAGGAAATTATTAATATTGATATTCTTTGTTTAGTCGTTTTCCTTATTTACAAATATAAGTATCTAATTAGTTTTTTTCTAGTGATATTTAGGAATTATATTAGGGTACAGTATAACTTCCATACTTAGAATTAGTTTTATTTTAGTAGTATAAATAAGGGATTAAGGTTGTATTTTGAAAGACAGATGATTCAAGAAATAAAAACGCAGTTTTATTAAATACAACAAGGTTCGTTGTATTCATAAATCGAAAAGGTACTTCGATTTTTCGAGTTAAGGCTGAATCGGCGTTCATCCTTACTCATCGATATCCGTGAGATCGGCGTCTCATTAATATCACCTATCCATTCTATTCGTTTCGCTTCCGTTACGCATCATAAGTAGTATTAGAGCTACAACTCTTGATTTTGATTGAATCAAGACGGACCAAGGGAGTGTCAAAGACAAGTTATTGGTTGAATTTCTGGTCGCGATTGGAATTCAAAGGTTAAACTCGGGCGAGGTACTTCGATGGTTAATCGATTTTGATTGTCTTGTGGTTCTTGTTGAATTAAAAAAATACTGTTCACGTGTACTGTTCACGAAGAGAGAAAAAAAGGGGAAAAAAATTGCTGGGAATATTTTCGTTGGAAAATACAGACGAGAAAAGTGTGGCTTTTGATCCAACGTTGCCACCGATTTTTGATGATTACGGAGATGAAGGAACCATTATTATTGATGTTAAAGAGCCGTGTTTTACACTTGATTATGGTTTTGGGTTCAATCTAACTTCTAAGCCAAATAAACACACGGTTGATCCTATTAGGTTTATACAAGGTCAAGTTTGTTATTTGTACAACAATGCGGCTCGTGATAGGTTATCGCACTTGTGCACGGAGTGTGGTGGGGTAGATGGCACAAGAAGGTTCTAAGATCAAGAAGAAGAACCGAGAGTTGGAGTTTATTGCTAGTGGTTTTTGTTTTCGATCCCGGCGGATCAAAGTTTCAAGAATTGAGGACAATTCTCTTCGAAGAGGGAGGGAATGATACGAAAATAAAAGTATCTAATTAGTCGTTTAGGAAATTATTAATATTGATATTCTTTGTTTAGTCGTTTTCCTTATTTACAAATATAAGTATCTAATTAGTTTTTTTCTAGTGATATTTAGGAATTATATTAGGGTACAGTATAACTTCCATACTTAGAATTAGTTTTATTTTAGTAGTATAAATAAGGGATTAAGGTTGTATTTTGAAAGACAGATGATTCAAGAAATAAAAACGCAGTTTTATTAAATACAACAAGGTTCGTTGTATTCATAAATCGAAAAGGTACTTCGATTTTTCGAGTTAAGGCTGAATCGACGTTCATCCTTACTCATCGATATCCGTGAGATCGGCGTCTCATTAATATCACCTATCCATTCTATTCGTTTCGCTTCCGTTACGCATCATAAGTAGTATTAGAGCTACAACTCTTGATTTTGATTGAATCAAGACGGACCAAGGGAGTGTCAAAGACAAGTTATTGGTTGAATTTCTGGTCGCGATTGGAATTCAAAGGTTAAACTCGGGCGAGGTAGTTCGATGGTTAATCGATTTTGATTGTCTTGTGGTTCTTGTTGAATTAAAAAAATACTGTTCACGTGTACTGTTCACGAAGAGAGAAAAAAAGGGGAAAAAAATTGCTGGGAATATTTTCGTTGGAAAATACAGACGAGAAAAGTGTGGCTTTTGATCCAACGTTGCCACCGATTTTTGATGATTACGGAGATGAAGGAACCATTATTATTGATGTTAAAGAGCCGTGTTTTACACTTGATTATGGTTTTGGGTTCAATCTAACTTCTAAGCCAAATAAACACACGGTTGATCCTATTAGGTTTATACAAGGTCAAGTTTGTTATTTGTACAACAATGCGGCTCGTGATAGGTTATCGCACTTGTGCACGGAGTGTGGTGGGGTAGATGGCACAAGAAGGTTCTAAGATCAAGAAGAAGAACCGAGAGTTGGAGTTTATTGCTAGTGGTTTTTGTTTTCGATCCCGGCGGATCAAAGTTTCAAGAATTGAGGACAATTCTCTTCGAAGAGGGAGGGAATGATACGAAAATAAAAGTATCTAATTAGTCGTTTAGGAAATTATTAATATTGATATTCTTTGTTTAGTCGTTTTCCTTATTTACAAATATAAGTATCTAATTAGTTTTTTTCTAGTGATATTTAGGAATTATATTAGGGTACAGTATAACTTCCATACTTAGAATTAGTTTTATTTTAGTAGTATAAATAAGGGATTAAGGTTGTATTTTGAAAGACAGATGATTCAAGAAATAAAAACGCAGTTTTATTAAATACAACAAGGTTCGTTGTATTCATAAATCGAAAAGGTACTTCGATTTTTCGAGTTAAGGCTGAATCGGCGTTCATCCTTACTCATCGATATCCGTGAGATCGGAGTCTCATTAATATCACCTATCCATTCTATTCGTTTCGCTTCCGTTACGCATCATAAGTAGTATTAGAGCTACAACTCTTGATTTTGATTGAATCATGACGGACCAAGGGAGTGTCAAAGACAAGTTATTGGTTGAATTTCTGGTCGCGATTGGAATTCAAAGGTTAAACTCGGGCGAGGTAGTTCGATGGTTAATCGATTTTGATTGTCTTGTGGTTCTTGTTGAATTAAAAAAATACTGTTCACGTGTACTGTTCACGAAGAGAGAAAAAAAGGGGAAAAAAATTGCTGGG
Organism: Agrostemma githago; assembly: GCA_958450325.1. NCBI lineage: Eukaryota > Viridiplantae > Streptophyta > Magnoliopsida > Caryophyllales > Caryophyllaceae > Agrostemma > Agrostemma githago. Next base: position 25,493,918 of record OY288252.1, on the reverse strand, counting down.
AATATTTTCGTTGGAAAATACAGACGAGAAAAGTGTGGCTTTTGATCCAACGTTGCCACCGATTTTTGATGATTACGGAGATGAAGGAACCATTATTATTGATGTTAAAGAGCCGTGTTTTACACTTGATTATGGTTTTGGGTTCAATCTAACTTCTAAGCCAAATAAACACACGGTTGATCCTATTAGGTTTATACAAGGTCAAGTTTGTTATTTGTACAACAATGCGGCTCGTGATAGGTTATCGCACTTGTGCACGGAGTGTGGTGGGGTAGATGGCACAAGAAGGTTCTAAGATCAAGAAGAAGAACCGAGAGTTGGAGTTTATTGCTAGTGGTTTTTGTTTTCGATCCCGGCGGATCAAAGTTTCAAGAATTGAGGACAATTCTCTTCGAAGAGGGAGGGAATGATACGAAAATAAAAGTATCTAATTAGTCGTTTAGGAAATTATTAATATTGATATTCTTTGTTTAGTCGTTTTCCTTATTTACAAATATAAGTATCTAATTAGTTTTTTTCTAGTGATATTTAGGAATTATATTAGGGTACAGTATAACTTCCATACTTAGAATTAGTTTTATTTTAGTAGTATAAATAAGGGATTAAGGTTGTATTTTGAAAGACAGATGATTCAAGAAATAAAAACGCAGTTTTATTAAATACAACAGGGTTCGTTGTATTCATAAATCGAAAAGGTACTTCGATTTTTCGAGTTAAGGCTGAATCGGCGTTCATCCTTACTCATCGATATCCGTGAGATCGGCGTCTCATTAATATCACCTATCCATTCTATTCGTTTCGCTTCCGTTACGCATCATAAGTAGTATTAGAGCTACAACTCTTGATTTTGATTGAATCAAGACGGACCAAGGGAGTGTCAAAGACAAGTTATTGGTTGAATTTCTGGTCGCGATTGGAATTCAAAGGTTAAACTCGGGCGAGGTAGTTCGATGGTTAATCGATTTTGATTGTCTTGTGGTTCTTGTTGAATTTAAAAAATACTGTTCACGTGTACTGTTCACGAAGAGAGAAAAAAAGGGGAAAAAAATTGCTGGGAATATTTTCGTTGGAAAATACAGACGAGAAAAGTGTGGCTTTTGATCCAACGTTGCCACCGATTTTTGATGATTACGGAGATGAAGGAACCATTATTATTGATGTTAAAGAGCCGTGTTTTACACTTGATTATGGTTTTGGGTTCAATCTAACTTCTAAGCCAAATAAACACACGGTTGATCCTATTAGGTTTATACAAGGTCAAGTTTGTTATTTGTACAACAATGCAGCTCGTGATAGGTTATCGCACTTGTGCACGGAGTGTGGTGGGGTAGATGGCACAAGAAGGTTCTAAGATCAAGAAGAAGAACCGAGAGTTGGAGTTTATTGCTAGTGGTTTTTGTTTTCGATCCCGGCGGATCAAAGTTTCAAGAATTGAGGACAATTCTCTTCGAAGAGGGAGGGAATGATACGAAAATAAAAGTATCTAATTAGTCGTTTAGGAAATTATTAATATTGATATTCTTTGTTTAGTCGTTTTCCTTATTTACAAATATAAGTATCTAATTAGTTTTTTTCTAGTGATATTTAGGAATTATATTAGGGTACAGTATAACTTCCATACTTAGAATTAGTTTTATTTTAGTAGTATAAATAAGGGATTAAGGTTGTATTTTGAAAGACAGATGATTCAAGAAATAAAAACGCAGTTTTATTAAATACAACAAGGTTCGTTGTATTCATAAATCGAAAAGGTACTTCGATTTTTCGAGTTAAGGCTGAATCGGCGTTCATCCTTACTCATCGATATCCGTGAGATCGGCGTCTCATTAATATCACCTATCCATTCTATTCGTTTCGCTTCCGTTACGCATCATAAGTAGTATTAGAGCTACAACTCTTGATTTTGATTGAATCAAGACGGACCAAGGGAGTGTCAAAGACAAGTTATTGGTTGAATTTCTGGTCGCGATTGGAATTCAAAGGTTAAACTCGGACGAGGTAGTTCGATGGTTAATCGATTTTGATTGTCTTGTGGTTCTTGTTGAATTTAAAAAATACTGTTCACGTGTACTGTTCACGAAGAGAGAAAAAAAGGGGAAAAAATTGCTGGGAATATTTTCGTTGGAAAATACAGACGAGAAAAGTGTGGCTTTTGATCCAACGTTGCCACCGATTTTTGATGATTACGGAGATGAAGGAACCATTATTATTGATGTTAAAGAGCCGTGTTTTACACTTGATTATGGTTTTGGGTTCAATCTAACTTCTAAGCCAAATAAACACACGGTTGATCCTATTAGGTTTATACAAGGTCAAGTTTGTTATTTGTACAACAATGCGGCTCGTGATAGGTTATCGCACTTGTGCACGGAGTGTGGTGGGGTAGATGGCACAAGAAGGTTCTAAGATCAAGAAGAAGAACCGAGAGTTGGAGTTTATTGCTAGTGGTTTTTGTTTTCGATCCCGGCGGATCAAAGTTTCAAGAATTGAGGACAATTCTCTTCGAAGAGGGAGGGAATGATACGAAAATAAAAGTATCTAATTAGTCGTTTAGGAAATTATTAATATTGATATTCTTTGTTGAGTCGTTTTCCTTATTTACAAATATAAGTATCTAATTAGTTTTTTTTCTAGTGATATTTAGGAATTATATTAGGGTAGAGTATAACTTCCATACTTAGAATTAGTTTTATTTTAGTTGTATAAATAAGGGATTAAGGTTGTATTTTGAAAGACAGATGATTCAAGAAATAAAAACGCAGTTTTATTAAATACAACAAGGTTCGTTGTATTCATAAATCGAAAAGGTACTTCGATTTTTCGAGTTAAGGCTGAATCGGCGTTCATCCTTACTCATCGATATTCGTGAGATCGGCGTCTCATTAATATCACCTATCCATTCTATTCGTTTCGCTTCCGTTACGCATCATAAGTAGTATTAGAGCTACAACTTTTGATTTTGATTGAATCAAGACGGACCAAGGGAGTGTCAAAGACAAGTTATTGGTTGAATTTCTGGTCGCGATTGGAATTCAAAGGTTAAACTCGGGCGAGGTAGTTCGATGGTTAATCGATTTTGATTGTCTAGTGGTTCTTGTTGAATTAAAAAAATACTGTTCACGTGTACTGTTCACGAAGAGAGAAAAAAAGGGGAACAAAATTGCTGGGAATATTTTCGTTGGAAAATACAGACGAGAAAAGTGTGGCTTTTGATCCAACGTTGCCACCGATTTTTGATGATTACGGAGATGAAGGAACCATTATTATTGATGTTAAAGAGCCGTGTTTTACACTTGATTATGGTTTTGGGTTCAATCTAACTTCTAAGCCAAATAAACACACGGTTGATCCTATTAGGTTTATACAAGGTCAAGTTTGTTATTTGTACAACAATGCGGCTCGTGATAGGTTATCGCACTTGTGCACGGAGTGTGGTGGGGTAGATGGCACAAGAAGGTTCTAAGATCAAGAAGAAGAACCGAGAGTTGGAGTTTATTGCTAGTGGTTTTTGTTTTCGATCCCGGCGGATCAAAGTTTCAAGAATTGAGGACAATTCTCTTCGAAGAGGGAGGGAATGATACGAAAATAAAAGTATCTAATTAGTCGTTTAGGAAATTATTAATATTGATATTCTTTGTTGAGTCGTTTTCCTTATTTACAAATATAAGTATCTAATTAGTTTTTTTTCTAGTGATATTTAGGAATTATATTAGGGTAGAGTATAACTTCCATACTTAGAATTAGTTTTATTTTAGTTGTATAAATAAGGGATTAAGGTTGTATTTTGAAAGACAGATGATTCAAGAAATAAAAACGCAGTTTTATTAAATACAACAAGGTTCGTTGTATTCATAAATCGAAAAGGTACTTCGATTTTTCGAGTTAAGGCTGAATCGGCGTTCATCCTTACTCATCGATATTCGTGAGATCGGCGTCTCATTAATATCACCTATCCATTCTATTCGTTTCGCTTCCGTTACGCATCATAAGTAGTATTAGAGCTACAACTTTTGATTTTGATTGAATCAAGACGGACCAAGGGAGTGTCAAAGACAAGTTATTGGTTGAATTTCTGGTCGCGATTGGAATTCAAAGGTTAAACTCGGGCGAGGTAGTTCGATGGTTAATCGATTTTGATTGTCTAGTGGTTCTTGTTGAATTAAAAAAATACTGTTCACGTGTACTGTTCACGAAGAGAGAAAAAAAGGGGAACAAAATTGCTGGGAATATTTTCGTTGGAAAATACAGACGAGAAAAGTGTGGCTTTTGATCCAACGTTGCCACCGATTTTTGATGATTACGGAGATGAAGGAACCATTATTATTGATGTTAAAGAGCCGTGTTTTACACTTGATTATGGTTTTGGGTTCAATCTAACTTCTAAGCCAAATAAACACACGGTTGATCCTATTAGGTTTATACAAGGTCAAGTTTGTTATTTGTACAACAATGCGGCTCGTGATAGGTTATCGCACTTGTGCACGGAGTGTGGTGGGGTAGATGGCACAAGAAGGTTCTAAGATCAAGAAGAAGAACCGAGAGTTGGAGTTTATTGCTAGTGGTTTTTGTTTTCGATCCCGGCGGATCAAAGTTTCAAGAATTGAGGACAATTCTCTTCGAAGAGGGAGGGAATGATACGAAAATAAAAGTATCTAATTAGTCGTTTAGGAAATTATTAATATTGATATTCTTTGTTTAGTCGTTTTCCTTATTTACAAATATAAGTATCTAATTAGTTTTTTTCTAGTGATATTTAGGAATTATATTAGGGTACAGTATAACTTCCATACTTAGAATTAGTTTTATTTTAGTAGTATAAATAAGGGATTAAGGTTGTATTTTGAAAGACAGATGATTCAAGAAATAAAAACGCAGTTTTATTAAATACAACAAGGTTCGTTGTATTCATAAATCGAAAAGGTACTTCGATTTTTCGAGTTAAGGCTGAATCGGCGTTCATCCTTACTCATCGATATCCGTGAGATCGGCGTCTCATTAATATCACCTATCCATTCTATTCGTTTCGCTTCCGTTACGCATCATAAGTAGTATTAGAGCTACAACTCTTGATTTTGATTGAATCAAGACGGACCAAGGGAGTGTCAAAGACAAGTTATTGGTTGAATTTCTGGTCGCGATTGGAATTCAAAGGTTAAACTCGGGCGAGGTAGTTCGATGGTTAATCGATTTTGATTGTCTAGTGGTTCTTGTTGAATTAAAAAAATACTGTTCACGTGTACTGTTCACGAAGAGAGAAAAAAAGGGGAACAAAATTGCTGGGAATATTTTCGTTGGAAAATACAGACGAGAAAAGTGTGGCTTTTGATCCAACGTTGCCACCGATTTTTGATGATTACGGAGATGAAGGAACCATTATTATTGATGTTAAAGAGCCGTGTTTTACACTTGATTATGGTTTTGGGTTCAATCTAACTTCTAAGCCAAATAAACACACGGTTGATCCTATTAGGTTTATACAAGGTCAAGTTTGTTATTTGTACAACAATGCGGCTCGTGATAGGTTATCGCACTTGTGCACGGAGTGTGGTGGGGTAGATGGCACAAGAAGGTTCTAAGATCAAGAAGAAGAACCGAGAGTTGGAGTTTATTGCTAGTGGTTTTTGTTTTCGATCCCGGCGGATCAAAGTTTCAAGAATTGAGGACAATTCTCTTCGAAGAGGGAGGGAATGATACGAAAATAAAAGTATCTAATTAGTCGTTTAGGAAATTATTAATATTGATATTCTTTGTTTAGTCGTTTTCCTTATTTACAAATATAAGTATCTAATTATTTTTTTTTGTAGTGATATTTAGGAATTATATTAGGGTACAGTATAACTTCCATACTTAGAATTAGTTTTATTTTAGTAGTATAAATAAGGGATTAAGGTTGTATTTTGAAAGACAGATGATTCAAGAAATAAAAACGCAGTTTTATTAAATACAACAAGGTTCGTTGTATTCATAAATCGAAAAGGTACTTCGATTTTTCGAGTTAAGGCTGAATCGACGTTCATCCTTACTCATCGATATCCGTGAGATCGGCGTCTCATTAATATCACCTATCCATTCTATTCGTTTCGCTTCCGTTACGCATCATAAGTAGTATTAGAGCTACAACTCTTGATTTTGATTGAATCAAGACGGACCAAGGGAGTGTCAAAGACAAGTTATTGGTTGAATTTCTGGTCGCGATTGGAATTTAAAGGTTAAACTCGGGCGAGGTAGTTCGATGGTTAATCGATTTTGATTGTCTTGTGGTTCTTGTTGAATTTAAAAAATACTGTTCACGTGTACTGTTCACGAAGAGAGAAAAAAAGGGGAAAAAAATTGCTGGGAATATTTTCGTTGGAAAATACAGACGAGAAAAGTGTGGCTTTTGATCCAACGTTGCCACCGATTTTTGATGATTACGGAGATGAAGGAACCATTATTATTGATGTTAAAGAGCCGTGTTTTACACTTGATTATGGTTTTGGGTTCAATCTAACTTCTAAGCCAAATAAACACACGGTTGATCCTATTAGGTTTATACAAGGTCAAGTTTGTTATTTGTACAACAATGCAGCTCGTGATAGGTTATCGCACTTGTGCACGGAGTGTGGTGGGGTAGATGGCACAAGAAGGTTCTAAGATCAAGAAGAAGAACCGAGAGTTGGAGTTTATTGCTAGTGGTTTTTGTTTTCGATCCCGGCGGATCAAAGTTTCAAGAATTGAGGACAATTCTCTTCGAAGAGGGAGGGAATGATACGAAAATAAAAGTATCTAATTAGTCGTTTAGGAAATTATTAATATTGATATTCTTTGTTTAGTCGTTTTCCTTATTTACAAATATAAGTATCTAATTAGTTTTTTTCTAGTGATATTTAGGAATTATATTAGGGTACAGTATAACTTCCATACTTAGAATTAGTTTTATTTTAGTAGTATAAATAAGGGATTAAGGTTGTATTTTGAAAGACAGATGATTCAAGAAATAAAAACGCAGTTTTATTAAATACAACAAGGTTCGTTGTATTCATAAATCGAAAAGGTACTTCGATTTTTCGAGTTAAGGCTGAATCGGCGTTCATCCTTACTCATCGATATCCGTGAGATCGGCGTCTCATTAATATCACCTATCCATTCTATTCGTTTCGCTTCCGTTACGCATCATAAGTAGTATTAGAGCTACAACTCTTGATTTTGATTGAATCAAGACGGACCAAGGGAGTGTCAAAGACAAGTTATTGGTTGAATTTCTGGTCGCGATTGGAATTCAAAGGTTAAACTCGGACGAGGTAGTTCGATGGTTAATCGATTTTGATTGTCTTGTGGTTCTTGTTGAATTTAAAAAATACTGTTCACGTGTACTGTTCACGAAGAGAGAAAAAAAGGGGAAAAAATTGCTGGGAATATTTTCGTTGGAAAATACAGACGAGAAAAGTGTGGCTTTTGATCCAACGTTGCCACCGATTTTTGATGATTACGGAGATGAAGGAACCATTATTATTGATGTTAAAGAGCCGTGTTTTACACTTGATTATGGTTTTGGGTTCAATCTAACTTCTAAGCCAAATAAACACACGGTTGATCCTATTAGGTTTATACAAGGTCAAGTTTGTTATTTGTACAACAATGCGGCTCGTGATAGGTTATCGCACTTGTGCACGGAGTGTGGTGGGGTAGATGGCACAAGAAGGTTCTAAGATCAAGAAGAAGAACCGAGAGTTGGAGTTTATTGCTAGTGGTTTTTGTTTTCGATCCCGGCGGATCAAAGTTTCAAGAATTGAGGACAATTCTCTTCGAAGAGGGAGGGAATGATACGAAAATAAAAGTATCTAATTAGTCGTTTAGGAAATTATTAATATTGATATTCTTTGTTTAGTCGTTTTCCTTATTTACAAATATAAGTATCTAATTAGTTTTTTTTCTAGTGATATTTAGGAATTATATTAGGGTAGAGTATAACTTCCATACTTAGAATTAGTTTTATTTTAGTTGTATAAATAAGGGATTAAGGTTGTATTTTGAAAGACAGATGATTCAAGAAATAAAAACGCAGTTTTATTAAATACAACAAGGTTCGTTGTATTCATAAATCGAAAAGGTACTTCGATTTTTCGAGTTAAGGCTGAATCGGCGTTCATCCTTACTCATCGATATTCGTGAGATCGGCGTCTCATTAATATCACCTATCCATTCTATTCGTTTCGCTTCCGTTACGCATCATAAGTAGTATTAGAGCTACAACTTTTGATTTTGATTGAATCAAGACGGACCAAGGGAGTGTCAAAGACAAGTTATTGGTTGAATTTCTGGTCGCGATTGGAATTCAAAGGTTAAACTCGGGCGAGGTAGTTCGATGGTTAATCGATTTTGATTGTCTAGTGGTTCTTGTTGAATTAAAAAAATACTGTTCACGTGTACTGTTCACGAAGAGAGAAAAAAAGGGGAACAAAATTGCTGGGAATATTTTCGTTGGAAAATACAGACGAGAAAAGTGTGGCTTTTGATCCAACGTTGCCACCGATTTTTGATGATTACGGAGATGAAGGAACCATTATTATTGATGTTAAAGAGCCGTGTTTTACACTTGATTATGGTTTTGGGTTCAATCTAACTTCTAAGCCAAATAAACACACGGTTGATCCTATTAGGTTTATACAAGGTCAAGTTTGTTATTTGTACAACAATGCGGCTCGTGATAGGTTATCGCACTTGTGCACGGAGTGTGGTGGGGTAGATGGCACAAGAAGGTTCTAAGATCAAGAAGAAGAACCGAGAGTTGGAGTTTATTGCTAGTGGTTTTTGTTTTCGATCCCGGCGGATCAAAGTTTCAAGAATTGAGGACAATTCTCTTCGAAGAGGGAGGGAATGATACGAAAATAAAAGTATCTAATTAGTCGTTTAGGAAATTATTAATATTGATATTCTTTGTTTAGTCGTTTTCCTTATTTACAAATATAAGTATCTAATTAGTTTTTTTCTAGTGATATTTAGGAATTATATTAGGGTACAGTATAACTTCCATACTTAGAATTAGTTTTATTTTAGTAGTATAAATAAGGGATTAAGGTTGTATTTTGAAAGACAGATGATTCAAGAAATAAAAACGCAGTTTTATTAAATACAGCAAGGTTCGTTGTATTCATAAATCGAAAAGGTACTTCGATTTTTCGAGTTAAGGCTGAATCGACGTTCATCCTTACTCATCGATATCCGTGAGATCGGCGTCTCATTAATATCACCTATCCATTCTATTCGTTTCGCTTCCGTTACGCATCATAAGTAGTATTAGAGCTACAACTCTTGATTTTGATTGAATCAAGACGGACCAAGGGAGTGTCAAAGACAAGTTATTGGTTGAATTTCTGGTCGCGATTGGAATTTAAAGGTTAAACTCGGGCGAGGTAGTTCGATGGTTAATCGATTTTGATTGTCTTGTGGTTCTTGTTGAATTTAAAAAATACTGTTCACGTGTACTGTTCACGAAGAGAGAAAAAAAGGGGAAAAAAATTGCTGGGAATATTTTCGTTGGAAAATACAGACGAGAAAAGTGTGGCTTTTGATCCAACGTTGCCACCGATTTTTGATGATTACGGAGATGAAGGAACCATTATTATTGATGTTAAAGAGCCGTGTTTTACACTTGATTATGGTTTTGGGTTCAATCTAACTTCTAAGCCAAATAAACACACGGTTGATCCTATTAGGTTTATACAAGGTCAAGTTTGTTATTTGTACAACAATGCGGCTCGTGATAGGTTATCGCACTTGTGCACGGAGTGTGGTGGGGTAGATGGCACAAGAAGGTTCTAAGATCAAGAAGAAGAACCGAGAGTTGGAGTTTATTGCTAGTGGTTTTTGTTTTCGATCCCGGCGGATCAAAGTTTCAAGAATTGAGGACAATTCTCTTCGAAGAGGGAGGGAATGATACGAAAATAAAAGTATCTAATTAGTCGTTTAGGAAATTATTAATATTGATATTCTTTGTTTAGTCGTTTTCCTTATTTACAAATATAAGTATCTAATTAGTTTTTTTCTAGTGATATTTAGGAATTATATTAGGGTACAGTATAACTTCCATACTTAGAATTAGTTTTATTTTAGTAGTATAAATAAGGGATTAAGGTTGTATTTTGAAAGACAGATGATTCAAGAAATAAAAACGCAGTTTTATTAAATACAACAAGGTTCGTTGTATTCATAAATCGAAAAGGTACTTCGATTTTTCGAGTTAAGGCTGAATCGGCGTTCATCCTTACTCATCGATATCCGTGAGATCGGCGTCTCATTAATATCACCTATCCATTCTATTCGTTTCGCTTCCGTTACGCATCATAAGTAGTATTAGAGCTACAACTCTTGATTTTGATTGAATCAAGACGGACCAAGGGAGTGTCAAAGACAAGTTATTGGTTGAATTTCTGGTCGCGATTGGAATTCAAAGGTTAAACTCGGACGAGGTAGTTCGATGGTTAATCGATTTTGATTGTCTTGTGGTTCTTGTTGAATTTAAAAAATACTGTTCACGTGTACTGTTCACGAAGAGAGAAAAAAAGGGGAAAAAATTGCTGGGAATATTTTCGTTGGAAAATACAGACGAGAAAAGTGTGGCTTTTGATCCAACGTTGCCACCGATTTTTGATGATTACGGAGATGAAGGAACCATTATTATTGATGTTAAAGAGCCGTGTTTTACACTTGATTATGGTTTTGGGTTCAATCTAACTTCTAAGCCAAATAAACACACGGTTGATCCTATTAGGTTTATACAAGGTCAAGTTTGTTATTTGTACAACAATGCGGCTCGTGATAGGTTATCGCACTTGTGCACGGAGTGTGGTGGGGTAGATGGCACAAGAAGGTTCTAAGATCAAGAAGAAGAACCGAGAGTTGGAGTTTATTGCTAGTGGTTTTTGTTTTCGATCCCGGCGGATCAAAGTTTCAAGAATTGAGGACAATTCTCTTCGAAGAGGGAGGGAATGATACGAAAATAAAAGTATCTAATTAGTCGTTTAGGAAATTATTAATATTGATATTCTTTGTTTAGTCGTTTTCCTTATTTACAAATATAAGTATCTAATTAGGTTTTTTTCTAGTGATATTTAGGAATTATATTAGGGTAGAGTATAACTTCCATACTTAGAATTAGTTTTATTTTAGTTGTATAAATAAGGGATTAAGGTTGTATTTTGAAAGACAGATGATTCAAGAAATAAAAACGCAGTTTTATTAAATACAACAAGGTTCGTTGTATTCATAAATCGAAAAGGTACTTCGATTTTTCGAGTTAAGGCTGAATCGGCGTTCATCCTTACTCATCGATATTCGTGAGATCGGCGTCTCATTAATATCACCTATCCATTCTATTCGTTTCGCTTCCGTTACGCATCATAAGTAGTATTAGAGCTACAACTTTTGATTTTGATTGAATCAAGACGGACCAAGGGAGTGTCAAAGACAAGTTATTGGTTGAATTTCTGGTCGCGATTGGAATTCAAAGGTTAAACTCGGGCGAGGTAGTTCGATGGTTAATCGATTTTGATTGTCTAGTGGTTCTTGTTGAATTAAAAAAATACTGTTCACGTGTACTGTTCACGAAGAGAGAAAAAAAGGGGAACAAAATTGCTGGGAATATTTTCGTTGGAAAATACAGACGAGAAAAGTGTGGCTTTTGATCCAACGTTGCCACCGATTTTTGATGATTACGGAGATGAAGGAACCATTATTATTGATGTTAAAGAGCCGTGTTTTACACTTGATTATGGTTTTGGGTTCAATCTAACTTCTAAGCCAAATAAACACACGGTTGATCCTATTAGGTCTATGGTCAAGTTTGTTATTTGTACAACAATGCGGCTCGTGATAGGTTATCGCACTTGTGCACGGAGTGTGGTGGGGTAGATGGCACAAGAAGGTTCTAAGATCAAGAAGAAGAACCGAGAGTTGGAGTTTATTGCTAGTGGTTTTTGTTTTCGATCCCGGCGGATCAAAGTTTCAAGAATTGAGGACAATTCTCTTCGAAGAGGGAGGGAATGATACGAAAATAAAAGTATCTAATTAGTCGTTTAGGAAATTATTAATATTGATATTCTTTGTTTAGTCGTTTTCCTTATTTACAAATATAAGTATCTAATTAGTTTTTTTCTAGTGATATTTAGGAATTATATTAGGGTACAGTATAACTTCCATACTTAGAATTAGTTTTATTTTAGTAGTATAAATAAGGGATTAAGGTTGTATTTTGAAAGACAGATGATTCAAGAAATAAAAACGCAGTTTTATTAAATACAACAAGGTTCGTTGTATTCATAAATCGAAAAGGTACTTCGATTTTTCGAGTTAAGGCTGAATCGACGTTCATCCTTACTCATCGATATCCGTGAGATCGGCGTCTCATTAATATCACCTATCCATTCTATTCGTTTCGCTTCCGTTACGCATCATAAGTAGTATTAGAGCTACAACTCTTGATTTTGATTGAATCAAGACGGACCAAGGGAGTGTCAAAGACAAGTTATTGGTTGAATTTCTGGTCGCGATTGGAATTTAAAGGTTAAACTCGGGCGAGGTAGTTCGATGGTTAATCGATTTTGATTGTCTTGTGGTTCTTGTTGAATTTAAAAAATACTGTTCACGTGTACTGTTCACGAAGAGAGAAAAAAAGGGGAAAAAAATTGCTGGGAATATTTTCGTTGGAAAATACAGACGAGAAAAGTGTGGCTTTTGATCCAACGTTGCCACCGATTTTTGATGATTACGGAGATGAAGGAACCATTATTATTGATGTTAAAGAGCCGTGTTTTACACTTGATTATGGTTTTGGGTTCAATCTAACTTCTAAGCCAAATAAACACACGGTTGATCCTATTAGGTTTATACAAGGTCAAGTTTGTTATTTGTACAACAATGCGGCTCGTGATAGGTTATCGCACTTGTGCACGGAGTGTGGTGGGGTAGATGGCACAAGAAGGTTCTAAGATCAAGAAGAAGAACCGAGAGTTGGAGTTTATTGCTAGTGGTTTTTGTTTTCGATCCCGGCGGATCAAAGTTTCAAGAATTGAGGACAATTCTCTTCGAAGAGGGAGGGAATGATACGAAAATAAAAGTATCTAATTAGTCGTTTAGGAAATTATTAATATTGATATTCTTTGTTTAGTCGTTTTCCTTATTTACAAATATAAGTATCTAATTAGTTTTTTTTCTAGTGATATTTAGGAATTATATTAAGGTAGAGTATAACTTCCATACTTAGAATTAGTTTTATTTTAGTAGTATAAATAAGGGATTAAGGTTGTATTTTGAAAGACAGATGATTCAAGAAATAAAAACGCAGTTTTATTAAATACAACAAGGTTCGTTGTATTCATAAATCGAAAAGGTACTTCGATTTTTCGAGTTAAGGCTGAATCGGCGTTCATCCTTACTCATCGATATCCGTGAGATCGGCGTCTCATTAATATCACCTATCCATTCTATTCGTTTCGCTTCCGTTACGCATCATAAGTAGTATTAGAGCTACAACTTTTGATTTTGATTGAATCAAGACGGACCAAGGGAGTGTCAAAGACAAGTTATTGGTTGAATTTCTGGTCGCGATTGGAATTCAAAGGTTAAACTCGGGCGAGGTAGTTCGATGGTTAATCGATTTTGATTGTCTAGTGGTTCTTGTTGAATTAAAAAAATACTGTTCACGTGTACTGTTCACGAAGAGAGAAAAAAAGGGGAACAAAATTGCTGGGAATATTTTCGTTGGAAAATACAGACGAGAAAAGTGTGGCTTTTGATCCAACGTTGCCACCGATTTTTGATGATTACGGAGATGAAGGAACCATTATTATTGATGTTAAAGAGCCGTGTTTTACACTTGATTATGGTTTTGGGTTCAATCTAACTTCTAAGCCAAATAAACACACGGTTGATCCTATTAGGTTTATACAAGGTCAAGTTTGTTATTTGTACAACAATGCGGCTCGTGATAGGTTATCGCACTTGTGCACGGAGTGTGGTGGGGTAGATGGCACAAGAAGGTTCTAAGATCAAGAAGAAGAACCGAGAGTTGGAGTTTATTGCTAGTGGTTTTTGTTTTCGATCCCGGCGGATCAAAGTTTCAAGAATTGAGGACAATTCTCTTCGAAGGGGAGGGAATGATACGAAAATAAAAGTATCTAATTAGTCGTTTAGGAAATTATTAATATTGATATTCTTTGTTTAGTCGTTTTCCTTATTTACAAATATAAGTATCTAATTAGTTTTTTTTCTAGTGATATTTAGGAATTATATTAGGGTAGAGTATAACTTCCACACTTAGAATTAGTTTTATTTTAGTAGTATAAATAAGGGATTAAGGTTGTATTTTGAAAGACAGATGATTCAAGAAATAAAAACGCAGTTTTATTAAATACAACAAGGTTCGTTGTATTCATAAATCGAAAAGGTACTTCGATTTTTCGAGTTAAGGCTGAATCGGCGTTCATCCTTACTCATCGATATCCGTGAGATCGGCGTCTCATTAATATCACCTATCCATTCTATTCGTTTCGCTTCCGTTACGCATCATAAGTAGTATTAGAGCTACAACTCTTGATTTTGATTGAATCAAGACGGACCAAGGGAGTGTCAAAGACAAGTTATTGGTTGAATTTCTGGTCGCGATTGGAATTCAAAGGTTAAACTCGGGCGAGGTAGTTCGATGGTTAATCGATTTTGATTGTCTAGTGGTTCTTGTTGAATTAAACAAATACTGTTCACGTGTACTGTTCACGAAGAGAGAAAAAAAGGGGAAAAAAATTGCTGGGAATATTTTCGTTGGAAAATACAGACGAGAAAAGTGTGGCTTTTGATCCAACGTTTCCACCGATTTTTGATGATTACGGAGATGAAGGAACCATTATTATTGATGTTAAAGAGCCGTGTTTTACACTTGATTATGGTTTTGGGTTCAATCTAACTTCTAAGCCAAATAAACACACGGTTGATCCTATTAGGTTTATACAAGGTCAAGTTTGTTATTTGTACAACAATGCGGCTCGTGATAGGTTATCGCACTTGTGCACGGAGTGTGGTGGGGTAGATGGCACAAGAAGGTTCTAAGATCAAGAAGAAGAACCGAGAGTTGGAGTTTATTGCTAGTGGTTTTTGTTTTCGATCCCGGCGGATCAAAGTTTCATGAATTGAGGACAATTCTCTTCGAAGAGGGAGGGAATGATACGAAAATAAAAGTATCTAATTAGTCGTTTAGGAAATTATTAATATTGATATTCTTTGTTTAGTCGTTTTCCTTATTTACAAATATAAGTATCTAATTAGTTTTTTTTCTAGTGATATTTAGGAATTATATTAGGGTAGAGTATAACTTCCATACTTAGAATTAGTTTTATTTTAGTAGTATAAATAAGGGATTAAGGTTGTATTTTGAAAGACAGATGATTCAAGAAATAAAAACGCAGTTTTATTAAATACAACAAGGTTCGTTGTATTCATAAATCGAAAAGGTACTTCGATTTTTCGAGTTAAGGCTGAATCGGCGTTCATCCTTACTCATCGATATCCGAGAGATCGGCGTCTCATTAATATCACCTATCCATTCTATTCGTTTCGCTTCCGTTACGCATCATAAGTAGTATTAGAGCTACAACTCTTGATTTTGATTGAATCAAGACGGTCCAAGGAAGTGTCAAAGACAAGTTATTGGTTGAATTTCTGGTCGCGATTGGAATTCAAAGGTTAAACTCGGGCGAGGTAGTTCGATGGTTAATCGATTTTGATTGTCTAGTGGTTCTTGTTGAATTAAAAAAATACTGTTCACGTGTACTGTTCACGAAGAGAGAAAAAAAGGGGAAAAAAATTGCTGGGAATATTTTCGTTGGAAAATACAGACGAGAAAAGTGTGGCTTTTGATCCAACGTTGCCACCGATTTTTGATGATTACGGAGATGAAGGAACCATTATTATTGATGTTAAAGAGCCGTGTTTTACACTTGATTATGGTTTTGGGTTCAATCTAACTTCTAAGCCAAATAAACACACGGTTGATCCTATTAGGTTTATACAAGGTCAAGTTTGTTATTTGTACAACAATGCGGCTCGTGATAGGTTATCGCACTTGTGCACGGAGTGTGGTGGGGTAGATGGCACAAGAAGGTTCTAAGATCAAGAAGAAGAACCGAGAGTTGGAGTTTATTGCTAGTGGTTTTTGTTTTCGATCCCGGCGGATCAAAGTTTCATGAATTGAGGACAATTCTCTTCGAAGAGGGAGGGAATGATACGAAAATAAAAGTATCTAATTAGTCGTTTAGGAAATTATTAATATTGATATTCTTTGTTTAGTCGTTTTCCTTATTTACAAATATAAGTATCTAATTAGTTTTTTTTCTAGTGATATTTAGGAATTATATTAGGGTAGAGTATAACTTCCATACTTAGAATTAGTTTTATTTTAGTAGTATAAATAAGGGATTAAGGTTGTATTTTGAAAGACAGATGATTCAAGAAATAAAAACGCAGTTTTATTAAATACAACAAGGTTCGTTGTATTCATAAATCGAAAAGGTACTTCGATTTTTCGAGTTAAGGCTGAATCGGCGTTCATCCTTACTCATCGATATCCGAGAGATCGGCGTCTCATTAATATCACCTATCCATTCTATTCGTTTCGCTTCCGTTACGCATCATAAGTAGTATTAGAGCTACAACTCTTGATTTTGATTGAATCAAGACGGTCCAAGGAAGTGTCAAAGACAAGTTATTGGTTGAATTTCTGGTCGCGATTGGAATTCAAAGGTTAAACTCGGGCGAGGTAGTTCGATGGTTAATCGATTTTGATTGTCTAGTGGTTCTTGTTGAATTAAAAAAATACTGTTCACGTGTACTGTTCACGAAGAGAGAAAAAAAGGGGAAAAAAATTGCTGGGAATATTTTCGTTGGAAAATACAGACGAGAAAAGTGAGGCTTTTGATCCAACGTTGCCACCGATTTTTGATGATTACGGAGATGAAGGAACCATTATTATTGATGTTAAAGAGCCGTGTTTTACACTTGATTATGGTTTTGGGTTCAATCTAACTTCTAAGCCAAATAAACACACGGTTGATCCTATTAGGTTTATTCAAGGTCAAGTTTGTTATTTGTACAACAATGCGGCTCGTGATAGGTTATCGCACTTGTGCACGGAGTGTGGTGGGGTAGATGGCAAAAGAAGGTTCTAAGATCAAGAATAAGAACCGAGAGTTGGAGTTTATTGCTAGTGGTTTTTGTTTTCGATCCCGGCGGATCAAAGTTTCAAGAATTGAGGACAATTCTCTTCGAAGAGGGAGGGAATGATACGAAAATAAAAGTATCTAATTAGTCGTTTAGGAAATTATTAATATTGATATTCTTTGTTTAGTCGTTTTCCTTATTTACAAATATAAGTATCTAATTAGTTTTTTCTCTAGTGATATTTAGGAATTATATTAGGGTAGAGTATAACTTCCATACTTAGAATTAGTTTTATTTTAGTAGTATAAATAAGGGATTAAGGTTGTATTTTGAAAGAACGATGATTCAAGAAATAAAAACGCAGTTTTATTAAATACAACAAGGTTCGTTGTATTCATAAATCGAAAAGGTACTTCGATTTTTCGAGTTAAGGCTGAATCGGCGTTCATCCTTACTCACCGATATCCGTGAGATCGGCGTCTCATTAATATCACCTATCCATTCTATTCGTTTCGCTTCCGTTACGCATCATAAGTAGTATTAGAGCTACAACTCTTGATTTTGATTGAATCAAGACGGTCCAAGGGAGTGTCAAAGACAAGTTATTGGTTGAATTTCTGGTCGCGATTGGAATTCAAAGGTTAAACTCGGGCGAGGTAGTTCGATGGTTAATCGATTTTGATTGTCTAGTGGTTCTTGTTGAATTAAAAAAATACTGTTCACGTGTATTGTTCACGAAGAGAGAAAAAAAGGGAAAAAAAATTGCTGGGAATATTTTCGTTGGAAAATACAGACGAGAAAAGTGTGGCTTTTGATCCAACGTTGCCACCCATTTTTGATGATTACGGAGATGAAGGAACCATTATTATTGATGTTAAAGAGCCGTGTTTTACACTTGATTATGGTTTTGGGTTCAATCTAACATCTAAGCCAAATAAACACACGGTTGATCCTATTAGGTTTATTCAAGGTCAAGTTTGTTATTTGTACAACAATGCGGCTCGTGATAGGTTATCGCACTTGTGCACGGAGTGTGGTGGGGTAGATGGCAAAAGAAGGTTCTAAGATCAAGAAGAAGAACCGAGAGTTGGAGTTTATTGCTAGTGGTTTTTGTTTTCGATCCCGGCGGATCAAAGTTTCAAGAATTGAGGACAATTCTCTTCGAAGAGGGAGGGAATGATACGAAAATAAAAGTATCTAATTAGTCGTTTAGGAAATTATTAATATTGATATTCTTCGTTTAGTCGTTTTCCTTATTTACAAATATAAGTATGTAATTAGTTTTTTCTCTAGTGATATTTAGGAATTATATTAGGGTAGAGTATAACTTCCATACTTAGAATTAGTTTTATTTTAGTAGTATAAATAAGGGATTAAGGTTGTATTTTGAAAGAACGATGATTCAAGAAATAAAAACGCAGTTTTATTAAATACAACAAGGTTCGTTGTATTCATAAATCGAAAAGGTACTTCGATTTTTCGAGTTAAGGCTGAATCGGCGTTCATCCTTACTCACCGATATCCGTGAGATCGGCGTCTCATTAATATCACCTATCCATTCTATTCGTTTCGCTTCCGTTACGCATCATAAGTAGTATTAGAGCTACAACTCTTGATTTTGATTGAATCAAGACGGTCCAAGGGAGTGTCAAAGACAAGTTATTGGTTGAATTTCTGGTCGCGATTGGAATTCAAAGGTTAAACTCGGGCGAGGTAGTTCGATGGTTAATCGATTTTGATTGTCTAGTGGTTCTTGTTGAATTAAAAAAATACTGTTCACGTGTACTGTTCACGAAGAGAGAAAAAAAAGGGAAAAAAAATTGCTGGGAATATTTTCGTTGGAAAATACAGACGGGAAAAGTGTGGCTTTTGATCCAACGTTGCCACCCATTTTTGATGATTACGGAGATGAAGGAACCATTATTATTGATGTTAAAGAGCCGTGTTTTACACTTGATTATGGTTTTGGGTTCAATCTAACTTCTAAGCCAAATAAACACACGGTCGATCATATTTGGTTTATTCAAGGTCAAGTTTGTTATTTGTACAACAATGCGGCTCGTGATAGGTTATCGCACTTGTGCACGGAGTGTGGTGGGGTAGATGGCAAAAGAAGGTTCTAAGATCAAGAAGAAGAACCGAGAGTTGGAGTTTATTGCTAGTGGTTTTTGTTTTCGATCCCGGCGGATCAAAGTTTCAAGAATTGAGGACAATTCTCTTCGAAGAGGGAGGGAATGATACGAAAATAAAAGTATCTAATTAGTCGTTTAGGAAATTATTAATATTGATATTCTTCGTTTAGTCGTTTTCCTTATTTACAAATATAAGTATGTAATTAGTTTTTTCTCTAGTGATATTTAGGAATTATATTAGGGTAGAGTATAACTTCCATACTTAGAATTAGTTTTATTTTAGTAGTATAAATAAGGGATTAAGGTTGTATTTTGAAAGAACGATGATTCAAGAAATAAAAACGCAGTTTTATTAAATACAACAAGGTTCGTTGTATTCATAAATCGAAAAGGTACTTCGATTTTTCGAGTTAAGGCTGAATTGGCGTTCATCCTTACTCACCGATATCCGTGAGATCGGCGTCTCATTAATATCACCTATCCATTCTATTCGTTTCGCTTCCGTTACGCATCATAAGTAGTATTAGAGCTACAACTCTTGATTTTGATTGAATCAAGACGGTCCAAGGGAGTGTCAAAGACAAGTTATTGGTTGAATTTCTGGTCGCGATTGGAATTCAAAGGTTAAACTCGGGCGAGGTAGTTCGATGGTTAATCGATTTTGATTGTCTAGTGGTTCTTGTTGAATTAAAAAAATACTGTTCACGTGTACTGTTCACGTAGAGAGAAAAAAAGGGAAAAAATATTGCTGCGAATATTTTCGTTGGAAAATACAGACGAGAAAAGTGTGGCTTTTGATCCAACGTTGCCACCGATTTTTGATGATTACGGAGATGAAGGAACCATTATTATTGATGTTAAAGAGCCGTGTTTTACACTTGATTATGTTTTGGGTTCAATCTAACTTCTAAGCCAAATAAACACACGGTTGATCCTATTAGGTTTATTCAAGGTCAAGTTTGTTATTTGTACAACAATGCGGCTCGTGATAGGTTATCGCACTTGTGCACGGAGTGTGGTGGGGTAGATGGCAAAAGAAGGTTCTAAGATCAAGAAGAAGAACCGAGAGTTTGAGTTTATTGCTAGTGGTTTTTGTTTTCGATCCCGGCGGATCAAAGTTTCAAGAATTGAGGACAATTCTCTTCGAAGAGGGAGGGAATGATACGAAAATAAAAGTATCTAATTAGTCGTTTAGGAAATTATTAATATTGATATTCTTCGTGTAGTCGTTTTCCTTATTTACAAATATAAGTATCTAATTAGTTTTTTCTCTAGTGATATTTAGGAATTATATTAGGGTAGAGTATAACTTCCATACTTAGAATTAGTTTTATTCTAGTAGTATAAATAAGGGATTAAGGTTGTATTTTGAAAGAACGATGATTCAAGAAATAAAAACGCAGTTTTATTAAATACAACAAGGTTCGTTGTATTCATAAATCGAAAAGGTACTTCGATTTTTCGAGTTAAGGCTGAATCGGCGTTCATCCTTACTCACCGATATCCGTGAGATCGACGTCTCATTAATATCACCTATCCATTCTATTCGTTTCTTTTCCGTTACGCATCATAAGTAGTATTAGAGCTACAACTCTTGATTTTGATTGAATCAAGACGGTCCAAGGGAGTGTCAAAGACAAGTTATTGGTTGAATTTCTGGTCGCGATTGGAATTCAAAGGTTAAACTCGGGCGAGGTAGTTCGATGGTTAATCGATTTTGATTGTCTAGTGGTTCTTGTTGAATTAAAAAAATACTGTTCACGTGTACTGTTCACGAAGAGAGAAAAAAAGGGAAAAAAAATTGCTGGGAATATTTTCGTTGGAAAATACAGACGAGAAAAGTGTGGCTTTTGATCCAACGTTGCCACCCATTTTTGATGATTACGGAGATGAAGGAACCATTATTATTGATGTTAAAGAGCCGTGTTTTACACTTGATTATGGTTTTGGGTTCAATCTAACTTCTAAGCCAAATAAACACACGGTTGATCATATTTGGTTTATTCAAGGTCAAGTTTGTTATTTGTACAACAATGCGGCTCGTGATAGGTTATCGCACTTGTGCACGGAGTGTGGTGGGGTAGATGGCAAAAGAAGGTTCTAAGATCAAGAAGAAGAACCGAGAGTTGGAGTTTATTGCTAGTGGTTTTTGTTTTCGATCCCGGCGGATCAAAGTTTCAAGAATTGAGGACAATTCTCTTCGAAGAGGGAGGGAATGATACGAAAATAAAAGTATCTAATTAGTCGTTTAGGAAATTATTAATATTGATATTCTTCGTTTAGTCGTTTTCCTTATTTACAAATATAAGTATGTAATTAGTTTTTTCTCTAGTGATATTTAGGAATTATATTAGGGTAGAGTATAACTTCCATACTTAGAATTAGTTTTATTCTAGTAGTATAAATAAGGGATTAAGGTTGTATTTTGAAAGAACGATGATTCAAGAAATAAAAACGCAGTTTTATTAAATACAACAAGGTTCGTTGTATTCATAAATCGAAAAGGTACTTCGATTTTTCGAGTTAAGGCTGAATTGGCGTTCATCCTTACTCACCGATATCCGTGAGATCGGCGTCTCATTAATATCACCTATCCATTCTATTCGTTTCGCTTCCGTTACGCATCATAAGTAGTATTAGAGCTACAACTCTTGATTTTGATTGAATCAAGACGGTCCAAGGGAGTGTCAAAGACAAGTTATTGGTTGAATTTCTGGTCGCGATTGGAATTCAAAGGTTAAACTCGGGCGAGGTAGTTCGATGGTTAATCGATTTTGATTGTCTAGTGGTTCTTGTTGAATTAAAAAAATACTGTTCACGTGTACTGTTCACGAAGAGAGAAAAAAAGGGAAAAAATATTGCTGCGAATATTTTCGTTGGAAAATACAGACGAGAAAAGTGTGGCTTTTGATCCAACGTTGCCACCGATTTTTGATGATTACGGAGATGAAGGAACCATTATTATTGATGTTAAAGAGCCGTGTTTTACACTTGATTATGTTTTGGGTTCAATCTAACTTCTAAGCCAAATAAACACACGGTTGATCCTATTAGGTTTATTCAAGGTCAAGTTTGTTATTTGTACAACAATGCGGCTCGTGATAGGTTATCGCACTTGTGCACGGAGTGTGGTGGGGTAGATGGCAAAAGAAGGTTCTAAGATCAAGAAGAAGAACCGAGAGTTTGAGTTTATTGCTAGTGGTTTTTGTTTTCGATCCCGGCGGATCAAAGTTTCAAGAATTGAGGACAATTCTCTTCGAAGAGGGAGGGAATGATACGAAAATAAAAGTATCTAATTAGTCGTTTAGGAAATTATTAATATTGATATTCTTCGTGTAGTCGTTTTCCTTATTTACAAATATAAGTATCTAATTAGTTTTTTCTCTAGTGATATTTAGGAATTATATTAGGGTAGAGTATAACTTCCATACTTAGAATTAGTTTTATTCTAGTAGTATAAATAAGGGATTAAGGTTGTATTTTGAAAGAACGATGATTCAAGAAATAAAAACGCAGTTTTATTAAATACAACAAGGTTCGTTGTATTCATAAATCGAAAAGGTACTTCGATTTTTCGAGTTAAGGCTGAATCGGCGTTCATCCTTACTCACCGATATCCGTGAGATCGGCGTCTCATTAATATCACCTATCCATTCTATTCGTTTCTTTTCCGTTACGCATCATAAGTAGTATTAGAGCTACAACTCTTGATTTTGATTGAATCAAGACGGTCCAAGGGAGTGTCAAAGACAAGTTATTGGTTGAATTTCTGGTCGCGATTGGAATTCAAAGGTTAAACTCGGGCGAGGTAGTTCGATGGTTAATCGATTTTGATTGTCTAGTGGTTCTTGTTGAATTAAAAAAATACTGTTCACGTGTACTGTTCACGAAGAGAGAAAAAAAGGGGAAAAAAATTGCTGCGATTATTTTCGTTGGAAAATACAGACGAGAAAAGTGTGGCTTTTGATCCAACGTTGCCACCGATTTTTGATGATTACGGAGATGAAGGAACCATTATTATTGATGTTAAAGAGCCGTGTTTTACACTTGATTATGGTTTTGGGTTCAATCTAACTTCTAAGCCAAATAAACACACGGTTGATCCTATTAGGTTTATTCAAGGTCAAGTTTGTTATTTGTACAACAATGCGGCTCGTGATAGGTTATCGCACTTGTGCACGGAGTGTGGTGGGGTAGATGGCAAAAGAAGGTTCTAAGATCAAGAAGAAGAACCGAGAGTTGGAGTTTATTGCTAGTGGTTTTTGTTTTCGATCCCGGCGGATCAAAGTTTCAAGAATTGAGGACAATTCTCTTCGAAGAGGGAGGGAATGATACGAAAATAAAAGTATCTAATTAGTCGTTTAGGAAATTATTAATATTGATATTCTTCGTTTAGTCGTTTTCCTTATTTACAAATATAAGTATGTAATTAGTTTTTTCTCTAGTGATATTTAGGAATTATATTAGGGTAGAGTATAACTTCCATACTTAGAATTAGTTTTATTTTAGTAGTATAAATAAGGGATTAAGGTTGTATTTTGAAAGAACGATGATTCAAGAAATAAAAACGCAGTTTTATTAAATACAACAAGGTTCGTTGTATTCATAAATCGAAAAGGTACTTCGATTTTTCGAGTTAAGGCTGAATTGGAGTTCATCCTTACTCACCGATATCCGTGAGATCGGCGTCTCATTAATATCACCTATCCATTCTATTCGTTTCGCTTCCGTTACGCATCATAAGTAGTATTAGAGCTACAACTCTTGATTTTGATTGAATCAAGACGGTCCAAGGGAGTGTCAAAGACAAGTTATTGGTTGAATTTCTGGTCGCGATTGGAATTCAAAGGTTTAACTCGGGCGAGGTAGTTCGATGGTTAATCGATTTTGATTGTCTAGTGGTTCTTGTTGAATTAAAAAAATACTGTTCACGTGTACTGTTCACGAAGAGAGAAAAAAAGGGAAAAAATATTGCTGCGAATATTTTCGTTGGAAAATACAGACGAGAAAAGTGTGGCTTTTGATCCAACGTTGCCACCGATTTTTGATGATTACGGAGATGAAGGAACCATTATTATTGATGTTAAAGAGCCGTGTTTTACACTTGATTATGTTTTGGGTTCAATCTAACTTCTAAGCCAAATAAACACACGGTTGATCCTATTAGGTTTATTCAAGGTCAAGTTTGTTATTTGTACAACAATGCGGCTCGTGATAGGTTATCGCACTTGTGCACGGAGTGTGGTGGGGTAGATGGCAAAAGAAGGTTCTAAGATCAAGAAGAAGAACCGAGAGTTTGAGTTTATTGCTAGTGGTTTTTGTTTTCGATCCCGGCGGATCAAAGTTTCAAGAATTGAGGACAATTCTCTTCGAAGAGGGAGGGAATGATACGAAAATAAAAGTATCTAATTAGTCGTTTAGGAAATTATTAATATTGATATTCTTCGTGTAGTCGTTTTCCTTATTTACAAATATAAGTATCTAATTAGTTTTTTCTCTAGTGATATTTAGGAATTATATTAGGGTAGAGTATAACTTCCATACTTAGAATTAGTTTTATTCTAGTAGTATAAATAAGGGATTAAGGTTGTATTTTGAAAGAACGATGATTCAAGAAATAAAAACGCAGTTTTATTAAATACAACAAGGTTCGTTGTATTCATAAATCGAAAAGGTACTTCGATTTTTCGAGTTAAGGCTGAATCGGCGTTCATCCTTACTCACCGATATCCGTGAGATCGGCGTCTCATTAATATCACCTATCCATTCTATTCGTTTCTTTTCCGTTACGCATCATAAGTAGTATTAGAGCTACAACTCTTGATTTTGATTGAATCAAGACGGTCCAAGGGAGTGTCAAAGACAAGTTATTGGTTGAATTTCTGGTCGCGATTGGAATTCAAAGGTTAAACTCGGGCGAGGTAGTTCGATGGTTAATCGATTTTGATTGTCTAGTGGTTCTTGTTGAATTAAAAAAATACTGTTCACGTGTACTGTTCACGAAGAGAGAAAAAAAGGGGAAAAAAATTGCTGCGATTATTTTCGTTGGAAAATACAGACGAGAAAAGTGTGGCTTTTGATCCAACGTTGCCACCGATTTTTGATGA
The DNA here is from genome assembly GCA_958450325.1 of Agrostemma githago. NCBI lineage: Eukaryota > Viridiplantae > Streptophyta > Magnoliopsida > Caryophyllales > Caryophyllaceae > Agrostemma > Agrostemma githago. The sequence continues at coordinate 25,468,495 of OY288252.1, read as the reverse complement.
TTACGGAGATGAAGGAACCATTATTATTGATGTTAAAGAGCCGTGTTTTACACTTGATTATGGTTTTGGGTTCAATCTAACTTCTAAGCCAAATAAACACACGGTTGATCCTATTAGGTTTATTCAAGGTCAAGTTTGTTATTTGTACAACAATGCGGCTCGTGATAGGTTATCGCACTTGTGCACGGAGTGTGGTGGGGTAGATGGCAAAAGAAGGTTCTAAGATCAAGAAGAAGAACCGAGAGTTGGAGTTTATTGCTAGTGGTTTTTGTTTTCGATCCCGGCGGATCAAAGTTTCAAGAATTGAGGACAATTCTCTTCGAAGAGGGAGGGAATGATACGAAAATAAAAGTATCTAATTAGTCGTTTAGGAAATTATTAATATTGATATTCTTTGTTTAGTCGTTTTCCTTATTTACAAATATAAGTATCTAATTAGTTTTTTCTCTAGTGATATTTAGGAATTATATTAGGGTAGAGTATAACTTCCATACTTAGAATTAGTTTTATTTTAGTAGTATAAATAAGGGATTAAGGTTGTATTTTGAAAGAACGATGATTCAAGAAATAAAAACGCAGTTTTATTAAATACAACAAGGTTCGTTGTATTCATAAATCGAAAAGGTACTTCGATTTTTCGAGTTAAGGCTGAATCGGCGTTCATCCTTACTCATCGATATCCGTGAGATCGGCGTCTCATTAATATCACCTATCCATTCTATTCGTTTCGCTTCCGTTACGCATCATAAGTAGTATTAGAGCTACAACTCTTGATTTTGATTGAATCAAGACGGTCCAAGGGAGTGTCAAAGACAAGTTATTGGTTGAATTTCTGGTCGCGATTGGAATTCAAAGGTTAAACTCGGGCGTGGTAGTTCGATGGTTAATCGATTTTGATTGTCTAGTGGTTCTTGTAGAATTAAAAAAATACCGTTCACGTGTACTGTTCACGAAGAGAGAAAAAAAGGGAAAAAAAATTGCTGGGAATATTTTCGTTGGAAAATACAGACGAGAAAAGTGTGGCTTTTGATCCAACGTTGCCACCGATTTTTGATGATTACGGAGATGAAGGAACGATTATTATTGATGTTAAATAGCCGTGTTTTACACTTGATTATGGTTTTGGGTTCAATCTAACTTCTAAGCCAAATAAACACACGGTTGATCCTATTATGTTTATTCAAGGTCAAGTTTGTTATTTGTACAACAATGCGGCTCGTGATAGGTTATCGCACTTGTGCACGGAGTGTGGTGGGGTAGATGGCAAAAGAAGGTTCTAAGATCAAGAAGAAGAACCGAGAGTTGGAGTTTATTGCTAGTGGTTTTTGTTTTCGATCCCGGCGGATCAAAGTTTCAAGAATTGAGGACAATTCTCTTCGAAGAGGGAGGGAATGATACGAAAATAAAAGTATCTAATTAGTCGTTTAGGAAATTATTAATATTGATATTCTTTGTTTAGTCGTTTTCCTTATTTACAAATATAAGTATCTAATTAGTTTTTTCTCTAGTGATATTTAGGAATTATATTAGGGTAGAGTATAACTTCCATACTTAGAATTAGTTTTATTTTAGTAGTATAAATAAGGGATTAAGGTTGTATTTTGAAAGAACGATGATTCAAGAAATAAAAACGCAGTTTTATTAAATACAACAAGGTTCGTTGTATTCATAAATCGAAAAGGTACTTCGATTTTTCGAGTTAAGGCTGAATCGGCGTTCATCCTTACTCATCGATATCCGTGAGATCGGCGTCTCATTAATATCACCTATCCATTCTATTCGTTTCGCTTCCGTTACGCATCATAAGTAGTATTAGAGCTACAACTCTTGATTTTGATTGAATCAAGACGGTCCAAGGGAGTGTCAAAGACAAGTTATTGGTTGAATTTCTGGTCGCGATTGGAATTCAAAGGTTAAACTCGGGCGTGGTAGTTCGATGGTTAATCGATTTTGATTGTCTAGTGGTTCTTGTTGAATTAAAAAAATACCGTTCACGTGTACTGTTCACGAAGAGAGAAAAAAAGGGAAAAACAATTGCTGGGAATATTTTCGTTGGAAAATACAGACGAGAAAAGTGTGGCTTTTGATCCAACGTTGCCACCGATTTTTGATGATTACGGAGATGAAGGAACCATTATTATTGATGTTAAATAGCCGTGTTTTACACTTGATTATGGTTTTGGGTTCAATCTAACTTCTAAGCCAAATAAACACACGGTTGATCCTATTAGGTTTATTCAAGGTCAAGTTTGTTATTTGTACAACAATGCGGCTCGTGATAGGTTATCGCACTTGTGCACGGAGTGTGGTGGGGTAGATGGCAAAAGAAGGTTCTAAGATCAAGAAGAAGAACCGAGAGTTGGAGTTTATTGCTAGTGGTTTTTGTTTTCGATCCCGGCGGATCAAAGTTTCAAGAATTGAGGACAATTCTCTTCGAAGAGGGAGGGAATGATACGAAAATAAAAGTATCTAATTAGTCGTTTAGGAAATTATTAATATTGATATTCTTTGTTTAGTCGTTTTCCTTATTTACAAATATAAGTATCTAATTAGTTTTTTCTCTAGTGATATTTAGGAATTATATTAGGGTAGAGTATAACTTCCATACTTAGAATTAGTTTTATTTTAGTAGTATAAATAAGGGATTAAGGTTGTATTTTGAAAGAACGATGATTCAAGAAATAAAAACGCAGTTTTATTAAATACAACAAGGTTCGTTGTATTCATAAATCGAAAAGGTACTTCGATTTTTCGAGTTAAGGCTGAATCGGCGTTCATCCTTACTCATCGATATCCGTGAGATCGGCGTCTCATTAATATCACCTATCCATTCTATTCGTTTCGCTTCCGTTACGCATCATAAGTAGTATTAGAGCTACAACTCTTGATTTTGATTGAATCAAGACGGTCCAAGGGAGTGTCAAAGACAAGTTATTGGTTGAATTTCTGGTCGCGATTGGAATTCAAAGGTTAAACTCGGGCGTGGTAGTTCGATGGTTAATCGATTTTGATTGTCTAGTGGTTCTTGTTGAATTAAAAAAATACCGTTCACGTGTACTGTTCACGAAGAGAGAAAAAAAGGGAAAAAAAATTGCTGGGAATATTTTCGTTGGAAAATACAGACGAGAAAAGTGTGGCTTTTGATCCAACGTTGCCACCGATTTTTGATGATTACGGAGATGAAGGAACCATTATTATTGATGTTAAAGAGCCGTGTTTTACACTTGATTATGGTTTTGGGTTCAATCTAACTTCTAAGCCAAATAAACACACGGTTGATCCTATTAGGTTTATTCAAGGTCAAGTTTGTTATTTGTACAACAATGCGGCTCGTGATAGGTTATCGCACTTGTGCACGGAGTGTGGTGGGGTAGATGGCAAAAGAAGGTTCTAAGATCAAGAAGAAGAACCGAGAGTTGGAGTTTATTGCTAGTGGTTTTTGTTTTCGATCCCGGCGGATCAAAGTTTCAAGAATTGAGGACAATTCTCTTCGAAGAGGGAGGGAATGATACGAAAATAAAAGTATCTAATTAGTCGTTTAGGAAATTATTAATATTGATATTCTTTGTTTAGTCGTTTTCCTTATTTACAAATATAAGTATCTAATTAGTTTTTTCTCTAGTGATATTTAGGAATTATATTAGGGTAGAGTATAACTTCCATACTTAGAATTAGTTTTATTTTAGTAGTATAAATAAGGGATTAAGGTTGTATTTTGAAAGAACGATGATTCAAGAAATAAAAACGCAGTTTTATTAAATACAACAAGGTTCCTTGTATTCATAAATCGAAAAGGTACTTCGATTTTTCGAGTTAAGGCTGAATCGGCGTTCATCCTTACTCATCGATATCCGTGAGATCGGCGTCTCATTAATATCACCTATCCATTCTATTCGTTTCGCTTCCGTTACGCATCATAAGTAGTATTAGAGCTACAACTCTTGATTTTGATTGAATCAAGACGGTCCAAGGGAGTGTCAAAGACAAGTTATTGGTTGAATTTCTGGTCGCGATTGGAATTCAAAGGTTAAACTCGGGCGTGGTAGTTCGATGGTTAATCGATTTTGATTGTCTAGTGGTTCTTGTTGAATTAAAAAAATACCGTTCACGTGTACTGTTCACGAAGAGAGAAAAAAAGGGAAAAACAATTGCTGGGAATATTTTCGTTGGAAAATACAGACGAGAAAAGTGTGGCTTTTGATCCAACGTTGCCACCGATTTTTGATGATTACGGAGATGAAGGAACCATTATTATTGATGTTAAATAGCCGTGTTTTACACTTGATTATGGTTTTGGGTTCAATCTAACTTCTAAGCCAAATAAACACACGGTTGATCCTATTAAGTTTATTCAAGGTCAAGTTTGTTATTTGTACAACAATGCGGCTCGTGATAGGTTATCGCACTTGTGCACGGAGTGTGGTAGGGTAGATGGCAAAAGAAGGTTCTAAGATCAAGAAGAAGAACCGAGAGTTGGAGTTTATTGCTAGTGGTTTTTGTTTTCGATCCCGGCGGATCAAAGTTTCAAGAATTGAGGACAATTCTCTTCGAAGAGGGAGGGAATGATACGAAAATAAAAGTATCTAATTAGTCGTTTAGGAAATTATTAATATTGATATTCTTTGTTTAGTCGTTTTCCTTATTTACAAATATAAGTATCTAATTAGTTTTTTCTCTAGTGATATTTAGGAATTATATTAGGGTAGAGTATAACTTCCATACTTAGAATTAGTTTTATTTTAGTAGTATAAATAAGGGATTAAGGTTGTATTTTGAAAGAACGATGATTCAAGAAATAAAAACGCAGTTTTATTAAATACAACAAGGTTCGTTGTATTCATAAATCGAAAAGGTACTTCGATTTTTCGAGTTAAGGCTGAATCGGCGTTCATCCTTACTCATCGATATCCGTGAGATCGGCGTCTCATTAATATCACCTATCCATTCTATTCGTTTCGCTTCCGTTACGCATCATAAGTAGTATTAGAGCTACAACTCTTGATTTTGATTGAATCAAGACGGTCCAAGGGAGTGTCAAAGACAAGTTATTGGTTGAATTTCTGGTCGCGATTGGAATTCAAAGGTTAAACTCGGGCGTGGTAGTTCGATGGTTAATCGATTTTGATTGTCTAGTGGTTCTTGTTGAATTAAAAAAATACCGTTCACGTGTACTGTTCACGAAGAGAGAAAAAAAGGCAAAAAAAATTGCTGGGAATATTTTCGTTGGAAAATACAGACGAGAAAAGTGTGGCTTTTGATCCAACGTTGCCACCGATTTTTGATGATTACGGAGATGAAGGAACCATTATTATTGATGTTAAAGAGCCGTGTTTTACACTTGATTATGGTTTTGGGTTCAATCTAACTTCTAAGCCAAATAAACACACGGTTGATCCTATTAGGTTTATTCAAGGTCAAGTTTGTTATTTGTACAACAATGCGGCTCGTGATAGGTTATCGCACTTGTGCACGGAGTGTGGTGGGGTAGATGGCAAAAGTAGGTTCTAAGATCAAGAAGAAGAACCGAGAGTTGGAGTTTATTGCTAGTGGTTTTTGTTTTCGATCCCGGCGGATCAAAGTTTCAAGAATTGAGGACAATTCTCTTCGAAGAGGGAGGGAATGATACGAAAATAAAAGTATCTAATTAGTCGTTTAGGAAATTATTAATATTGATATTCTTTGTTTAGTCGTTTTCCTTATTTACAAATATAAGTATCTAATTAGTTTTTTCTCTAGTGATATTTAGGAATTATATTAGGGTAGAGTATAACTTCCATACTTAGAATTAGTTTTATTTTAGTAGTATAAATAAGGGATTAAGGTTGTATTTTGAAAGAACGATGATTCAAGAAATAAAAACGCAGTTTTATTAAATACAACAAGGTTCGTTGTATTCATAAATCGAAAAGGTACTTCGATTTTTCGAGTTAAGGCTGAATCGGCGTTCATCCTTACTCACCGATATCCGTGAGATCGGCGTCTCATTAATATCACCTATCCATTCTATTCGTTTCGCTTCCGTTACGCATCATAAGTAGTATTAGAGCTACAACTCTTGATTTTGATTGAATCAAGACGGTCCAAGGGAGTGTCAAAGACAAGTTATTGGTTGAATTTCTGGTCGCGATTGGAATTCAAAGGTTAAACTCGGGCGAGGTAGTTCGATGGTTAATCGATTTTGATTGTCTAGTGGTTCTTGTTGAATTAAAAAAATACTGTTCACGTGTACTGTTCACGAAGAGAGAGAAAAAGGGAAAAAAAATTGCTGGGAATATTTTCGTTGGAAAATACAGACGAGAAAAGTGTGGCTTTTGATCCAACGTTGGCACCGATTTTTGATGATTACGGAGATGAAGGAACCATTATTATTGATGTTAAAGAGCCGTGTTTTACACTTGATTATGGTTTTGGGTTCAATCTAACTTCTAAGCCAAATAAACACACGGTTGATCCTATTAGGTTTATTCAAGGTCAAGTTTGTTATTTGTACAACAATGCGGCTCGTGATAGGTTATCGCACTTCTGCACGGAGTGTGGTGGGGTAGATGGCAAAAGAAGGTTCTAAGATCAAGAAGAAGAACCGAGAGTTGGAGTTTATTGCTAGTGGTTTTTGTTTTCGATTCCGGCGGATCAAAGTTTCAAGAATTGAGGACAATTCTCTTCGAAGAGGGAGGGAATGATACGAAAATAAAAGTATTATTAAATACAACAAGGTTCGTTGTATTCATAAATCGAAAAGGTACTTCGATTTTTCGAGTTAAGGCTGAATCGGCGTTCATCCTTACTCACCGATATCCGTGAGATCGGCGTCTCATTAATATCACCTATCCATTCTATTCGTTTCGCTTCCGTTACGCATCATAAGTAGTATTAGAGCTAAAACTCTTGATTTTGATTGAATCAAGACGGTCCAAGGGAGTGTCAAAGACAAGTTATTGGTTGAATTTCTGGTCGCGATTGGAATTCAAAGGTTAAACTCGGGCGAGGTAGTTCGATGGTTAATCGATTTTGATTGTCTAGTGGTTCTTGTTGAATTAAAAAAATACTGTTCACGTGTACTGTTCACGAAGAGAGAGAAAAAGGGAAAAAAAATTGCTGGGAATATTTTCGTTGGAAAATACAGACGAGAAAAGTGTGGCTTTTGATCCAACGTTGCCACCGATTTTTGATGATTACGGAGATGAAGGAACCATTATTATTGATGTTAAAGAGCCGTGTTTTACACTTGATTATGGTTTTGGGTTCAATCTAACTTCTAAGCCAAATAAACACACGGTTGATCCTATTAGGTTTATTCAAGGTCAAGTTTGTTATTTGTACAACAATGCGGCTCGTGATAGGTTATCGCACTTCTGCACGGAGTGTGGTGGGGTAGATGGCAAAAGAAGGTTCTAAGATCAAGAAGAAGAACCGAGAGTTGGAGTTTATTGCTAGTGGTTTTTGTTTTCGATTCCGGCGGATCAAAGTTTCAAGAATTGAGGACAATTCTCTTCGAAGAGGGAGGGAATGATACGAAAATAAAAGTATTATTAAATACAACAAGGTTCGTTGTATTCATAAATCGAAAAGGTACTTCGATTTTTCGAGTTAAGGCTGAATCGGCGTTCATCCTTACTCACCGATATCCGTGAGATCGGCGTCTCATTAATATCACCTATCCATTCTATTCGTTTCGCTTCCGTTACGCATCATAAGTAGTATTAGAGCTAAAACTCTTGATTTTGATTGAATCAAGACGGTCCAAGGGAGTGTCAAAGACAAGTTATTGGTTGAATTTCTGGTCGCGATTGGAATTCAAAGGTTAAACTCGGGCGAGGTAGTTCGATGGTTAATCGATTTTGATTGTCTAGTGGTTCTTGTTGAATTAAAAAAATACTGTTCACGTGTACTGTTCACGAAGAGAGAGAAAAAGGGAAAAAAATTTGCTGGGAATATTTTCGTTGGAAAATACAGACGAGAAAAGTGTGGCTTTTGATCCAACGTTGCCACCGATTTTTGATGATTACGGAGATGAAGGAACCATTATTATTGATGTTAAAGAGCCGTGTTTTACACTTGATTATGGTTTTGGGTTCAATCTAACTTCTAAGCCAAATAAACACACGGTTGATCCTATTAGGTTTATTCAAGGTCAAGTTTGTTATTTGTACAACAATGCGGCTCGTGATAGGTTATCGCACTTCTGCACGGAGTGTGGTGGGGTAGATGGCAAAAGAAGGTTCTAAGATCAAGAAGAAGAACCGAGAGTTGGAGTTTATTGCTAGTGGTTTTTGTTTTCGATTCCGGCGGATCAAAGTTTCAAGAATTGAGGACAATTCTCTTCGAAGAGGGAGGGAATGATACGAAAATAAAAGTATTATTAAATACAACAAGGTTCGTTGTATTCATAAATCGAAAAGGTACTTCGATTTTTCGAGTTAAGGCTGAATCGGCGTTCATCCTTACTCACCGATATCCGTGAGATCGGCGTCTCATTAATATCACCTATCCATTCTATTCGTTTCGCTTCCGTTACGCATCATAAGTAGTATTAGAGCTAAAACTCTTGATTTTGATTGAATCAAGACGGTCCAAGGGAGTGTCAAAGACAAGTTATTGGTTGAATTTCTGGTCGCGATTGGAATTCAAAGGTTAAACTCGGGCGAGGTAGTTCGATGGTTAATCGATTTTGATTGTCTAGTGGTTCTTGTTGAATTAAAAAAATACTGTTCACGTGTACTGTTCACGAAGAGAGAGAAAAAGGGAAAAAAAATTGCTGGGAATATTTTCGTTGGAAAATACAGACGAGAAAAGTGTGGCTTTTGATCCAACGTTGGCACCGATTTTTGATGATTACGGAGATGAAGGAACCATTATTATTGATGTTAAAGAGCCGTGTTTTACACTTGATTATGGTTTTGGGTTCAATCTAACTTCTAAGCCAAATAAACACACGGTTGATCCTATTAGGTTTATTCAAGGTCAAGTTTGTTATTTGTACAACAATGCGGCTCGTGATAGGTTATCGCACTTCTGCACGGAGTGTGGTGGGGTAGATGGCAAAAGAAGGTTCTAAGATCAAGAAGAAGAACCGAGAGTTGGAGTTTATTGCTAGTGGTTTTTGTTTTCGATTCCGGCGGATCAAAGTTTCAAGAATTGAGGACAATTCTCTTCGAAGAGGGAGGGAATGATACGAAAATAAAAGTATTATTAAATACAACAAGGTTCGTTGTATTCATAAATCGAAAAGGTACTTCGATTTTTCGAGTTAAGGCTGAATCGGCGTTCATCCTTACTCACCGATATCCGTGAGATCGGCGTCTCATTAATATCACCTATCCATTCTATTCGTTTCGCTTCCGTTACGCATCATAAGTAGTATTAGAGCTAAAACTCTTGATTTTGATTGAATCAAGACGGTCCAAGGGAGTGTCAAAGACAAGTTATTGGTTGAATTTCTGGTCGCGATTGGAATTCAAAGGTTAAACTCGGGCGAGGTAGTTCGATGGTTAATCGATTTTGATTGTCTAGTGGTTCTTGTTGAATTAAAAAAATACTGTTCACGTGTACTGTTCACGAAGAGAGAGAAAAAGGGAAAAAAAATTGCTGGGAATATTTTCGTTGGAAAATACAGACGAGAAAAGTGTGGCTTTTGATCCAACGTTGCCACCGATTTTTGATGATTACGGAGATGAAGGAACCATTATTATTGATGTTAAAGAGCCGTGTTTTACACTTGATTATGGTTTTGGGTTCAATCTAACTTCTAAGCCAAATAAACACACGGTTGATCCTATTAGGTTTATTCAAGGTCAAGTTTGTTATTTGTACAACAATGCGGCTCGTGATAGGTTATCGCACTTCTGCACGGAGTGTGGTGGGGTAGATGGCAAAAGAAGGTTCTAAGATCAAGAAGAAGAACCGAGAGTTGGAGTTTATTGCTAGTGGTTTTTGTTTTCGATTCCGGCGGATCAAAGTTTCAAGAATTGAGGACAATTCTCTTCGAAGAGGGAGGGAATGATACGAAAATAAAAGTATTATTAAATACAACAAGGTTCGTTGTATTCATAAATCGAAAAGGTACTTCGATTTTTCGAGTTAAGGCTGAATCGGCGTTCATCCTTACTCACCGATATCCGTGAGATTGGCGTCTCATTAATATCACCTATCCATTCTATTCGTTTCGCTTCCGTTACGCATCATAAGTAGTATTAGAGCTAAAACTCTTGATTTTGATTGAATCAAGACGGTCCAAGGGAGTGTCAAAGACAAGTTATTGGTTGAATTTCTGGTCGCGATTGGAATTCAAAGGTTAAACTCGGGCGAGGTAGTTCGATGGTTAATCGATTTTGATTGTCTAGTGGTTCTTGTTGAATTAAAAAAATACTGTTCACGTGTACTGTTCACGAAGAGAGAGAAAAAGGGAAAAAAAATTGCTGGGAATATTTTCGTTGGAAAATACAGACGAGAAAAGTGTGGCTTTTGATCCAACGTTGCCACCGATTTTTGATGATTACGGAGATGAAGGAACCATTATTATTGATGTTAAAGAGCCGTGTTTTACACTTGATTATGGTTTTGGGTTCAATCTAACTTCTAAGCCAAATAAACACACGGTTGATCCTATTAGGTTTATTCAAGGTCAAGTTTGTTATTTGTACAACAATGCGGCTCGTGATAGGTTATCGCACTTCTGCACGGAGTGTGGTGGGGTAGATGGCAAAAGAAGGTTCTAAGATCAAGAAGAAGAACCGAGAGTTGGAGTTTATTGCTAGTGGTTTTTGTTTTCGATTCCGGCGGATCAAAGTTTCAAGAATTGAGGACAATTCTCTTCGAAGAGGGAGGGAATGATACGAAAATAAAAGTATTATTAAATACAACAAGGTTCGTTGTATTCATAAATCGAAAAGGTACTTCGATTTTTCGAGTTAAGGCTGAATCGGCGTTCATCCTTACTCACCGATATCCGTGAGATCGGCGTCTCATTAATATCACCTATCCATTCTATTCGTTTCGCTTCCGTTACGCATCATAAGTAGTATTAGAGCTACAACTCTTGATTTTGATTGAATCAAGACGGTCCAAGGGAGTGTCAAAGACAAGTTATTGGTTGAATTTCTGGTCGCGATTGGAATTCAAAGGTTAAACTCGGGCGAGGTAGTTCGATGGTTAATCGATTTTGATTGTCTAGTGGTTCTTGTTGAATTAAAAAAATACTGTTCACGTGTACTGTTCACGAAGAGAGAGAAAAAGGGAAAAAAAATTGCTGGGAATATTTTCGTTGGAAAATACAGACGAGAAAAGTGTGGCTTTTGATCCAACGTTGCCACCGATTTTTGATGATTACGGAGATGAAGGAACCATTATTATTGATGTTAAAGAGCCGTGTTTTACACTTGATTATGGTTTTGGGTTCAATCTAACTTCTAAGCCAAATAAACACACGGTTGATCCTATTAGGTTTATTCAAGGTCAAGTTTGTTATTTGTACAACAATGCGGCTCGTGATAGGTTATCGCACTTCTGCACGGAGTGTGGTGGGGTAGATGGCAAAAGAAGGTTCTAAGATCAAGAAGAAGAACCGAGAGTTGGAGTTTATTGCTAGTGGTTTTTGTTTTCGATTCCGGCGGATCAAAGTTTCAAGAATTGAGGACAATTCTCTTCGAAGAGGGAGGGAATGATACGAAAATAAAAGTATTATTAAATACAACAAGGTTCGTTGTATTCATAAATCGAAAAGGTACTTCGATTTTTCGAGTTAAGGCTGAATCGGCGTTCATCCTTACTCACCGATATCCGTGAGATCGGCGTCTCATTAATATCACCTATCCATTCTATTCGTTTCGCTTCCGTTACGCATCATAAGTAGTATTAGAGCTACAACTCTTGATTTTGATTGAATCAAGACGGTCCAAGGGAGTGTCAAAGACAAGTTATTGGTTGAATTTCTGGTCGCGATTGGAATTCAAAGGTTAAACTCGGGCGAGGTAGTTCGATGGTTAATCGATTTTGATTGTCTAGTGGTTCTTGTTGAATTAAAAAAATACCGTTCACGTGTACTGTTCACGAAGAGAGAGAAAAAGGGAAAAAAAATTGCTGGGAATATTTTCGTTGGAAAATACAGACGAGAAAAGTGTGGCTTTTGATCCAACGTTGCCACCGATTTTTGATGATTACGGAGATGAAGGAACCATTATTATTGATGTTAAAGAGCCGTGTTTTACACTTGATTATGGTTTTGGGTTCAATCTAACTTCTAAGCCAAATAAACACACGGTTGATCCTATTAGGTTTATTCAAGGTCAAGTTTGTTATTTGTACAACAATGCGGCTCGTGATAGGTTATCGCACTTCTGCACGGAGTGTGGTGGGGTAGATGGCAAAAGAAGGTTCTAAGATCAAGAAGAAGAACCGAGAGTTGGAGTTTATTGCTAGTGGTTTTTGTTTTCGATTCCGGCGGATCAAAGTTTCAAGAATTGAGGACAATTCTCTTCGAAGAGGGAGGGAATGATACGAAAATAAAAGTATTATTAAATACAACAAGGTTCGTTGTATTCATAAATCGAAAAGGTACTTCGATTTTTCGAGTTAAGGCTGAATCGGCGTTCATCCTTACTCACCGATATCCGTGAGATCGGCGTCTCATTAATATCACCTATCCATTCTATTCGTTTCGCTTCCGTTACGCATCATAAGTAGTATTAGAGCTACAACTCTTGATTTTGATTGAATCAAGACGGTCCAAGGGAGTGTCAAAGACAAGTTATTGGTTGAATTTCTGGTCGCGATTGGAATTCAAAGGTTAAACTCGGGCGAGGTAGTTCGATGGTTAATCGATTTTGATTGTCTAGTGGTTCTTGTTGAATTAAAAAAATACTGTTCACGTGTACTGTTCACGAAGAGAGAGAAAAAGGGAAAAAAAATTGCTGGGAATATTTTCGTTGGAAAATACAGACGAGAAAAGTGTGGCTTTTGATCCAACGTTGCCACCGATTTTTGATGATTACGGAGATGAAGGAACCATTATTATTGATGTTAAAGAGCCGTGTTTTACACTTGAATATGGTTTTGGGTTCAATCTAACTTCTAAGCCAAATAAACACACGGTTGATCCTATTAGGTTTATTCAAGGTCAAGTTTGTTATTTGTACAACAATGCGGCTCGTGATAGGTTATCGCACTTCTGCACGGAGTGTGGTGGGGTAGATGGCAAAAGAAGGTTCTAAGATCAAGAAGAAGAACCGAGAGTTGGAGTTTATTGCTAGTGGTTTTTGTTTTCGATTCCGGCGGATCAAAGTTTCAAGAATTGAGGACAATTCTCTTCGAAGAGGGAGGGAATGATACGAAAATAAAAGTATTATTAAATACAACAAGGTTCGTTGTATTCATAAATCGAAAAGGTACTTCGATTTTTCGAGTTAAGGCTGAATCGGCGTTCATCCTTACTCACCGATATCCGTGAGATCGGCGTCTCATTAATATCACCTATCCATTCTATTCGTTTCGCTTCCGTTACGCATCATAAGTAGTATTAGAGCTACAACTCTTGATTTTGATTGAATCAAGACGGTCCAAGGGAGTGTCAAAGACAAGTTATTGGTTGAATTTCTGGTCGCGATTGGAATTCAAAGGTTAAACTCGGGCGAGGTAGTTCGATGGTTAATCGATTTTGATTGTCTAGTGGTTCTTGTTGAATTAAAAAAATACTGTTCACGTGTACTGTTCACGAAGAGAGAGAAAAAGGGAAAAAAAATTGCTGGGAATATTTTCGTTGGAAAATACAGACGAGAAAAGTGTGGCTTTTGATCCAACGTTGCCACCGATTTTTGATGATTACGGAGATGAAGGAACCATTATTATTGATGTTAAAGAGCCGTGTTTTACACTTGATTATGGTTTTGGGTTCAATCTAACTTCTAAGCCAAATAAACACACGGTTGATCCTATTAGGTTTATTCAAGGTCAAGTTTGTTATTTGTACAACAATGCGGCTCGTGATAGGTTATCGCACTTCTGCACGGAGTGTGGTGGGGTAGATGGCAAAAGAAGGTTCTAAGATCAAGAAGAAGAACCGAGAGTTGGAGTTTATTGCTAGTGGTTTTTGTTTTCGATTCCGGCGGATCAAAGTTTCAAGAATTGAGGACAATTCTCTTCGAAGAGGGAGGGAATGATACGAAAATAAAAGTATTATTAAATACAACAAGGTTCGTTGTATTCATAAATCGAAAAGGTACTTCGATTTTTCGAGTTAAGGCTGAATCGGCGTTCATCCTTACTCACCGATATCCGTGACATCGGCGTCTCATTAATATCACCTATCCATTCTATTCGTTTCGCTTCCGTTACGCATCATAAGTAGTATTAGAGCTACAACTCTTGATTTTGATTGAATCAAGACGGTCCAAGGGAGTGTCAAAGACAAGTTATTGGTTGAATTTCTGGTCGCGATTGGAATTCAAAGGTTAAACTCGGGCGAGGTAGTTCGATGGTTAATCGATTTTGATTGTCTAGTGGTTCTTGTTGAATTAAAAAAATACTGTTCACGTGTACTGTTCACGAAGAGAGAGAAAAAGGGAAAAAAAATTGCTGGGAATATTTTCGTTGGAAAATACAGACGAGAAAAGTGTGGCTTTTGATCCAACGTCGCCACCGATTTTTGATGATTGCGGAGATGAAGGAACCATTATTATTGATGTTAAAGAGCCGTGTTTTACACTTGATTATGGTTTTGGTTCAATCTAACTTCTAAGACAAATAAACACACGGTTGATCCTATTAGGTTTATACAAGGTCAAGTTTGTTATTTGTACAACAATGCGGCTCGTGATAGGTTATCGCACTTGTGCACGGAGTGTGGTGGGGTAGATGGCACAAGAAGTTTCTAAGATCAAGAAGAAGAACCGAGAGTTGAAGTTTATTGCTAGTGGTTTTTGTTTTCGATCCCGGCGGATCAAAGTTTCAAGAAATGAGGACAATTCTCTTCGAAGAGGGAGGGAATGATACAAAAATAAAAGTATCTAATTAGTCGTTTAGGAAATTATTAATATTGATATTCTTTGTTTAGTCGTTTTCCTTATTTACAAATATAAGTATCTAATTAGTTTTTTTTCTAGTGATATTTAGAAATTATATTAGGGTAGAGTATAACTTCCATACTTAGAATTAGTTTTATTTTAGTAGTATAAATAAGGGATTAAGGTTGTATTTTGAAAGACAGATGATTCAAGAAATAAAAACGCAGTTTTATTAAATACAACAAGGTTCGTTGTATTCATAAATCGATAAGGTACTTCGATTTTTCGAGTTAAGGCTGAATCGGCGTTCATCCTTACTCACCGATATCCGTGAGATCGGCGTCTCATTAATATCACCTATCCATTCTATTCGTTTCGCTTCCGTTACGCATCAAAAGTAGTATTGGAGCTACAACTCTTGATTTTGATTTAATCAAGACGGTCCAAGGGAGTGTCAAAGACAAGTTATTGGTTGAATTTCTGGTCGCGATTGGAATTCAAAGGTTAAACTCGGGCGAGGTAGTTCGATGGTTAATCGATTTTGATTGTCTAGTGGTTCTTGTTGAATTAAAAAAATACTGTTCACGTGTACTGTTCACGAAGAGAGAAAAAAAGGGAAAAAAAATTGCTGGGAATATTTTCGTTGGAAAATACAGACGAGAAAAGTGTGGCTTTTGATCCAACGTTGCCACCGATTTTTGATGATTACGGAGATGAAGGAACCATTATTATTGATGTTAAAGAGCCGTGTTTTACACTTGATTATGGTTTTGGGTTCAATCTAACTTCTAAGCCAAATAAACACACGGTTGATCCTATTAGGTTTATACAAGGTCAAGTTTGTTATTTGTACAACAATGCGGCTCGTGATAGGTTATCACACTTGTGCACGGAGTGTGGTGGGGTAGATGGCACAAGAAGGTTCTAAGATCAAGAAGAAGAACCTAGAGTTGGAGTTTATTGCTAGTGGTTTTTGTTTTCGATCCCGGCGGATCAAAGTTTCAAGAATTGAGGACAATTCTCTTCGAAGAGGGAGGGAATGATACGAAAATAAAAGTATCTAATTAGTCGTTTAGGAAATTATTAATATTGATATTCTTTGTTTAGTCGTTTTCCTTATTTAAAAATATAAGTATCTAATTAGTTTTTTTTTCTAGTGATATTTAGGAATTATATTAGGGTAGAGTATAACTTCCATACTTAGAATTAGTTTTATTTTAGTAGTATAAATAAGGGATTAAGGTTGTATTTTGAAAGACATATGATTCAAGAAATAAAAACGCAGTTTTATTAAATACAACAAGGTTCGTTGTATTCATAAATCGAAAAGGTACTTCGATTTTTCGAGTAAAGGCTGAATCGGCGTTCATCCTTACTCACCGATATCCGTGAGATCGGCGTCTCATTAATATCACCTATCCATTCTATTCTTTTCGCTTCCGTTACGCATCATAAGTAGTATTAGAGCTACAACTCTTGATTTTGATTGAATCAAGACGGTCCAAGGGAGTGTCAAAGACAAGTTATTGGTTGAATTTCTGGTCGCGATTGGAATTCAAAGGTTAAACTCGGGCGAGATAGTTCGATGGTTAATCGATTTTGATTGTCTAGTGGTTCTTGTTGAATTTAAAAAATACTGTTCACGTGTACTGTTCACGAAGAGAGAAAAAAAGGGAAAAAAAATTGTTGAGAATATTTTCGTTGGAAAATACAGACGAGAAAAGTGTGGCTTTTGATCCAACGTCGCCACCGATTTTTGATGATTGCGGAGATGAAGGAACCATTATTATTGATGTTAAAGAGCCGTGTTTTACACTTGATTATGGTTTTGGGTTCAATCTAACTTCTAAGCCAAATAAACACACGGTTGATCCTATTAGGTTTATACAAGGTCAAGTTTGTTATTTGTACAACAATGCGGCTCGTGATAGGTTATCGCACTTGTGCACGGAGTGTGGTGGGGTAGATGGCACAAGAAGTTTCTAAGATCAAGAAGAAGAACCGAGAGTTGAAGTTTATTGCTAGTGGTTTTTGTTTTCGATCCCGGCGGATCAAAGTTTCAAGAAATGAGGACAATTCTCTTCGAAGAGGGAGGGAATGATACAAAAATAAAAGTATCTAATTAGTCGTTTAGAAAATTATTAATATTGATATTCTTTGTTTAGTCGTTTTCCTTATTTACAAATATAAGTATCTAATTAGTTTTTTTTCTAGTGATATTTAGAAATTATATTAGGGTAGAGTATAACTTCCATACTTAGAATTAGTTTTATTTTAGTAGTATAAATAAGGGATTAAGGTTGTATTTTGAAAGACAGATGATTCAAGAAATAAAAACGCAGTTTTATTAAATACAACAAGGTTCGTTGTATTCATAAATCGATAAGGTACTTCGATTTTTCGAGTAAAGGCTGAATCGGCGTTCATCCTTACTCACCGATATCCGTGAGATCGGCGTCTCATTAATATCACCTATCCATTCTATTCTTTTCGCTTCCGTTACGCATCATAAGTAGTATTAGAGCTACAACTCTTGATTTTGATTGAATCAAGACGGTCCAAGGGAGTGTCAAAGACAAGTTATTGGTTGAATTTCTGGTCGCGATTGGAATTCAAAGGTTAAACTCGGGCGAGATAGTTCGATGGTTAATCGATTTTGATTGTCTAGTGGTTCTAGTTGAATTTAAAAAATACTGTTCACGTGTACTGTTCACGAAGAGAGAGAAAAAGGGAAAAAAAATTGTTGAGAATATTTTCGTTGGAAAATACAGACGAGAAAAGTGTGGCTTTTGATCCAACGTCGCCACCGATTTTTGATGATTGCGGAGATGAAGGAACCATTATTATTGATGTTAAAGAGCCGTGTTTTACACTTGATTATGGTTTTGGTTCAATCTAACTTCTAAGACAAATAAACACACGGTTGATCCTATTAGGTTTATACAAGGTCAAGTTTGTTATTTGTACAACAATGCGGCTCGTGATAGGTTATCGCACTTGTGCACGGAGTGTGGTGGGGTAGATGGCACAAGAAGTTTCTAAGATCAAGAAGAAGAACCGAGAGTTGAAGTTTATTGCTAGTGGTTTTTGTTTTCGATCCCGGCGGATCAAAGTTTCAAGAAATGAGGACAATTCTCTTCGAAGAGGGACGGAATGATACAAAAATAAAAGTATCTAATTAGTCGTTTAGGAAATTATTAATATTGATATTCTTTGTTTAGTCGTTTTCCTTATTTACAAATATAAGTATCTAATTAGTTTTTTTCCTAGTGATATTTAGAAATTATATTAGGGTAGAGTATAACTTCCATACTTAGAATTAGTTTTATTTTAGTAGTATAAATAAGGGATTAAGGTTGTATTTTGAAAGACAGATGATTCAAGAAATAAAAACGCAGTTTTATTAAATACAACAAGGTTCGTTGTATTCATAAATCGATAAGGTACTTCGATTTTTCGAGTAAAGGCTGAATCGGCGTTCATCCTTACTCACCGATATCCGTGAGATCGGCGTCTCATTAATATCACCTATCCATTCTATTCTTTTCGCTTCCGTTACGCATCATAAGTAGTATTAGAGCTACAACTCTTGATTTTGATTGAATCAAGACGGTCCAAGGGAGTGTCAAAGACAAGTTATTGGTTGAATTTCTGGTCGCGATTGGAATTCAAAGGTTAAACTCGGGCGAGGTAGTTCGATGGTTAATCGATTTTGATTGTCTAGTGGTTCTTGTTGAATTAAAAAAATACTGTTCACGTGTACTGTTCACGAAGAGAGAAAAAAAGGGAAAAAAAATTGTTGAGAATATTTTCGTTGGAAAATACAGACGAGAAAAGTGTGGCTTTTGATCCAACGTCGCCACCGATTTTTGATGATTGCGGAGATGAAGGAACCATTATTATTGATGTTAAAGAGCCGTGTTTTACACTTGATTATGGTTTTGGTTCAATCTAACTTCTAAGACAAATAAACACACGGTTGATCCTATTAGGTTTATACAAGGTCAAGTTTGTTATTTGTACAACAATGCGGCTCGTGATAGGTTATCGCACTTGTGCACGGAGTGTGGTGGGGTAGATGGCACAAGATGGTTCTAAGATCAAGAAGAAGAACCGAGAGTTGGAGTTTATTGCTAGTGGTTTTTGTTTTCGATCCCGGCGGATCAAAGTTTCAAGAATTGAGGACAATTCTCTTCGAAGAGGGAGGGAATGATACGAAAATAAAAGTATCTAATTAGTCGTTTAGGAAATTATTAATATTGATATTCTTTGTTTAGTCGTTTTCCTTATTTAAAAATATAAGTATCTAATTAGTTTTTTTTTCTAGTGATATTTAGGAATTATATTAGGGTAGAGTATAACTTCCATACTTAGAATTAGTTTTATTTTAGTAGTATAAATAAGGGATTAAGGTTGTATTTTGAAAGACATATGATTCAAGAAATAAAAACGCAGTTTTATTAAATACAACAAGGTTCGTTGTATTCATAAATCGAAAAGGTACTTCGATTTTTCGAGTAAAGGCTGAATCGGCGTTCATCCTTACTCACCGATATCCGTGAGATCGGCGTCTCATTAATATCACCTATCCATTCTATTCGTTTCGCTTCCGTTACGCATCATAAGTAGTATTAGAGCTACAACTCTTGATTTTGATTGAATCAAGACGGTCCAAGGGAGTGTCAAAGACAAGTTATTGGTTGAATTTCTGGTCGCGATTGGAATTCAAAGGTTAAACTCGGGCGAGGTAGTTCGATGGTTAATCGATTTTGATTGTCTAGTGGTTCTTGTTGAATTAAAAAAATACTGTTCACGTGTACTGTTCACGAAGAGAGAAAAAAAGGGAAAAAAAATTGTTGAGAATATTTTCGTTGGAAAATACAGACGAGAAAAGTGTGGCTTTTGATCCAACGTCGCCACCGATTTTTGATGATTGCGGAGATGAAGGAACCATTATTATTGATGTTAAAGAGCCGTGTTTTACACTTGATTATGGTTTTGGTTCAATCTAACTTCTAAGACAAATAAACACACGGTTGATCCTATTAGGTTTATACAAGGTCAAGTTTGTTATTTGTACAACAATGCGGCTCGTGATAGGTTATCGCACTTGTGCACGGAGTGTGGTGGGGTAGATGGCACAAGATGGTTCTAAGATCAAGAAGAAGAACCGAGAGTTGGAGTTTATTGCTAGTGGTTTTTGTTTTCGATCCCGGCGGATCAAAGTTTCAAGAATTGAGGACAATTCTCTTCGAAGAGGGAGGGAATGATACGAAAATAAAAGTATCTAATTAGTCGTTTAGGAAATTATTAATATTGATATTCTTTGTTTAGTCGTTTTCCTTATTTAAAAATATAAGTATCTAATTAGTTTTTTTTTCTAGTGATATTTAGGAATTATATTAGGGTAGAGTATAACTTCCATACTTAGAATTAGTTTTATTTTAGTAGTATAAATAAGGGATTAAGGTTGTATTTTGAAAGACATATGATTCAAGAAATAAAAACGCAGTTTTATTAAATACAACAAGGTTCGTTGTATTCATAAATCGAAAAGGTACTTCGATTTTTCGAGTAAAGGCTGAATCGGCGTTCATCCTTACTCACCGATATCCGTGAGATCGGCGTCTCATTAATATCACCTATCCATTCTATTCGTTTCGCTTCCGTTACGCATCATAAGTAGTATTAGAGCTACAACTCTTGATTTTGATTGAATCAAGACGGTCCAAGGGAGTGTCAAAGACAAGTTATTGGTTGAATTTCTGGTCGCGATTGGAATTCAAAGGTTAAACTCGGGCGAGGTAGTTCGATGGTTAATCGATTTTGATTGTCTAGTGGTTCTTGTTGAATTAAAAAAATACTGTTCACGTGTACTGTTCACGAAGAGAGAAAAAAAGGGAAAAAAAATTGTTGAGAATATTTTCGTTGGAAAATACAGACGAGAAAAGTGTGGCTTTTGATCCAACGTCGCCACCGATTTTTGATGATTGCGGAGATGAAGGAACCATTATTATTGATGTTAAAGAGCCGTGTTTTACACTTGATTATGGTTTTGGTTCAATCTAACTTCTAAGACAAATAAACACACGGTTGATCCTATTAGGTTTATACAAGGTCAAGTTTGTTATTTGTACAACAATGCGGCTCGTGATAGGTTATCGCACTTGTGCACGGAGTGTGGTGGGGTAGATGGCACAAGAAGGTTCTAAGATCAAGAAGAAGAACCGAGAGTTGGAGTTTATTGCTAGTGGTTTTTGTTTTCGATCCCGGCGGATCAAAGTTTCAAGAAATGAGGACAATTCTCTTCGAAGAGGGAGGGAATGATACGAAAATAAAAGTATCTAATTAGTCGTTTAGGAAATTATTAATATTGATATTCTTTGTTTAGTCGTTTTCCTTATTTACAAATATAAGTATCTAATTAGTTTTTTTTGTAGTGATATTAAGGAATTATATTAGGGTAGAGTATAACTTCCATACTTAGAATTAGTTTTATTTTAGTAGTATAAATAAGGGATTAAGGTTGTATTTTGAAAGACAGATGATTCAAGAAATAAAAACGCAGTTTTATTAAATACAACAAGGTTCGTTGTATTCATAAATCGATAAGGTACTTCGATTTTTCGAGTTAAGGCTGAATCGGCGTTCATCCTTACTCACCGATATCCGTGAGATCGGCGTCTCATTAATATCACCTATCCATTCTATTCGTTTCGCTTCCGTTACGCATCATAAGTAGTATTAGAGCTACAACTCTTGATTTTTATTGAATCGAGACGGTCCAAGGGAGTGTCAAAGACAAGTTATTGGTTGAATTTCAGGTCGCGATTGGAATTCAAAGGTTAAACTCGGGCGAGGTAGTTCGATGGTTAATCGATTTTGATTGTCTAGTGGTTCTTGTTGAATTAAAAAAATACTGTTCACGTGTACTGTTCACGAAGAGAGAAAAAAAGGGAAAAAAAAGTTGTTGGGAATATTTTCGTTGGAAAATACAGACGAGAAAAGTGTGGGTTTTGATCCAACGTTGCCACCGGTTTTTGATGATTACGGAGATGAAGGAACCATTATTATTGATGTTAAAGAGCCGTGTTTTACACTTGATTATGGTTTTGGGTTCAATCTAACTTCTAAGCCAAATAAACACACGGTTGATCCTATTAGGTTTATACAAGGTCAAGTTTGTTATTTGTACAACAATGCGGCTCGTGATAGGTTATCACACTTGTGCACGGAGTGTGGTGGGGTAGATGGCACAAGAAGGTTCTAAGATCAAGAAGAAGAACCGAGAGTTGGAGTTTATTGCTAGTGGTTTTTGTTTTCGATCCCGGCGGATCAAAGTTTCAAGAAATGAGGACAATTCTCTTCGAAGAGGGAGGGAATGATACAAAAATAAAAGTATCTAATTAGTCGTTTAGGAAATTATTAATATTGATATTCTTTGTTTAGTCGTTTTCCTTATTTACAAATATAAGTATCTAATTAGTTTTTTTTGTAGTGATATTAAGGAATTATATTAGGGTAGAGTATAACTTCCATACTTAGAATTAGTTTTATTTTAGTAGTATAAATAAGGGATTAAGGTTGTATTTTGAAAGACAGATGATTCAAGAAATAAAAACGCAGTTTTATTAAATACAACAAGGTTCGTTGTATTCATAAATCGATAAGGTACTTCGATTTTTCGAGTTAAGGCTGAATCGGCGTTCATCCTTACTCACCGATATCCGTGAGATCGGCGTCTCATTAATATCACCTATCCATTCTATTCGTTTCGCTTCCGTTACGCATCATAAGTAGTATTAGAGCTACAACTCTTGATTTTGATTGAATCAAGACGGTCCAAGGGAGTGTCAAAGACAAGTTATTGGTTGAATTTCTGGTCGCGATTGGAATTCAAAGGTTAAAATCGGGCGAGGTAGTTCGATGGTTAATCGATTTTGATTGTCTAGTGGTTCTTGTTGAATTAAAAAAAATACTGTTCACGTGTACTGTTCACGTAGAGAGAAAAAAAGGGAAAAAAAAGTTGTTGGGAATATTTTCGTTGGAAAATACAGACGAGAAAAGTGTGGCTTTTGATCCAACGTTGCCACCGGTTTTTGATGATTACGGAGATGAAGGAACCATTATTATTGATGTTAAAGAGCCGTGTTTTACACTTGATTATGGTTTTGGGTTCAATCTAACTTCTAAGCCAAATAAACACACGGTTGATCCTATTAGGTTTATACAAGGTCAAGTTTGTTATTTGTACAACAATGCGGCTCGTGATAGGTTATCACACTTGTGCACGGAGTGTGGTGGGGTAGATGGCACAAGAAGGTTCTAAGATCAAGAAGAAGAACCGAGAGTTGGAGTTTATTGCTAGTGGTTTTTGTTTTCGATCCCGGCGGATCAAAGTTTCAAGAATTGAGGACAATTCTCTTCGAAGAGGGAGGGAATGATACGAAAAGAAAAGTATCTAATTAGTCGTTTAGGAAATTATTAATATTGATATTCTTTGTTTAGTCGTTTTCCTTATTTAAAAATATAAGTATCTAATTAGTTTTTTTTTTGTAGTGATATTTAGGAATTATATTAGGGTAGAGTATAACTTCCATACTTAGAATTAGTTTTATTTTAGTAGTATAAATAAGGGTTTAAGGTTGTATTTTGAAAGACATATGATTCAAGAAATAAAAACGCAGTTTTATTAAATACAACAAAGTTCGTTGTATTCATAAATCGAAAAGGTACTTCGATTTTTCGAGTAAAGGCTGAATCGGCGTTCATCCTTACTCACCGATATCCGTGAGATCGGCGTCTCATTAATATCACCTATCCATTCTATTCGTTTCGCTTCCGTTACGCATCATAAGTAGTATTAGAGCTACAACTCTTGATTTTGATTGAATCAAGACGGTCCAAGGGAGTGTCAAAGACAAGTTATTGGTTGAATTTCTGGTCGCGATTGGAATTCAAAGGTTAAACTCGGGCGAGGTAGTTCGATGGTTAATCGATTTTGATTGTCTAGTGGTTCTTGTTGAATTAAAAAAATACTGTTCACGTGTACTGTTCACGAAGAGAGAAAAAAAGGGAAAAAAAATTGTTGAGAATATTTTCGTTGGAAAATACAGACGAGAAAAGTGTGGCTTTTGATCCAACGTCGCCACCGATTTTTGATGATTGCGGAGATAAGGAACCATTATTATTGATGTTAAAGAGCCGTGTTTTACACTTGATTATGGTTTTGGTTCAATCTAACATCTAAGACAAATAAACACACGGTTGATCCTATTAGGTTTATACAAGGTCAAGTTTGTTATTTGTACAACAATGCGGCTCGTGATAGGTTATCGCACTTGTGCACGGAGTGTGGTGGGGTAGATGGCATAAGATGGTTCTAAGATCAAGAAGAAGAACCGAGAGTTGGAGTTTATTGCTAGTGGTTTTTGTTTTCGATCCCGGCGGATCAAAGTTTCAAGAATTGAGGACAATTCTGTTCGAAGAGGGAGGGAATGATACGAAAATAAAAGTATCTAATTAGTCGTTTAGGAAATTATTAATATTGATATTCTTTGTTTAGTCGTTTTCCTTATTTAAAAATATAAGTATCTAATTAGTTTTTTTTTCTAGTGATATTTAGGAATTATATTAGGGTAGAGTATAACTTCCATACTTAGAATTAGTTTTATTTTAGTAGTATAAATAAGGGATTAAGGTTGTATTTTGAAAGACATATGATTCAAGAAATAAAAACGCAGTTTTATTAAATACAACAAGGTTCGTTGTATTCATAAATCGAAAAGGTACTTCGATTTTTCGAGTAAAGGCTGAATCGGCGTTCATCCTTACTCACCGATATCCGTGAGATCGGCGTCTCATTAATATCACCTATCCATTCTATTCGTTTCGCTTCCGTTACGCATCATAAGTAGTATTAGAGCTACAACTCTTGATTTTGATTGAATCAAGACGGTCCAAGGGAGTGTCAAAGACAAGTTATTGGTTGAATTTCTGGTCGCGATTGGAATTCAAAGGTTAAACTCGGGCGAGGTAGTTCGATGGTTAATCGATTTTTATTGTCTAGTGGTTCTTGTTGAATTAAAAAAATACTGTTCACGTGTACTGTTCACGAAGAGAGAAAAAAAGGGAAAAAAAATTGTTGAGAAAATTTTCGTTGGAAAATACAGACGAGAAAAGTGTGGCTTTTGATCCAACGTCGCCACCGATTTTTGATGATTGCGGAGATGAAGGAACCATTATTATTGATGTTAAAGAGCCGTGTTTTACACTTGATTATGGTTTTGGTTCAATCTAACTTCTAAGACAAATAAACACACGGTTGATCCTATTAGGTTTATACAAGGTCAAGTTTGTTATTTGTACAACAATGCGGCTCGTGATAGGTTATCGCACTTGTGCACGGAGTGTGGTGGGGTAGATGGCACAAGATGGTTCTAAGATCAAGAAGAAGAACCGAGAGTTGGAGTTTATTGCTAGTGGTTTTTGTTTTCGATCCCGGCGGATCAAAGTTTCAAGAATTGAGGACAATTCTCTTCGAAGAGGGAGGGAATGATACGAAAATAAAAGTATCTAATTAGTCGTTTAGGAAATTATTAATATTGATATTCTTTGTTTAGTCGTTTTCCTTATTTAAAAATATAAGTATCTAATTAGTTTTTTTTTCTAGTGATATTTAGGAATTATATTAGGGTAGAGTATAACTTCCATACTTAGAATTAGTTTTATTTTAGTAGTATAAATAAGGGATTAAGGTTGTATTTTGAAAGACATATGATTCAAGAAATAAAAACGCAGTTTTATTAAATACAACAAGGTTCGTTGTATTCATAAATCGAAAAGGTACTTCGATTTTTCGAGTAAAGGCTGAATCGGCGTTCATCCTTACTCACCGATATCCGTGAGATCGGCATCTCATTAATATCACCTATCCATTCTATTCGTTTCGCTTCCGTTACGCATCATAAGTAGTATTAGAGCTACAACTCTTGATTTTGATTGAATCAAGACGGTCCAAGGGAGTGTCAAAGACAAGTTATTGGTTGAATTTCTGGTCGCGATTGGAATTCAAAGGTTAAACTCGGGCGAGGTAGTTCGATGGTTAATCGATTTTGATTGTCTAGTGGTTCTTGTTGAATTAAAAAAATACTGTTCACGTGTACTGTTCACGAAGAGAGAAAAAAAGGGAAAAAAAAGTTGTTGGGAATATTTTCGTTGGAAAATACAGACGAGAAAAGTGTGGCTTTTGATCCAACGTTGCCACCGGTTTTTGATGATTACGGAGATGAAGGAACCATTATTATTGATGTTAAAGAGCCGTGTTTTACACTTGATTATGGTTTTGGGTTCAATCTAACTTCTAAGCCAAATAAACACACGGTTGATCCTATTAGGTTTATACAAGGTCAAGTTTGTTATTTGTACAACAATGCGGCTCGTGATAGGTTATCACACTTGTGCACGGAGTGTGGTGGGGTAGATGGCACAAGAAGGTTCTAAGATCAAGAAGAAGAACCGAGAGTTGGAGTTTATTGCTAGTGGTTTTTGTTTTCGATCCCGGCGGATCAAAGTTTCAAGAATTGAGGACAATTCTCTTCGAAGAGGGAGGGAATGATACGAAAATAAAAGTATCTAATTAGTCGTTTAGGAAATTATTAATATTGATATTCTTTGTTTAGTCGTTTTCCTTATTTAAAAATATAAGTATCTAATTAGTTTTTTTTTTGTAGTGATATTTAGGAATTATATTAGGGTAGAGTATAACTTCCATACTTAGAATTAGTTTTATTTTACTAGTATAAATAAGGGTTTAAGGTTGTATTTTGAAAGACATATGATTCAAGAAATAAAAACGCAGTTTTATTAAATACAACAAGGTTCGTTGTATTCATAAATCGAAAAGGTACTTCGATTTTTCGAGTAAAGGCTGAATCGGCGTTCATCCTTACTCACCGATATCCGTGAGATCGGCGTCTCATTAATATCACCTATCCATTCTATTCGTTTCGCTTCCGTTACGCATCATAAGTACTATTAGAGCTACAACTCTTGATTTTGATTGAATCAAGACGGTCCAAGGGAGTGTCAAAGACAAGTTATTGGTTGAATTTCTGGTCGCGATTGGAATTCAAAGGTTAAACTCGGGCGAGATAGTTCGATGGTTAATCGATTTTGATTGTCTAGTGGTTCTTGTTGAATTAAAAAAATACTGTTCACGTGTACTGTTCACGAAGAGAGAAAAAAAGGGAAAAAAAATTGTTGAGAATATTTTCGTTGGAAAATACAGACGAGAAAAGTGTGGCTTTTGATCCAACGTCGCCACCGATTTTTGATGATTGCGGAGATGAAGGAACCATTATTATTGATGTTAAAGAGCCGTGTTTTACACTTGATTATGGTTTTGGTTCAATCTAACTTCTAAGACAAATAAACACACGGTTGATCCTATTAGGTTTATACAAGGTCAAGTTTGTTATTTGTACAACAATGCGGCTCGTGATAGGTTATCGCACTTGTGCACGGAGTGTGGTGGGGTAGATGGCACAAGATGGTTCTAAGATCAAGAAGAAGAACCGAGAGTTGGAGTTTATTGCTAGTGGTTTTTGTTTTCGATCCCGGCGGATCAAAGTTTCAAGAATTGAGGACAATTCTCTTCGAAGAGGGAGGGAATGATACAAAAATAAAAGTATCTAATTAGTCGTTTAGGAAATTATTAATATTGATATTCTTTGTTTAGTCGTTTTCCTTATTTACAAATATAAGTATCTAATTAGTTTTTTTTGTAGTGATATTTAGGAATTATATTAGGGTAGAGTATAACTTCCATACTTAGAATTAGTTTTATTTTAGTAGTATAAATAAGGGATTAAGGTTGTATTTTGAAAGACAGATTATTCAAGAAATAAAAACGCAGTTTTATTAAATACAACAAGGTTCGTTGTATTCATAAATCGATAAGGTACTTCGATTTTTCGAGTTAAGGCTGAATCGGCGTTCATCCTTAGTCACCGATATCCGTGAGATCGGCGTCTCATTAATATCACCTATCCATTCTATTCGTTTCGCTTCCGTTACGCATCATAAGTAGTATTAGAGCTACAACTCTTGATTTTGATTGAATCAAGACGGTCCAAGGGAGTGTCAAAGACAAGTTATTGGTTGAATTTCTGGTCGCGATTGGAATTCAAAGGTTAAACTCGGGCGAGGTAGTTCGATGGTTAATCGATTTTGATTGTCTAGTGGTTCTTGTTGAATTAAAAAAATACTGTTCACGTGTACTGTTCACGAAGAGAGAAAAAAAGGGAAAAAAAAGTTGTTGGGAATATTTTCGTTGGAAAATACAGACGAGAAAAGTGTGGCTTTTGATCCAACGTTGCCACCGGTTTTTGATGATTACGGAGATGAAGGAACCATTATTATTGATGTTAAAGAGCCGTGTTTTACACTTGATTATGGTTTTGGGTTCAATCTAACTTCTAAGCCAAATAAACACACGGTTGATCCTATTAGGTTTATACAAGGTCAAGTTTGTTATTTGTACAACAATGCGGCTCGTGATAGGTTATCGCACTTGTGCACGGAGTGTGGTGGGGTAGATGGCACAAGAAGGTTCTAAGATCAAGAAGAAGAACCGAGAGTTGGAGTTTATTGCTAGTGGTTTTTGTTTTCGATCCCGGCGGATCAAAGTTTCAAGAATTGAGGACAATTCTCTTCGAAGAGGGAGGGAATGATACGAAAATAAAAGTATCTAATTAGTCGTTTAGGAAATTATTAATATTGATATTCTTTGTTTAGTCGTTTTCCTTATTTAAAAATATAAGTATCTAATTAGTTTTTTTTTTGTAGTGATATTTAGGAATTATATTAGGGTAGAGTATAACTTCCATACTTAGAATTAGTTTTATTTTACTAGTATAAATAAGGGTTTAAGGTTGTATTTTGAAAGACATATGATTCAAGAAATAAAAACGCAGTTTTATTAAATACAACAAGGTTCGTTGTATTCATAAATCGAAAAGGTACTTCGATTTTTCGAGTAAAGGCTGAATCGGCGTTCATCCTTACTCACCGATATCCGTGAGATCGGCGTCTCATTAATATCACCTATCCATTCTATTCGTTTCGCTTCCGTTACGCATCATAAGTACTATTAGAGCTACAACTCTTGATTTTGATTGAATCAAGACGGTCCAAGGGAGTGTCAAAGACAAGTTATTGGTTGAATTTCTGGTCGCGATTGGAATTCAAAGGTTAAACTCGGGCGAGATAGTTCGATGGTTAATCGATTTTGATTGTCTAGTGGTTCTTGTTGAATTAAAAAAATACTGTTCACGTGTACTGTTCACGAAGAGAGAAAAAAAGGGAAAAAAAATTGTTGAGAATATTTTCGTTGGAAAATACAGACGAGAAAAGTGTGGCTTTTGATCCAACGTCGCCACCGATTTTTGATGATTGCGGAGATGAAGGAACCATTATTATTGATGTTAAAGAGCCGTGTTTTACACTTGATTATGGTTTTGGTTCAATCTAACTTCTAAGCCAAATAAACACACGGTTGATCCTATTAGGTTTATACAAGGTCAAGTTTGTTATTTGTACAACAATGCGGCTCGTGATAGGTTATCGCACTTGTGCACGGAGTGTGGTGGGGTAGATGGCACAAGAAGGTTCTAAGATCAAGAAGAAGAACCGAGAGTTGGAGTTTATTGCTAGTGGTTTTTGTTTTCGATCCCGGCGGATCAAAGTTTCAAGAATTGAGGACAATTCTCTTCGAAGAGGGAGGGAATGATACGAAAATAAAAGTATCTAATTAGTCGTTTAGGAAATTATTAATATTGATATTCTTTGTTTAGTCGTTTTCCTTATTTAAAAATATAAGTATCTAATTAGTTTTTTTTTTAGTGATATTTAGGAATTATATTAGGGTAGAGTATAACTTCCATACTTAGAATTAGTTTTATTTTAGTAGTATAAATAAGGGTTTAAGGTTGTATTTTGAAAGACATATGATTCAAGAAATAAAAACGCAGTTTTATTAAATACAACAAGGTTCGTTGTATTCATAAATCGAAAAGGTACTTCGATTTTTCGAGTAATGGCTGAATCGGCGTTCATCCTTACTCACCGATATCCGTGAGATCGGCGTCTCATTAATATCACCTATCCATTCTATTCGTTTCGCTTCCGTTACGCATCATAAGTAGTATTAGAGCTACAACTCTTGATTTTGATTGAATCAAGACGGTCCAAGGGAGTGTCAAAGACAAGTTATTGGTTGAATTTCTGGTCGCGATTGGAATTCAAAGGTTAAACTCGGGCGAGATAGTTCGATGGTTAATCGATTTTGATTGTCTAGTGGTTCTTGTTGAATTAAAAAAATACTGTTCACGTGTACTGTTCACGAAGAGAGAAAAAAAGGGAAAAAAAAGTTGTTGGAAATATTTTCGTTGGAAAATACAGACGAGAAAAGTGTGGCTTTTGATCCAACGTTGCCACCGATTTTTGATGATTACGGAGATGAAGGAACCATTATTATTGATGTTAAAGAGCCGTGTTTTACACTTGATTATGGTTTTGGGTTCAATCTAACTTCTAAGCCAAATAAACACACGGTTGATCCTATTAGGTTTATACAAGGTCAAGTTTGTTATTTGTACAACAATGCGGCTCGTGATAGGTTATCACACTTGTGCACGGAGTGTGGTGGGGTAGATGGCACAAGAAGGTTCTAAGATCAAGAAGAAGAACCGAGAGTTGGAGTTTATTGCTAGTGGTTTTTGTTTTCGATCCCGGCGTATCAAAGTTTCAAGAATTGAGGACAATTCTCTTCGAAGAGGGAGGGAATGATACGAAAATAAAAGTATCTAATTAGTCGTTTAGGAAATTATTAATATTGATATTCTTTGTTTAGTCGTTTTCCTTATTTACAAATATAAGTATCTAATAATTTTTTTTTCTAGTGATATTTAGGAATTATATTAGGGTAGAGTATAACTTCCATACTTAGAATTAGTTTTATTTTAGTAGTATAAATAAGGGATTAAGGTTGTATTTTGAAAGACAGATGATTCAAGAAATAAAAATGCAGTTTTATTAAATACAACAAGGTTCGTTGTATTCATAAATCGAAAAGGTACTTCGATTTTTCGAGTAATGGCTGAATCGGCGTTCATCCTTACTCACCGATATCCGTGAGATCGGCGTCTCATTAATATCACCTATCCATTCTATTCGTTTCGCTTCCGTTACGCATCATAAGTAGTATTAGAGCTACAACTCTTGATTTTGATTGAATCAAGACGGTCCAAGGGAGTGTCAAAGACAAGTTATTGGTTGAATTTCTGGTCGCGATTGGAATTCAAAGGTTAAACTCGGGCGAGATAGTTCGATGGTTAATCGATTTTGATTGTCTAGTGGTTCTTGTTGAATTAAAAAAATACTGTTCACGTGTACTGTTCACGAAGAGAGAAAAAAAGGGAAAAAAAAGTTGTTGGAAATATTTTCGTTGGAAAATACAGACGAGAAAAGTGTGGCTTTTGATCCAACGTCGCCACCGATTTTTGATGATTGCGGAGATGAAGGAACCATTATTATTGATGTTAAAGAGCCGTGTTTTACACTTGATTATGGTTTTGGTTCAATCTAACTTCTAAGACAAATAAACACACGGTTGATCCTATTAGGTTTATACAAGGTCAAGTTTGTTATTTGTACAAAAATGCGGCTCGTGATAGGTTATCGCACTTGTGCACGGAGTGTGGTGGGGTAGATGGCACAAGAAGGTTCTAAGATCAAGAAGAAGAACCGAGAGTTGGAGTTTATTGCTAGTGGTTTTTGTTTTCGATCCCGGCGGATCAAAGTTTCAAGAAATGAGGACAATTCTCTTCGAAGAGGGAGGGAATGATACAAAAATAAAAGTATCTAATTAGTCGTTTAGGAAATTATTAATATTGATATTCTTTGTTTAGTCGTTTTCCTTATTTACAAATATAAGTATCTAATTAGTTTTTTTTTTGTAGTGATATTTAGGAATTATATTAGGGTAGAGTATAACTTCCATACTTAGAATTAGTTTTATTTTAGTAGTATAAATAAGGGTTTAAGGTTGTATTTTGAAAGACATATGATTCAAGAAATAAAAACGCAGTTTTATTAAATACAACAAGGTTCGTTGTATTCATAAATCGAAAAGGTACTTCGATTTTTCGAGTAAAGGCTGAATCGGCGTTCATCCTTACTCACCGATATCCGTGAGATCGGCGTCTCATTAATATCACCTATCCATTCTATTCGTTTCGCTTCCGTTACGCATCATAAGTAGTATTAGAGCTACAACTCTTGATTTTGATTGAATCAAGACGGTCCAAGGGAGTGTCAAAGACAAGTTATTGGTTGAATTTCTGGTCGCGATTGGAATTCTAAGGTTAAACTCGGGCGAGATAGTTCGATGGTTAATCGATTTTGATTGTCTTGTGGTTCTTGTTGAATTAAAAAAATACTGTTCACGTGTACTGTTCACGAAGAGAGAAAAAAAGGGAAAAAAAATTGTTGAGAATATTTTCGTTGGAAAATACAGACGAGAAAAGTGTGGCTTTTGATCCAACGTCGCCACCGATTTTTGATGATTGCGGAGATGAAGGAACCATTATTATTGATGTTAAAGAGCCGTGTTTTACACTTGATTATGGTTTTGGTTCAATCTAACTTCTAAGACAAATAAACACACGGTTGATCCTATTAGGTTTATACAAGGTCAAGTTTGTTATTTGTACAAAAATGCGGCTCGTGATAGGTTATCGCACTTGTGCACGGAGTGTGGTGGGGTAGATGGCACAAGAAGGTTCTAAGATCAAGAAGAAGAACCGAGAGTTGGAGTTTATTGCTAGTGGTTTTTGTTTTCGATCCCGGCGGATCAAAGTTTCAAGAAATGAGGACAATTCTCTTCGAAGAGGGAGGGAATGATACAAAAATAAAAGTATCTAATTAGTCGTTTAGGAAATTATTAATATTGATATTCTTTGTTTAGTCGTTTTCCTTATTTACAAATATAAGTATCTAATTAGTTTTTTTTGTAGTGATATTTAGGAATTATATTAGGGTAGAGTATAACTTCCATACATAGAATTAGTTTTATTTTAGTAGTATAAATAAGGGATTAAGGTTGTATTTTGAAAGACAGATTATTCAAGAAATAAAAACGCAGTTTTATTAAATACAACAAGGTTCGTTGTATTCATAAATCGATAAGGTACTTCGATTTTTCGAGTTAAGGCTGAATCGGCGTTCATCCTTAGTCACCGATATCCGTGAGATCGGCGTCTCATTAATATCACCTATCCATTCTATTCGTTTCGCTTCCGTTACGCATCATAAGTAGTATTAGAGCTACAACTCTTGATTTTGATTGAATCAAGACGGTCCAAGGGAGTGTCAAAGACAAGTTATTGGTTGAATTTCTTGTCGCGATTGGAATTCAAAGGTTAAACTCGGGCGAGGTAGTTCGATGGTTAATCGATTTTGATTGTCTAGTGGTTCTTGTTGAATTAAAAAAATACTGTTCACGTGTACTGTTCACGAAGAGAGAAAAAAAAGGAAAAAAAAGTTGTTGGGAATATTTTCGTTGGAAAATACAGACGAGAAAAGTGTGGCTTTTGATCCAACGTTGCCACCGATTTTTGATGATTACGGAGATGAAGGAACCATTATTATTGATGTTAAAGAGCCGTGTTTTACACTTGATTATGGTTTTGGGTTCAATCTAACTTCTAAGCCAAATAAACACACGGTTGATCCTATTAGGTTTATACAAGGTCAAGTTTGTTATTTGTACAACAATGCGGCTCGTGATAGGTTATCACACTTGTGCACGGAGTGTGGTGGGGTAGATGGCACAAGAAGGTTCTAAGATCAAGAAGAAGAACCGAGAGTTGGAGTTTATTGCTAGTGGTTTTTGTTTTCGATCCCGGCGGATCAAAGTTTCAAGAATTGAGGACAATTCTCTTCGAAGAGGGAGGGAATGATACGAAAATAAAAGTATCTAATTAGTCGTTTAGGAAATTATTAATATTGATATTCTTTGTTTAGTCGTTTTCCTTATTTAAAAATATAAGTATCTAATTAGTTTTTTTTTTGTAGTGATATTTAGGAATTATATTAGGGTAGAGTATAACTTCCATACTTAGAATTAGTTTTATTTTAGTAGTATAAATAAGGGTTTAAGGTTGTATTTTGAAAGACATATGATTCAAGAAATAAAAACGCAGTTTTATTAAATACAACAAGGTTCGTTGTATTCATAAATCGAAAAGGTACTTCGATTTTTCGAGTAAAGGCTGAATCGGCGTTCATCCTTACTCACCGATATCCGTGAGATCGGCGTCTCATTAATATCACCTATCCATTCTATTCGTTTCGCTTCCGTTACGCATCATAAGTAGTATTAGAGCTACAACTCTTGATTTTGATTGAATCAAGACGGTCCAAGGGAGTGTCAAAGACAAGTTATTGGTTGAATTTCTGGTCGCGATTGGAATTCAAAGGTTAAACTCGGGCGAGATAGTTCGATGGTTAATCGATTTTGATTGTCTAGTGGTTCTTGTTGAATTTAAAAAATACTGTTCACGTGTACTGTTCACGAAGAGAGAAAAAAAGGGAAAAAAAATTGTTGAGAATATTTTCGTTGGAAAATACAGACGAGAAAAGTGTGGCTTTTGATCCAACGTCGCCACCGATTTTTGATGATTGCGGAGATGAAGGAACCATTATTATTGATGTTAAAGAGCCGTGTTTTACACTTGATTATGGTTTTGGTTCAATCTAACTTCTAAGACAAATAAACACACGGTTGATCCTATTAGGTTTATACAAGGTCAAGTTTGTTATTTGTACAAAAATGCGGCTCGTGATAGGTTATCGCACTTGTGCACGGAGTGTGGTGGGGTAGATGGCACAAGAAGGTTCTAAGATCAAGAAGAAGAACCGAGAGTTGGAGTTTATTGCTAGTGGTTTTTGTTTTCGATCCCGGCGGATCAAAGTTTCAAGAAATGAGGACAATTCTCTTCAAAGAGGGAGGGAATGATACAAAAATAAAAGTATCTAATTAGTCGTTTAGGAAATTATTAATATTGATATTCTTTGTTTAGTCGTTTTCCTTATTTACAAATATAAGTATCTAATTAGTTTTTTTTCTAGTGATATTTAGGAATTATATTAGGGTAGAGTATAACTTCCATACTTAGAATTAGTTTTATTTTAGTAGTATAAATAAGGGATTAAGGTTGTATTTTGAAAGACAGATGATTCAAGAAATAAAAACGCAGTTTTATTAAATACAACAAGGTTCGTTGTATTCATAAATCGATAAGGTACTTCGATTTTTCGAGTTAAGGCTGAATCGGCGTTCATCCTTAGTCACCGATATCCGTGAGATCGGCGTCTCATTAATATCACCTATCCATTCTATTCGTTTCGCTTCCGTTACGCATCATAAGTAGTATTAGAGCTACAACTCTTGATTTTGATTGAATCAAGACGGTCCAAGGGAGTGTCAAAGACAAGTTATTGGTTGAATTTCTGGTCGCGATTGGAATTCAAAGGTTAAACTCGGGCGAGGTAGTTCGATGGTTAATCGATTTTGATTGTCTAGTGGTTCTTGTTGAATTAAAAAAATACTGTTCACGTGTACTGTTCACGAAGAGAGAAAAAAAGGGAAAAAAAAGTTGTTGGAAATATTTTCGTTGGAAAATACAGACGAGAAAAGTGTGGCTTTTGATCCAACGTCGCCACCGATTTTTGATGATTGCGGAGATGAAGGAACCATTATTATTGATGTTAAAGAGCCGTGTTTTACACTTGATTATGGTTTTGGTTCAATCTAACTTCTAAGACAAATAAACACACGGTTGATCCTATTAGGTTTATACAAGGTCAAGTTTGTTATTTGTACAAAAATGCGGCTCGTGATAGGTTATCGCACTTGTGCACGGAGTGTGGTGGGGTAGATGGCACAAGAAGGTTCTAAGATCAAGAAGAAGAACCGAGAGTTGGAGTTTATTGCTAGTGGTTTTTGTTTTCGATCCCGGCGGATCAAAGTTTCAAGAAATGAGGACAATTCTCTTCGAAGAGGGAGGGAATGATACAAAAATAAAAGTATCTAATTAGTCGTTTAGGAAATTATTAATATTGATATTCTTTGTTTAGTCGTTTTCCTTATTTACAAATATAAGTATCTAATTAGTTTTTTTTGTAGTGATATTTAGGAATTATATTAGGGTAGAGTATAACTTCCATACTTAGAATTAGTTTTATTTTAGTAGTATAAATAAGGGATTAAGGTTGTATTTTGAAAGACAAATGATTCAAGAAATAAAAACGCAGTTTTATTAAATACAACAAGGTTCGTTGTATTCATAAATCGATAAGGTACTTCGATTTTTCGAGTTAAGGCTGAATCGGCGTTCATCCTTAGTCACCGATATCCGTGAGATCGGCGTCTCATTAATATCACCTATCCATTCTATTCGTTTCGCTTCCGTTACGCATCATAAGTAGTATTAGAGCTACAACTCTTGATTTTGATTGAATCAAGACGGTCCAAGGGAGTGTCAAAGACAAGTTATTGGTTGAATTTCTGGTCGCGATTGGAATTCAAAGGTTAAACTCGGGCGAGGTAGTTCGATGGTTAATCGATTTTGATTGTCTAGTGGTTCTTGTTGAATTAAAAAAATACTGTTCACGTGTACTGTTCACGAAGAGAGAAAAAAAGGGAAAAAAAAGTTGTTGGAAATATTTTCGTTGGAAAATACAGACGAGAAAAGTGTGGCTTTTGATCCAACGTTGCCACCGATTTTTGATGATTACGGAGATGAAGGAACCATTATTATTGATGTTAAAGAGCCGTGTTTTACACTTGATTATGGTTTTGGGTTCAATCTAACTTCTAAGCCAAATAAACACACGGTTGATCCTATTAGGTTTATACAAGGTCAAGTTTGTTATTTGTACAACAATGCGGCTCGTGATAGGTTATCACACTTGTGCACGGAGTGTGGTGGGGTAGATGGCACAAGAAGGTTCTAAGATCAAGAAGAAGAACCGAGAGTTGGAGTTTATTGCTAGTGGTTTTTGTTTTCGATCCCGGCGGATCAAAGTTTCAAGAATTGAGGACAATTCTCTTCGAAGAGGGAGGGAATGATACGAAAATAAAAGTATCTAATTAGTCGTTTAGGAAATTATTAATATTGATATTCTTTGTTTAGTCGTTTTCCTTATTTACAAATATAAGTATCTAATAAATTTTTTTTCTAGTGATATTTAGGAATTATATTAGGGTAGAGTATAACTTCCATACTTAGAATTAGTTTTATTTTAGTAGTATAAATAAGGGATTAAGGTTGTATTTTGAAAGACAGATGATTCAAGAAATAAAAATGCAGTTTTATTAAATACAACAAGGTTCGTTGTATTCATAAATCGAAAAGGTACTTCGATTTTTCGAGTAAAGGCTGAATCGGCGTTCATCCTTACTCACCGATATCCGTGAGATCGGCGTCTCATTAATATCACCTATCCATTCTATTCGTTTCGCTTCCGTTACGCATCATAAGTAGTATTAGAGCTACAACTCTTGATTTTGATTGAATCAAGACGGTCCAAGGGAGTGTCAAAGACAAGTTATTGGTTGAATTTCTGGTCGCGATTGGAATTCAAAGGTTAAACTCGGGCGAGATAGTTCGATGGTTAATCGATTTTGATTGTCTAGTGGTTCTTGTTGAATTAAAAAAATACTGTTCACGTGTACTGTTCACGAAGAGAGAAAAAAAGGGAAAAAAAAGTTGTTGGAAATATTTTCGTTGGAAAATACAGACGAGAAAAGTGTGGCTTTTGATCCAACGTCGCCACCGATTTTTGATGATTGCGGAGATGAAGGAACCATTATTATTGATGTTAAAGAGCCGTGTTTTACACTTGATTATGGTTTTGGTTCAATCTAACTTCTAAGACAAATAAACACACGGTTGATCCTATTAGGTTTATACAAGGTCAAGTTTGTTATTTGTACAAAAATGCGGCTCGTGATAGGTTATCGCACTTGTGCACGGAGTGTGGTGGGGTAGATGGCACAAGAAGGTTCTAAGATCAAGAAGAAGAACCGAGAGTTGGAGTTTATTGCTAGTGGTTTTTGTTTTCGATCCCGGCGGATCAAAGTTTCAAGAAATGAGGACAATTCTCTTCGAAGAGGGAGGGAATGATACAAAAATAAAAGTATCTAATTAGTCGTTTAGGAAATTATTAATATTGATATTCTTTGTTTAGTCGTTTTCCTTATTTACAAATATAAGTATCTAATTAGT
Source organism: Agrostemma githago (assembly GCA_958450325.1). Lineage (NCBI taxonomy): Eukaryota > Viridiplantae > Streptophyta > Magnoliopsida > Caryophyllales > Caryophyllaceae > Agrostemma > Agrostemma githago. Next base: position 25,430,148 of record OY288252.1, on the reverse strand, counting down.
TTTTTTTGTAGTGATATTTAGGAATTATATTAGGGTAGAGTATAACTTCCATACTTAGAATTAGTTTTATTTTAGTAGTATAAATAAGGGATTAAGGTTGTATTTTGAAAGACAGATGATTCAAGAAATAAAAACGCAGTTTTATTAAATACAACAAGGTTCGTTGTATTCATAAATCGATAAGGTACTTCGATTTTTCGAGTTAAGGCTGAATCGGCGTTCATCCTTAGTCACCGATATCCGTGAGATCGGCGTCTCATTAATATCACCTATCCATTCTATTCGTTTCGCTTCCGTTACGCATCATAAGTAGTATTAGAGCTACAACTCTTGATTTTGATTGAATCAAGACGGTCCAAGGGAGTGTCAAAGACAAGTTATTGGTTGAATTTCTGGTCGCGATTGGAATTCAAAGGTTAAACTCGGGCGAGGTAGTTCGATGGTTAATCGATTTTGATTGTCTAGTGGTTCTTGTTGAATTAAAAAAATACTGTTCACGTGTACTGTTCACGAAGAGAGAAAAAAAGGGAAAAAAAAGTTGTTGGAAATATTTTCGTTGGAAAATACAGACGAGAAAAGTGTGGCTTTTGATCCAACGTTGCCACCGATTTTTGATGATTACGGAGATGAAGGAACCATTATTATTGATGTTAAAGAGCCGTGTTTTACACTTGATTATGGTTTTGGGTTCAATCTAACTTCTAAGCCAAATAAACACACGGTTGATCCTATTAGGTTTATACAAGGTCAAGTTTGTTATTTGTACAACAATGCGGCTCGTGATAGGTTATCACACTTGTGCACGGAGTGTGGTGGGGTAGATGGCACAAGAAGGTTCTAAGATCAAGAAGAAGAACCGAGAGTTGGAGTTTATTGCTAGTGGTTTTTGTTTTCGATCCCGGCGGATCAAAGTTTCAAGAATTGAGGACAATTCTCTTCGAAGAGGGAGGGAATGATACGAAAATAAAAGTATCTAATTAGTCGTTTAGGAAATTATTAATATTGATATTCTTTGTTTAGTCGTTTTCCTTATTTACAAATATAAGTATCTAATAAATTTTTTTTCTAGTGATATTTAGGAATTATATTAGGGTAGAGTATAACTTCCATACTTAGAATTAGTTTTATTTTAGTAGTATAAATAAGGGATTAAGGTTGTATTTTGAAAGACAGATGATTCAAGAAATAAAATGCAGTTTTATTAAATACAACAAGGTTCGTTGTATTCATAAATCGAAAAGGTACTTCGATTTTTCGAGTAAAGGCTGAATCGGCGTTCATCCTTACTCACCGATATCCGTGAGATCGGCGTCTCATTAATATCACCTATCCATTCTATTCGTTTCGCTTCCGTTACGCATCATAAGTAGTATTAGAGCTACAACTCTTGATTTTGATTGAATCAAGACGGTCCAAGGGAGTGTCAAAGACAAGTTATTGGTTGAATTTCTGGTCGCGATTGGAATTCAAAGGTTAAACTCGGGCGAGATAGTTCGATGGTTAATCGATTTTGATTGTCTAGTGGTTCTTGTTGAATTAAAAAAATACTGTTCACGTGTACTGTTCACGAAGAGAGAAAAAAAGGGAAAAAAAAGTTGTTGGAAATATTTTCGTTGGAAAATACAGACGAGAAAAGTGTGGCTTTTGATCCAACGTCGCCACCGATTTTTGATGATTGCGGAGATGAAGGAACCATTATTATTGATGTTAAAGAGCCGTGTTTTACACTTGATTATGGTTTTGGTTCAATCTAACTTCTAAGACAAATAAACACACGGTTGATCCTATTAGGTTTATACAAGGTCAAGTTTGTTATTTGTACAAAAATGCGGCTCGTGATAGGTTATCGCACTTGTGCACGGAGTGTGGTGGGGTAGATGGCACAAGAAGGTTCTAAGATCAAGAAGAAGAACCGAGAGTTGGAGTTTATTGCTAGTGGTTTTTGTTTTCGATCCCGGCGGATCAAAGTTTCAAGAAATGAGGACAATTCTCTTCGAAGAGGGAGGGAATGATACAAAAATAAAAGTATCTAATTAGTCGTTTAGGAAATTATTAATATTGATATTCTTTGTTTAGTCGTTTTCCTTATTTACAAATATAAGTATCTAATTAGTTTTTTTTGTAGTGATATTTAGGAATTATATTAGGGTAGAGTATAACTTCCATACTTAGAATTAGTTTTATTTTAGTAGTATAAATAAGGGATTAAGGTTGTATTTTGAAAGACAGATGATTCAAGAAATAAAAACGCAGTTTTATTAAATACAACAAGGTTCGTTGTATTCATAAATCGATAAGGTACTTCGATTTTTCGAGTTAAGGCTGAATCGGCGTTCATCCTTAGTCACCGATATCCGTGAGATCGGCGTCTCATTAATATCACCTATCCATTCTATTCGTTTCGCTTCCGTTACGCATCATAAGTAGTATTAGAGCTACAACTCTTGATTTTGATTGAATCAAGACGGTCCAAGGGAGTGTCAAAGACAAGTTATTGGTTGAATTTCTGGTCGCGATTGGAATTCAAAGGTTAAACTCGGGCGAGGTAGTTCGATGGTTAATCGATTTTGATTGTCTAGTGGTTCTTGTTGAATTTAAAAAATACTGTTCACGTGTACTGTTCACGAAGAGAGAAAAAAAGGGAAAAAAAAGTTGTTGGAAATATTTTCGTTGGAAAATACAGACGAGAAAAGTGTGGCTTTTGATCCAACGTTGCCACCGATTTTTGATGATTACGGAGATGAAGGAACCATTATTATTGATGTTAAAGAACCGTGTTTTACACTTGATTATGGTTTTGGGTTCAATCTAACTTCTAAGCCAAATAAACACACGGTTGATCCTATTAGGTTTATACAAGGTCAAGTTTGTTATTTGTACAACAATGCGGCTCGTGATAGGTTATCACACTTGTGCACGGAGTGTGGTGGGGTAGATGGCACAAGAAGGTTCTAAGATCAAGAAGAAGAACCGAGAGTTGGAGTTTATTGCTAGTGGTTTTTGTTTTCGATCCCGGCGGATCAAAGTTTCAAGAATTGAGGACAATTCTCTTCGAAGAGGGAGGGAATGATACGAAAATAAAAGCATCTAATTAGTCGTTTAGGAAATTATTAATATTGATATTCTTTGTTTAGTCGTTTTCCTTATTTACAAATATAAGTATCTAATAATTTTTTTTTCTAGTGATATTTAGGAATTATATTAGGGTAGAGTATAACTTCCATACTTAGAATTAGTTTTATTTTAGTAGTATAAATAAGGGATTAAGGTTGTATTTTGAAAGACAGATGATTCAAGAAATAAAAATGCAGTTTTATTAAATACAACAAGGTTCGTTGTATTCATAAATCGAAAAGGTACTTCGATTTTTCGAGTAAAGGCTGAATCGGCGTTCATCCTTACTCACCGATATCCGTGAGATCGGCGTCTCATTAATATCACCTATCCATTCTATTCGTTTCGCTTCCGTTACGCATCATAAGTAGTATTAGAGCTACAACTCTTGATTTTGATTGAATCAAGACGGTCCAAGGGAGTGTCAAAGACAAGTTATTGGTTGAATTTCTGGTCGCGATTGGAATTCAAAGGTTAAACTCGGGCGAGATAGTTCGATGGTTAATCGATTTTGATTGTCTAGTGGTTCTTGTTGAATTAAAAAAATACTGTTCACGTGTACTGTTCACGAAGAGAGAAAAAAAGGGAAAAAAAATTGTTGGGAATATTTTCGTTGGAAAATACAGACGAGAAAAGTGTGGCTTTTGATCCAACGTCGCCACCGATTTTTGATGATTGCGGAGATGAAGGAACCATTATTATTGATGTTAAAGAGCCGTGTTTTACACTTGATTATGGTTTTGGTTCAATCTAACTTCTAAGACAAATAAACACACGGTTGATCCTATTAGGTTTATACAAGGTCAAGTTTGTTATTTGTACAACAATGCGGCTCGTGATAGGTTATCGCACTTGTGCACGGAGTGTGGTGGGGTAGATGGCACAAGAAGGTTCTAAGATCAAGAAGAAGAACCGAGAGTTGGAGTTTATTGCTAGTGGTTTTTGTTTTCGATCCCGGCGGATCAAAGTTTCAAGAATTGAGGACAATTCTCTTCGAAGAGGGAGGGAATGATACGAAAATAAAAGTATCTAATTAGTCGTTTAGGAAATTATTAATATTGATATTCTTTGTTTAGTCGTTTTCCTTATTTAAAAATATAAGTATCTAATTAGTTTTTTTTTCTAGTGATATTTAGGAATTATATTAGGGTAGAGTATAACTTCCATACTTAGAATTAGTTTTATTTTAGTAGTATAAATAAGGGATTAAGGTTGTATTTTGAAAGACATATGATTCAAGAAATAAAAACGCAGTTTTATTAAATACAACAAGGTTCGTTGTATTCATAAATCGAAAAGGTACTTCGATTTTTCGAGTAAAGGCTGAATCGGCGTTCATCCTTACTCACCGATATCCGTGAGATCGGCGTCTCATTAATATCACCTATCCATTCTATTTGTTTCGCTTCCGTTACGCATCATAAGTAGTATTAGAGCTACAACTCTTGATTTTGATTGAATCAAGACGGTCCAAGGGAGTGTCAAAGACAAGTTATTGGTTGAATTTCTGGTCGCGATTGGAATTCAAAGGTTAAACTCGGGCGAGATAGTTCGATGGTTAATCGATTTTGATTGTCTAGTGGTTCTTGTTGAATTAAAAAAATACTGTTCACGTGTACTGTTCACGAAGAGAGAAAAAAAGGGAAAAAAAATTGTTGAGAATATTTTCGTTGGAAAATACAGACGAGGAAAGTGTGGCTTTTGATCCAACGTCGCCACCGATTTTTGATGATTGCGGAGATGAAGGAACCATTATTATTGATGTTAAAGAGCCGTGTTTTACACTTGATTAGGGTTTTGGTTCAATCTAACTTCTAAGACAAATAAACACACGGTTGATCCTATTAGGTTTATACAAGGTCAAGTTTGTTATTTGTACAAAAATGCGGCTCGTGATAGGTTATCGCACTTGTGCACGGAGTGTGGTGGGGTAGATGGCACAAGAAGGTTCTAAGATCAAGAAGAAGAACCGAGAGTTGGAGTTTATTGCTAGTGGTTTTTGTTTTCGATCCCGGCGGATCAAAGTTTCAAGAAATGAGGACAATTCTCTTCGAAGAGGGAGGGAATGATACAAAAATAAAAGTATCTAATTAGTCGTTTAGGAAATTATTAATATTGATATTCTTTGTTTAGTCGTTTTCCTTATTTACAAATATAAGTATCTAATTAGTTTTTTTTCTAGTGATATTTAGGAATTATATTAGGGTAGAGTATAACTTCCATACTTAGAATTAGTTTTATTTTAGTAGTATAAATAAGGGATTAAGGTTGTATTTTGAAAGACAGATGATTCAAGAAATAAAAACGCAGTTTTATTAAATACAACAAGGTTCGTTGTATTCATAAATCGATAAGGTACTTCGATTTTTCGAGTTAAGGCTGAATCGGCGTTCATCCTTACTCACCGATATCCGTGAGATCGGCGTCTCATTAATATCACCTATCCATTGTATTCGTTTCGCTTCCGTTACGCATCATAAGTAGTATTAGAGCTACAACTCTTGATTTTGATTGAATCAAGACGGTCCAAGGGAGTGTCAAAGACAAGTTATTGGTTGAATTTCTGGTCGCGATTGGAATTCAAAGGTTAAACTCGGGCGAGATAGTTCGATGGTTAATCGATTTTGATTGTCTAGTGGTTCTTGTTGAATTAAAAAAATACTGTTCACGTGTACTGTTCACGAAGAGAGAAAAAAAGGGAAAAAAAATTGTTGGGAATATTTTCGTTGGAAAATACAGACGAGAAAGTGTGGCTTTTGATCCAACGTCGCCACCGATTTTTGATGATTGCGGAGATGAAGGAACCATTATTATTGATGTTAAAGAGCCGTGTTTTACACTTGATTATGGTTTTGGTTCAATCTAACTTCTAAGACAAATAAACACACGGTTGATCCTATTAGGTTTATACAAGGTCAAGTTTGTTATTTGTACAACAATGCGGCTCGTGATAGGTTATCGCACTTGTGCACGGAGTGTGGTGGGGTAGATGGCACAAGAAGGTTCTAAGATCAAGAAGAAGAACCGAGAGTTGGAGTTTATTGCTAGTGGTTTTTGTTTTCGATCCCGGCGGATCAAAGTTTCAAGAATTGAGGACAATTCTCTTCGAAGAGGGAGGGAATGATACGAAAATAAAAGTATCTAATTAGTCGTTTAGGAAATTATTAATATTGATATTCTTTGTTTAGTCGTTTTCCTTATTTAAAAATATAAGTATCTAATTAGTTTTTTTTTCTAGTGATATTTAGGAATTATATTAGGGTAGAGTATAACTTCCATACTTAGAATTAGTTTTATTTTAGTAGTATAAATAAGGGATTAAGGTTGTATTTTGAAAGACATATGATTCAAGAAATAAAAACGCAGTTTTATTAAATACAACAAGGTTCGTTGTATTCATAAATCGAAAAGGTACTTTGATTTTTCGAGTAAAGGCTGAATCGGCGTTCATCCTTACTCACCGATATCTGTGAGATCGGCGTCTCATTAATATCACCTATCCATTCTATTCGTTTCGCTTCCGTTACGCATCATAAGTAGTATTAGAGCTTCCACTCTTGATTTTGATTGAATCAAGACGGTCCAAGGGAGTGTCAAAGACAAGTTATTGGTTGAATTTCTGGTCGCGATTGGAATTCAAAGGTTAAACTCGGGCGAGATAGTTCGATGGTTAATCGATTTTGATTGTCTAGTGGTTCTTGTTGAATTAAAAAAATACTGTTCACGTGTACTGTTCACGAAGAGAGAAAAAAAGGGAAAAAAAATTGTTGGGAATATTTTCGTTGGAAAATACAGACGAGAAAAGTGTGGCTTTTGATCCAACGTCGCCACCGATTTTTGATGATTGCGGAGATGAAGGAACCATTATTATTGATGTTAAAGAGCCGTGTTTTACACTTGATTATGGTTTTGGTTCAATCTAACTTCTAAGACAAATAAACACACGGTTGATCCTATTAGGTTTATACAAGGTCAAGTTTGTTATTTGTACAACAATGCGGCTCGTGATAGGTTATCGCACTTGTGCACGGAGTGTGGTGGGGTAGATGGCACAAGAAGGTTCTAAGATCAAGAAGAAGAACCGAGAGTTGGAGTTTATTGCTAGTGGTTTTTGTTTTCGATCCCGGCGGATCAAAGTTTCAAGAATTGAGGACAATTCTCTTCGAAGAGGGAGGGAATGATACGAAAATAAAAGTATCTAATTAGTCGTTTAGGAAATTATTAATATTGATATTCTTTGTTTAGTCGTTTTCCTTATTTAAAAATATAAGTATCTAATTAGTTTTTTTTTCTAGTGATATTTAGGAATTATATTAGGGTAGAGTATAACTTCTATACTTAGAATTAGTTTTATTTTAGTAGTATAAATAAGGGATTAAGGTTGTATTTTGAAAGACATATGATTCAAGAAATAAAAACGCAGTTTTATTAAATACAACAAGGTTCGTTGTATTCATAAATCGAAAAGGTACTTTGATTTTTCGAGTAAAGGCTGAATCGGCGTTCATCCTTACTCACCGATATCCGTGAGATCGGCGTCTCATTAATATCACCTATCCATTCTATTCGTTTCGCTTCCGTTACGCATCATAAGTAGTATTAGAGCTTCCACTCTTGATTTTGATTGAATCAAGACGGTCCAAGGGAGTGTCAAAGACAAGTTATTGGTTGAATTTCTGGTCGCGATTGGAATTCAAAGGTTAAACTCGGGCGAGATAGTTCGATGGTTAATCGATTTTGATTGTCTAGTGGTTCTTGTTGAATTAAAAAAATACTGTTCACGTGTACTGTTCACGAAGAGAGAAAAAAAGGGAAAAAAAATTGTTGGGAATATTTTCGTTGGAAAATACAGACGAGGAAAGTGTGGCTTTTGATCCAACGTCGCCACCGATTTTTGATGATTGCGGAGATGAAGGAACCATTATTATTGATGTTAAAGAGCCGTGTTTTACACTTGATTAGGGTTTTGGTTCAATCTAACTTCTAAGACAAATAAACACACGGTTGATCCTATTAGGTTTATACAAGGTCAAGTTTGTTATTTGTACAAAAATGCGGCTCGTGATAGGTTATCGCACTTGTGCACGGAGTGTGGTGGGGTAGATGGCACAAGAAGGTTCTAAGATCAAGAAGAAGAACCGAGAGTTGGAGTTTATTGCTAGTGGTTTTTGTTTTCGATCCCGGCGGATCAAAGTTTCAAGAAATGAGGACAATTCTCTTCGAAGAGGGAGGGAATGATACAAAAATAAAAGTATCTAATTAGTCGTTTAGGAAATTATTAATATTGATATTCTTTGTTTAGTCGTTTTCCTTATTTACAAATATAAGTATCTAATTAGTTTTTTTTCTAGTGATATTTAGGAATTATATTAGGGTAGAGTATAACTTCCATACTTAGAATTAGTTTTATTTTAGTAGTATAAATAAGGGATTAAGGTTGTATTTTGAAAGACAGATGATTCAAGAAATAAAAACGCAGTTTTATTAAATACAACAAGGTTCGTTGTATTCATAAATCGATAAGGTACTTCGATTTTTCGAGTTAAGGCTGAATCGGCGTTCATCCTTACTCACCGATATCCGTGAGATCGGCGTCTCATTAATATCACCTATCCATTCTATTCGTTTCGCTTCCGTTACGCATCATAAGTAGTATTAGAGCTACAACTCTTGATTTTGATTGAATCAAGACGGTCCAAGGGAGTGTCAAAGACAAGTTATTGGTTGAATTTCTGGTCGCGATTGGAATTCAAAGGTTAAACTCGGGCGAGATAGTTCGATGGTTAATCGATTTTGATTGTCTAGTGGTTCTTGTTGAATTAAAAAAATACTGTTCACGTGTACTGTTCACGAAGAGAGAAAAAAAGGGAAAAAAAATTGTTGGGAATATTTTCGTTGGAAAATACAGACGAGAAAGTGTGGCTTTTGATCCAACGTCGCCACCGATTTTTGATGATTGCGGAGATGAAGGAACCATTATTATTGATGTTAAAGAGCCGTGTTTTACACTTGATTATGGTTTTGGTTCAATCTAACTTCTAAGACAAATAAACACACGGTTGATCCTATTAGGTTTATACAAGGTCAAGTTTGTTATTTGTACAACAATGCGGCTCGTGATAGGTTATCGCACTTGTGCACGGAGTGTGGTGGGGTAGATGGCACAAGAAGGTTCTAAGATCAAGAAGAAGAACCGAGAGTTGGAGTTTATTGCTAGTGGTTTTTGTTTTCGATCCCGGCGGATCAAAGTTTCAAGAATTGAGGACAATTCTCTTCGAAGAGGGAGGGAATGATACGAAAATAAAAGTATCTAATTAGTCGTTTAGGAAATTATTAATATTGATATTCTTTGTTTAGTCGTTTTCCTTATTTAAAAATATAAGTATCTAATTAGTTTTTTTTTCTAGTGATATTTAGGAATTATATTAGGGTAGAGTATAACTTCCATACTTAGAATTAGTTTTATTTTAGTAGTATAAATAAGGGATTAAGGTTGTATTTTGAAAGACATATGATTCAAGAAATAAAAACGCAGTTTTATTAAATACAACAAGGTTCGTTGTATTCATAAATCGAAAAGGTACTTCGATTTTTCGAGTAAAGGCTGAATCGGCGTTCATCCTTACTCACCGATATCCGTGAGATCGGCGTCTCATTAATATCACCTATCCATTCTATTCGTTTCGCTTCCGTTACGCATCATAAGTAGTATTAGAGCTACAACTCTTGATTTTGATTGAATCAAGACGGTCCAAGGGAGTGTCAAAGACAAGTTATTGGTTGAATTTCTGGTCGCGATTGGAATTCAAAGGTTAAACTCGGGCGAGATAGTTCGATGGTTAATCGATTTTGATTGTCTAGTGGTTCTTGTTGAATTAAAAAAATACTGTTCACGTGTACTGTTCACGAAGAGAGAAAAAAAGGGAAAACAAATTGTTGAGAATATTTTCGTTGGAAAATACAGACGAGGAAAGTGTGGCTTTTGATCCAACGTCGCCACCGATTTTTGATGATTGCGGAGATGAAGGAACCATTATTATTGATGTTAAAGAGCCGTGTTTTACACTTGATTAGGGTTTTGGTTCAATCTAACTTCTAAGACAAATAAACACACGGTTGATCCTATTAGGTTTATACAAGGTCATGTTTGTTATTTGTACAAAAATGCGGCTCGTGATAGGTTATCGCACTTGTGCACGGAGTGTGGTGGGGTAGATGGCACAAGAAGGTTCTAAGATCAAGAAGAAGAACCGAGAGTTGGAGTTTATTGCTAGTGGTTTTTGTTTTCGATCCCGGCGGATCAAAGTTTCAAGAAATGAGGACAATTCTCTTCGAAGAGGGAGGGAATGATACAAAAATAAAAGTATCTAATTAGTCGTTTAGGAAATTATTAATATTGATATTCTTTGTTTAGTCGTTTTCCTTATTTACAAATATAAGTATCTAATTAGTTTTTTTTCTAGTGATATTTAGGAATTATATTAGGGTAGAGTATAACTTCCATACTTAGAATTAGTTTTATTTTAGTAGTATAAATAAGGGATTAAGGTTGTATTTTGAAAGACAGATGATTCAAGAAATAAAAACGCAGTTTTATTAAATACAACAAGGTTCGTTGTATTCATAAATCGATAAGGTACTTCGATTTTTCGAGTTAAGGCTGAATCGGCGTTCATCCTTACTCACCGATATCCGTGAGATCGGCGTCTCATTAATATCACCTATCCATTGTATTCGTTTCGCTTCCGTTACGCATCATAAGTAGTATTAGAGCTACAACTCTTGATTTTGATTGAATCAAGACGGTCCAAGGGAGTGTCAAAGACAAGTTATTGGTTGAATTTCTGGTCGCGATTGGAATTCAAAGGTTAAACTCGGGCGAGATAGTTCGATGGTTAATCGATTTTGATTGTCTAGTGGTTCTTGTTGAATTAAAAAAATACTGTTCACGTGTACTGTTCACGAAGAGAGAAAAAAAGGGAAAAAAAATTGTTGGGAATATTTTCGTTGGAAAATACAGACGAGAAAGTGTGGCTTTTGATCCAACGTCGCCACCAATTTTTGATGATTGCGGAGATGAAGGAACCATTATTATTGATGTTAAAGAGCCGTGTTTTACACTTGATTATGGTTTTGGTTCAATCTAACTTCTAAGACAAATAAACACACGGTTGATCCTATTAGGTTTATACAAGGTCAAGTTTGTTATTTGTACAACAATGCGGCTCGTGATAGGTTATCGCACTTGTGCACGGAGTGTGGTGGGGTAGATGGCACAAGAAGGTTCTAAGATCCAGAAGAAGAACCGAGAGTTGGAGTTTATTGCTAGTGGTTTTTGTTTTCGATCCCGGCGGATCAAAGTTTCAAGAATTGAGGACAATTCTCTTCGAAGAGGGAGGGAATGATACGAAAATAAAAGTATCTAATTAGTCGTTTAGGAAATTATTAATATTGATATTCTTTGTTTAGTCGTTTTCCTTATTTAAAAATATAAGTATCTAATTAGTTTTTTTTTCTAGTGATATTTAGGAATTATATTAGGGTAGAGTATAACTTCCATACTTAGAATTAGTTTTATTTTAGTAGTATAAATAAGGGATTAAGGTTGTATTTTGAAAGACATATGATTCAAGAAATAAAAACGCAGTTTTATTAAATACAACAAGGTTCGTTGTATTCATAAATCGAAAAGGTACTTTGATTTTTCGAGTAAAGGCTGAATCGGCGTTCATCCTTACTCACCGATATCCGTGAGATCGGCGTCTCATTAATATCACCTATCCATTCTATTCGTTTCGCTTCCGTTACGCATCATAAGTAGTATTAGAGCTTCCACTCTTGATTTTGATTGAATCAAGACGGTCCAAGGGAGTGTCAAAGACAAGTTATTGGTTGAATTTCTGGTCGCGATTGGAATTCAAAGGTTAAACTCGGGCGAGATAGTTCGATGGTTAATCGATTTTGATTGTCTAGTGGTTCTTGTTGAATTAAAAAAATACTGTTCACGTGTACTGTTCACGAAGAGAGAAAAAAAGGGAAAAAAAATTGTTGAGAATATTTTCGTTGGAAAATACAGACGAGGAAAGTGTGGCTTTTGATCCAACGTCGCCACCGATTTTTGATGATTGCGGAGATGAAGGAACCATTATTATTGATGTTAAAGAGCCGTGTTTTACACTTGATTAGGGTTTTGGTTCAATCTAACTTCTAAGACAAATAAACACACGGTTGATCCTATTAGGTTTATACAAGGTCAAGTTTGTTATTTGTACAAAAATGCGGCTCGTGATAGGTTATCGCACTTGTGCACGGAGTGTGGTGGGGTAGATGGCACAAGAAGGTTCTAAGATCAAGAAGAAGAACCGAGAGTTGGAGTTTATTGCTAGTGGTTTTTGTTTTCGATCCCGGCGGATCAAAGTTTCAAGTAATGAGGACAATTCTCTTCGAAGAGGGAGGGAATGATACAAAAATAAAAGTATCTAATTAGTCGTTTAGGAAATTATTAATATTGATATTCTTTGTTTAGTCGTTTTCCTTATTTACAAATATAAGTATCTAATTAGTTTTTTTTCTAGTGATATTTAGGAATTATATTTGGGTAGAGTATAACTTCCATACTTAGAATTAGTTTTATTTTAGTAGTATAAATAAGGGATTAAGGTTGTATTTTGAAAGACAGATGATTCAAGAAATAAAAACGCAGTTTTATTAAATACAACAAGGTTCGTTGTATTCATAAATCGATAAGGTACTTCGATTTTTCGAGTTAAGGCTGAATCGGCGTTCATCCTTACTCACCGATATCCGTGAGATCGGCGTCTCATTAATATCACCTATCCATTGTATTCGTTTCGCTTCCGTTACGCATCATAAGTAGTATTAGAGCTACAACTCTTGATTTTGATTGAATCAAGACGGTCCAAGGGAGTGTCAAAGACAAGTTATTGGTTGAATTTCTGGTCGCGATTGGAATTCAAAGGTTAAACTCGGGCGAGATAGTTCGATGGTTAATCGATTTTGATTGTCTAGTGGTTCTTGTTGAATTAAAAAAATACTGTTCACGTGTACTGTTCACGAAGAGAGAAAAAAAGGGAAAAAAAATTGTTGGGAATATTTTCGTTGGAAAATACAGACGAGAAAAGTGTGGCTTTTGATCCAACGTCGCCACCGATTTTTGATGATTGCGGAGATGAAGGAACCATTATTATTGATGTTAAAGAGCCGTGTTTTACACTTGATTAGGGTTTTGGTTCAATCTAACTTCTAAGACAAATAAACACACGGTTGATCCTATTAGGTTTATACAAGGTCAAGTTTGTTATTTGTACAAAAATGCGGCTCGTGATAGGTTATCGCACTTGTGCACGGAGTGTGGTGGGGTAGATGGCACAAGAAGGTTCTAAGATCAAGAAGAAGAACCGAGAGTTGGAGTTTATTGCTAGTGGTTTTTGTTTTCGATCCCGGCGGATCAAAGTTTCAAGTAATGAGGACAATTCTCTTCGAAGAGGGAGGGAATGATACAAAAATAAAAGTATCTAATTAGTCGTTTAGGAAATTATTAATATTGATATTCTTTGTTTAGTCGTTTTCCTTATTTACAAATATAAGTATCTAATTAGTTTTTTTTCTAGTGATATTTAGGAATTATATTAGGGTAGAGTATAACTTCCATACTTAGAATTAGTTTTATTTTAGTAGTATAAATAAGGGATTAAGGTTGTATTTTGAAAGACAGATGATTCAAGAAATAAAAACGCAGTTTTATTAAATACAACAAGGTTCGTTGTATTCATAAATCGATAAGGTACTTCGATTTTTCGAGTTAAGGCTGAATCGGCGTTCATCCTTACTCACCGATATCCGTGAGATCGGCGTCTCATTAATATCACCTATCCATTGTATTCGTTTCGCTTCCGTTACGCATCATAAGTAGTATTAGAGCTACAACTCTTGATTTTGATTGAATCAAGACGGTCCAAGGGAGTGTCAAAGACAAGTTATTGGTTGAATTTCTGGTCGCGATTGGAATTCAAAGGTTAAACTCGGGCGAGATAGTTCGATGGTTAATCGATTTTGATTGTCTAGTGGTTCTTGTTGAATTAAAAAAATACTGTTCACGTGTACTGTTCACGAAGAGAGAAAAAAAGGGAAAAAAAATTGTTGGGAATATTTTCGTTGGAAAATACAGACGAGAAAGTGTGGCTTTTGATCCAACGTCGCCACCGATTTTTGATGATTGCGGAGATGAAGGAACCATTATTATTGATGTTAAAGAGCCGTGTTTTACACTTGATTAGGGTTTTGGTTCAATCTAACTTCTAAGACAAATAAACACACGGTTGATCCTATTAGGTTTATACAAGGTCAAGTTTGTTATTTGTACAAAAATGCGGCTCGTGATAGGTTATCGCACTTGTGCACGGAGTGTGGTGGGGTAGATGGCACAAGAAGGTTCTAAGATCCAGAAGAAGAACCGAGAGTTGGAGTTTATTGCTAGTGGTTTTTGTTTTCGATCCCGGCGGATCAAAGTTTCAAGAATTGAGGACAATTCTCTTCGAAGAGGGAGGGAATGATACGAAAATAAAAGTATCTAATTAGTCGTTTAGGAAATTATTAATATTGATATTCTTTGTTTAGTCGTTTTCCTTATTTAAAAATATAAGTATCTAATTAGTTTTTTTTTCTAGTGACATTTAGGAATTATATTAGGGTAGAGTATAACTTCCATACTTAGAATTAGTTTTATTTTAGTAGTATAAATAAGGGATTAAGGTTGTATTTTGAAAGACATATGATTCAAGAAATAAAAACGCAGTTTTATTAAATACAACAAGGTTCGTTGTATTCATAAATCGAAAAGGTACTTTGATTTTTCGAGTAAAGGTTGAATCGGCGTTCATCCTTACTCACCGATATCCGTGAGATCGGCGTCTCATTAATATCACCTATCCATTCTATTCGTTTCGCTTCCGTTACGCATCATAAGTAGTATTAGAGCTTCCACTCTTGATTTTGATTGAATCAAGACGGTCCAAGGGAGTGTCAAAGACAAGTTATTGGTTGAATTTCTGGTCGCGATTGGAATTCAAAGGTTAAACTCGGGCGAGATAGTTCGATGGTTAATCGATTTTGATTGTCTAGTGGTTCTTGTTGAATTAAAAAAATACTGTTCACGTGTACTGTTCACGAAGAGAGAAAAAAAGGGAAAAAAAATTGTTGAGAATATTTTCGTTGGAAAATACAGACGAGGAAAGTGTGGCTTTTGATCCAACGTCGCCACCGATTTTTGATGATTGCGGAGATGAAGGAACCATTATTATTGATGTTAAAGAGCCGTGTTTTACACTTGATTAGGGTTTTGGTTCAATCTAACTTCTAAGACAAATAAACACACGGTTGATCCTATTAGGTTTATACAAGGTCAAGTTTGTTATTTGTACAAAAATGCGGCTCGTGATAGGTTATCGCACTTGTGCACGGAGTGTGGTGGGGTAGATGGCACAAGAAGGTTCTAAGATCAAGAAGAAGAACCGAGAGTTGGAGTTTATTGCTAGTGGTTTTTGTTTTCGATCCCGGCGGATCAAAGTTTCAAGTAATGAGGACAATTCTCTTCGAAGAGGGAGGGAATGATACAAAAATAAAAGTATCTAATTAGTCGTTTAGGAAATTATTAATATTGATATTCTTTGTTTAGTCGTTTTCCTTATTTACAAATATAAGTATCTAATTAGTTTTTTTTCTAGTGATATTTAGGAATTATATTAGGGTAGAGTATAACTTCCATACTTAGAATTAGTTTTATTTTAGTAGTATAAATAAGGGATTAAGGTTGTATTTTGAAAGACAGATGATTCAAGAAATAAAAACGCAGTTTTATTAAATACAACAAGGTTCGTTGTATTCATAAATCGAAAAGGTACTTCGATTTTTCGAGTTAAGGCTGAATCGGCGTTCATCCTTACTCACCGATATCCGTGAGATCGGCGTCTCATTAATATCACCTATCCATTGTATTCGTTTCGCTTCCGTTACGCATCATAAGTAGTATTAGAGCTACAACTCTTGATTTTGATTGAATCAAGACGGTCCAAGGGAGTGTCAAAGACAAGTTATTGGTTGAATTTCTGGTCGCGATTGGAATTCAAAGGTTAAACTCGGGCGAGATAGTTCGATGGTTAATCGATTTTGATTGTCTAGTGGTTCTTGTTGAATTAAAAAAATACTGTTCACGTGTACTGTTCACGAAGAGAGAAAAAAAGGGAAAAAAAATTGTTGGGAATATTTTCGTTGGAAAATACAGACGAGAAAGTGTGGCTTTTGATCCAACGTCGCCACCGATTTTTGATGATTGCGGAGATGAAGGAACCATTATTATTGATGTTAAAGAGCCGTGTTTTACACTTGATTAGGGTTTTGGTTCAATCTAACTTCTAAGACAAATAAACACACGGTTGATCCTATTAGGTTTATACAAGGTCAAGTTTGTTATTTGTACAAAAATGCGGCTCGTGATAGGTTATCGCACTTGTGCACGGAGTGTGGTGGGGTAGATGGCACAAGAAGGTTCTAAGATCCAGAAGAAGAACCGAGAGTTGGAGTTTATTGCTAGTGGTTTTTGTTTTCGATCCCGGCGGATCAAAGTTTCAAGAATTGAGGACAATTCTCTTCGAAGAGGGAGGGAATGATACGAAAATAAAAGTATCTAATTAGTCGTTTAGGAAATTATTAATATTGATATTCTTTGTTTAGTCGTTTTCCTTATTTAAAAATATAAGTATCTAATTAGTTTTTTTTTCTAGTGATATTTAGGAATTATATTAGGGTAGAGTATAACTTCCATACTTAGAATTAGTTTTATTTTAGTAGTATAAATAAGGGATTAAGGTTGTATTTTGAAAGACATATGATTCAAGAAATAAAAACGCAGTTTTATTAAATACAACAAGGTTCGTTGTATTCATAAATCGAAAAGGTACTTTGATTTTTCGAGTAAAGGTTGAATCGGCGTTCATCCTTACTCACCGATATCCGTGAGATCGGCGTCTCATTAATATCACCTATCCATTCTATTCGTTTCGCTTCCGTTACGCATCATAAGTAGTATTAGAGCTTCCACTCTTGATTTTGATTGAATCAAGACGGTCCAAGGGAGTGTCAAAGACAAGTTATTGGTTGAATTTCTGGTCGCGATTGGAATTCAAAGGTTAAACTCGGGCGAGATAGTTCGATGGTTAATCGATTTTGATTGTCTAGTGGTTCTTGTTGAATTAAAAAAATACTGTTCACGTGTACTGTTCACGAAGAGAGAAAAAAAGGGAAAACAAATTGTTGAGAATATTTTCGTTGGAAAATACAGACGAGGAAAGTGTGGCTTTTGATCCAACGTCGCCACCGATTTTTGATGATTGCGGAGATGAAGGAACCATTATTATTGATGTTAAAGAGCCGTGTTTTACACTTGATTAGGGTTTTGGTTCAATCTAACTTCTAAGACAAATAAACACACGGTTGATCCTATTAGGTTTATACAAGGTCATGTTTGTTATTTGTACAAAAATGCGGCTCGTGATAGGTTATCGCACTTGTGCACGGAGTGTGGTGGGGTAGATGGCACAAGAAGGTTCTAAGATCAAGAAGAAGAACCGAGAGTTGGAGTTTATTGCTAGTGGTTTTTGTTTTCGATCCCGGCGGATCAAAGTTTCAAGAAATGAGGACAATTCTCTTCGAAGAGGGAGGGAATGATACAAAAATAAAAGTATCTAATTAGTCGTTTAGGAAATTATTAATATTGATATTCTTTGTTTAGTCGTTTTCCTTATTTACAAATATAAGTATCTAATTAGTTTTTTTTCTAGTGATATTTAGGAATTATATTAGGGTAGAGTATAACTTCCATACTTAGAATTAGTTTTATTTTAGTAGTATAAATAAGGGATTAAGGTTGTATTTTGAAAGACAGATGATTCAAGAAATAAAAACGCAGTTTTATTAAATACAACAAGGTTCGTTGTATTCATAAATCGATAAGGTACTTCGATTTTTCGAGTTAAGGCTGAATCGGCGTTCATCCTTACTCACCGATATCCGTGAGATCGGCGTCTCATTAATATCACCTATCCATTGTATTCGTTTCGCTTCCGTTACGCATCATAAGTAGTATTAGAGCTACAACTCTTGATTTTGATTGAATCAAGACGGTCCAAGGGAGTGTCAAAGACAAGTTATTGGTTGAATTTCTGGTCGCGATTGGAATTCAAAGGTTAAACTCGGGCGAGATAGTTCGATGGTTAATCGATTTTGATTGTCTAGTGGTTCTTGTTGAATTAAAAAAATACTGTTCACGTGTACTGTTCACGAAGAGAGAAAAAAAGGGAAAAAAAATTGTTGGGAATATTTTCGTTGGAAAATACAGACGAGAAAGTGTGGCTTTTGATCCAACGTCGCCACCAATTTTTGATGATTGCGGAGATGAAGGAACCATTATTATTGATGTTAAAGAGCCGTGTTTTACACTTGATTATGGTTTTGGTTCAATCTAACTTCTAAGACAAATAAACACACGGTTGATCCTATTAGGTTTATACAAGGTCAAGTTTGTTATTTGTACAACAATGCGGCTCGTGATAGGTTATCGCACTTGTGCACGGAGTGTGGTGGGGTAGATGGCACAAGAAGGTTCTAAGATCCAGAAGAAGAACCGAGAGTTGGAGTTTATTGCTAGTGGTTTTTGTTTTCGATCCCGGCGGATCAAAGTTTCAAGAATTGAGGACAATTCTCTTCGAAGAGGGAGGGAATGATACGAAAATAAAAGTATCTAATTAGTCGTTTAGGAAATTATTAATATTGATATTCTTTGTTTAGTCGTTTTCCTTATTTAAAAATATAAGTATCTAATTAGTTTTTTTTTCTAGTGATATTTAGGAATTATATTAGGGTAGAGTATAACTTCCATACTTAGAATTAGTTTTATTTTAGTAGTATAAATAAGGGATTAAGGTTGTATTTTGAAAGACATATGATTCAAGAAATAAAAACGCAGTTTTATTAAATACAACAAGGTTCGTTGTATTCATAAATCGAAAAGGTACTTTGATTTTTCGAGTAAAGGCTGAATCGGCGTTCATCCTTACTCACCGATATCCGTGAGATCGGCGTCTCATTAATATCACCTATCCATTCTATTCGTTTCGCTTCCGTTACGCATCATAAGTAGTATTAGAGCTTCCACTCTTGATTTTGATTGAATCAAGACGGTCCAAGGGAGTGTCAAAGACAAGTTATTGGTTGAATTTCTGGTCGCGATTGGAATTCAAAGGTTAAACTCGGGCGAGATAGTTCGATGGTTAATCGATTTTGATTGTCTAGTGGTTCTTGTTGAATTAAAAAAATACTGTTCACGTGTACTGTTCACGAAGAGAGAAAAAAAGGGAAAAAAAATTGTTGAGAATATTTTCGTTGGAAAATACAGACGAGGAAAGTGTGGCTTTTGATCCAACGTCGCCACCGATTTTTGATGATTGCGGAGATGAAGGAACCATTATTATTGATGTTAAAGAGCCGTGTTTTACACTTGATTAGGGTTTTGGTTCAATCTAACTTCTAAGACAAATAAACACACGGTTGATCCTATTAGGTTTATACAAGGTCAAGTTTGTTATTTGTACAAAAATGCGGCTCGTGATAGGTTATCGCACTTGTGCACGGAGTGTGGTGGGGTAGATGGCACAAGAAGGTTCTAAGATCAAGAAGAAGAACCGAGAGTTGGAGTTTATTGCTAGTGGTTTTTGTTTTCGATCCCGGCGGATCAAAGTTTCAAGTAATGAGGACAATTCTCTTCGAAGAGGGAGGGAATGATACAAAAATAAAAGTATCTAATTAGTCGTTTAGGAAATTATTAATATTGATATTCTTTGTTTAGTCGTTTTCCTTATTTACAAATATAAGTATCTAATTAGTTTTTTTTCTAGTGATATTTAGGAATTATATTTGGGTAGAGTATAACTTCCATACTTAGAATTAGTTTTATTTTAGTAGTATAAATAAGGGATTAAGGTTGTATTTTGAAAGACAGATGATTCAAGAAATAAAAACGCAGTTTTATTAAATACAACAAGGTTCGTTGTATTCATAAATCGATAAGGTACTTCGATTTTTCGAGTTAAGGCTGAATCGGCGTTCATCCTTACTCACCGATATCCGTGAGATCGGCGTCTCATTAATATCACCTATCCATTGTATTCGTTTCGCTTCCGTTACGCATCATAAGTAGTATTAGAGCTACAACTCTTGATTTTAATTGAATCAAGACGGTCCAAGGGAGTGTCAAAGACAAGTTATTGGTTGAATTTCTGGTCGCGATTGGAATTCAAAGGTTAAACTCGGGCGAGATAGTTCGATGGTTAATCGATTTTGATTGTCTAGTGGTTCTTGTTGAATTAAAAAAATACTGTTCACGTGTACTGTTCACGAAGAGAGAAAAAAAGGGAAAAAAAATTGTTGGGAATATTTTCGTTGGAAAATACAGACGAGAAAAGTGTGGCTTTTGATCCAACGTCGCCACCGATTTTTGATGATTGCGGAGATGAAGGAACCATTATTATTGATGTTAAAGAGCCGTGTTTTACACTTGATTAGGGTTTTGGTTCAATCTAACTTCTAAGACAAATAAACACACGGTTGATCCTATTAGGTTTATACAAGGTCAAGTTTGTTATTTGTACAAAAATGCGGCTCGTGATAGGTTATCGCACTTGTGCACGGAGTGTGGTGGGGTAGATGGCACAAGAAGGTTCTAAGATCAAGAAGAAGAACCGAGAGTTGGAGTTTATTGCTAGTGGTTTTTGTTTTCGATCCCGGCGGATCAAAGTTTCAAGTAATGAGGACAATTCTCTTCGAAGAGGGAGGGAATGATACAAAAATAAAAGTATCTAATTAGTCGTTTAGGAAATTATTAATATTGATATTCTTTGTTTAGTCGTTTTCCTTATTTACAAATATAAGTATCTAATTAGTTTTTTTTCTAGTGATATTTAGGAATTATATTAGGGTAGAGTATAACTTCCATACTTAGAATTAGTTTTATTTTAGTAGTATAAATAAGGGATTAAGGTTGTATTTTGAAAGACAGATGATTCAAGAAATAAAAACGCAGTTTTATTAAATACAACAAGGTTCGTTGTATTCATAAATCGAAAAGGTACTTCGATTTTTCGAGTTAAGGCTGAATCGGCGTTCATCCTTACTCACCGATATCCGTGAGATCGGCGTCTCATTAATATCACCTATCCATTGTATTCGTTTCGCTTCCGTTACGCATCATAAGTAGTATTAGAGCTACAACTCTTGATTTTGATTGAATCAAGACGGTCCAAGGGAGTGTCAAAGACAAGTTATTGGTTGAATTTCTGGTCGCGATTGGAATTCAAAGGTTAAACTCGGGCGAGATAGTTCGATGGTTAATCGATTTTGATTGTCTAGTGGTTCTTGTTGAATTAAAAAAATACTGTTCACGTGTACTGTTCACGAAGAGAGAAAAAAAGGGAAAAAAAATTGTTGGGAATATTTTCGTTGGAAAATACAGACGAGAAAGTGTGGCTTTTGATCCAACGTCGCCACCGATTTTTGATGATTGCGGAGATGAAGGAACCATTATTATTGATGTTAAAGAGCCGTGTTTTACACTTGATTAGGGTTTTGGTTCAATCTAACTTCTAAGACAAATAAACACACGGTTGATCCTATTAGGTTTATACAAGGTCAAGTTTGTTATTTGTACAAAAATGCGGCTCGTGATAGGTTATCGCACTTGTGCACGGAGTGTGGTGGGGTAGATGGCACAAGAAGGTTCTAAGATCCAGAAGAAGAACCGAGAGTTGGAGTTTATTGCTAGTGGTTTTTGTTTTCGATCCCGGCGGATCAAAGTTTCAAGAATTGAGGACAATTCTCTTCGAAGAGGGAGGGAATGATGCGAAAAAAAAAGTATCTAATTAGTCGTTTAGGAAATTATTAATATTGATATTCTTTGTTTAGTCGTTTTCCTTATTTACAAATATAAGTATCTAATTAGTTTTTTTTTCTAGTGATATTTAGGAATTATATTAGGGTAGAGTATAACTTCCATACTTAGAATTAGTTTTATTCTAGTAGTATAAATAAGGGATTAAGGTTGTATTTTGAAAGACAGATGATTCATGAAATAAAAATGCAGTTTTATTAAATACAACAAGGTTCGTTGTATTCATAAATCGAAAAGGTACTTCGATTTTTCGAGTAAAGGCTGAATCGGCGTTCATCCTTAATCACCGATATCCGTGAGATCGGCGTCTCATTAATATCACCTATCCATTCTATTCGTTTCGCTTCCGTTACTCATCATAAGTAGTATTAGAGCTACAACTCGTGATTTTGATTGAATCAAGACGGTCCAAGGGAGTGTCAAAGACAAGTTATTGGTTGAATTTCTGGTCGCGATTGGAATTCAAAGGTTAAACTCGGGCGAGGTAGTTCGATGGTTAATCGATTTTGATTGTCTAGTGGTTCTTGTTGAATTAAAAAAATACTGTTCACGTGTACTGTTCACGAAGAGAGAAAAAAAGGGAAAAAAAATTGTTGGGAATATTTTCGTTGGAAAATACAGACGAGAAAAGTGTGGCTTTTGATCCAACGTCGCCACCGATTTTTGATGATTGCGGAGATGAAGGAACCATTATTATTGATGTTAAAGAGCCGTGTTTTACACTTGATTATGGTTTTGGTTCAATCTAACTTCTAAGACAAATAAACACACGGTTGATCCTATTAGGTTTATACAAGGTCAAGTTTGTTATTTGTACAACAATGCGGCTCGTGATAGGTTATCGCACTTGTGCACGGAGTGTGGTGGGGTAGATGGCACAAGAAGGTTCTAAGATCAAGAAGAAGAACCGAGAGTTGGAGTTTATTGCTAGTGGTTTTTGTTTTCGATCCCGGCGGATCAAAGTTTCAAGAAATGAGGACAATTCTCTTCGAAGAGAGAGGGAATGATACAAAAATAAAAGTATCTAATTAGTCGTTTAGGAAATTATTAATATTGATATTCTTTGTTTAGTCGTTTTCCTTATTTACAAATATAAGTATCTAATTAGTTTTTTTTCTAGTGATATTTAGGAATTATATTAGGGTAGAGTATAACTTCCATACTTAGAATTAGTTTTATTTTAGTAGTATAAATAAGGGATTAAGGTTGTATTTTGAAAGACAGATGATTCAAGAAATAAAAACGCAGTTTTATTAAATACAACAAGGTTCGTTGTATTCATAAATCGATAAGGTACTTCGATTTTTCGAGTTAAGGCTGAATCGGCGTTCATCCTTACTCACCGATATCCGTGAGATCGGCGTCTCATTAATATCACCTATCCATTCTATTCGTTTCGCTTCCGTTACGCATCATAAGTAGTATTAGAGCTACAACTCTTGATTTTGATTGAATCAAGACGGTCCAAGGGAGTGTCAAAGGCAAGTTATTGGTTGAATTTCTGGTCGCGATTGGAATTCAAAGGTTAAACTCGGGCGAGATAGTTCGATGGTTAATCGATTTTGATTGTCTAGTGGTTCTTGTTGAATTAAAAAAATACTGTTCACGTGTACTGTTCACGAAGAGAGAAAAAAAGGGAAAAAAAATTGTTGGGAATATTTTCGTTGGAAAATACAGACGAGAAAGTGTGGCTTTTGATCCAACGTCGCCACCGATTTTTGATGATTGCGGAGATGAAGGAACCATTATTATTGATGTTAAAGAGCCGTGTTTTACACTTGATTAGGGTTTTGGTTCAATCTAACTTCTAAGACAAATAAACACACGGTTGATCCTATTAGGTTTATACAAGGTCAAGTTTGTTATTTGTACAAAAATGCGGCTCGTGATAGGTTATCGCACTTGTGCACGGAGTGTGGTGGGGTAGATGGCACAAGAAGGTTCTAAGATCAAGAAGAAGAACCGAGAGTTGGAGTTTATTGCTAGTGGTTTTTGTTTTCGATCCCGGCGGATCAAAGTTTCAAGAAATGAGGACAATTCTCTTCAAAGAGGGAGGGAATGATACAAAAATAAAAGTATCTAATTAGTCGTTTAGGAAATTATTAATATTGATATTCTTTGTTTAGTCGTTTTCCTTATTTACAAATATAAGTATCTAATTAGTTTTTTTTCTAGTGATATTTAGGAATTATATTAGGGTAGAGTATAACTTCCATACTTAGAATTAGTTTTATTTTAGTAGTATAAATAAGGGATTAAGGTTGTATTTTGAAAGACAGATGATTCAAGAAATAAAAACGCAGTTTTATTAAATACAACAAGGTTCGTTGTATTCATAAATCGATAAGGTACTTCGATTTTTCGAGTTAAGGCTGAATCGGCGTTCATCCTTACTCACCGATATCCGTGAGATCGGCGTCTCATTAATATCACCTATCCATTGTATTCGTTTCGCTTCCGTTACGCATCATAAGTAGTATTAGAGCTACAACTCTTGATTTTGATTGAATCAAGACGGTCCAAGGGAGTGTCAAAGACAAGTTATTGGTTGAATTTCTGGTCGCGATTGGAATTCAAAGGTTAAACTCGGGCGAGATAGTTCGATGGTTAATCGATTTTGATTGTCTAGTGGTTCTTGTTGAATTAAAAAAATACTGTTCACGTGTACTGTTCACGAAGAGAGAAAAAAAGGGAAAAAAAATTGTTGGGAATATTTTCGTTGGAAAATACAGACGAGAAAGTGTGGCTTTTGATCCAACGTCGCCACCGATTTTTGATGATTGCGGAGATGAAGGAACCATTATTATTGATGTTAAAGAACCGTGTTTTACACTTGATTATGGTTTTGGTTCAATCTAACTTCTAAGACAAATAAACACACGGTTGATCCTATTAGGTTTATACAAGGTCAAGTTTGTTATTTGTACAACAATGCGGCTCGTGATAGGTTATCGCACTTGTGCACGGAGTGTGGTGGGGTAGATGGCACAAGAAGGTTCTAAGATCAAGAAGAAGAACCGAGAGTTGGAGTTTATTGCTAGTGGTTTTTGTTTTCGATCCCGGCGGATCAAAGTTTCAAGAATTGAGGACAATTCTCTTCGAAGAGGGAGGGAATGATACGAAAATAAAAGTATATAATTAGTCGTTTAGGAAATTATTAATATTGATATTCTTTGTTTAGTCGTTTTCCTTATTTAAAAATATAAGTATCTAATTAGTTTTTTTTTCTAGTGATATTTAGGAATTATATTAGGGTAGAGTATAACTTCCATACTTAGAATTAGTTTTATTTTAGTAGTATAAATAAGGGATTAAGGTTGTATTTTGAAAGACATATGATTCAAGAAATAAAAACGCAGTTTTATTAAATACAACAAGGTTCGTTGTATTCATAAATCGAAAAGGTACTTCGATTTTTCGAGTAAAGGCTGAATCGGCGTTCATCCTTACTCACCGATATCCGTGAGATCGGCGTCTCATTAATATCACCTATCCATTCTATTCGTTTCGCTTCCGTTACGCATCATAAGTAGTATTAGAGCTACAACTCTTGATTTTGATTGAATCAAGACGGTCCAAGGGAGTGTCAAAGACAAGTTATTGGTTGAATTTCTGGTCGCGATTGGAATTCAAAGGTTAAACTCGGGCGAGATAGTTCGATGGTTAATCGATTTTGATTGTCTAGTGGTTCTTGTTGAATTTAAAAAATACTGTTCATGTGTACTAATCACGAAGAGAGAGAAAAAGGGAAAAAAAAGTTGTTGGGAATATTTTCGTTGGAAAATACAGACGAGAAAAGTGTGGCTTTTGATCCAACGTTGCCACCGATTTTTGATGATTACGGAGATGAAGGAACCATTATTATTGATGTTAAAGAGCCGTGTTTTACACTTGATTATGGTTTTGGTTCAATCTAACTTCTAAGACAAATAAACACACGGTTGATCCTATTAGGTTTATACAAGGTCAAGTTTGTTCTTTGTACAACAATGCGGCTCGTGATAGGTTATCGCACTTGTGCACGGAGTGTGGTGGGGTAGATGGCACAAGAAGGTTCTAAGATCAAGAAGAAGAACCGAGAGTTGGAGTTTATTGCTAGTGGTTTTTGTTTTCGATCCCGGCGGATCAAAGTTTCAAGAAATGAGGACAATTCTCTTCGAAGAGGGAGGGAATGATACAAAAATAAAAGTATCTAATTAGTCGTTTAGGAAATTATTAATATTGATATTCTTTGTTTAGTCGTTTTCATTATTTACAAATATAAGTATCTAATTAGTTTTTTTTCTAGTGATATTTAGGAATTATATTAGGGTAGAGTATAACTTCCATACTTGGAATTAGTTTTATTTTAGTAGTATAAATAAGGGATTAAGGTTGTATTTTGAAAGACAGATGATTCAAGAAATAAAAACGCAGTTTTATTAAATACAACAAGGTTCGTTGTATTCATAAATCGATAAGGTACTTCGATTTTTCGAGTTAAGGCTGAATCGGCGTTCATCCTTACTCACCGATATCCGTGAGATCGGCGTCTCATTAATATCACCTATCCATTCTATTCGTTTCGCTTCCGTTACGCATCATAAGTAGTATTAGAGCTACAACTCTTGATTTTGATTGAATCAAGACGGTCCAAGGGAGTGTCAAAGACAAGTTATTGGTTGAATTTCTGGTCGCGATTGGAATTCAAAGGTTAAACTCGGGCGAGATAGTTCGATGGTTAATCGATTTTGATTGTCTAGTGGTTCTTGTTGAATTAAAAAAATACTGTTCACGTGTACTGTTCACGAAGAGAGAAAAAAAGGGAAAAAAAATTGTTGGGAATATTTTCGTTGGAAAATACAGACGAGAAAGTGTGGCTTTTGATCCAACGTCGCCACCGATTTTTGATGATTGCGGAGATGAAGGAACCATTATTATTGATGTTAAAGAACCGTGTTTTACACTTGATTATGGTTTTGGTTCAATCTAACTTCTAAGACAAATAAACACACGGTTGATCCTATTAGGTTTATACAAGGTCAAGTTTGTTATTTGTACAACAATGCGGCTCGTGATAGGTTATCGCACTTGTGCACGGAGTGTGGTGGGGTAGATGGCACAAGAAGGTTCTAAGATCAAGAAGAAGAACCGAGAGTTGGAGTTTATTGCTAGTGGTTTTTGTTTTCGATCCCGGCGGATCAAAGTTTCAAGAAATGAGGATAATTCTCTTCGAAGAGGGAGGGAATGATACAAAAATAAAAGTATCTAATTAGTCGTTTAGGAAATTATTAATATTGATATTCTTTGTTTAGTCGTTTTCCTTATTTACAAATATAAGTATCTAATTAGTTTTTTTTCTAGTGATATTTAGGAATTATATTAGGGTAGAGTATAACTTCCATACTTAGAATTAGTTTTATTTTAGTAGTATAAATAAGGGATTAAGGTTGTATTTTGAAAGACAGATGATTCAAGAAATAAAAACGCAGTTTTATTAAATACAACAAGGTTCGTTGTATTCATAAATCGATAAGGTACTTCGATTTTTCGAGTTAAGGCTGAATCGGCGTTCATCCTTACTCATCGATATCCGTGAGATCGGCGTCTCATTAATATCACCTATCCATTCTATTCGTTTCGCTTCCGTTACGCATCATAAGTAGTATTAGAGCTACAACTCTTGATTTTGATTGAATCAAGACGGTCCAAGGGAGTGTCAAAGACAAGTTATTGGTTGAATTTCTTGTCGCGATTGGAATTCAAAGGTTAAACTCGGGCGAGATAGTTCGATGGTTAATCGATTTTGATTGTCTAGCGGTTCTTGTTGAATAAAAAAAATACTGTTCACGTGTACTGTTCACGAAGAGAGAAAAAAAGGGAAAAAAATTGTTGGGAATATTTTCGTTGGAAAATACAGACGAGAAAAGTGTGGCTTTTGATCCAACGTCGCCACCGATTTTTGATGATTGCGGAGATGAAGGAACCATTATTATTGATGTTAAAGAGCCGTGTTTTACACTTGATTATGGTTTTGGTTCAATCTAACTTCTAAGACAAATAAACACACGGTTGATCCTATTAGGTTTATACAAGGTCAAGTTTGTTATTTGTACAACAATGCGGCTCGGGATAGGTTATCGCACTTGTGCACGGAGTGTGGTGGGGTAGATGGCACAAGAAGGTTCTAAGATCAAGAAGAAGAACCGAGAGTTGGAGTTTATTGCTAGTGGTTTTTGTTTTCGATCCCGGCGGATCAAAGTTTCAAGAAATGAGGACAATTCTCTTCGAAGAGGGAGGGAATGATACAAAAATAAAAGTATCTAATTAGTCGTTTAGGAAATTATTAATATTGATATTCTTTGTTTAGTCGTTTTCCTTATTTACAAATATAAGTATCTAATTAGTTTTTTTTCTAGTGATATTTAGGAATTATATTAGGGTAGAGTATAACTTCCATACTTAGAATTAGTTTTATTTTAGTAGTATAAATAAGGGATTAAGGTTGTATTTTGAAAGACAGATGATTCAAGAAATAAAAACGCAGTTTTATTAAATACAACAAGGTTCGTTGTATTCATAAATCGATAAGGTACTTCGATTTTTCGAGTTAAGGCTGAATCGGTGTTCATCCTTACTCACCGATATCCGTGAGATCGGCGTCTCATTAATATCACCTATCCATTCTATTCGTTTCGCTTCCGTTACGCATCATAAGTAGTATTAGAGCTACAACTCTTGATTTTGATTGAATCAAGACGGTCCAAGGGAGTGTCAAAGACAAGTTATTGGTTGAATTTCTGGTCGCGATTGGAATTCAATGGTTAAACTCGGGCGAGGTAGTTCGATGGTTAATCGATTTTGATTGTCTAGTGGTTCTTGTTGAATTTAAAAAATACTGTTCACGTGTACTGTTCACGAAGAGAGAAAAAAAGGGAAAAAAAATTGTTGGGAATATTTTCGTTGGAAAATACAGACGAGAAAAGTGTGGCTTTTGATCCAACGTCGCCACCGATTTTTGATGATTGCGGAGATGAAGGAACCATTATTATTGATGTTAAAGAGCCGTGTTTTACACTTGATTATGGTTTTGGTTCAATCTAACTTCTAAGACAAATAAACACACGGTTGATCCTATTAGGTTTATACAAGGTCAAGTTTGTTATTTGTACAACAATGCGGCTCGTGATAGGTTATCGCACTTGTGCACGGAGTGTGGTGGGGTAGATGGCACAAGAAGGTTCTAAGATCAAGAAGAAGAACCGAGAGTTGGAGTTTATTGCTAGTGGTTTTTGTTTTCGATCCCGGCGGATCAAAGTTTCAAGAAATGAGGACAATTCTCTTCGAAGAGGGAGGGAATGATACAAAAATAAAAGTATCTAGTTAGTCGTTTAGGAAATTATTAATATTGATATTCTTTGTTTAGTCGTTTTCCTTATTTACAAATATAAGTATCTAATTAGTTTTTTTTCTAGTGATATTTGGGAATTATATTAGGGTAGAGTTTAACTTCCATACTTAGAATTAGTTTTATTTTAGTAGTATAAATAAGGGATTAAGGTTGTATTTTGAAAGACAGATGATTCATGAAATAAAAACGCAGTTTTATTAAATACAACAAGGTTCGTTGTATTCATAAATCGATAAGGTACTTCGATTTTTCGAGTTAAGGCTGAATCGGCGTTCATCCTTACTCACCGATATCCGTGAGATCGGCGTCTCATTAATATCACCTATCCATTCTATTCGTTTCGCTTCCGTTACGCATCATAAGTAGTATTAGAGCTACAACTCTTGATTTTGATTGAATCAATACGGTCCAAGGAAGTGTCAAAGACAAGTTATTGGTTGAATTTCTGGTCGCGATTGGAATTCAAAGGTTAAACTCGGGCGAGGTAGTTCGATGGTTAATCGATTTTGATTGTCTAGTGGTTCTTGTTGAATTTAAAAAATACTGTTCACGTGTACTGTTCACGAAGAGAGAAAAAAAGGGAAAATAAAGTTGTTGGGAATATTTTCGTTGGAAAATACAGACGAGAAAAGTGTGGCTTTTGATCCAACGTCGCCACCGATTTTTGATGATTGCGGAGATGAAGGAACCATTATTATTGATGTTAAAGAGCCGTGTTTTACACTTGATTAGGGTTTTGGTTCAATCTAACTTCTAAGACAAATAAACACACGGTTGATCCTATTAGGTTTATACAAGGTCAAGTTTGTTATTTGTACAAAAATGCGGCTCGTGATAGGTTATCGCACTTGTGCACGGAGTGTGGTGGGGTAGATGGCACAAGAAGGTTCTAAGATCCAGAAGAAGAACCGAGAGTTGGAGTTTATTGCTAGTGGTTTTTGTTTTCGATCCCGGCGGATCAAAGTTTCAAGAATTGAGGACAATTCTCTTCGAAGAGGGAGGGAATGATGCGAAAAAAAAAGTATCTAATTAGTCGTTTAGGAAATTATTAATATTGATATTCTTTGTTTAGTCGTTTTCCTTATTTACAAATATAAGTATCTAATTAGTTTTTTTTTCTAGTGATATTTAGGAATTATATTAGGGTAGAGTATAACTTCCATACTTAGAATTAGTTTTATTCTAGTAGTATAAATAAGGGATTAAGGTTGTATTTTGAAAGACAGATGATTCATGAAATAAAAATGCAGTTTTATTAAATACAACAAGGTTCGTTGTATTCATAAATCGAAAAGGTACTTCGATTTTTCGAGTAAAGGCTGAATCGGCGTTCGTCCTTAATCACTGATATCCGTGAGATCGGCGTCTCATTAATATCACCTATCCATTCTATTCGTTTCGCTTCCGTTACGCATCATAAGTAGTATTAGAGCTACAACTCTTGATTTTGATTGAATCAAGACGGTCCAAGGGAGTGTCAAAGACAAGTTATTGGTTGAATTTCTGGTCGCGATTGGAATTCAAAGGTTAAACTCGGGCGAGGTAGTTCGATGGTTAATCGATTTTGATTGTCTAGTGGTTCTTGTTGAATTTAAAAAATACTGTTCACGTGTACTGTTCACGAAGAGAGAAAAAAAGGGAAAAAAAAGTTGTTGGGAATATTTTCGTTGGAAAATACAGACGAGAAAAGTGTGGCTTTTGATCCAACGTTGCCACCGATTTTTGATGATTACGGAGATGAAGGAACCATTATTATTGATGTTAAAGAGCCGTGTTTTACACTTGATTATGGTTTTGGGTTCAATCTAACTTCTAAGCCAAATAAACACACGGTTGATCCTATTAGGTTTATACAAGGTCAAGTTTGTTATTTGTACAACAATGCGGCTCGTGATAGGTTATCACACTTGTGCACGGAGTGTGGTGGGGTAGATGGCACAAGAAGGTTCTAAGATCAAGAAGAAGAACCGAGAGTTGGAGTTTATTGCTAGTGGTTTTTATTTTTCGATCCCGGCGGATCAAAGTTTCAAGAATTGAGGACAATTCTCTTCGAAGAGGGAGGGAATGATACGAAAAAAAAGTATCTAATTAGTCGTTTAGGAAATTATTAATATTGATATTCTTTGTTTAGTCGTTTTCCTTATTTACAAATATAAGTATCTAATTAGTTTTTTTTTCTAGTGATATTTAGGAATTATATTAGGGTAGAGTATAACTTCCATACTTAGAATTAGTTTTATTCTAGTAGTATAAATAAGGGATTAAGGTTGTATTTTGAAAGACAGATGAATCATGAAATAAAAATGCAGTTTTATTAAATACAACAAGGTTCGTTGTATTCATAAATCGAAAAGGTACTTCGATTTTTCGAGTAAAGGCTGAATCGGCGTTCATCATTAATCACCGATATCCGTGAGATCGGCGTCTCATTAATATCACCTATCCATTCTATTCGTTTCGCTTCTGTTACGCATCATAAGTAGTATTAGAGCTACAACTCTTGATTTTGATTGAATCAAGACGGTCCAAGGGAGTGTCAAAGACAAGTTATTGGTTGAATTTCTGGTCGCGATTGGAATTCAAAGGTTAAACTCGGGCGAGATAGTTCGATGGTTAATCGATTTTGATTGTCTAGTCGTTCTTGTTGAATTTAAAAAATACTGTTCACGTGTACTGTTCACGAAGAGAGAAAAAAAGGGAAAAAAAATTGTTGGGAATATTTTCGTTGGAAAATACAGACGAGAAAAGTGTGGCTTTTGATCCAACGTCGCCACCGATTTTTGATGATTGCGGAGATGAAGGAACCATTATTATTGATGTTAAAGAGCCGTGTTTTACACTTGATTATGGTTTTGGTTCAATCTAACTTCTAAGACAAATAAACACACGGTTGATCCTATTAGGTTTATACAAGGTCAAGTTTGTTATTTGTACAACAATGCGGCTCGTGATAGGTTATCGCACTTGTGCACGGAGTGTGGTGGGGTAGATGGCACAAGAAGGTTCTAAGATCAAGAAGAAGAACCGAGAGTTGGAGTTTATTGCTAGTGGTTTTTGTTTTCTATCCCGGCGGATCAAAGTTTCAAGAAATGAGGACAATTCTCTTCGAAGAGGGAGGGAATGATACAAAAATAAAAGTATCTAATTAGTCGTTTAGGAAATTATTAATATTGATATTCTTTGTTTAGTCGTTTTCCTTATTTACAAATATAAGTATCTAATTAGTTTTTTTTCTAGTGATATTTAGGAATTATATTAGGGTAGAGTATAACTTCCATACTTAGAATTAGTTTTATTTTAGTAGTATAAATAAGGGATTAAGGTTGTATTTTGAAAGACAGATGATTCAAGAAATAAAAACGCAGTTTTATTAAATACAACAAGGTTCGTTGTATTCATAAATCGATAAGGTACTTCGATTTTTCGAGTTAAGGCTGAATCGGCGTTCATCCTTACTCACCGATATCCGTGAGATCGGCGTCTCATTAATATCACCTATCCATTCTATTCGTTTCGCTTCCGTTACGCATCATAAGTAGTATTAGAGCTACAACTCTTGATTTTGATTGAATCAAGACGGTCCAAGGGAGTGTCAAAGACAAGTTATTGGTTGAATTTCTGGTCGCGATTGGAATTCAAAGGTTAAACTCGGGCGAGGAAGTTCGATGGTTAATCGATTTTGATTGTCTAGTGGTTCTTGTTGAATTTAAAAAATACTGTTCACGTGTACTGTTCACGAAGAGAGAAAAAAAGGGAAAAAAAAGTTGTTGGGAATATTTTCGTTGGAAAATACAGACGAGAAAAGTGTGGCTTTTTATCCAACGTTGCCACCGATTTTTGATGATTACGGAGATGAAGGAACCATTATTATTGATGTTAAAGAGCCGTGTTTTACACTTGATTATGGTTTTGGGTTCAATCTAACTTCTAAGCCAAATAAACACACGGTTGATCCTATTAGGTTTATACAAGGTCAAGTTTGTTATTTGTACAACAATGCGGCTCGTGATAGGTTATCACACTTGTGCACGGAGTGTGGTGGGGTAGATGGCACAAGAAGGTTCTAAGATCAAGAAGAAGAACCGAGAGTTGGAGTTTATTGCTAGTGGTTTTTGTTTTCGATCCCGGCGGATCAAAGTTTCAAGAATTGAGGACAATTCTCTTCGAAGAGGGAGGGAATGATACGAAAAAAAAAGTATCTAAATAGTCGTTTAGGAAATTATTAATATTGATATTCTTTGTTTAGTTGTTTTCCTTATTTACAAATATAAGTATCTAATTAGTTTTTTTTTCTAGTGATATTTAGGAATTATATTAGGGTAGAGTATAACTTCCATACTTAGAATTAGTTTTATTTTAGTAGTATAAATAAGGGATTAAGGTTGTATTTTGAAAGACAGATGATTCATGAAATAAAAATGCAGTTTTATTAAATACAACAAGGTTCGTTGTATTCATAAATCGAAAAGGTACTTCGATTTTTCGAGTAAAGGCTGAATCGGCGTTCATCCTTAATCACCGATATCCGTGAGATCGGCGTCTCATTAATATCACCTATCCATTCTATTCGTTTCGCTTCCGTTACGCATCATAAGTAGTATTAGAGCTACAACTCTTGATTTTGATTGAATCAAGACGGTCCAAGGGAGTGTCAAAGACAAGTTATTGGTTGAATTTCTGGTCGCGATTGGAATTCAAAGGTTAAACTCGGGCGAGATAGTTCGATGGTTAATCGATTTTGATTGTCTAGTGGTTCTTGTTGAATTAAAAAAATGCTGTTCACGTGTACTGTTCACGAAGAGAGAAAAAAAGGGAAAAAAAATTGTTGGGAATATTTTCGTTGGAAAATACAGACGAGAAAAGTGTGGCTTTTGATCCAACGTCGCCACCGATTTTTGATGATTGCGCAGATGAAGGAACCATTATTATTGATGTTAAAGAGCCGTGTTTTACACTTGATTATGGTTTTGGTTCAATCTAACTTCTAAGACAAATAAACACACGGTTGATCCTATAAGGTTTATACAAGGTCAAGTTTGTTCTTTGTACAACAATGCGGCTCGTGATAGGTTATCGCACTTGTGCACGGAGTGTGGTGGGGTAGATGGCACAAGAAGGTTCTAAGATCAAGAAGAAGAACCGAGAGTTGGAGTTTATTGCTAGTGGTTTTTGTTTTCGATCCCGGCGGATCAAAGTTTCAAGAAATGAGGACAATTCTCTTCGAAGAGGGAGGGAATGATACAAAAATAAAAGTATCTAATTAGTCGTTTAGGAAATTATTAATATTGATATTCTTTGTTTAGTCGTTTTCCTTATTTACAAATATAAGTATCTAATTAGTTTTTTTTCTAGTGATATTTAGGAATTATATTAGGGTAGAGTATAACTTCCATACTTAGAATTAGTTTTATTTTAGTAGTATAAATAAGAGATTAAGGTTGTATTTTGAAAGACAGATGATTCAAGAAATAAAAACGCAGTTTTATTAAATACAACAAGGTTCGTTGTATTCATAAATCGATAAGGTACTTCGATTTTTCGAGTTAAGGCTGAATCGGCGTTCATCCTTACTCACCGATATCCGTGAGATCGGCGTCTCATTAATATCACCTATCCATTCTATTCGTTTCGCTTCCGTTACGCATCATAAGTAGTATTAGAGCTACAACTCTTGATTTTGATTGAATCAAGACGGTCCAAGGGAGTGTCAAAGACAAGTTATTGGTTGAATTTCTGGTCGCGATTGGAATTCAAAGGTTAAACTCGGGCGAGGTAGTTCGATGGTTAATCGATTTTGATTGTCTAGTGGTTCTTGTTGAATTAAAAAAATACTGTTCACGTGTACTGTTCACGAAGAGAGAAAAAAAGGGAAAAAAAAGTTGTTGGGAATATTTTCGTTGGAAAATACAGACGAGAAAAGTGTGGCTTTTGATCCAACGTTGCCACCGATTTTTGATGATTACGGAGATGAAGGAACCATTATTATTGATGTTAAAGAGCCGTGTTTTACACTTGATTATAGTTTTGGGTTCAATCTAACTTCTAAGCCAAATAAACACACGGTTGATCCTATTAGGTTTATACAAGGTCAAATTTGTTATTTGTACAACAATGCGGCTCGTGATAGGTTATCACACTTGTGCACGGAGTGTGGTGGGGTAGATGGCACAAGAAGGTTCTAAGATCAAGAAGAAGAACCGAGAGTTGGAGTTTATTGCTAGTGTTTTTTGTTTTCGATCCCGGCGGATCAAAGTTTCAAGAATTGAGGACAATTCTCTTCGAAGAGGGAAGGAATGATACGAAAATAAAAGTATCTAATTAGTCGTTTAGGAAATTATTAATATTGATATTCTTTGTTTAGTCGTTTTCCTAATTTAAAAATATAAGTATCTAATTAGTTTTTTTTTCTAGTGATATTTAAAAATTATATTAGGGTAGAGTATAACTTCCATACTTAGAATTAGTTTTATTTTAGTAGTATAAATAAGGGATTAAGGTTGTATTTTGAAAGACATATGATTCAAGAAATAAAAACGCAGTTTTATTAAATACAACAAGGTTCGTTGTATTCATAAATCGAAAAGGTACTTCGATTTTTCGAGTAAAGGCTGAATCGGCGTTCATCCTTACTCACCGATATCCGTGAGATCGGCGTCTCATTAATATCACCTATCCATTCTATTCGTTTCGCTTTCGTTACGCATCATAAGTAGTATTAGAGCTACAACTCCTGATTTTGATTGAATCAAGACGGTCCAAGGGAGTGTCAAAGACAAGTTATTGGTTGAATTTCTGGACGCGATTGGAATTCAAAGGTTAAACTCGGGCGAGATAGTTCGATGGTTAATCGATTTTGATTGTCTAGTGGTTCTTGTTGAATTAAAAAAATATTGTTCACGTGTACTGTTCACGAAGAGAGAAAAAAAGGGAAAAAAAATTGTTGGGAATATTTTCGTTGGAAAATACAGACGAGAAAAGTGTGGCTTTTGATCCAACGTCGCCACCGATTTTTGATGATTGCGGAGATGAAGGAACCATTATTATTGATGTTAAAGAGCCGTGTTTTACACTTGATTATGGTTTTGGTTCAATCTAACTTCTAAGACAAATAAACACACGGTTGATCCTATTAGGTTTATACAAGGTCAAGTTTGTTATTTGTACAACAATGCGGCTCGTGATAGGTTATCGCACTTGTGCACGGAGTGTGGTGGGGTAGATGGCACAAGAAGGTTCTAAGATCAAGAAGAAGAACCGAGAGTTGGAGTTTATTGCTAGTGGTTTTTGTTTTCGATCCCGACGGATCAAAGTTTCAAGAAATGAGGACAATTCTCTTCGAAGAGGGAGGGAATGATACAAAAATAAAAGTATCTAATTAGTCGTTTAGGAAATTATTAATATTGATATTCTTTGTTTAGTCGTTTTCCTTATTTACAAATATAAGTATCTAATTAGTTTTTTTTCTAGTGATATTTAGGAATTATATTAGGGTAGAGTATAACTTCCATACTTAGAATTAGTTTTATTTTAGTAGTATAAATAAGGGATTAAGGTTGTATTTTGAAAGACAGATGATTCAAGAAATAAAAACGCAGTTTTATTAAATACAATAAGGTTCGTTGTATTCATAAATCGATAAGGTACTTCGATTTTTCGAGTTAAGGCTGAATCGGCGTTCATCCTTACTCACCGATATCCGTGAGATCGGCGTCTCATTAATATCACCTATCCATTCTATTCGTTTCGCTTCCGTTACGCATCATAAGTAGTATTAGAGCTACAACACTTGATTTTGATTGAATCAAGACGGTCCAAGGGAGTGTCAAAGACAAGTTATTGGTTGAATTTCTGGTCGCGATTGGAATTCAAAGGTTAAACTCGGGCGAGGTAGTTCGATGGTTAATCGATTTTGATTGTCTAGTGGTTCTTGTTGAATTAAAAAAATACTGTTCACGTGTACTGTTCACGAAGAGAGAAAAAAAGGGAAAAAAAAGTTGTTGGGAATATTTTCGTTGGAAAATACAGACGAGAAAAGTGTGGCTTTTGATCCAACGTTGCCACCGATTTTTGATGATTACGGAGATGAAGGAACCATTATTATTGATGTTAAAGAGCCGTGTTTTACACTTGATTATGGTTTTGGGTTCAATCTAACTTCTAAGCCAAATAAACACACGGTTGATCCTATTAGGTTTATACAAGGTCAAGTTTGTTATTTGTACAACAATGCGGCTCGTGATAGGTTATCACACTTGTGCACGGAGTGTGGTGGGGTAGATGGCACAAGAAGGTTCTAAGATCAAGAAGAAGAACCGAGAGTTGGAGTTTATTGCTAGTGGTTTTTGTTTTCGATCCCGGCGGATCAAAGTTTCAAGAATTGAGGACAATTCTCTTCGAAGAGGGAGGGAATGATACGAAAAAAAAAGTATCTAAATAGTCGTTTAGGAAATTATTAATATTGATATTCTTTGTTTAGTTGTTTTCCTTATTTACAAATATAAGTATCTAATTAGTTTTTTTTTCTAGTGATATTTAGGAATTATATTAGGGTAGAGTATAACTTCCATACTTAGAATTAGTTTTATTTTAGTAGTATAAATAAGGGATTAAGGTTGTATTTTGAAAGACAGATGATTCATGAAATAAAAATGCAGTTTTATTAAATACAACAAGGTTCGTTGTATTCATAAATCGAAAAGGTACTTCGATTTTTCGAGTAAAGGCTGAATCGGCGTTCATCCTTAATCACCGATATCCGTGAGATCGGCGTCTCATTAATATCACCTATCCATTCTATTCGTTTCGCTTCCGTTACGCATCATAAGTAGTATTAGAGCTACAACTCTTGATTTTGATTGAATCAAGACGGTCCAAGGGAGTGTCAAAGACAAGTTATTGGTTGAATTTCTGGTCGCGATTGGAATTCAAAGGTTAAACTCGGGCGAGATAGTTCGATGGTTAATCGATTTTGATTGTCTAGTGGTTCTTGTTGAATTAAAAAAATGCTGTTCACGTGTACTGTTCACGAAGAGAGAAAAAAAGGGAAAAAAAATTGTTGGGAATATTTTCGTTGGAAAATACAGACGAGAAAAGTGTGGCTTTTGATCCAACGTCGCCACCGATTTTTGATGATTGCGCAGATGAAGGAACCATTATTATTGATGTTAAAGAGCCGTGTTTTACACTTGATTATGGTTTTGGTTCAATCTAACTTCTAAGACAAATAAACACACGGTTGATCCTATTAGGTTTATACAAGGTCAAGTTTGTTCTTTGTACAACAATGCGGCTCGTGATAGGTTATCGCACTTGTGCACGGAGTGTGGTGGGGTAGATGGCACAAGAAGGTTCTAAGATCAAGAAGAAGAACCGAGAGTTGGAGTTTATTGCTAGTGGTTTTTGTTTTCGATCCCGGCGGATCAAAGTTTCAAGAAATGAGGACAATTCTCTTCGAAGAGGGAGGGAATGATACAAAAATAAAAGTATCTAATTAGTCGTTTAGGAAATTATTAATATTGATATTCTTTGTTTAGTCGTTTTCCTTATTTACAAATATAAGTATCTAATTAGTTTTTTTTCTAGTGATATTTAGGAATTATATTAGGGTAGAGTATAACTTCCATACTTAGAATTAGTTTTAATTTAGTAGTATAAATAAGAGATTAAGGTTGTATTTTGAAAGACAGATGATTCAAGAAATAAAAACGCAGTTTTATTAAATACAACAAGGTTCGTTGTATTCATAAATCGATAAGGTACTTCGATTTTTCGAGTTAAGGCTGAATCGGCGTTCATCCTTACTCACCGATATCCGTGAGATCGGCGTCTCATTAATATCACCTATCCATTCTATTCGTTTCGCTTCCGTTACGCATCATAAGTAGTATTAGAGCTACAACTCTTGATTTTGATTGAATCAAGACGGTCCAAGGGAGTGTCAAAGACAAGTTATTGGTTGAATTTCTGGTCGCGATTGGAATTCAAAGGTTAAACTCGGGCGAGGTAGTTCGATGGTTAATCGATTTTGATTGTCTAGTGGTTCTTGTTGAATTAAAAAAATACTGTTCACGTGTACTGTTCACGAAGAGAGAAAAAAAGGGAAAAAAAAGTTGTTGGGAATATTTTCGTTGGAAAATACAGACGAGAAAAGTGTGGCTTTTGATCCAACGTTGCCACCGATTTTTGATGATTACGGAGATGAAGGAACCATTATTATTGATGTTAAAGAGCCGTGTTTTACACTTGATTATGGTTTTGGGTTCAATCTAACTTCTAAGCCAAATAAACACACGGTTGATCCTATTAGGTTTATACAAGGTCAAATTTGTTATTTGTACAATAATGCGGCTCGTGATAGGTTATCACACTTGTGCACGGAGTGTGGTGGGGTAGATGGCACAAGAAGGTTCTAAGATCAAGAAGAAGAACCGAGAGTTGGAGTTTATTGCTAGTGTTTTTTGTTTTCGATCCCGGCGGATCAAAGTTTCAAGAATTGAGGACAGTTCTCTTCGAAGAGGGAAGGAATGATACGAAAATAAAAGTATCTAATTAGTCGTTTAGGAAATTATTAATATTGATATTCTTTGTTTAGTCGTTTTCCTTATTTAAAAATATAAGTATCTAATTAGTTTTTTTTTCTAGTGATATTTAAAAATTATATTAGGGTAGAGTATAACTTCCATACTTAGAATTAGTTTTATTTTAGTAGTATAAATAAGGGATTAAGGTTGTATTTTGAAAGACATATGATTCAAGAAATAAAAACGCAGTTTTATTAAATACAACAAGGTTCGTTGTATTCATAAATCGAAAAGGTACTTCGATTTTTCGAGTAAAGGCTGAATCGGCGTTCATCCTTACTCACCGATATCCGTGAGATCGGCGTCTCATTAATATCACCTATCCATTCTATTCGTTTCGCTTTCGTTACGCATCATAAGTAGTATTAGAGCTACAACTCCTGATTTTGATTGAATCAAGACGGTCCAAGGGAGTGTCAAAGACAAGTTATTGGTTGAATTTCTGGACGCGATTGGAATTCAAAGGTTAAACTCGGGCGAGATAGTTCGATGGTTAATCGATTTTGATTGTCTAGTGGTTCTTGTTGAATTAAAAAAATATTGTTCACGTGTACTGTTCACGAAGAGAGAAAAAAAGGGAAAAAAAATTGTTGGGAATATTTTCGTTGGAAAATACAGACGAGAAAAGTGTGGCTTTTGATCCAACGTCGCCACCGATTTTTGATGATTGCGGAGATGAAGGAACCATTATTATTGATGTTAAAGAGCCGTGTTTTACACTTGATTATGGTTTTGGTTCAATCTAACTTCTAAGACAAATAAACACACGGTTGATCCTATTAGGTTTATACAAGGTCAAGTTTGTTATTTGTACAACAATGCGGCTCGTGATAGGTTATCGCACTTGTGCACGGAGTGTGGTGGGGTAGATGGCACAAGAAGGTTCTAAGATCAAGAAGAAGAACCGAGAGTTGGAGTTTATTGCTAGTGGTTTTTGTTTTCGATCCCGACGGATCAAAGTTTCAAGAAATGAGGACAATTCTCTTCAAAGAGGGAGGGAATGATACAAAAATAAAAGTATCTAATTAGTCGTTTAGGAAATTATTAATATTGATATTCTTTGTTTAGTCGTTTTCCTTATTTACAAATATAAGTATCTAATTAGTTTTTTTTATAGTGATATTTAGGAATTATATTAGGGTAGAGTATAACTTCCATACTT
The DNA here is from genome assembly GCA_958450325.1 of Agrostemma githago. Taxonomy (NCBI): domain Eukaryota; kingdom Viridiplantae; phylum Streptophyta; class Magnoliopsida; order Caryophyllales; family Caryophyllaceae; genus Agrostemma; species Agrostemma githago. The sequence continues at coordinate 25,388,887 of OY288252.1, read as the reverse complement.
AGAATTAGTTTTATTTTAGTAGTATAAATAAGGGATTAAGGTTGTATTTTGAAAGACAGATGATTCAAGAAATAAAAACGCAGTTTTATTAAATACAACAAGGTTCGTTGTATTCATAAATCGATAAGGTACTTCGATTTTTCGAGTTAAGGCTGAATCGGCGTTCATCCTTACTCACCGATATCCGTGAGATCGGCGTCTCATTAATATCACCTATCCATTCTATTCGTTTCGCTTCCGTTACGCATCATAAGTAGTATTAGAGCTACAACACTTGATTTTGATTGAATCAAGACGGTCCAAGGGAGTGTCAAAGACAAGTTATTGGTTGAATTTCTGGTCGCGATTGGAATTCAAAGGTTA